>OY728155.1:1639359038-1639984038 GCA_963277665.1 Viscum album | reverse complement strand
TTCTTTGCACCACACTATAAACTATAGTCCTCTACCTTATAAATTTTAAATTATCATGTGTCTAAGTTTCATTATATTCATAGTTTAAATAATATTTAAAATATATTAATTTTACTTTGAATGTATTGAATAGTTTTCTTAACATACAAGGCCAACTATTTTAGTTTCTCTTCATTCATAGTAACTGAATCTTTATCCCTTTTCCTAAATTCCATGAATTTTTTCTCCTTTATGAGGTGAAAAACATAAGTAAATATTAACCAAGGAAATTACACATAAATATTTACCATAATTTTGAATCATGATCATATATTTTCTCATGTAATCATCATCAAATAATAACATCAATCATATTCACCTTTAATATTATAGATGGAATGAGTTACTTTTAGATGTTTCTAACATCCTATGACTTCAAATATTTTATCTAGGTAATTGATCCATCCTTTACATAACACTCAGTTATATGATTAAATGAATTATGGAGGACGTTTCCTCTTAAAAATTTCTACAATAGAAATGTCCCTTCATTGTAGAACGGGTTCATTTCTTGTATGGATACATCCACCCTTTATAAAATGTGTCAACTGATTAGACAATGAAAAATATTCAATTACAATCCCAACCATCTCGAGATACCAACATGGAAGGATATTTCCATCTCAATGCCTTCCCACTATATAATTTTTTGTTTACTCCTCAGAAAACCATTAAGAAAAAATATACGTTAGATGGTGAAACAATGAAAATATTAACAAGAGATATAATTTCAACATCACTATAAAGATTAATCTTCAAAATGGATTCTATTTACATTTCATTATGTTATAAACTGTCTAAACCAACCTTTGATACCAAATATGTTGCCCCAACATTAATAATTACATAATAATTACATTAGGTAATAAATTTTACTTTCTTTCATATGGAAGACCATTTTAGGTTTAGTGTTTTATATAATTTATAAATAACACATACATAACAGGAACCATCACATAAAAAGTGGATACATCTGATAAGTATCTAGTTATCCCATAATATGAATCATTTACAATAATTCATAATTTTATTCATGAAAAACTCTATGACATTAAACATGAATTATCTATTTCCCTTTCCCATAAAAAATCCTAAGGAATTCAAATAAAAACATGAGATGATAAAATAATTCATAGTAACTAATATAATATATATAAAACTATTAGTATAGAGAATACATGAAAATTAATATAACTTTTAATTTTATCTATAATTCTCTTTAACCATAATTAATAATATTAACCTTAAAACACACATACAAAAACCATTTCCTCAACAAAAATCTTTAAAACCTAAATAAAGGAATTAAGAATCTATATAGTGACTTAGAAAAAAATATATATTTATAACCCTTTCAGACCTCATTATATTTGAAAACCATTTTCTTAATTCCAAAATTATTAGTACCCAATCCATTTTTATCCTATATTGGGGATCACCGTTTGTATATGCTATATTAGACTCAACCATGAGATATAATTGGGTTCAATAATCCATAAAATCTATATCAGGTTATGTAACATCCCATTACAATGATCGGGTAAGTTTCCCCCTGTATCTAACTTCCCATTTTGGCATGGAGTTTTAGATGTTGATTTTGATATATTTGGTAGGCTGCATGATATTTTCATTCCATGAAACTAGGATACACAACATGTAATAGTTTCATGGTTCATTTTGATAGAATAGTTCACACTATGAAAGGATACATAAAATGTTGAGATTTTACACATAAAGAGTCAATCAATGATAGAATTTTAATCTAAGGTGTTGGGTTTTTTTAACATATTTATATATTGTTTATTTCAAAAATTATAATTTTATTACACATCATTTAATTTCCTGAGATGGTGGTTTTAGAACACTGCATCGGTTTGAGTTCCCATTTTAGATTCTTTTTCTAGTTTTCTATCAACTGAGGGTTCATATTCAGTGATTTTGGGAGACTCTATTCCATATTGATCGATCCATTTGGCACACAATATTTATTGTGGTTTTGGTGAATCTATCCAGCTGAGTGACCCTTTATATTTTTCATGGCCATTGATCCTAGTAGCTCCTTTTCGATGCGTTATTAGATTAGATTCATTGAAATGGGGTTTCATAATTTCTACTTCTACGTTGGTTGTGTGATAATATTATGAAGTCCATCCCCTTGTTGGTTGTGATGTGTTAGGTGCACATTAATTATGTATTTAGTGTTTCCTCTTATCCGCTAATCCTATTTTAAATTAGATCAATTCTGGGATTTTTGGTATGGGTTCTAGGGTTATTTTTGATGTTGATGATTTTTGGGGTTGGTGGATCCTATTGCGAGCATGTGCAACCTCAGATTCAAGTTAGGTCATTTTTCCTCAATATTATTCTGATTAAACTTATTAATTTTCTATAAAATGATATATAAAAGGAATTGGAATGATTATTTTATGTTTTTTGGAAAGTGTTCTTAATGAAAAATGGGTTTTATTTGGTTTTTCATAAATGGAATGAATTTTTTTTGAATGTTCTGAGATGGTATTTTGGAATGGGTTTCAACGAATTGGAATGAATTGTGAAAATAAGCACACATGTTACATTGGATACTAAGGTGGAAGGTATATCTTGAGTTAGTCATCAATTTTTGTAATTATCGAGTTGTTTTCTCATGGGGATTTCCACTGTTTCCTATGACCATTGATCTAGAGGTCCAATAGTTAAATTGATAGTGGGGGTTTAATTATGGGTTATTACTCTACATCTTTTTCCTATTCTATAGGAACCATTTCTCAAAATTGATTGATTATGGTATGATTAGTTCGATAGAATGATCTATAGTGATCCTTGATGTTGATAACAGATCCTTTCATTTTATTTTTCTTGGATGTTTTTATACATGATATGAATTGTTAAACTGGTAAAAGATGATATGTAAAATGTTATTTGAAATTCATATACCTTCTTTTGTTTTATAACTATGAAAATGGGCGGTTTTTACCATGTTATCTATAAAACTTATTTATTTTTATTCATGCCATATTTTATTTTAAATGATAACACAATAATTGTTATATATATTATTTTTATAGACCACCTAGTTGAGATTAAATTGATACTATTAGCTCACACCCTACACACCTATTAACTGGTGTGAATACCAAGCACTACCTCTAATGTAGGGAAAGGTAAGGTACTGTATTGAGGAAATAAAGTTTCACATTAGCTAAGTTGGGCAGCCGGTAGTGGTATAGTGGGACTTCATCCATGCCATCACATGGAGTAGATGTTGAACTTCAGTGTTTTGTAGATAGATTGTCTCTTAGAGATTTAGGATACTTTTACCGTTGTCTTTATTCAACTATTTTATTATAGATATGGAATATATTTATCAGCATTATGATTCTCTTTCCATCACCAGGTATATATATTGCATGGGTTTGTTCAGCTTGTTAGAAATCAATCCCTTTGGTTTGATGTTTGATGCCCAGGTGCTTATCACAGGCCTGTGGGGAACTACAACACCCTTCATGTATGTGATGGAATAGGTCGGGTGTTTGGTTAGAGGGTAACTCAGTCCCATTCATTCCAAAATGGTATCAAAGGAGATCTTTCCCCTAGAGACCTTTTGTTGGTACATATGATTAATTATATATAGGATTTTTAGGACTTATGTGTTATATTAGATAAGTTCTAGGAAATCACATGTCAGGATTAGAGTCATGTTTCCATAGGATGTTGGGAAATGTGTCTCTATTTCTAGGTTTTGTTTTAAATATTATTTTCATACTTAGGATTTTATGGTTTTATCTATTATTTTCATTGTCATCTGATCGTTCCCTCAATTCCGTTGTGTAGTAGTATGCCTTAAATATTTCTTCCATGAGTTCCTCTAGAGGTTACAGCTGATTCTTCTCATTTGAATTCACTAATAAATCTAAATCTCTTCAAGTCTATCATACAAGAAGTTAGTTATGTTTGTCAAATTTTACCACATGTCCTAAACATATCTTTTGAGGTACATCCAGAAGCTGGAGGTGAGAGATATCGATCTCAAAAATTCTTATGTGAGAAGACAACATCTTTTAATGGAATAAATTAACATCATGAGGATGAGGACCGGATGGATATGATCGATCAAATCTCTGATTTCTGGGAGACACATAAAAATATCATGGTAATATGTGTAGTTTTACGACATTAGGGTTTTGGTAAGTGATGCTGGGTTTGCATAGTATAAGAAGATAGATAGGTAGACTTGGATTGGAAGTGATTCAAACCGCAAATCAACTATAAGTTATGCCTCAAGTCATAGATGTTGGAAAATACTCCAAATCATCTATATTTTGTAGTTGGGAGAGTATTTGGTGTCATAGTACACTAATAGAGTTGTTGAACTAGTCTGGGATTCTCTGCATGTAGTGAAGAATGACCAGTGGAAGGCTTAAGAAGTACCTGAACGGTTTGCAACCTAAGATTAGATCACAAGATTTTGTATTAAATATTTCTAACTATATGGATACGTTAGACAAATCTAGGATGATAGAGATGAATTTTTTAGGAAATGTTGTATTTCCCCCTTCTCTCTCATCTAATGGTAGTTTCAGTAGATCACATGGGAAGAAGTGTAAGTGAAAATGTCATTAAAGAAGTGGTGGAGATGTGTCTTAGGAATGAGCCTCCTACGGATCTTCTGCTAATGCTAGAAATGTGTCTCTGAATTACTATCAGTGTGTCACAGTGTGATAGAAAATACATTATTTTCATGTACCCACTAAGACATGAAGCAACTGTGGATGCATTGGTCACTTAAAAGCTTCTGTCAGGCTATGAATATGCCTCATTATAATCAGGGATTGTCAGCTCCAACGGATACTATGGGGAATTTTGATGATTCATGGTCTAATTCTTTCTAGACATTGACCTCAATAGAAAATCTATTTCACGTATTATATGAGTTTCTAGTGTAGGTTGGTGTTGTTCTAAAAATAGTGAGAGGTATTATCTTTACTGAAACATCCCTAGAAATTATATTATTTGATACTAGTTTCTACCCCTCATTTATATTACCACATTGTTTTTGATATTCATAAACATATAATGGAAATTATGTTGTTTGAAATAGATTTAGTGAAACATCTGGGTAAGAAGAAGTAGAATAGATTTTTGTGTCCTTCTTGTTCGTTAACTATAGCTAATATGGTGTTGGTTTTAGATGTTCTCGTTCTAGATTTGGATCATTTTGATGGAATCATAAGTATGGATTGTATTTTCAATCATCAATCTAATTCTTTTTGTTATCATGAACCTTTTTTGTTTCTTTCTACTATTGGGATCTATCATATGTTTTGGGGGTAGTACGACCCAAGGCCTGGTCGTGCAGGACCACCCCTTTCAGATCTCAAGTGTTTTTTGTCTATTTTTGTGACTTAGAATGATGAAATTTCCTCTATTTTTTATATTCATGTTGGTGTTCAGTACTTTTCTGACATTTTCAAAAATAACTTCTTTGATCTGCTTCTAGAGATATAGGAAGAGTTTATGATTGTCCTAGTGCTTAGAACACAACTGATATTGATATAATCTTATCTTATGGCACCAATGGTGCTGAAAGTGCTTGAGATTCAGTTGAGTGAACTGTTGGAAAAAAAATTATTCTCCCTTGTGTTTTTCCTTTCTAATACCTTATGGTCTTTCCCAAGAATTCATATGGTTCATTTAGATTTTTTATGCACTATAGAAAGTTTAATTGGTATCAGTTAAGAAAAAATACAATTTCTCTGATATGGATGATTTTATTGATTAGTCAAAGGGGAAAAAGTGGTTTTCAAAATGGATTTTCAGTTGGGTGTTCAACAGCTCATAGTTTGAAAGTATGATATACTACTAAACATTTTAATGGGTAGGTATGGCCATTATAAATATCTTGTGATGTAGTTTTGTATGACTAAAGAACCTATAATTTTATGTATTTTATGAATTACATATTGCATCAATATATTGATATTTTTTATTGTATTTGGATGATATTTTGGATTATTTAAAATAAATGTGTGTAAATGAGAACCATTGGATTTTATTTTTGATGATTCTAAGAACTCGCCATTTTTATGGACTGACTTTAAAATGTAGTTTTTTGATACGATAAGGTTTGTTCTTTTGGAATGACTTTTTCAATCATTGATTATTAGTTGATCTTGAGATGGTGAAGGCTTCTTTATAATTGAATGAACAAAAAAATCTTTAAGATACGAAGCTTCCTTGGTCTTCCTTGATAATAGTGACATTTTATTAAGGATTTATCTCAGATTGAATCTCATTTGACTAATTTTACCACGAAATAACTGAAATTTACATGGGATGTGAAATGATAGTCTTATTTTAATGACTAAAAAATCATATGACACACGATCCTATTTATGTCTTACCTTTTCCTTGTAAGGGATACATGGAATTTTTAAAGCTTCTTATGTTTTTTGGGTTGATTGATTATTTAGGATAACCATGTGATAGATTATGGATCTCTTTTTATTTGGCCATATGATAAGAGTTATCCCCACTCATGATTTAGTGCTTAATGTAGTTATTCATGCACTTAAATGTTGGTGATAATATCTTTTTGGGGAAAGATTCCCTGTATTTTATGATAATAAGTGTTTAAGTTATATCTTTTCTAATAGATATTGGAATCTCATATAGATATGATGTGTAGAATACCATCATAAATTTTAATTCAATTTCACCTACACCCCGTGGAAGGGGAATTCCATTGCAGATGCTCTTATATTGAAAGTACCATCAAAGGGTTTCCAAGAATCGAAGGGGAGCAGAATGTTATGGGGGAATTTCACTCAGTTCCACATTGATGTTAAAGTTGTTGTTTTAGGTATGGTTGTTTGCAATTTTAAGTTATCATAATCTCTCTTGAAGTCAATTTTTATTAGTTATATGTATGATGATGAGTTCAATGAAATCAACGAAATACTTTATTGTGGGGAGACCATTTTTGGTTTATCTCTCACTTAAGATAGTACGCTCTACCTCATGAAGCGGGTTGTTGTCATATAATTTGTTAATATTTTGTTATTTTTTAATTATCATATCACTTCATGGGTCATTAATACTAGCACAATTAAGATGTATTCATACATGACACTATGATTCTGGGGGTCGGGTATGATGTGTTACATTGCAGATTATGTGTCCCTCTATTACATCTTCTAACAGATAATGGAAAAAAATTGAAACTCTATGGTTTGGTTCATCCTCTTCAAGTGATGGTTTTGTAATGGGAAGAGGTATAAATGGATTTTTTTTTATGTTTTACAAGGAATCCCCAATATAGGAATTATATCAGTGTAGTTGTTAATCAGTAGAAAATGTCATGGGATTTCATTCGGATCAAGGACACCACTAAGGTTGATGATATAGGTAAAATGATGGTGTAGAAGATTACGAAATTACATTAGAGTCCATATTTAATTATTTTAGATATGTATCATAGGATTATATCGACATTCTTTATGATTCTCAAAGAGATTATGGGAACTCAGTTCAAGTTGAGAAGAATATACCATCCCCAGATAGACTGTCAGATAGAGCGAGTGATTCAGATCCAAGAGGATATTCTTTGTTTCTGTGTGTTAGTATTTTTGTGGGTAATGGGATATCCATATAATATGGGTTTCAATTTTTATAACAATTAGAAAAAAATTTCGATTAGAATGACCCCCTTTGAGGTGTCGTATGGTCACCTTTGCAGATCACATATTTTTTCGGATGAAGTCGGAAAAGTATATTTTGGTGGAACAAGTTTATTCTAGAAGATATAAATGATAATATAGGATGTACATCGAAATATGGTTACCTCCCAGAGTCGGCAGAAATGAAATATGGATTTGCAGCATCCTCCCATAGTGATTTCTGTTAGTCACTATGTTTTCTTGAAGGATTCTCCTTGATTGGGTCACCATCGACAATGAAAATAAAGAATTTTTTCTTTTAGATTTGTTGAAACATTTTAGTTCACTGAGTTTCTTAGGAAGGTTTCATAGATGTTATCATTTCGGGTTAGTTTGAAAGGTATTCATGATTTTTCCAACATATCTCATCTTATGAATTATCTTCCTGATCCTGCTCACATTATGAGTTGGGATGAAATTTAGTTAGAGATACACAATATTTTTTGAATAAACTAGATGAGATCATTGAATCTCAAATGAACTTCTCGCATTGGAATTTGGTTATGTTGGTTAGTGTATTATGTAAACAAGGATCAGATTATCACAAGTCAAAGCAACTTGGTCTGTTGATGAGGGAGTAGTGATGTTATCTTTTTCTAGGGGTCACATCGTCCACATGACATCCTACAGATTGAAATACTTTATTGTGGGTATTTTGAAACATCCCATTACCTTGACTGAGTATGTTTTTACCTCTCTAAAAGTTCCCTTTTTGGTGTGGTTTTGTAGATATCGATTAATTAATTTTAGACAGGATGCAGGAGATTTTCAAACAACGTAACACAGTTACATGATGTCTAAATATAGCTGGGTGCATGACCTGAGACAGGTTCATGATGTGAAAGGTTACACTACATAGAGATATGTCACTCATCATGTGTTAATTGAATATTGTATTTTAATCCTTGGCAATGGGGGTTTTTAGAATATTTAGGCATTATGGATTTAATGATGTGTAATGGTATTACATGTCATGTAATTTATTAAATAGGGATTTTTAGGGTTTTTAGGGGTTTTAGTTCCTATATTGTCTGCTATTTTCCCATTATTATCGACTAAGGTATCCTCTTCGGTGATTTTGGTAGACTCCATTCTTTATAGATTGATCCTTTCATCACTCTATGTTCATTGCAGTTGTGGTGCATCTCTCTTGGTGAGAGAAATTTCTTATTTTTGATTTCCATTGATCATGATAACCCCCACGGGTTGTGTTATCATATCCATTGGTCTAAAACAATTTTTATTCTTATATTCTTTAATATCTGTTGTGAAAAATCATTATGGAAGTCTTCTGCTAATTGATTGTGATGTGGAATGTGTTTTTTTCTTCAGTTATGTGGTGTTTCCTCTTCTCCTCCAACCCTGTTTCTCAATTGGATCAATTCTAATAATTTTAGAATGGGTTATAGGGACTTCATTAGTAGCATCGGGATTACGTTGTTGGAGGATACCATTGTGGGTGTGTGTGACCTGATCCTTGAGGTAGGTGGTTCCATCTATAGCCTATGTTGATGAACCAAATTATTCTTTTTTATAAACTGACATATAAATGGAATTAGTATGATAGTTTATTTGTAGTTGAATGTGTTTTTTATGAAAATTTTCCTTTCCCTGATTATTGATTAATGGAAATAAAAGTTTTATTTTCAAATAATCAAAGATGATTAGTGAAATGTTTTTTAAATGGTTTTCAAAGCATTAGAATGAATTGTGAAAACAATAACACATGTTACCTAGGGTACATATGAATAATATTTAGCTTAATTCCATCATCTATTTTTTCATTTATTATGTGGTTTTATCATTGGGAATTCCTCTTTTTCCAAGGCATGTTATTCTAGTGGAATGACATTGAAATTGTTAGGGGGTTTACTCATTGGGTATCCCTTTGATTCCTAGGCATGTGTTGTACGAACAGTGTTTTCCAATTTATGGATTGTGGTATGAGTAGTCATCTAGAATGACCTATCATTAACCTTGGTGTTGATACAGATGCTTCGATTTTATTTTCCATCGTTTTTTTCCTATCTTTGAAATTCATTTTTAGGCTTTTCAAAGATGACATGAAAAAAATTATTTAAAATTGGTATACATGATTTTTTAGAACTGTGAAAAGGGGTAATTTTTATATTGTACTATATAAAACATCATTAATTCATACCATCCCAATATGTATTTTAAAAGGGCCTACATTACTTTTTATATAGAAAATTTTTATGGAAGAACTGTGTGGGATCTTATTGAGACCGTTAGCTTACACCATGTGCACCGTATTGGAGGTGTGAAAACATTTGTATTTATTCAAATGCAGCGGAAGTAAACGAACCATAGTGAGTCAGTGAGGATTCCAGCTAGGTGAGTTGGGAATCCTGTGGTGAAAAGGTGGTATTTTTTATACTCCATCACATGTAGTAGCTATTGGGTTTTGGTCCTTTATAGATGGACTTCTCTCTTGTAGATTTTGGATACTTTTAAAGTCATTTTTCCGTTGTTTTATTGCATTTATAGAATATATTTGTTATATTTACACTATGCCTTCATGATCTATGTATATATATCCCATTTTATTGTATAGGTTGTGAGAAATTGTTTCTTTTTTTTTGTTTGATGATCGGGTTATTTTGACCAACCCATTGGGATCAGGAATACCCTTCCAGAATGTGAATGAATGGGTCATGTTTCAAGGTTGTGGGTAACTCAGATCAGTTTGTTATAAGCTCACCCATGTTCTATAAGGAGGCTTGACCATTCTAATATGCTAGATCAGGCTCACCCATTTCAAATAATTCTTATGTACTATAAGTAACATCCCTTTACTGATATATCAGGTTCATTCGTGACCTCATCTTGATTCTCTTTTTCCCTCATTGCTTGTAAAGTGCTAATAAGGAATTGGGAGGATACCTATAATGGTTTAGCAATATATTTTTGGACATTATAAATTATCCATATTTTTCCCTTGGATGCAGAAGACTATCAATCCATTTAACTAGGATACATGATGGATAACTATTGATTGGTACAAGGTATGAAAGGGGATTTGACACTGTAATTGTATAAACCCCATGAAGAGTGGATTCGTGTCATCAATTATTTACAAAATATATTTTTAATCCAATGAGATATATTTTTAAATTTACTTTAACACAGTGTATTACATGGCGTGTAACTTTATTATATGTCCTAAAATTGAATGCGTACAGTTTTAGAAAAAGGAGAGTAAATATTTTTTTTTGGTTATTTTTTTCATGCACTTGTTTATCGATCTAGAAAACATCAAGGTGTTATTAGTGGACTCTTTTTCATTTATATCGATCTGTTGAACAATAGATCTTCACAGTTGTTGCGGTGCATCCCTTCAGGTTTCTAATATTCCAAATTTTTTATTTCACTTAATCCCTTTGTTCCATAGGATTTGATTATTAGATCTATTGTCCTATGTTGGTTATTCTTCATGTATTCTGCAAGATCCTTTAGTGTATCTTATTCTAGAGGCCATTACTTGGTTAGTTTTGGTGGACCAGACATCATTTCATGAGGTATGTGGTGTTTTCCCTTTCTTTATACCCTGTATTTTCAATGTTGGATCAATATTGTTGTGTCGATTAGATTGTAGGGCCTTTTTTTGATATTTGGGTTTTCATTGTTGGTGGATACCATTGCGGGTGTGTGTGGCCCGAGGTTTAAGGTAATTTGTTCTATCATTATACTATGATAATTAACATTATTTTATTTTTCTTTATAAACTGATTTATCAAATTGGAATTATTATTTTGTGTATTGAAAAAGAGAGGTTTTAAGAGTAATTAGGTTTTAATTATTTATTATAAATTAAAAATAAATGTGTAATTTTGAGACATTGAATTTGATTTGTGATAATGAGTATATGTGATACCTTTGGAACATTGTTGGAAGTATTACCTAGAGGTCATCATCCATGTTTTGTGATTATCAAGAGGATTTCCCATAGGGAAATCCTCTCATTTCTACTCTCATTGTTCTAGGGGGAAGATATTGACATTGTTGGGGGTTTTACTGAGGGGTATACCTCTTCTTCATAGGAATATATTCTATGATATAGAATGGGACCATGATTTATTATGTTATTAGTAGTTTGGTAGTCTAACCTATAGTGTTCCTTGGTACTGCGGTTTGTGTTGATGCTTCTTCTCTTTTACAACATGGCTTTCTACGTTAGCCTTGATATGCATGTTGTACCTAATTTTGTTTAAAAATGTGAAAAAGTTAAAATTTAACAACATTATCTATAAAACTACTATACTTTTTATGATTCCATGTTTTATTTAAAATAAAAATATGTGAATTTTTATATAGAGACATGATATAGAACTTCTAGGCAGGATCTTACTGAGCCTGTTAGATCACACAATGCGCACCTCCTCGTTGGTGCTTAGACCTCTGTATTATTTTCAATGTTGGGAAAAAAATTTCTATAGTTATGTGGTGGTGTTTTTGTTAGCTATTTTTGGATAGATGTTGGTGAGATGGTGGGAGTTTTTATATGCCATTTCATGGAGTAGTTGTTTCGTTTGGGACCTTGAATTTGGACGTGTTTTGGGATCTTAGACTACTATTCCAGTTGTTTTTTTCTTCCATCTTTTGACTATTATGGAATATATATTCTTTTGGTAATCCAATGACTTTTTTCATTCTATTTGAACATATATTCCTGGTGTTTGATCAGATTTGGAGAAGTCATTCCCTCCATTGATTCGTTTGATGCTTGGGTGCCTGTCTCCATCCCATTGGGATTGGGAAGTCCCTTTTGGTATATAATAGAATAGGTTTTGTTCCATGATTGATGGTTACCTAGGTTTGTTCATTACAATTTGGTATCATTGAGAGGTTTTCCCTCAATATTAATTGTCTTGGGATGTTTAGTACACTCAAGATATGACATTCAGGGCATTAGAGGTATCTTGTGATGAGTGTGTAGGAATCTCTTGTCGTATCGAGACTTGTGTTTCCTTGGGATCTAGGGATATGTGCCTCTAGTTTTGGGTTTGGTTTTAAATCTCAGTTTCTATATATGGGTTTTGTAGTTTTAATTGAGACTAGTTATATAGCATGATTTTTCTCATATTTTGGTGTGCATTACTATGTCTCTTAGATGTCTTCCAAAAGTTCTTAAGGAGGGTGTATCTAATTCCTCTCAAGGGAATCCACCTATATATTAAAATATCATTGAGGCTACAATAGGAGCAATTTATTTTGTTGATCATGATGTAAAAAGAGTTTAGAATGGTATTGTTTAGGAACAACCAAGATATAGAGGAGAGTGATATTGATCACGTGAATTCATGTGTGAGAATCAACCATACTTTAAAGGAACTAATTAACGTCAAGATGAGGAGTAATGGTTAAAAATATTGATCATATCTTCAAATTTCTGTGAACAGTTTAGAATATTCGGGTAATGTGTGTAACATTTAGTCTTTGGGGTTCCGATAAGCGATGGTTGGTTTCAGGGGTCAAGGTAGACATACACATGGAATTGTATTGGAAGGGTTTCATAACCATTCTTTTAATAGTTTTTTCCAGAGATCTAGATGATAGAAAATGACTCTGATGTAATTTTTTTCAACAGGGAGAGTGTTTGGTGTCATAAATATCCATCCATTTTCCTATCTTGTGAGTTTCCTCGGATGTGGTGAATAATGACCAGTTGAAGGCTTAGAAGTACCTACATGGCTTGTGACCAGATATTAGGTCACATGTGTTCTTGTTGAAAATATTTACCTATGTAGATATGGTAGATATATTTATTATGGCATAGATGGATTTTGAAGGCAAGGTCAGTTGTTTTGAATCCTTTTTCTCTATTTATTTTTACTTTCCATTGCATGCATAGGAAGAAAAATATATTTTTGGATCACAACAGAAGTGGTGGAGGTGGGACTCCGTAGCAAGATTCCACTACACCATCTGTTACAGCTGTAAATGTTCCTCTAAATTACTGTTAGTATAGAAAGGGAGGACACAAAAGATGTTCTTGTCATATTCCCATGAATAAATGAAATATCTATGGATGTATTGGTCACTTATTATGCTTATGTTAGGATATGACCATGGATCAATATAGTCAGGGTTTGCCGACTCCAAAGGCTACTATGGTGTAGTCCGAAGATTCAATGACTATAGAGATCTATCCATAGGCCTCAGGCCTGAAGCATTATCATGCAGTTGATTATTTTCCAATAGATGTTGATGCAGGTCTAACAATAGTGAGATATACTACTCTTAGTTCACATTCAATAGAAATTTCATTATTTAATATGGGATCCTCCCACTCTCTTGTTTCTACACAATTTTTTTGATATTATTTAACATCCAAAGAAACATATGTACATCACAATGGAGTTAGAGTCACCTATCGGTAAGATGAAATAACTAGGGTTTAAGTCTTCCTTTTGGTCGTTAAAAATTATCTTTATAGAGTTGGTCTTGGATTTTCTCATTCTTGATCTGGATATATTTAACATCATAAACAGTATGCATTGGCTCCTATTATTATCTTACTTGACCTAGGTAAGGGGTATGTGGTGTTATGTCATCCTTTGGGAAATTTTTTGAGATTCATGCTTAGGTAGGATGACCTTGTGGAAGCTTATATCTCTCATCGGCTTCGACCTCCTGAAATAAATTACCCCACTCATGATTTAGTGACTTTTGTAAACATGTATTCACTAAAATTCTGGTGGAACTATCATTTTGGGGAGAGGTTCACATTCCTTTTTGTTCATAAATTTCTGAGCTATATCCTTTCATAAAAATACGTTAATATTAGATAGATATGTTGGGTAAGATACTTTCAGATGTTTGACATCGATATCACATACACCAATGGAAAGGTAAATGTTCTCACAGATGCTCTTAGAAATAATGTAATGTCACATGCCTTCCTGGAATCGAAGGTTGAGGGGATCCTTATAGGTATTTTCACTTAGTTTCACTTGGATGCTTAAGAAGATGTTTCAGGAATGGTTCTGACCATAGTTTAGTTATCATCATCTCTCTTGTGGTCTATTTTTAAAATAGATTTTTGGGATGATGTGTTTCAAAAGATTCAGAAAATTCATTAAGGTGGGTAGACTATTTTTGGCTGTTCACATTTTCCTGATTGTATGCTCCATATCTGTAGTAATTTTTTCATTACGTTATCTATGAGAAGTTTAATATTATTTTATTTTCACATATCTCCATGGGTTATTCATCCAGCCACTATGAACATGTATAACAACACGAGGTGGTAATTTCGGTGTCCGAGTATGATTCAGGACATCACAGAGTTTGTGTGTAACTGTTACACCCACAAGTAGATAAAGGTATAACACTTGAAACCTACTTGTTTTTTTTAGCCTCTTTCGGTACTGATTTAGAAATTGTACAAGGTATCGATGCATTTTTATCCAATTACGATAGAATATCTATGGTAAGAATTTTATATTGGTCGTTGTTAGTTGATTAATTAAGTCTATTAATTTTATTATGACCAAAAACACCACTAATGTTGATGAATCTAGGTCAGATCTATGTGAAATATAATTTTATGTTACATGGGAGTCATTATGTTGCAGATTCAGATTTGTATCCTTGGATTAACTTGATGTTCTAGAAGAGTTTTTAAGAGGGAATGGGAACTAAAGGCATGTGGATCAAAATATACCATCAACAGATTGATGGTCAAATAGATTGTGTGAATCAAATCCCGAAGGATATTCTCCACTCATGTGTCATGTATTTAATAGGATTGTGGTATAGACATATATGACGGTTTGTGTGTGTTTACAACAATAGTAAGCAGTCGTCAATACTAATGTCTCCCTTTGAAAATTTATATTCTCTCCCATGAAGGTTACCTCTTTATTGGGCTGAGGTAGTATATGTATCTTTAGTGGGACCATGTCTTGTTTATAAAACATCTTTGAAGACTCCGTATGTGTATTGATGTCTTCATACATCCCATAGTCGATAGAAATCATTTTCATATCAATGTATTAGTCCCCAAATAGTTTTAAATGGGTTACTATATTTTCTTGAATCTATCTGCTTGGTTGGGCCACTATCAACTTGGAAAATCGGAAATGATTTCTCTAAGATATGTTGGACAATTTGAGTTCACTTAGCAGAACATACACACTTCTTATTGGTCTGAATTTCAAGTTTAGTAGATGTGTATTCAATGTGTTTTATATATGACTTTTCTCAGGAAATACCATTCTGATCCGGCTCATGTGCTGAGTTTGGATGAAATTTAGTAAGAGAAAAATGTTTTTATTTTGAAGAGACTTGTTGAGATCATTGAGTCTCAACTGAAAGTGCTATATCATAATTTGACTCGGATGGATTCAATTATCTGGAAAAAGGATCTAATTAACATGAGACTTGGGAATTGGAGTTGTTGATGAGGTTACAATGGCTACATCTTTTTATTGAGATTAAATATTCCATAGGATTTCCAGGGATGAAAATACTTTAGGGCGGGGTGTTTCTAACATCACATTACCTCTCTATCTGGTAAATTCATAACCTCAACATGGTTCTCCTTTTATCTCTTTATTTGTAATAGACTGAGAAGGAATTGGAAGGATACATAAAATAGTGAAGTCAGATATTTTTTGGACATTCATCTTTGTCAAGATTTTTCTATAGGATGAAATTCGCTTTCACATAGTGTAACTAGGTTACATACCATGTAACTCTTTCTAGGTATAAGTTGTTAAAGGGTAGTCAGGCTATGAAATTTTACATGTTTTTATGAGTGGTTTCATGTCATAAATTTTTAAATTAATGTATTTTTATTCTGATACAAAAAAAATTTCAATGTACTTGAACATTGTGGATTTCAAAGCATGTATCTGTATTACACATCATGAAATGTCTCGTATAAAATTTTTAATATAGGATATCATATGTTCTGGTTTTGGTTGTTTTATCTTGGACCTTGTCTCTTGACCTATAACTCTTTTTGGTGATTTTGGGAGACTCTAATACATCTATATCAATCCATTTGACATTTGATATTTGTTGGAGTTGTGGTACATCTCTATAGGTATGTAATATTTTTTCTTCATTATATCTATTGATCACATATATTTAATAGGGATTTTCTTATCTAGTCTGGTGTCATGTGCTGGTGATTATTCAAGTCTAATTTCAGATCCTTTGGATTATATCATTCCAAAATCCATTCCATTGTTATTTTTGGTGTGGGAGAGGACCGTTCTTGAGGTCTGTGGTGTTTTCCCTTTCTCCTGACAAATTGTTTTATGATGGATCAGTTTTGAGGTGTGGGTTGGATTCTAGGACCATCATTATCCTCTTTGGGTGTTTGTTGTTGGTGTATCCAATTGTAGGTGTGTGAAACCTAATATTTTAGGTAAGTTTTTTTGTCTATAGGCTATGATAATTATCCTTATGTTCTATTACATTATAAATTGATTTATTAAATTCATATTGTTCTTTTTTTTTTGAAAAATGGATTTTTAAGTGAAATGGTTTTCCTTGGTTTCTAATAAATATAAGGGAAATAGTTACTTTTGAAACCATGAAATTGATTTTTAAAAATGATCACTTGGGTTCCCATGTGTACCTTAGTTAAATGTTTTTCTTGAGTCCATCATCTATGTTTTGGGATTATGAGGATATTTGATCATTGGGATTTCATTTATTTCAATTTTTCGTTGTTCTAGAGGATGGATATTAACATTTTCATGGGGTTTACTCATTGGGTGTTCCTCTTCTTCATATCCATGTGTTCTTGGAACTAGATGGTGAACATTATTTATTATATTATGAGTAGTCTTCTAGTCAAACCAATAGTGTTCCACGGTACTGATGCATGTGATAATGATTCTATTTTTTATTTCATGGAAATTTGATTTATCCTTGATATGCATGTTTTATCTATATTGTTTTAGATCTATAAAAAATAAAATTTTTTACATTTTTTTCAAAAATATTATCTATTATATATCATGCCATGTTTTATTTAAAATAATAATACATGAATTATTATACAGAGGCATGATATAGAACACTCGGGCTGGATCCTATTGATCTTTTTATCTTAAACCATGTACACATCCTCATTGGTGCTTTGACCACTGTATGTCCTCAAATAAAGGGAATGGAAAGGTGATATAGTGAGTTGGAGAGGTCCAAGATAGCTAGTTTTTGGAACCTTGTGGTGAGATGGTAGGAGTTCTTCTGTGCCATCATATACAGTAGTTGTTTGGTTTTGGTCATTGTAGTTGGAAATTATTTTGGATCCTTTACAACATTTATAGTTTTTCATTTCTTCTTTCTTTTGATTGTTAGGTAATATATATTCCATTTGTATTCCGTTGTATTTTTTCATTTTGTGTATACATATATTCCATGTGTTTTATCAGGTTTTGAGAAATTGGTCCCTCTGTTGTTTTGTTCAATGCCTGACTACATGTCTCAAACTAGTGGGTATTGGGAAAGCCCTCTAGGTACGTAATAGAAGAGGTCTAGTGACGGGTTTGAGGGTTACTCGGGCTGATTTTTTACACTTTATCTTGAGTAAAACAATTTCATCATAAAACTGTCAGAAAAAATATTTTTATATCCATATGAAAAAATAGGATAAAAAACCATTTTCTTTTAAAAACCCCATTTCTAATAAAAAACCATTTTCATTGAAAATCCACTACTAGAAATGTAAACTACACCAACGGTTAAAAAACATTGGTATTGAAGGTAATACCATTGGTAGAAAATATACCAATGGTTTGTCAAACCGTTGGTCAGTTAGCTGTAGGGATAGATGTATTCTAACGGTTTTTAAATAATCCTTGGTATATGATGCAAAAAAAATAATAGGTTCCCAACGGTTATGTATAAATGATGCTAAAATTCTATACTAACTATTTAAAATAATTGGTTTATAAAGAATTCAGTATTTTATCAACAGTTTTTGAACCATTGGTATAGTTTTTCTCGAAACGGTTGCAAGTTACCATTGGGAAAGTGAATAAGTCCTTTGATATACCAATGGTTTTGTAACCATTGGTATACCTTTACCATTTCCATCACCCATATTCCAACGGTTTACAATAATTGGTATAGAATTAAAATGTATTTCAATAGTATACCAATGGTTTATAATTATTGGTATATCGTTCACCTGGATTTCCATGCAGCATGATGAACTAATACACCCGCAGCATGCCGAACCAATACACCTGTAGCATGCCAAACCAATACACATGCTTGAATCTAATGCACCTAGGAAGATACACCACACAAAATCCAATTTCACATACACACTTAATTTAGTATGCAGAAGCCTCCAATATTACAAACACCGGAGTCCAATACACCTACAATAAATCAAATACACCTATAGCAGATCAAATACTTCAGGAGACACCAGCCAATACACCTGCACATTGAATCCAATATTACATACACGAGACTCAAAAATTGCATACATTGTGAAAGTTAAATTGCATATTCACAAGAAGATAAAACTTTTAGAATTGTCCTCCTAGTCCTAGTAGTTACTTTACAAACCCTAGCCTTCCACATTACTAAATACTGAATCCTGGTAATATATGAATGTATTCTCATTAGTCTTCCATCCAATCTCAAATTTTGAGTCATGGTAATTTGGTTAGGCAATAAACTATAGCCAATAATTGATACCACTTTTTGGGTTCAGGTGGATAATATCAATATATGGAAGTTATATTTTACAATTGATAAAAATAATATGATTCAATATTGGAGACAGGGTAGTCAAGGAACTACAACTATCACTCCAATCCACCACTAATTCATGTTTGGTCACTTGATTTTTCTTCCAAAAGAGATTACATTTTATGAAAATGAACATGAATTAAATAATGCAGGGTATAAAATCAAAAAAGAACAACACTGGGAAATATTTCCGATGTCCAGGGGATCTCCTTTTTGGGCTATCTAGGGGGGGGGGCTGTCTGGGGGGGATATCTAGGGGGTAGGGGTGGGGTGGTGTCAAGGGGTGGGGGTTTCAGGGCTGTACAAGGGTTAAGGGTGTCCATGGGGTGTGGGGGTGTCGAAGGGTGGGGGGTTGTCCAGGGGAGTGGGGAGTGTTTGGGGGGGTTGTCCATGCGGGAGTGGGTGTCCAGGGCTGTGGGGAGGTGTCTAGAGGGTGGGGGCTGCCCAAGGGGTAGGGGTGTCCAGGGGGTGGGGGAGTCGAGGGGGTTGTGGAGGGATGTCCAAGGGGGTAGGGGTGTTCTGTGGGGTGGGGGGGTCTGGGGGTATCCAGGAGGTGGAGGATGTCCAGGGGGTTGGGGGAGGCTATCCAAGGGGGGTAGGGATGTGACCACGAGGTGGCGGTGGAGGCTTTCCATGGGGGTGCGGGATGTCCAGGGGTGTGGGGGCTGTCCATGGGGGTAGTAGGGCTGTCCAGGGTGGTAGGGGTGTCCAATGGTTGGGGGAGCTATAATGGTTTTAATGGAATAAATTTCAATTATTATAAGATTATTTTTTTAAATGGTTTTGGATTAGTGTTTATTTCAATAGTATGTGTTTCATTAGGAAAAGGTAATTTTTTGTGTGTGTATGGTAGGAATGAGTGTTTTGGTTATTAGGAAATGTATTACATTTTTCTTGTGGGACAAAAATAATATATGATTTTTAAAAAATAACCTGAAAAGGTATTTTCATAAACATTTTTGGATTTTTAAATAGAAAGTGGTCTCTATTATGTGATTTTGAAATGGTTTTATAAATAATTATTTATGAAGAAACATTATGGGATTTGTGAATTTGTGTCCCGTGTTTTAGAACATCTTATTGTTGTACTGATGGTTTGGTTTTGTATAATTCATTATAATGTTATCACTATAAATGAATCAATAAGTCCATAAGGGGATATTTTAGGTAGTCATTCTTGTTATCTAACTGTTGTCTTCTTAGTATTGGTCTCTACTCAAACACTTTTTGGAAATGGAGTTACCATCTTCTTCACGGATCATTTATTATTCATGGTAGTTTTTAAGATTCCATCCACTATTTTTTATTGGTGATCAAGTATCCCATGAGGCATTGAAGTGGGCATATATGATTAATGGGATATTGGAGTTGTTAAAAACCCTATAATCCAAAGGGGTCGGGGTAGTCCAAGGGGGTGGGGGCTGTCCACGAGGGTGGAGGGGCATTCCAAGGGGGTGGGCGGGGATGTTCACTAGGGTGGGGGATGTACAGGGGTAAGGGGTGTCTATGGGGTGGAGGGCTATCCACGAGGGTGGTTGGGCTATCCATGGGGGGATATCCATGGGGTTGGGGGCTGCCCAGGGGGTAGGGGTGTCCAGGGGTGGGTGGGGTTGTTCAATGGGTATGGGGTGTCTAGGGGGTGGGTGGGTTGTCCATTGGGGTGGCAGGTGTCTCCAGGGGGAGGGGTGTCCAGGGGTGGTGGGTGGGCTGTCCACGGGGGGTAGGGGTTCCCAGGGGGTGGGTGGGCTATCCACATGGGTGGGGGATATCCATGGGGGGAGAGGGTGTCTAGGGGGTGGGAGGGCTGTCCACAAGGTTGGAGGGGCACTCCAGGGGGTTGGGGATGTCCAGGGGGTGGGTACGCTGTCCACGGGGGTCTCCACGGGTTTGGGCGGGCTGTCCATAGGGGTGTGGAGGGGTGGGGGTATATTTAGGCAGTATGAGGTGTCATGTGGGGTGGGTGGGTGTTTCATGAGGGTTATGTGGATATCTTGGGGTACATGGTGTCCAAGGGGGTGGGCGGGATGTCCATGGGGGTGGGTGTGCTATCCATGGGGGTGGGGGGCTGTCTAGGGGGGTACGAGGTGTCCATGGGGGTAGGGGATATCCAGGGGTGGGCGAGGCTATTCAGGGGGTGGGTGGGGCTGTCCAAAGGGATACGAGGTGTCCATGGGGGTTGGTGTGGCTGTCCAATTGTTACGGGGTGTCCAGGGGGTGGGCGGGCTATCCATGGGGGGGGGGGTCTATCCATGGGGGTGGGAGGGCTGCCATCGATGGTGGGGGGGGGGGGTGGCTGTCCACAGGGGGGAGGGGATGTCCACGTGGGTGGGAGGCTGTCCACGGGGGGGGGGGGGGGGTGTCCACAGGGGTGGGCGGGCTGTCCACGGGGGCGGGGGATGTCCATGGGGGCGGGGGCTATCCACGGGTGACAGGGCTGTCCAAGGAGGTCGGTGGGGCTTCGCATGGGGTACATGGTGTCCACAGTGGGATGAACTGTCCAGGGATGGGCGGGCTCTCCAGGGTGGTTGGCGGGCTGTCGACGGGGGTCGGCGAGGCTTTTCACAGGGGTGGGCAGGCTGCCCATGGGGGTGGGGGGGCTGTCCACAGGGGGAGGTGTTGTCCATGTGGGTGGGGTGATGTCCAAATGTGAGGGTCTATCCAGTGGTTGGGTGGGCTATACAAAAGGGTGGGGGATATCCACATGGGGATGGGTTGTCCAGGTGGTGGTTAGGTTGTCCATGGGGGTGGTGGGGCTGTCCATGGGGGTATGTGGTGTCCAAGGTGTGGGTGGGGTTTCCATGGGGGGTGTCTAGCGGTGCGTTGAATTAGTCACAAAAAATCATCAAGTCTTGTTTTATAATTTACAGATAAAAAAATAAATATAATGTGACATACCTAATAACACATATATTAAGGCACAAAAAAATATGCTTCAAAGGTCAGTAAAATCAATCAAAAAATGTAACAGATCAATCTAGCCCTCATCCCCATCACTATCATTACGGTCATCATCACCCTCTCCTTCATCCTCATCATCGTCCCCACCCTCCTCAATGCCCACCTCGTCACCCTCATACTCACCCTCGTACTCAGCCCCGGACTCCTCATCACCCTCCTCTTCCACCGTAGCATCCTCCTCACCCTCATCCTCCTCCACCACGGCCTCCTCCTCGCCATCATCTCGATCTCCACTAGAACTGACACATAGTGCACCATATATAGAACACATTGATGAAATATATTCATTACAAACATTGTTGTCCTCTGGTGTATGTTTTGGACATAATACTTCAATAAGATTAATAAATGCAGGATTTACCCTTGCAGACTATTCTGCCGTCTCAGTGACCATTTTTTCATCATGTTCTGCATGTGACTTTGCCTGCGGGAAATCACAAGCATTACAACTCATACCTGAGGAGGGCCAATACATCATCAGAAATATACTCTTCCCAGGTCTACATCATACTCTACCAGGGTGCTCATCTACCAAGACCAGATGTTTGTGATCGTTTGGCCCAAAATTTTCAGGTTCCTGGCAATCAAGGTCCCCTAAAGCATCCTATTAGAAATATAAAGATATTATTTGGTTAAAAAATAAAGATTAAAATTTTAAATCTACAAAGTAAAACATACAATATGCTGCTTATTCGGTTCATTAACTGCAATTCCATCTTCCTTCCTCCTACTAAAAAAAACAGTTTTGCTTGAGGCACACGTCCTACTATATTCAATTTGTGCCTATATAATGACATTGAATATAGGAAACCATAATTAAAAAATAGGATACCAATAATTAATTTCATAACTAAAATTATATTGAAACTATAGCAATCGAATAAATTATGGAGGTAGCAATAGAAAGTGCAATTAGTAAGGAAAAATTAATAACTGTCATACCTGCTGCCTCTCATGATCTGGAATCGTTGTATGTCCCAATGTCAGGACGTATTTTTTAGCATTAATATATTTTTATTTCATCTAGAAGATTCCTATATGAAATCGAAAAATTATTATTCACAAAAACAAGAAAATTTTCATTTAAATGCCTCTAATGTGATTAATACCATCAATTGGCTAGTCGTTAAACGAGTAATCATCTGTCAGTACTATTCTAAAAAACAATCATCCACAATAGGGACTACCTATATCTTTGTGCCCACTCTAGCATGCGAGCCAATGTATAGCTTATGCTTATATGCTCTCCAATGCTCACCTAAATCCTTTATATGTGTTGTACGTGCACCCTCACCATCACAGAAATTAAACCGCAACGGACGCCAAAATATTAATTCATACAAATAAATAAATTAATATATTGCATTAAATATAACATATTTTTTAACCATATATCTTGCAAGGCTTTATCCTTGAATTCATTAGTACATTTCTCCATGAGAGAATGCTGGTAGAAATGATGTCAGAGTATTTGGAAAGCGTCTCCAAAAAACTCTGACATTGATGCCCTAATTTTTCAATCATCTAACAATATTCACTATAGTGCACCATCAACTGCATGAGGCGATTCCACACCTCACACATGCGTGTACACCCCCGCCCCCACCTCAAATCAGTAGATGTATCAGTTATTAAAGAAAAAAAATATTTTATCAATATATTTTTTAATGGAGATAAATAATGGTGTAAAAATTTGTAACGGTTGTATAAGTATACATGTGGTAGTATGTTGAATAGTCCCTACTGGATCTGCAGAACATAATGAAACACACTATACAGATGGAGTGGGACCCAATGTATGCTCCTCAGGGACAGACATCGGTGGAGAAGGAGTCGAAGAACATGGAATCTAAAATACAGAAGTGAAGGAAGAAGAAATAAAAGAAGATGATAGGGACGACTAGCTGAATTCTGGTTGGGGAGTGGGAATCATCATCGAATATGGTACAGATGGGTGAGGAGGATCAGATGTAAAAGATGGTGAAAAAATTGGAGGCCTAAATATCTTATGTGTCCCTAACGACACACCGGGATCAGAATGTGGGGTGGATGGTATGTTAGTTGGAGGGGTAGGGTCTAAATGGGTACGTCGACTAGATCGTGTAGCTATCGTAACATCCCCCTAGTAAAAAAACCCAGAGTACATGGACCACTACTAGGATTCTCATCAAATAACTCTCGCCTAATAGATGGATCATGGAAAAAATATAACAAAAATTAATCACATAACATTATATATTATTTAAATAAATATATTTGATATAAAATACTCACTACAGGCACTAGTGGTGGAATGCCCAAATCAGTCATATGAAAATTGTTGTTTGTAATGTATTTTTGATGTCTCTCATCAATGGGTTTCATTTCCTAAATTTGAAAAACAAATATGGATGTAAATATAAAATTATTACTAATGTGTATCCAAAAAACAAAATAAAATAGATGGAATAGGGGGATTCAAGGATAATTTAACTATCCATTGTTTTAGGTGAGCATGAACAGATATATAATGAAGTTACTAAATCTTACAAGATGTAATAAAGAAATTTAATTTTTATTTGGATGGTTATTTACTATGTGGAATCATTATATTAAAATCATTAACCATTTATTGTACCAGATTCATAAGGGGTAATGCAGTTGTCAAAATTAAGGAAAAATTTAATTTCTTTTGCCTAGGTAGATGATGCAAATTTCAATACATGTTTTGTAGAAGAGTACAAACCATCGTGGTCATTATCAGGAAAAATGATAAAGATAGTACTTAGAGTTATACTAATTTTATACAAATCATAGTTGAAGCATTGAAATGATCACCAAGTTATAAATTTTGGTTTCGTAGGTTTGAATACACATAAATTCAAAATTATGAAATGTAATTCAAATAAAATTGCAAATAATAAAGAATGAAAATTCACATAACGGTCTAGTAAAATACAAAATATTTTTAATAAATATTAAATATATTTGAATAGTACCAATATTAATATCCCAAGTCAATGTAAACCAAAAAAAATGATAACATGAATTGATGATTTTATATATTTCCCACCACAACTTCAGGTTCAAATTCAACACTTACAATTGAGCTATCAGAGTCATTAATAGTAATAAATGGATAATTTCCAATGACAGTAGGGATGTTGTTAATTCCATCATCACCATCATCAAAAATATATATTGGAATTACTTTAATAGTGACCACAAATTGATGTCGAAAATGCTCTTTGACATAAAAAACATATTTCGCCATTGAAGACAATACATATGGTTCATTGGTAGCAATAGTGTGAGTCATATCAATTACATAAAATCCAAAATCATCAATAAATGTGCCATGCCTTTTCATCGAATCAAACCACTAGAATTTCTTCATCATGACTCATCCATGAGAATAATAATATAATATTATTATGTTTTCAATTACTCTATAATAACATACATTTTCAAATTGTGGTCTGGTATCTGACGCACTGGCATAACTGTTTGTTGTGGTAGTAACAATAAAACCATCATGTTGAGTTCTCATGTTCTTTGCTTGTTCAACTATAATAAATATGTATGCATTGATAACAATTGATTTATAGTCACTAACCATGGTATTAGGACCAAAAGAAAAAGCTCTTATTTCCTCAGAGATAGTGTCAGCAGCCAAACTAAATACCTGATATATAAATAAATAGTAAACTTAATTAAATATTTTTATTATTATTTTAAACAATAATATTATTACCTTCAATTTAAACCAAGGATACTACCCTTTTCTATGAAATGTCTCCCTCCTTGCCAAAGATAAAGAATGATGCTTTCTATTTATCTCCACTTTATGTTCCCTATAGATAAAAAATACTTATTTATTAACATATATATATATATAATATATACATATTTAATTAACTTACCAGATGTAGTCATCAAACGAATCCTATTTGATGAAAACTATGTGATGTTCAATCTCCCGCTCTTCAAGGATTAATGTTTCCATTGTATATGATCTAGGAATTATTCTTGTTTAAGGAAGTGTTGGAAAACTGGGTTCAATTTGCTCATACTATTCTTCTTCATTTCTCATTGGTCTTTTCATTCTTGTAGTATGATCATACAAATACAAATAGAAGAAATCCATACATTCTTGAGCCAAGTAACCGTTCATGATAGAACCTTCGGGATGATTCCTGTTACTAAAAGAAGACATTAATATGCACATATTTATTTCAGTTGGATAGATCCAATTAAAATAAATTGGTCTAATGAGAATTATTTTAGTCGGAATATGGACAGTCTAATGTAGTATGCATGTGAAAAATGAGGGAGGAAATATTTTCTCTAACTCACAAAAAATTAATGGGGAATCTACCAACATTTTTTTTAAGAAATACATGGACAAATTCCTAGCACAATGATTTTTAAAAAAATGGCACAACTGAATAACAGACACCCTTTCATTATTGAAAAAATGTTGATGAATTGCTATTGGAATAAATCAAGAAGAATGATGTGATAATCACGAGTCTTCAAATATTTTACCTTCAACTCTCTTTTGTTGACCAGTATGGATATGTTACTTGAATAGCCATTTGGAACAGTAATAGTCTCTAGAACATCCAAAACAATTTTCCATAGGTGTCATCACATAAGAATTACATGGATCTTGCCATTTACTTTCACTGATACGCACAAGATGCAATTCTAGTCTGATTACCCAATCAACCAAGTCACACCGAGACCATAAATCATCGTTTTTCTTTCCCTAAACATTTTGATGAATCTAAAGCATCATTTCACATATATATTTTTCAATGTGAATTACGACTGAGAAAAGATGTTACAAACTAGTTAACCAATAAGGAAAATCAAAGAAGATTATTCTCCTCTTCCAATTGTAACAGGTTTCAGTGGAAAAATTCATTCTTTATCTAGATTTCATTTGACCCTTCCCAAATGAAAAACTGAAATTCTTCAACTCATTAAGCACATAAGTTCCAGACATACACTGATCTAGAGAATCAGTCTCTATGGTATTTTATAATATTAAAACATTATTTCTATATGTATTATCCATTGGAAAGAATCAACGATGTCTTATAAAACTAAAACTACAAAGATGTTTCAGTCTTCTGGATCATGTATTCTTCGCACAAACAGGACATGATTGTTTCCCTTTGTGATCCATCTAGAAATCATTTCATAAGTAGGGAAATCACTGATCTTCTACATGAACGCATAACACATCTGAAATATGTCTTTCAAACATGCATCGTATGTGCCCACACCCACATCCCAATGAAGTTTCAACTCGTTTATTAAATGATTCATGTATATGTCTATATCATTACTGTGATAAGAAGGTCCAGATATGAGTATACTCATGAATGTTATTATTTTTTCATACAAAACCATGGGGAAGATTATAAATGTATATAAAAATATGCCATGTGTTGTGAGACGTAAGCATTTTCCCAAATGGATTAAAACGATCAAATGAAAGACCCAACCTCACAATACGCATGTCAGATGAAAAATCTGGATGTCGGGCATCAAATCTCTACCATGAAAATCCATCTGTAGGCTGAACCATCTCGTCATTATTATTATTTCTCTCGGTATCATTCCATCATATTTAAATATATATTTCATTAGACATTAAAATATTCTGGAGTCTAGGGATCAATTTTAAGTGCTACAATACTTTCTGTGGCACACAGGATGTTGTTCCATCACCTTTTGGCTTCCAGTGGGATGTTTCACATTTTATACAATCATTTCGTTCAGAATTTTACTCCAAGAATAATCTTTATAATTTAGGGAATTCATGAATCTTGTTTCTTGAAAATCCAAGTTACTCAACTAACTTACATGCAATAAAGTGGTTTGAGGGAATATCTAAATCATCTGAAAGTAATTCCATCTAGAAGTTAAGAATGTAATCAATGGTAGTATTAGAAATCACATTCCTAGTTTTCCCATGAAACGATTAGATTCAAAATTCTTGATTTTTCATTTTATCACATTGTCAATATAATAGAGTTGTGGTAGCATCATTCAATTTTTTCACCTGGACAACATCATCATTTTCATTAGACAAATCATGTGTGCTAATATCGAAGTTTTCTTGGGTCATAATCCTTTCATTATCATGATGATAAATAAATGGAAACTGGTCATATAAAAAATTATCCAATCTAGTCCTCTCATTTAGATCAACAGCAATTTGAGATATCATTTTCTCCTCATTTTGATAACACACCGAGTAGTTTTCTTGAAAACCATATTTGGTTATGTGGTAGATGACTTATACATAGCTCAACCGAGGTCTTCCAACACACTTGTAACCGGGGCAGTGTATGGGACCACTATCTGAAGCATTTTGAAATGAAAAATCTAAAAATCTCTCTATTTTTTTAAAAAATCAATTAATATATGATCATTTTCATACATCCAACCTCTATCCATTCTGTAAAAAAATTGTTATAAGTAATTCTGTCAAAAGAAATTCAATAAGATTGAAGTTTCCTCGAAAATATATTTATGTAAAGGAGATTTTTTTACTTTATATGAAACTATAACCGACAAACTACTCAATATGAGAATCATAATATAAAAGATATCAACATTCTATATTTATAACAAAATAAATTTTACGAACCATACATGAGTGTACAAGATCATGTAAACTTTTGGAGGAGAATTACTCAAGAGTTGAGTAAATTTTTTGATCAAAATTTTTTTATATTGTAATAGATTATTTGGGTGATCGCTTTACATTAAACTAGGGGGTGGGGGTGTCCAGGGATGTGTGGTGTCCATGGGGTGGTGGGGCTATCCAGGGGGTCGGAGGGGTCCCGGGGGTTGGGGACTGTTTTGCAGGGTTGGGGTGTCCAGGAGGACGGGTTGTCCACGGGGTGGGGGTGGGGTTGTCCATGGGTTATAGGGTGTCTAGGGGGTGGGTGGGCTATCCACTAGAGTGGAAATTCTGTCTAGGGGTTCGGGGGTGTCCATGGGTTGGGGTATTTATAGGGTGGGGGGTTTCTAGGGGTACCGGGTGTAATGGGGGTGAGCGTCGTGTCCAGTGGTGGGCGGGGCTATCCCGGGGGTACAGGGTGTCCAGGGGGTGGCGGGTTGTCCATGGCGGCGGTGGGGCTGTCCAGGGGGTACGAGGTATCCTGGGGGTGGGTGTCCTATCCACGAGGGGGGGGGGCTATCAATAGGGGTTGAGTGGTTGTCTAGTGGATTCGGGGGGTGTCAAGGGGGTGGGAGGGGGGATTTCTAGGGGTTGGGGCATTTTGGTAGATGGGGGTGTCCGGGGAGTGGGGTTGGCAGTCCAGGGGGTGGGTGGGTTGTCCACCAGGGTGGGGGTTGTCCAGTGTGGTACATGGTGTTTAGGGGGTGGGAGGGTTATCCATAGGGGTGACTGGGGTGTCCAATGGGGTCGGGGTGTCCAGGGGAGTGGGGGGGCTATCAAGGGGGTGGGGGCTATCCAAGGGGTACGAGGTGTCAAGAGGGGTGGGCGGGCTATCAAGGGGGCGGCAGGGGTGGCAGGGCTGTCTAAGGGGTACAGGGTGTCCAAGGAGGTGGGCGAGCTATCAACGGGGGGGGAGGTAGTCCACGAGGTGGTAGGGTGTCCAGTGCGGTCGTGGTGTCTAGGGGGTGGGGGTATTTCTAGGGGTGGGGTGTACGGGGGGATAGAGGTATCAAAGGGGTGGTGTGAGGGTGTCCAACAGGGGTGGGAAGGATGTCCACGGTGGTGGGGGATATCCTGGGGGGATAGGTTGTCTGGGGGGTTGGAGGGTTGTCAATAGGGGTGGCAGGGCTGTCCAGGGGGATCAGGGGTGTCCAGGGGTTGGGGGATTTCCATGGGAGGGGGGTTGTCTAGGGGGTACGATGTGTCCATGGGGTGGGTGGGATGTTTAGGGGGTGGAAGGGCTATCCAGGGTGGTACATGGATGGTGGGCGGGCTTCCCACGGGGGTGGTGGGGCTGTCCAAGGGGTACGGCGTGTCCAGTGGGGTGGGTGGGCTATTCACGTGGGTGGGGGGAAAATTTAGAGGGTATGGGTTGTCCAGGGGTGTGGGCGGGCTGTCCACGAGGGTGGAGGTGTTGTCCAGGGGTTTGGGGCATCCGGGGGTGGAGACTTTTCAAGGAGTGGGGGTTGTCCAGGGGGTATGAGGGGTCCAAGGGGTGGGCGGGATGTCCAGGGGGTGGTGCGGCTGTCCAGGGGTGTACGGGGTGGGTGGGCGGGCTATCCATGGGGGTGGTTGGGTTATCCAGGGGGTAAAGGGTGTCCAGGGGGTGGGTGGGCTGTCCACGGGGGGTGGGTGGGTTGTCCACGGGGGTGACTGGGTTGTCGATTGTGGTGGCAGGGCTGTCCATGGGGTGGGGTGTCTAGGGAGGTGGGGTGTTGTACAAGGGGGTGGGGTCTGTCGTTGGGGGTGGTGGTGTACACCCCCAGACTAGGGTCGTAAAATCCATTCATTATCCAATTGTATCTTGATTTCAATCCTATTATAGATGACCAAGAACACTATTGAAGTAAACATTGAATATCATACATATAAATCACAACACACCCCACTGTAAACAAGCCACCCAATATCATACATGGATTATATTTATGATCCATGTTTCAATGGGACACTACTCATAGGAGTGTGAGACTTTTTATATCATCAGGTGATATGGAGTAGTACTACCATTAAATTTTTATGAGATCAATATGGATAGTGGATATGAATCAGGGTGAGATTTCATTGCTGAGATCACTTCTTGTTGGAAGGGTAAGAGTGAGTGTCGGTATGGAACTTCAAGAAATGTACTAACATGTGAAAGAAACTATACATTGGTAATATTTGATTCATATGTTTTTGTAGATTATTGGAGTGGACAACCCACCACCTCCCGAGACAACCCACACCCCCACACCCAGATATCCCCGCACCCCATCTGGACACCACCCACCACACCTGGAGAGCCCACCCCTCCTCCTTGGACATCCAACAACCCCATCCCCCACCTGGATATCCCACCCCCACCCCCGGGGATAGCCTACCCCCCATTGAAATCCCACACCCCACCCCCACCTGGATACCCCACCGACCACCAATCCTGGACAACTCCCCACCTCCCTGGAATTCCCAAAACCCCCTCCCCTACAACCCCCCCAATAGTCCCCCTATATAGCCCCCAACCCCCTACCTGGACAGCCCCCAACCCCCACTAGACAGCTCCCCCGGGACAGCGCATACCCCCTCCCCCTCCTGGATACCCCCCCCCGCCCCATATAGCCTACCCCTCCCTGGACAACCCACACCCCCTCCCCTAGACCTCCACCCCCAACTTGGATAACCCACCCCAACCCCCACATGGACCGACCACCCCCTGCCAGCCCCACCTAGACATCCCCCACCTCCACTTGGACAACCCCCCCCCCCCACCTGGATATCCCACACCCCTCCCTGGACACCTTACACCCACCTCCCCCACCTGGACTCCCCACCCTGACCCCCAAGATAGACCACACCACTCCTTGGGAATCCCATACTCCCTCCCCCACACCCCTATAGCCCCCTACCCCACTGCAGCCCCCTACCCCCTAGACAACCTCCCCCCCCCACCTGTAAAACCCCCACACCTGGGCAGCCCCCCTACCCCTCCTGCAACCCCCTTAGATTAATCATAATTAAAATCATTTTATTCATTAAGAAAGTAAATCCATCATGAATTAGGAATTTAATTCCAAAAAAATCCATTCAATTTATCAAAACATGACAAATTTAATTTATAAAAACATGAAAAATTCAATTTATAAGGCTCTATGGGTCACTTATAAAATGTCATTAGGGAATGGGGAAATCAACTACATTGTTAATTCAAATTTAAAAATTGGGTCAACCACGTAGGAGGTGTGGTGGTGTCTATAAGGTGTGGTGGTGTCCATGGGGTTGTATAAGGGGTGGGGTGGGGGTTTTCTAAGGGGGTGGGAGGGTGGGGGGATGTCCATCGAGGGTGAGGGGTATCCAGGTAGGGTGGGGTGGGGGTGTCCATGGTGGTGGGGGGTGTACATGGGGGTGGGGGAGTGGGATGTCTAAAGGGTGGGGGTGTCCAATTGGGTGGGGGTGTCCAAGGGGTGGGGGATGAGCTATCCAAATGGTGGGGTTTTCTAGGGGGTGGGCTATCCAGGGGAGGTGAGGGGTGTCTATGGAGTGTGGGGGTGGGGGTGTCCAGTGGGGTGGGCGCAGGGAGTTATCCAAGGGGTGGGGGTGGAAAAGGTGTGGGGGTGTAGGGGGTGGAGGTTTGTCTAATGGGGGTATTTATATGGGGGTGGGGGTGGGGGATATCCATGGGGTGGGTGGTGTCCAGGGGGTGGGGTGGGGGTGTTCACAATTCCAGTCCATTACCCAACCAATGCCGAAATACAAATCCAATTTTCAACAAAACTAAAGTCCACAAAAAGTACCATATCACCCCATTAACAAACCCTTTATCATGTTTTAATTGTATAAAAAAATAAAACAAATTAAATGATTCATTACTCCACATACAACACAAACTCAAATTTTTCGAAAGCAAAAAAGAAAACTGAAAAAAAGAGGAAGAACATTAAAACTATGGTACCACTTACTAAATTGAAGTGTTGGAATAAAAATTTGTTTTATTGATGATGAATCAATGGCTGGAAGGAGTTTTGCAGCCAAGATGAATTCGGTAGGAGCTCTGGATTAGTGTCTACAATCGGGCCGAGTGGGAGCTGGGGTGCCGGGTATTTGCAGGAAAACATTCCCAACAGTTTTTAATAACTGTTGGGAAAGCATCTCTTTACCAATGGTTTATCAAAACCATTGGAATATCTAAGAGAAAATAATTATTTACCAATGTTCTTGGAAAACAATAGGTAAATCTTTTGTATATTTACACATTGACAACGATTCGAAAAAACCATTTGCAAATTTTCCCTTCTTTTGCACTATAGCAACGGTTTGAAGAAACCATTGGTATATTACTGTGGCGAAAACACCATATTCTAGTAGTGATCAATTTTCAATACCAAAATAATTAAAATATAAAGGTATTATTTCATTTGATGAAATATTAAATCTTTAGAAGGAATTGAAATAAAAAATAATGGAAATAGAGTTAGAAAATTCGTTGTATCCATGTACATTTATGTTAAAACATTCCTTTTGTTGTTTTCCAAAAATGTTCTTTTAAAAGAATGTCAAAATATTACTTTTTAGATACATTTTAATTAAATTAAAAATATACATAACATTTCCCTCAAAATCCAGTTAGATAAATTATCATATAAAATAGTATCATCAATATTGACATTGAGTAAATTATTTTTATGTTAAAACATTAAACTCTTAATAAGTGATTTTAAAATCAATGTGTCTAATATAACATTGAAATATTCGAATCATAAGTTACCTGAAGGGATAAAATATTAAATAAATTAAATACCATGAGGATAAATAAATTCATGATATGATTTCTCAAATGGGCTATATATACAACTCCTAGACTAATGTGGGTATATAACATCAATATTTTTCACAATAAATGGAGATTAAGAAGATAACCCTAAACTTGAGTCTCACATGTCATGTGTGTCATTATAATCTTGAATAAAGAAATTATATTAATTTTTTACTTGATTAATAACATTTCAAAGTTAATAATTAACTTTATTTCATATATTACAATATTTTATACAATTACGTAATCAATTATGATTATGTTGGATGTTTTGACCATATTCAACTTATGTGTCAAAATGATTAAGGATGGTTGACTCTGATCATGTAGTTAGTTATATGAAAATATATAAAATATTAATCCTAAAATAATTATTATATTTATACATCAATTATATTTTTATAATAAATAAAAAAAATATTTTTCTGAAAAATGAACCAACTTGTAAAATCATGGTGATGGTAGGTCATGCGTATAAAGGAATAATTTTCCATTTTTAAATTATTTATATGGATAGAAGTTAAATACAATTTATATTTAAATAATTTTAACTATATAAAAATACCATATTATTTAATCATATTTACATATATATAAAATTATTTTTATATAAAATGAATCACATCGCTTCAAGAAGTTGGTATCCCACACATCCACAAATGAAATTATCTACATTTAAGTGTGTCGAAAGTTATTAAAAAAATGTTATATTATATTTATAGATATTTAATTATTCCATTCATATCACATAGATATCATTTTATCACATTTTTATTAAACACATCCTTGACTCATTCCGTGTAATGTGAGAACATATCATGTCACTTTTAGGAGGCAATAGTCCACATGTTCACAAATGATGTTATCGTATTCCAAAAAAAATTGTAATCATGAAGGTATGTGTTATATAACAATTATATAAGAATAAAAAATTATAAATATCATATATAAAATATAATTACATGAAAATTATAAACATGATAGGTGCTAAATGAAAATAGAACGAAAACTTTTTACGAGGCACTAGTCCATTATACACACGAATAGTGATTTGGTTACCAATTTGATGGATGTGTATGTAGGTGTAGATCAATAACATAACATAAAAACATATTTGTATATTTTGGATACATAGTTTGTTATATAGTCATGAAATACGAGTAATTAAATTTTTTAAGAAAGAAATAAAATAATTTCTCACTGATGAATGATTAATCTTCATCGAGTAATTCCTATTTGTTTACACCAAAGAAAATCATTGGTTTTAATTCATCATAATGTATGGATTATAGGAATATAGTAGGAAAATTGGGGGATTTTTGGGGTCGGTATTTTACAACAAAAAGGCTTTATTATTGTGATGAATTGGCGATATTAAGTGATTTTTTTTGTTGGAGGAGAAGTGAAATTTATGTAAAAAGAAAATTTTAAACACTATTACAAGGTCTCACTTACAACATGTTCATCCAATAATGATTTTTCTGAGAAACATGATTATATGTTCAATATAAGGATTCAAAATGGGTTTTATAAATGTTTCTTATAACTCATCAATATTTTATGGTATGTATCATCAAAAATTGATTCATTTCAATTAACTGTTTACATTTCACAAATGAATCGTGGTATACAATTATATAGCAACATGACCATTAGAATAGTAATGTTTTCATTAGTATTAATAACATGAACAATATAGTATTATCACTACTAATTAATATATAGATTAAATATATGTATCTTATGAATTAAAATATTATATATTTATATAATGGAATTAGTAAAAAAATGTATTAAAATGTTAAATTAAATGTTGATATTTTAAGGAAATGTAAATGTTTATTTCCAATTTTAAAATTAATATAATAATATGAAATAGAGTTTATATTCATAAAATTGGTTCATAAAATACTTTTTGTGTACTATGATTCTAATATTTTTCTGATACCATAATTAATTTTGGAAATTGTAATAAAATTAATTTTAATTTGAAAATATTTATTCCTAAAATAAATGATTATTTTAATTAAAAATTAATTATATCCTATTTAAAAAAAATTTAAAAAATTATTTTTTTTAATTATACACATAAAAAAATTGTCAGGTTGAATTTTTGGGATTTTTCTAAAATAGTTGAAATTTTTTGGTAAATAGTGAAATATTTTAATTTATTATTTTAGCTAAATTTATATATTATAGATTCATTGATGATATATGGATGATTTAAGAACTATTATCTCAAAATATTTTTTCATTTTACATTAATTTTTTGTAAGAGTCGAAACTATCAACAGTTATGATCCAAAATACTAAAATAATGAATAAAATAATCAAAAAACAAAGCTCTCATCCATTATAAATACCACCCATTTTACTCACTCATTATAAGCATATACTATGTTATAATTTCTACCCAATACTTATTCCATTTCTCTCCTACAAATCCAGTTGTCTGTGTTCCACCCAAAATACCAATCCCATGCTCTTTAAGGAGGTTCACCTGGAGAATATTCAAGAGGTAAAATCATCTTTTGTTCTATTTTTTTATATAAATAGTTTCATATCCTATAATTATCCCTCTTTAAAGACAGAAATTATATATTTGGAATCAAATATATACCTTTTTTATATTTTTTTGATGAAAAATCCATCATGAAAACCCTTCTCCTCCTCCTTTTATTCTAAAAATTAAAACATCATATGTGATGTGTCTATTTGACACCATCCCGAATGATGAGTTTTCATTTATCATTACCACATTTGAGACAGGGTATAAAACTATATTTATGTTTAAATAATATTTTATAATATGTATTATATATTATATAATGGTCTGGAACAAGCATATATACATAATATTAATAGGTAAAACAGAAATAGTTTCTGATAATCGAAAAAATGGAAAAATAATATAAACGATTATCATTAAAATTTTACCTAATGAATCATCATAATATCTGAAAAATTTATAAATAATACCAATTTATCTTCTTTATTATAATTAATAATATATAATTTCTATTTTGGATAACTATTCCTATTTTACCTGATCTTCATACATGTATACAAGTGATCCAATCATCAAAACCAAGGAAACGAAGACTCCTAAATGAAAATTTTGAATCTTAAAAATCCTTAGATTTGATATAAAAGATATTAATAAAATAATAATAAATTAAATACTTATTTTTTAGTCTATAAATTAAATTATTAATGAATCAAATTTCAATATCGAGTACATTAAGTGCATGTTCATAACCCTTTCAGATATATTGTATGGGATTCATTCCAACCACAAATTTTTCATTAGGTCAATAACTTCCCACTATTTACCCAAAAATAAATCTAATTTTTTTTTTTTTTTTACTTTTAAATTATATTTTTATATTCCAAAAATATATTCCTATTTCAATTATTTTTTCTTTTATGGGGATGTAAATTTTTTATAAGGATTCCTTTTCAATTCCTCCCAATAAGCAAGCCGGATTTATGAGAAGATTCCAATTTCATTTCCACTTTTAAGTACACTCCCTAATCTATTTTCTGAAACCAATAAGATAAATATTTTTTTCATAAAAAACTAACATTTTTTGTTTCTAGTTTTATAGAAACAGTTATTTTTTTGTTCATTTTAAATAATCTTTATTACGTTCCATTAAACAGCACTAAATTAAAACATTCTTAATGTTTCTTAAAAAAAATATACATGTTTTCCCTAATTTTGGAAATAATATTTCATGATATATTCTATGTAATCTAAAATTATGATTTAAATTAATTATTTCATGGACTTCATTATAAAAAAAACTTTTATTTATGTCTTATTCACCAATTATTCCTTGTGTCTGGTGTATGGATACTACCCTTTTATGAATATAATTCATTGACTATTTCATTAAATATATATATTTTATTATCATGGATATGATTATTTTCTTATTTATATAGTACTTTTATACAATTTTTTTAATTTGATTGTTGTTACTGAGTTGATTCTATATATAAAAAATTATGTGGATTTGTAGTGACTAGTGAAATCTGAATCTAGATAGCCCTTCGATGCATTGACAAGTCTCATGAGACAAAATAAATAGTGAGAATCCTATTTTGTTTCTTTCCACGAATAATCATATGGGTTTTTACCCACAAATATAAAGCATCTAGATAGTATAATGGATCATGTTCCAAATACATGATGTTCAATAAATAATCAATTTATTCATTCATTATTGAGTTATAAATATTCATGAGAATTTCAAAATGAAGAAAATATATGGATGAATTTCTAATTTATTAATGGATTTTGTTTTTAGATATTTACCTTGACAGAATTATTTTTCCACAATGTCTTTGTTTCACTTAATATGTATTCATGAAACCTTTTCTGAGCATTTTATCTTGCACTTTTATTTTCTTTATACCCCTAGTAATGAAGGTTAAATCATAGAATAAGATTCAAGGATCCAATAATTTTTTCCTTCATTGTTTTTTATTATTTTCTACTGATTTAATAAGGGAACCATGTATGTATATAGTCCTTCTAGAGTAGTAATTATATTTTTACTTGATGATGTGATTTCATGTAACTATTCTTTTATAATAAAATTATCCACAACTCTGCATTATTGGGGTAGGGTTTATTTCTATTGGTATCATACAATGATTATTAGAAACTAAAGAAACTAGATTTCAAGTAAACATGATAATTATAATAATTTCTACAAAAAATGTTTATCTTAATATTGATGATCGTTATGAGTTAAGATATCATAGAACAATATTTAGTGATATAGTCTTATGAAAGTAAGGTAACCAACACCCTAAAACAATTTAGGGATTTACCAATTGTTAATTTCAAAACAATTAGTTTTTGAGTGGATCAGATCATGACCATATAAAAAACAAAATACACATGTTTTTATGGATAATCATACTACTCCTATGTTGGATCATTTCATGTGGTAGAAGCCACCATATATTTTTCTGTCTACTAATCTTGTGGTAGTCGAGCAGTGGATTAATCCACTAGAAAATTTATTTCTAGAAATGAGATGCGATGATATGGAAAAGGTATTATTGGTTGTATATTCCCAGAATGGAGATGTTGATCAATAGTGATCATTGATCAATAATACTAATAAGAAGAAGAAATATAGAAATTGGAATGGATAAGATTAATCGAATCATTCATTGAAAAACATTTCCCTTTTGATGTATACAAAATTACTTATCATAAATGAAAAGAATGAAGATATTGTTTCAATGTAGTCGGAATCATTCACAAGACATTCCTGGTATGCTATAGATTACACATGTGATTTAAAATATGTGAATGATCATTTCATCTAAGGACATAATCCATATATCAAAATGTCTCTTGATTATAAAACATTTTTATCAAATCGTTATATAGAATTAAGTGCCAAAAAAATAATGAATAAATTTTTTAAATTCCATATGTTCAGGGTATATCATGGGAAGAATATGGATTTTGATAACCATGAAAAAATTAAAACATCAAAGAAAAATAAGGGAAAAATAAATTCAAATTTTGTAAAAATTGTCAATAAAATCACCTTGGTAAATTATTTAAAGTCATGAGAGTTTATTAAAGTGCATAGGGATAGATCATATTTAAAATAAATTAAAATTAAACAATAAAATCAATGATGTTGAATGATTCAATTGTAATGGAATGGGGAATTATGGAAATAATTGTCCCAATAATCAAGGGAATCTTCTATAAGAAGATTCCAAGGGGATATGACATATGTTAAGTGATCACCACAACTAAAGAATGAATACCCAACGCTGTGGTGGAAGGTAGAATGATCCTATATTCAAATTTACCCAAATCTTCATTTGATTCTTGGTCATCACACTCTTTAATATATACCCAATTATCCAAAAAAATCAGATATTTCCCTTTTTATTTAATAAGTGAGTGATTATTTAAAACCAGAAAGGGAAGTCTCATTTCAAAAAAATGTGTCGGAAATTTCCCATTATAACATATACACATGCTTTATATGCTGACATTATCATCATATCTATGGAAATCATCAATATGATCCTTTTTTATGATCTTAATTTTAAAATATTATTCTATAATTTATTACATGAAGAAGTAAATTATTATTTTTAGGAATATATAGAATCTAAGGACATTAGAAAAGAACCCTCATCATATGATTCATATATATATATATATCCACCCCTAGTACCTTCACTGAATGAAATATTTGCATATGAAGAAAAAAAATACTAGGATCAGAAATGTCATCTTCTAATCATGGATATACTAATTGTATAAGAATACATTTATGTTTTTCTTCATTAATTAGATGCAGACCCCCATATTGTGAAGATTAGTTTATGATTGATTGGATCTTTGATGAAATACAAATATTAATGAATCCTTATAGAATGTAAAATGTTGAATTAATGGAGCTAAAAAATTAACTAGAGGAGTCGTGTAATTTTAGACTTATTATTCCTTGTGTTTTTTCATTGGAAGGCCTTATTCCTTTTGACGATATTTGTATCCTTGAGGATGTGCATTGACCATAGAGAAATCAATTCTATTAAAATAAAGAACAAGTATCCTCTTCCTCTTATTGATTGTTTATTTGATCAACTTCCCAGAGCTATATAGTTTTTGATGACTACACTTTATTTGAGGTATCAAAAATTCAAAATAAATAACCATGGTCTTTCATAGAAATATTTTGGGATGAGTTTTAGACATTACAAGTTTATAGTAATTTCATTTGGATTGACTAATGTAACCTTTTTTATTGAATATGATGTCTATAATATTCAATTATTTTCATGATGGTTTTGTTTTGGTATTTATTGATGATATATTTGTATATTATAAAACATATGGGACAATGTGAATCACATGCATGCCATTTTTTTATACCCTCACAAGTAATGAGTTATATGGTAAATTTCAAAACTATGAATTCTGGTTCAATGAAATTTCTTTTCTTCTCTAAATTGTCTCTACGAATGGAATCATGATTGATCCTATGAAGACAATGGGAATCCAGGAATATCCCAAAAAAATGAACATAAATTTGTTATGTAGTTTTTTTAGTAGGATACTATTGGAAGTTCGATAAAAAATTTCCTGATTAGTAAACTGTTATACAAGATCACATGTAAAGGGGTTACGTGTGTATTGACAATAGAATGTGCCGAATGTTATGAATAATCAAATAGAATATTAGTGAATTATATGATTTTTACACTATCATCAATAATTGATAGGTTTGCGATATATAGTGATGCATCGAAGAAGATACTGGATTGTGTCTTTATGGAAACTAATAATGTTATTGCATATTCATCAAGGAAGTTAAGAATCGGGAAAAAAATTATCCAACACATGATATTCACTTCGAATCCATAAACATTTATATGATGATATGGAAATTATATATTTTAAAATATGTGTGATTTATATAGATCACAAGAATATTAAATACATATTTAAATAGAAATAAATCCACATGAGGATAAGATTATAGCTCAAGTTACTCTATAAATATGATTTCAAGAGACACATCCACATAGGAATATAAAATAAGGTATTATATTAACTAAAAATGAATTGATAAAGACTTCTGTCCCAATTGAGTATTGAGAAGGATTCTATTTTAATGGATTTTTAAATGATTGATATATGAATTTTTAAGTATGGGGAAACATCACTCATTTTTGAAATTATTTCTAAACTATCATTACTGGAGAAGATAAAAGGTTCTGAATCTTATGATGATAATTTTCCATATAAAATTAATTTCGATAAGGAGGTAATATTGGAATATATTGAGAATGAGGATGAAATTATGTAATTTGGAAATAGGTTATGTGTTCCATCAATACCTGAACTAAATATCAAACAATTAGATAATGGTTGTAGCATAAATTTATTTATACACCCAGGTAGTTCCAAGATGAATATAGATATGAAGCAAAATTTTTGGTGGGTTAATATAAAGTATGAAATTCATGAATATGTGTTAAGATATACATCTTTTAATCATGTAAATACTGATAGAAAACATTATAGGGGGGTCATTCAATGTCTAGCTATTCATATGTGGAAACAAGATGAAATTATTATGGGGTTCATCACTGGATTTCAGAATAATGTCATAATTAATGATAAAATGTGGGTTATAGTTGATTTCTATTCAAAATATGGACCTTTTCGTTATTTAAGAGAATATTTACATCTTGAGAGCCTAGAAAAACTGTATATTAATGATGTTATAAGACCTCATGGTAAAACTCTATCTACTATGTTGAATCATGATCCCTTCATTACATTAAAATTAAGGAAGATTCTTTAAAAGGTCTTGGAAACTGAGTTTCATTTGAGTGCTATATATCACTGTCAAATATAAGAACAATATAAATGGAATATTGAAACATTGGAAGACATTTTGATATCATTCTAATATTATATTCAAGGTATTTTTTGTTACTATTTACATTTAGTGGATGTTTCCTATAACAATAGTTTCCATTGTTCAATTAAAATGGTTCCATATAGAGTATTATATACCATGATACTTCATACACTCACTTGTTTGGAAGAATTTATTAATATAAAACATATTGGCCCAACACTTATTGAATATAAAATGATAAAGGTAATGATTATTCAGGATCATAATAATGTATCTCAATATAGGAAAAAGACTTCTACTAACAACCCGATAAAGGATTAGGAATTTTGAGTAAGAGATCTTGTCATTCAAAAAGTTTCTCCAAGGAAGGGTGTCATAAGGATTGGTAAGAAAAGAATATTGAGACCCAAGTATGTCAAATAATTTAAAATTTTGGAAATAATCGGGTCCTAATCATACCATTTATCAATTCCACTAAATCTACCTACATTTCATAGTGTGTTCCACATATCATTGTAATGGATGTATATGCCAAACACAATACATGCATTCAAATATAATGAAATATAACTATAACAATACTTGCCTAAATGATATGGAACTATCATTATTATTGATACACGAGATAATTTTTTTAGATATCAGATGGCTAAATAGGTAAAAGTGCTTTGGAAAAACCATTATATTAAAGAAGAAACATTGGAACCTAGGGATGTTATGAATAAGAACTATGAACATCTGTTTAGAAGGAAATATTCACATAAAATTTCAAGGATGAGATTCATTAAGTATGGAAAATTATAGCTCCTAATTATGTTAATGTATTTATCTTATTAACAAAATAAAATTCGTTTGATAGATTATATTTCACAAATAAACCGTGATACAAAATTAAAAAGTATCAAGACCGTTGGAATAACAATGTGACCCTTAGGAATAGTAATCCAACCAATATAAATGTATCATTACCCATGAATTTATGAATAGAATTTAGGATTGTTAGTAATGAAAATATGATACATTTATTTAATGGATTATGTAAAAAAATGTATACAAATGATAAATTAATTTTCCGTATATTAATGAAATGTAAATGTTTATTTACAATTTCATAATTAATATACAAATTAAATTGAAATTTATTTTTTATAAAATAGATTCATAATTTAATATTTTTTTCTTATTATTATAATATTATTTTATAATACCTTATATAATTATTTAATGTTTCATAAAATCTATTATAATTTTAAAATAAATATTTTTCGAATATATGATGATTTTAATTGAAATTTAATTTTAATAATATTTATAAAATAATTATAAAAAATGGAGTCCATTTTTTATTTATATACATAAAAATGATTATGGTTAATTGTTTCAATTATTAAAAAATAGTTGATTTTTTGGTGAATAGTAAAATACCGTAATTTATGGTATTAGGTAAAAACATCTATTATTGGTCCATTGATGATGTATGTATGAAGTATGAATAATTATATCAAACTATTCATCAAAAATTATGGTAATTATTTTCTAAAATCAATACTATTTCTATCCTTGATCCAAAATAATAAACTAACATATAAAATTAAAAAAACAACACTCTTCTTCACTTTAAATATCATCCCTCACCAACCCTTCTCCTCACCCCTTATAATCCTTGAATATTGTTCTATATAATATTAGTCTTATTTACATGTCCCTACACCAAGTCTAGGGTCCTTTATAGTAAAAAAATCAAATCTCAATCCCGTTAAATAGTTTCTCAATGATAATGATTCAAAATGTAAAATCCAATTTTGTTCTCTTTTAATTTCTTTTATTTTCATATCCTCTATTTATCTCATAAATCCAAAGAATAATTATAAATATATTATATTATATATACTATAACATTAATATTCTATTTGAATTTATATAATCAAATCCTTTATCCTCTCACTTTTATTCTAAAAAATGAGGACATCATCTCTGTTGTGTCGATTTACCGTCATAATGGACAATGTATTTTTATTTTTATTTTGGACTTTTAAGGATGGTATTAAAATAATTATTTTTGCTAAATAATATATTTTATTCATATTATTGGTTATATAATGTTCTAGAACTTCTATATATACATAATATAATTTACAAAAACTAACTACTTTGTGGTTAACAAAAAAATGAAAAAAAATTTAATCTAAATGAATATCATTAATGGTTCATCTAATGAATAATCATCATAAATGGGTAAATAAAATTTATGTCCAATTAATTAGTATTATTTACATTAATAACACATAATTTCAATCCTAGATAACTATTTTCATTTTACAAGACCTTTTACACATATTTTTAAGTGTATTAGTCATTAAAAACAATGAAATGAACACTCTGGAATGACAAAATTGAATATTATAACTCATAAAAAAGGACATTAATAAGAATAATAAAATTATAATAAATAAAATAAATGTTTATAAGGTTTTAAATTTAATTATTAATTTATCATGTTTCTTTATTAATGAAATTTAGTGCAATTTCATAACACTTTTGGACACAAGGTAGGGGATTCATTCCAAAACCCCAATTTTCCATTCGGGTTACAGACTCTCTCTCTTTAACCCAATATAATTATTTATTATTATTATATAGTCATTATATATTATATATGTATTTTAAAAAAATATTTAAATACATCAATTTATTATTATTATAGGTGGAAATAAATGTATTATATGGTTTCCTTTTCAATTCTTCATGATAAGAAATTACTATTTATGGGAACACCAAATATTATTACCATTTTTATGTGAATTTCATAATATATCTTTATTCACTAATATGTTTTCTAGAATCATTTTTTATCATTAAAATCTATCATTTTTCATTTCAAGTTTTGTAAAAAAATGTTTATTATTTTTTGTTTGTACGGAATTCATAATATTTTCACTTAAACCACATAAAAGTGGAACTTTTCTAATGTTTTTTAAAAAAACATTCTGCAATTTTTCATTCAATTAGACATAATTTATCCTAGTATATGCTTATGAATGTTGACGTATAGATTAAACTCATTATATAGTTGACACCGTTATGATATTACCTTTGATTAAAACTTTATCACCAATTATTCCTTGTGTGTTGTTTATGTATACTTCTATTTTATGATCATCATAATAAATATTTCATTAAATATCCAAATTTCATGTATTATGCTTATGATTATTTTCTTAGTTGTGTATTAATTTTATATATGGTGATTTGATTGAATTATGTTATTAATTTCAATCTATGTATGTATAATGATTTATACTTCTAGTGACATGTTTTTCCTGGATATAGATAGTCCATCAATGCATGGATTGGTATCATGGGGAAAAAGTATTAAAAAAACCCTTTATGATTATTTCCATATCGAATTAAATAGGTTTTTAGCGACATACATAATCTATCACGATGGTATAGTAGTTCATGTTCTAGATACATTTTAATTAATAAATTTTCATTTTATTCATTCATTATTCAGTTATTACATTCCATGATATTTTCACCATGAAAAAATATAAGGATTAAATATCAGTTTATTGATGGCATGTGTATTTAGTTATTTTTTTACCCTAATTATTATGCCATATTGTCTTTGATTCCCTTATTATTGATTCATGTAACCCTTACTAATCATTTTAGCTCCTCCTATTATATTTTTCCTCCCCTTGGTTATTAAGATGAAATCGCAAATCATTTTTCAAGGATGCAATATCGTTTTCATTCATTTTGTTTTATGTTTATTTACTAATGTAATAAGGGAAACATGTATGAATATAATAATTCAAGACTAAAAAAATGATTGATCCTTAGTGATATGATCTATTTTTTATATTCCACTATAATATAATATGTTGATTCAATAAGGTTTCCTTATGACATTACCATTGCTTCTTGTTTTAAAAATCACAAACACCTTATCTTAAGAAAAATTTCATTTTACCCTATATATTTCTTTCATAAGGAAAATTTACTTCCGGAAGGAAATTTATCCTTACCATGTTTTTAATTGATAATTGTGTCTCTAATTATAAAATTCAGTTTCGTATCAAAAACTCAGAATCATATATATAATTAGATATAAAGAATTATGTTTTCAGGATCCGAATTTAGACTCTGAACTCTTCTGAGTTCGGAATCTGAGTTCTATGAATTCAAACTCCGAACATTGAATGTTTAGACTCCGAACTCTTATGAATTAAGACTTCAAATTTTGTAAGTGCAGACTCCGAATTCTTATGAATTCAATCCTCGAATTCTACTGAATTAAAGACTCTGAATTTCCTTGAAATTCACACTCTAAATTCTTCTGATAAACAGAATCCAAATATCCATGCATTACAGACTCCGAATAGTTTTTTGTTAGACTCCGAAATTTTATTTTTTCTTGAACTATGAAAAATGAATTTTCTTAAGTAACCATATTTATTTACTCATGTTTTGGTTATAAAATGATTTCGTGCATTTAGTTACTAACTAACTTTTGTTTGAGTGACACGAGTATAGGCCCCTATAAAATTCAATAAAAAATATGACCATTGGAGGTGGGAGTCGACCTTTGAAGTTGTGCCTATAAATATGATCTCATTTGAAAGATCTCAGCACAAAAAATATAAGTTGACTAATCTATTTCTTATATGCTGTTGAAGTGATTTCTAAGGAGAGAGGATCTTATAAACTCTCAGGCCTTGTGTAGAATGTTTGAACGGCTTGTTCAAACTTTTCTTCGTGTACAATTTCTTTGTGAAGAGCTGTGATTTCCTTAAAATCAGAGACTTCGGGTTGTGAAGTCAGAGGTGTTGATTTCCTTACAAATCAAGGGCTTGCAAGGATAACAAGACAGATACCGATCTTCGGATTGAGGGCTTACCTGGATTTGGGTAAGACATACTTTCATGAAAGTATAAATCAAATGACCTTTATCCAAGGTTATTGGATACCCTTCTGTTTGGGTTAAATGATTTACTACTTGTTACTTTTAGTGTTTCAATTTTCTTTTCCACTGTAATTTTAGGTTGTTGAGGAAAGTATATATATCTTATACTTCCATAGACTTGTACTCGGATTAAATTTAATTCTATATTCTTTAAAGTATATTATTTGTTGTTATAATCTTTTTCTAATTTTCATTTCGTCAATCACATTTCTGGAATAAAGAAAATTAGTAGAACTTAGAGGTGTTGTGAAATTTGTTTATACAAAATTTCCTTAATGATTTTTTAAGTATAAAATTCCCCACCCTATTGTATATTGAGCATCTACTCCATAGTTTGATACTATAATCAGTATCATTCCTATGTTACAATTGATCCAACAAAATAACATTTGACTCTTGGCTACAGGGGCTTGGGTTGTTACATTTCTATGTCATTTCACATAATATTATATTTTGAACACTAAAAAATTAAAATTTTCCTTAATCTCTATATTTTATATTAATTGAGTTTACTATTATTTTTTGTCTAAAATTATATTGAACATAACAGATATTTTACGTTGTTGTTATTGTAGATATGGAATAAATATTTACGAATTCCTATAACACATGTGGCATAATTAAATATCAAATGAAACCCACTGATAGATTGATAAAGAGGGAATTCAATATAAAACGCTCAAAATATTGAAATGATTTTTTTATCCAATTTCAATATGAAATTGATTCTAATGAAATACATTATATTAACTAATATAAAATTTAAATAATTATACATTAAATATATCTTAATTACAATATAACAGTATAAATATTTTTGATAAAAAAAATTTTCAATTAAAATTTATTTTTATTTACTTCTAATAAAATCATGAAACATCTTGAAAAAATACCAAAAAAATCACCCAATGAAATTTTTATATTTATTTTTCAATAATTATGTTTTTTTCAAATAAAATATCTAAAATGTCAAAATTTATTTTCAAAATAATACCACCATTAGATTTCTTTGAAGATACCCTTTGAAAATATCAAACTTTTTATGCCTAAAATATGATTTATTTCTTTCTCGAGCCTATCTTACTTATTGGATGATTTTAAAAACGTTTTATTAATTATATAAAATTTATATTTAATTAAAATAATTCATTAATAGTGATTAATTTAACTTATTATAATAAAATTACTTTTTGGTGATATAAAAATTCATAAAAACATATCCTTTATAATCATTTAGACTTTATTTTAATTAATAAATATTTTTTAAATAATAAATTATTTTATAAAAATGTGTCAAACAAGATATCATAATTTAGTTAATCTAATTTATTGCAACCATTCCAATAGATATGTGACAAATTTCATGTTAAACAATTAAATTCAAAGAATATTGTTGTCAGGAAAAACTTTATCTTGTGTGTAACATATGTCATAAAATGAAATTGATGATGTGTAAAACGGAATATAGAGTTTTTGTTTAATGTGATTTGAGGTAAACTATGTTTTTCAAGTAATGAGATCAACTAAAAAAATTTAAAAAATTTAAAAGTATATATTTCATAAAATTTACATATGTAACTACCCACCCCCTTTAATTGAATTTCTCAATCAAAATTCATCTTGGTTACCTAATGATAGTCATTACTCAAATTAAATTATTGAAACCCACATTATACCAAGGATTAATAAAACATCCACTTAAACATGGATAATAGGAATCATAAATTTCACCATAAGATACACATAACGAGGATTCCTCAAATGGTGAGAATTGGAGGATAATTAAAAGATCAATTTGGAAGGCATACCTAATTCTTATAGAATAAAACAGAGTGATAGTGAACATGGTTTGGAGGAAGTTAATGAACATAAACCCACAAGAGAAAATAGAAGTGTGAAAAATAATATATATAAATAGTAAAAATGGTAATAAGATAACTGTTTATTTCCATATCCTTTTCCTAGAGTTGGAGGATCCATTCGTGATAAATACTATGGGATTTAGGGAATGTACATACATGATTAGTAAAGATTCATCCTTTTATAAATTTTCGCCAAAAACCCATCTCTTGCTCTATATAATGAGTATCGAAGACAACTTTTTAATTCCAGAAGCACTTGAATCAACTTCTAACATATCACAAAATATTCTGAAGGAAAACCTGATATTCCTCCTATCATTAGAAATTATCTTACATTAAAATTGGTAGAACATAGTATGAAAATTATAACACTCATGTGATCATATAGTACAATAATTTCTACTGTTCTATAGTATTACTCAATGATAAAAATAAATCATTATATCGATATATAACCCTAATGGACACTAATACTATTAAACTCAAATCCATAGAAGTAGTGGTTTTCTTCTTAAAATTCTTTTTAAATATATACCACAAATATATATATATAAACACATGAAATGTCTCCAAATATATCTCAATTATTTAAAACAATAAATTAAGGGTTTTTAGGAAATTTTTCTTATCATCTAAATTATAAAAACTATCACACTCCCAAAAGATTTCTGTACTTCACTAGATTTATCATCATCAACTGTAAAAGTAGAAAATTATTTTTTCAGCCGTTTTTTCTTATTAACATGATGATTTCATCAATGAGTATGATTCTTTAGATACAAGTTATATTAATGGCCCAAATAATTTTAGCTAAAGCATCATACTATTTATTGAAATTTTATTATCTCATAGTTGGAATGATTTGGACTCTTTAATTATATACACAAACCTTGTGACCAAATTTAATACAACGGTAACACATTATAGATCTTAACATAAAATCAGAAAAAAATGTTTTACCACACATTGAAAAATTAATATGATTACCTCCATAATTATTAGATGGTTTATTTTTCATTTCATTTAAAAATTACAAATTTTTAGTATTTTCATATCATGGAACATTAGTTTTGAAAAAGACCATTTCATCTTTCTCAGAAAAAAAAACACATTCTCATAAACTTCAAATTATAATGTGGAAAATTATCTACGTAAGATTTATTTAAATCCGGAGTAAAATATATTAATTTTATTATCAATTTCATAAATAAAATACAGAACACATGTGTAAAATCTTATGATGTTTTCTTAACATGAGGATACAAAAAATCACCATTTTTATTTAATTATAATAATTTTTCTCAATCCTAAGTTGAACAACTATAGGGAATTATTTCCCAAATAAAAGAGCCATAAATGATTCCAAATACATGGAATTCAGATCACATTTTTCTATAATATTCTTAATCAAATACCACTATTTACCAGATTCACTTTCATAATGATATAGGTAATGAGTGAAATTATGAAACTCTAAACAGCCATTGTTTTCAATTATCTACTCTTGATAATTGATCAATTCTGTAGATACCGATGGGATAGAAGAACCATTTTATATTGTGTACTTTTTCCTCATTCCAATCTCAAAAATTAAGTTGTTAATTTATGGTATATTAGCTTAATCTCTTTTATGGATACCAACACCATTTATTTATTGTGTATACTGATCCATCATTACAATAATATTTTATATTCTAAATAAAACAACCTCAAGATGCTAATTTTGAAGAATATTTCCCTCCCAATTCTATCCCACACTAGATTTAATATTTGCTGTCTATAAAAAATTATGAATAAAAATAAATTAGATAATGAAACAAGTAAACATTAAAATTTTATATCATTTAAACTTTATCATAATGAAAAATCTTATAAGGGAACTTTATTAATATTACTATAACTTATAATGTTATGAAAACTAAACATTGATACCGACTATTAAGCCATGACCTTATTCTTTATATTATATTGTCTTTAAATCATGAATTTTTCATTAATTTATATGAATTGCCTTATCATGTTTAAAGTTTTAATAAACTATGACATGACACACCAATAAAAAAACCCAAAATTTAAAATCTTTCACTTCCGATCAGTATCCGATTTTTCTATAATAAAAACATTAAACTAATTTTTTTTCATGGAAAAAACATCATGAATTTTGAATTTCCATATTCATTTCAATTTCCCGTCCTCAAATAATTAGAAATTCAAAAAAAAAAGATTGGGATGAGAACAAAAGGCTCAGAAAGGGATATAAAAGATATAAATTTATTGGCCCATTTAATAGATAAAAACTCTTATAACATTTACCTTTATCTTAAAATTTCATTCCATATAAAAAATAAAACATTTTCACATGAAAAAATCAGCATTTTTCTCAAAAAAAATCATTAATAACAATAGTAATCAATTAAAACACTTTTAGATAAATTATAAGAAAATATACATTCATCTCTTTTAGAACCAAATTCATTGGAGTAACCATAAGGCCGTTATATAACATTTTCATTATACAATGCATCAGAGATCTATAATGGACTTCAACCTTAATATAATCTAAATCAGACACAGACATTAGCTATGATGGGACTAAACCATTTCTATATGTTATATCAGGCTCAACCATTTATCATGAGCTATAATGGGGATCAACCTTCCGTATATGCGATATTGGGTTGACCCATTTTCTATAATGGGGACTAAAATTGTCACAAACCGTCCTTGGAGCCCGTGCCATGACTACCCCAAGCCCGCCTTCCATTGGCCAGGGGCTGGCGACTAGCACCAATGCGTAATTCTCAGTATAAAGGGAAGGCATTGCCTTTGTAAAGTAAAAAAACACCCCAGAGCAAGCAAGCAGGAGTAAACACTAAGTAAAAACTGGGTAAAACAGTAAGTGCAGAAAAGTAAGTGGGCCAGAATACAAACCCAAATTGAATGTAAAGTACTACTGGAAAGGGAAAACAGCAACTGAATGTAAAGCCGCATCCTAGAGCCATCCACTGGAAGTCCCACCTGAAGGGTGAGTACAGATAGCCTCCACAGCTCCTCGGGTCCAGCCGTCTACTCCGAGTACGCCCTGCCTAGTGATCCACCTCCTGGTACCGACCTGCTCCTCGTGCCTCAACCACGATCAGTGATGTCCGTCTTCTGCAACCAACACAACGTAGTGCGGGAATAGCTCGTGAAGGGGTGAGTATAGGCTACACAGTAGGGACCCCGAGACCCCCGAAGGTCTCCCCGAATCCACGAAGGAAAAATACAAACACGAAGTAATATCTGGCACTACATAGGTATATGCCCATACATATACCTATGTCATCAATTCTCGTTCGGCTCCAACATCGGAGCTCAATTACAACCTATTCCACACATGAAACCACAACCCAATCCACACAGGAAAGTATAACGTAATCTACATAGGATATCAAGTCAAACATATTGACGATAAGGATTGAAATTCAAGATATAGCTCACACAGTTATACTTCTTCGTATGATGATACAGATGATCAGATATAGCCAATGATTCATCTAAGAAATCAGACCCACAAAGTATTGATAGGTACTAACCCCCGCAATGACCCACAAATAATCTGACCCACACATGATCAATAGGTAACTAACACCCGCAATGACCCACACAGGATCAGACCCACACATGATCAGACACACACAGGATCTGTAGGCGCTGGCCCACATAGGACCGCTGAGCGCTGACCCACACAGGATCTGACCCACACAGGATCGGTAGCACTGATCCACATAGGATCGCTGAGTGCTGTAGTCGTCGTCGTCGAATCCACGGAGGATTTCTGCACAGTCATCATCGTCATCGCAGTCGCAACCAGCTCTAGGGTTCCCGCACATAGCAAGCTCGTTCGGGAGGGTCCGATCCACGAGCCGAGGGGCTGATACATCTACTGACACATAGTCTGGAGTTGATGAATCCAAAAGTTCTGTATTGTAAAAATGAACTCAACGTCACAGACGGCAAGTCAATAGGACGACCGGTCTGAAAGTTATTGGATTTTTCGTCCCAGGGGCCCGGTTGGTTTTTAAGTCAAAACCAACCCAAACATACTCCAACTGCGTCCAAACCTCAATAGGATTAAGCCAAAAGGTCCGTCTCACTAAGAGGAATCCATCAAAGTCGACGGCGCATCAATCAGACATCCGGAGCTCAAGTTATGAGTGTTTCCTCTCTGAGGGCCCGGTTGGTTTCCTGTTCGAACCAACACGGCCAAACCCAAACTTCTTTGAAACCCTGAGTGTAATATACCGAAATGACTGTCTCGATCCAAGGATTTCATCGCATGTGACGGTGCGTCGATCAGAGTTCCACATCCTATGTTATTGGCAGAAGGCCAAAAAAGGCTCCGTATTAGGGGGTTTGGGCCCGGTCCGACCCGGCCCAATAACACCAGGGTCGGCCCGAACCGGGTCGACCCGAACCGGGTCCGGGTCTGGCCCGCTTGGGGGCGGCCCAGCCCGGCGTGCTGGTGAGGCCAGTGGCCTGGCGGCTCAGCTGTAACGGCTGAGCGGTGAGGGGGGGGGGGGGGGCACACTACCTCCCGGGTTGTGAACCCGCGGCCCCCATGTGGGGGGCCACACCTGCTGGCCGACTGGGGGTTCCGAACCCCTAGTTTTCCACCCTGACTGGCCGGCCCGCACCGGCTGACCGGTTACTGCCGCCACGGGACCGGCACTGGCCGGTCCCCCTACTCCGACGCCGGCGGCCCGAAACCGGCCGCCGGTCCCTGATCCGCCGCGGCCTGAGGTCGCGGCCTTGGTCCGTCTGGCGTGGCGAGATGGTGTCGCGCCCCTCCTTCATGGCCCCGCTCCGGCCGCAGTGTTTTTTTGATTCTCTGGTGCGGCGCGACATCGCCACGTCTTTGGTTCTTCATCAACGTCGTGGCGCGACGGCGCTGCGCTTCTTCCCCTTTCTTTAATATTTCTCGCGTGGTGCTTCGGCACCGTGTTGCTTTGCTCATGCCGCAAGCAACATCAAACAACCAAAGGGGAGAGGAGGGTCGGCCATGTTTTTGCGCTCCGAACCCCTCCCGTTATTGCGGTATCAGGTAGCTAAAATTGAAATGAAGACAGGGGAAGGAAGAATTCACGAACAACAATTAAAATAAATCCCTACCTCATCGAATTCGATGAGCGAGGATTCGTCGCGGAAAAAGGATTAACGAAGGGAGGATCGTCGCATCGTGGAGAAGGAACGTCACAAAAGAAGCGTCGAAGTAGAAGCATCGCAGAAGAAGGAACGTCACGGAAGAAGCGTCGCGTTGTAGATCTCCGAGGATCCACTGTTCTTCGCGTTCTTCGCGTTCTTCGCATTCTTCGTCGAGGAGAAGAACTTCATGACTTGATAGAATTCTCCCCAATCCTTCTTGCACAACCAACCCCTAATAAGATAAGATTTGTCTTATTCTATTAACACACAAGCCAACGTTTGAATTTCAAAAAGAAACAATCAATTAAATGTATTAATTGCAACGATTTAACCGCCCAAATTAATGAGGCGTTTATTAACCAGATTTAACGCAAGGGTTAACTTCATTAAAAGGCGGGTGCGGGTGCATTTCTTAATTAAAGAAGGGGGGTTGAAAAATATGGGGTTTGTGTGGGCCCCACACCACAAATATCCTACCTAGTGGTGTAGGATATTGTGGGTCCCACCTTAACCCCTTAATATAGGTTAAACAACTTAAAATAAAATAAATGGTGCGACCCATTTATTTTTTTCATTTACTTAACCCGAAAATTTAAAAACCACACCCGAGCAAACGCAACTTTGGAAAAGGTGATTCTAAGAAATTACCGGCGCTGCAATTCCATCAGTGTCCTCGGAATTCGATTCCGAGCACCGGTTCAAAAGTTAGAAAAACCTGCTCGTTCGTTCACTGAACGTACCTGAGCTAAACTTTGGAAAAATATTCCGGGCACACCGGGCCGCAGAATAAGGTTCCATCAGAAACTGCGTTCTTGTATAATTACCAAGAAAATTAAGAAAAAAATTTCATTGAATTTTTCAGGTCCTTACATCACTCCCACCTCAGGGCTTTACAGCCCCGTAAAGATACATCAAATACAGGGAAACAAAATTGGTTACTCAGAACACATCTGAGCCTCCCGCTCCCAAGTGCTCTCTTGTAGGTTCCCGTGATGTCATCTGATGCACACTAGCGGATTGACTATCCATGTAGGACCCGCTCCTGTCAATCTTCAATCTCCACTGGGACCTCCGCAAAAGTCTCCCCATCATCAATGTTCTGCTCCCCATGGAAAATGATATGCGTCGGTTCGTGCACGTATCTCCTCAACTGGGATACGTGGAAGACGTCGTGCACCCGGTGCAACTGATGTGGTAGAGCCAGGTGATAAGCCACCTCAACAATCCTGCTAAGGACCTGGAATGGTCCGATGAAGCGTGGAGACAACTTGCCGCCTCGGCCAAATCACCGTAATCCACGCCGAGGTGAGACCCACAAGAAGATGTGGTCACCATCATCGAACTCAAGTGGCCTCCACCTCGTGTCAGCATAAGACTTCTGCCAGCTCTGAGCTATCTTCATCCACTCCTGGATGACCTGGACCTTCTCTGTCGTGGCCTGGACCATCTCCGGTCCAACAAGTGCTGACTCCCCAGGGTCTGTCCAGCACAGTAGTGATCTGCATGGTCGTCCGTACAATGCCTCATATGGTGCCATCTCGATGGTGGAGTGGTATCTGTTGTTGTGCGCGAACTCCACCAAGGGTACGTGGTCCTCCCAGCTGCGACCAAAGTCATGGACACATGCATAGAGAATTTCATCGAGATTCTGAATGGTCCTCTCCGTCTGACCATCTGTCTGAGGGTGAAAGGCAGTGCTCAGACCTAGCTGCGTCCCGAACACCTCCTACAACCCCATCCAAAGCTGGGAAGTAAAGAGAGAATCTTGATCGGAGACGATAAATGATGGCACACCATGAAGCCGTACAATCTCCCAAACGTAGAGATGTCCCACGATCTCCACTGAGCCCTGATCTCTGATGGGTAAGAAGTGAGCTGACTTGGTGAGTCGGTTTACAATCACCCAAATGGAGTCATGACCTCTGGAAGTGCTTGGAAGTCCAGTCATGAAGTCCATAGATATCCCATCCCACATCCACTCCGGGACCCCCAAGGGCTGTACCAAGCCTACTAGTACTTGGTGCTATGCTTTTACCTCCTGGCAGGTGAGGCATCGTGAAACGAACTCTTCCACAACCTTCTTCATGCCTGGCCACCAGTGATGTCGTCTGAGATCCTAGTACATCTTTGCCACGCCAGGATGTACTGCCAAAGGGGAAGTGTGAAACTCTCTCAACACCTCCTCCCGTAAAGAAACTGGTACCATGGTACGTCCTCTGAAAAGGACGCCATGCTCTCCCCTTACAGAGAAACCATCAGGTGCCTGTCCTGAGGATATCTGCGCACACCGCATCTTACAGTCAGCGTCCCCATGCTATGCCTCTCTGACCTGCTGCAGTAGTGGAGGAGAGACTGAAAGAAGGATGGTCCATCTCTATCCATGAAGGATATCTGCAAAGCGGCTAGCTGCTCTGTTGCTCCCCAATTAGCTGAATGCCCGTCCTCCTACTGAGTACATTGGCTACTACGTTCCCTATTCCAGGAGTATAGACTATCTCAAAGTCATAGTCCTGGAGGAACTCGAGCCATCGCCGCTATCTCAGATTCAGTTCCTTCTGCGAGAAGATGTACCTGAGACTCTGATGGTCAGAATAGACTATAAAGCGCTCACCCATCAGATAGTGTCACCATGTCTTCAAAGCGAAGAGCACTACTGCTAACTCCAGGTCATGGGTAGCGTAGTAATTCTCATGCAGCCTCAATTGATGAGATCCATAGGCGATCACTTCCTGATCCTGCATCAGGACACATCTGAGTCCAGTACCAGATGCATCGCAATAGACTACGTACCCTACCCCCTCCTCTGGTAGCCTCAAGATAGGAGTGCTGGCCAATATCTGTCTCAGCTCTTGGAAGCTCTGCTGACATCTGTCTGACCACACAAATGGTTTCCCCTTCTTCGTCAAAGCTGGGAGTGGTGCTGCAACTCTGGAGAAGTCTGGCACAAATCTCCAGTAGTATGCAGCTAGTCCCAAGAAACATCGCACCTCCGTCATGCTCCTTGGTGTCTCCCAAACTAGCACTGCCTCAATCTTCACAGGATCCACCGAAACTCCCGCCTCAGAGATGATGTTTCCCAAGAATTGGACCTCGCGTATCTAGAACTGACACTTAGAGAGCTTACCGTAATTGTGGTGTTCTCAGAGTGTGTCCCTTACAACCCACAAGTGGTAGGCGTGCTCTTCCTCAGTCATTGAGTATATCAAAATGTCGTCGATGAAGACCAGGAAAAATCGATCGAGGTATGGCTGAAAGATCTTGTTCATGAGTCCCATGAACACTGCGGGAGAATTGTTTACACCAAATGGCATAACCAAGAACTCATAGTGGCCATACCAACATCTGAAGGCCGTCTTCTGCACGTCCTCATCCCGAACTCTGAGCTGATGAGAGCCTGACCTGAGGTCTATCTTCGAGAACCACCATGCTCCCTTGATCTGATCGAAGAGGTCATCAATCCTCAGTAGTGGATACTTGTTCCTCACTGTCACCTGGTTCAGGCGATGATAGTCGACAAAAAGTTGCAATCTCCCATCCGCCTTCTTGGCGAACAATATCGGGGAAGCCCAGGGTGAAACCCTGGGTCGGATGAATCCCTTGCCCTGCAAGTCCTCCAACTATACCAGTAGCTCTCGAATCTCGGCGGGAGCCATCCGATATGCTGGGGTGGATATCGGGGATGTCTTGGGGTACAGATCAATATAAAAGTCTACCTCTCTGCTTGGAGGTAGTCCTGGAACGTCGTCGGGGAAAACGTCCGCATACTGATCCACCACTGCAGGAAATCTAGGAATCCGCATGTCAACTGATCCTAGGATGTGGCTAGCCAACTGATGAGTGATGGGTTTTCCTCTCCTCTACAGGAGTCCATCCTGTTCTGCGAAGGCTCCCTTCTCACCGATGAAGGTGAACCAGCTCCCGTCAGTGCATACACATCACACCTTGTGCCTAATACAATCAATTTGAGCATGGACTGTAGATAACCAATCCACGCCCAAGATGACGTCCTAAGGCCTCGATGCGGCTACAAGAAGATCCAAGCCGAAGCTCTCGCCTCCTAGAGTAAGCTCACACTACCGACACCAGTGCGTAATTGCCGAGTCTACTCCTGTAGGAGTTTCTAGCCGTAAGGATCGAGCCAACTGCTCCATCAGAATCTCTGAGCTTCGAAAAAGGGTAGCGGCTATGAAAGAATGACTCACTGTTGTGTCTATAAGAAATTCATCAAGGGTGTAATAGACATATATAGTACCTCGAATCATATTTGGCGCACCGTTGTTGTAGCCTTCCGCTGCCTGAAGCTATGCTTGTCTCTGCCCCCCAACTCCCTGTGGTCGGGGTGGACCTCCTGGTGGTGGTGGTGGTAGAGCCTCAAAACGTCGCCCACCACCTGCTGCTCGGCCAGCTCCTCTGCCTCATCTTCCTACTCCCTGTGGACCTCCACGGTTGACCCTCTGCCTCTGTCTGGGTGGGCCCTCAACCGTCTGCTGCTCCTCGGCATGGCGGGTCGGGCAGTCACGAGCCATGTGGCCCTACCCGCTGCATGCGTAACACGGTCTGCCTCTCGAAAGACTGGCTCTGCGCTGTGTGCCCCGCACTGCTGAGCCAGTGTCCTGAGGTCATGTGCGTGAGGGTCTATTCTACCTGGACCCATGAGTCATCTTCCGACTTCCTGCTGTAGAAGACTCTGCTACGAGCTGCCCTGTGGTAGGTCTCACTGCTGAAGTAGGCCCAGCAAGGAATCTCTCGATGAGAAGGGCTCGCTCCAGTACTCCCTCCTGTGTGGGAATGCTGAGGGAGATAAGTGATGCCCTGATCTCATGAATCAATCCCTGTTCAAAGGTCTGGGCCCAAATGAATGGGTCTCGTAACATGTATGTCAAGTAGTGTGAGAGATCGATAAATCTCGCCGAGTACTGGGCGACCGTCAAGATGCCCTGCCGCAGCTGTAGATGCTCCTGGATGCCACCCGCACAGAGGGTGGCTGGGACGAACTCCGAGCGGAAGAGTCTCTCAAAGTCCGTCAAGAGGAGAGATGCCTCATCGTGCACCTGGAGCATCAAGATCCACCATCTGCCTACTGCCGTGTGCAGGAGGCTCACTGCAAGGATCCCCATGAGGTCTACTGGTGTTATCACTAACCTGAAAACCTGTACAACTAGCTCTATCTAATCCTCGGATTCTTGAGGGTCTATCTTCCCTCAGAACCTGGGAAGTTGCTGGCGCTGTAATTCGTGCAATGCACTAAGGCGACGTGAATCGTCAATGGCCGGGGCTGGTAGCATCGGTGGCTCGACAGGTAGAGGTACCGCCAGTGCCTCTGCTGTCAAAGGGCCCTGTACCGAGGTCTTGTCACTCGGTGGGATGTCGTCACGTACAACGCTCAGAACCCTAGCTGGCTTCCATCGTGGGGCCATCCTGAAAAGAAACAGGTGCTCCAAGGTCAAACAGTATACCTGGTGAGCTGACACAAAGTAATCACAAAGAAAACTTATAACACACATGCAATCAGTGTTTTCGTGCATTAAGTCAGAAATCAGATGTCAGGGTCCTGGTGTACGGATACATCGGCCGCCGCACCAACACTAGACTCCCTGGACTGATAACCACACTCAATACTCTTAACACTATCGCTCCACATAGAAAAAGATCAGAGTCCTGAGTTCTGCGGTAGAACCGAACTCCTATGATACCAATTTTTCACGAACCGTCCTTGGGGCCCATGCCATGACTACCCCAAGCCCGCCTTCTATAGGCCAGGGGCTAGCGACTAGCACCAAGGCGTAATTCCCGGTAAAAAGGGAATGAATTTCCTTTGTAAAGTAAACAAACACCACAGAGAAAGCAAGCATGAGTAAACACTAAGTAAAAACTCGGTACAACAGTAAGTGCAGAAAAGTAAGTGGCCCAGAATACAAACCCAAACTGAAAGTAAAGTACAACTGGAAAGGGAAAACAACAACTGAATGTAAAGCCGCAGCCTCAAGCCATCCAATGGAAGTCCCACCTGAAGGGTGGGTACAGATATCCTCCACAGCTCCTTGGGTCCAACCGTCTGCTCCGAGTACGCCCCGCCCAGTGATCCACCTCCGGGTACCAAACTGCTCCTCGTGCCTCAAAGACAATCAGCGATGTCCTTCGTCTGTAACCAACACAATGTAGTGCAAGCATAGCCCATGCAGGGGTGAGTATAAGCTACTCAGCAGGGACCCCTAGACCCCCGAAGGTCTCCCAAAATCCACAACGGAAAAATACAAACACGAAGTAACATCCGACACTACTTAGGTATATTCCCATACATATACCTAAGTCATCAATTCTCGTTCGGCTCCAATATCCGAGATCAAGTACAACCCAGTCCACACAGGAAACCACAACCCAATCCACATAGGAAAGCATAACGTAATCCACACAGGATATCAATTCAAACATATTTAAGATAAGGATTGAAAGTCAAGATACTGCTCACACAAATATACTTCTTCTTATGACAATAGAGATGATCAGATATAGCCATTGATTCATCTAAGCCATCAGACCAACAAAGGATCGATAGGTACTAACCCTCGCAATGACCCACAAAGGATCTGACCCACACAGGATCGATAGGTAACAAACCCCCGCAATGACCCACACAGGATCGAAACCACACAGGATATGTAGGCGCTGGCCCACACAGGACCACTGAGCGCTGACCCACACAGGATCTGACCCACACAATATCGGTAGCACTGATCCATGTTGGATCTCTGAGTTTTGTAGTCGTCGATGTCAAATCCACGGAGGATTTATGTACAGTCGTCATCGTCGTCGCAGTCGCAGCTTGCTCTAGGGTTTCCGCACACAACAATCTCGTTCGGGAGGGTCCGCCCCACGAGTCGAGGGGATGATACATCAACTGACACATATTTCGGAGTTGATTTATCCAGATGTTCTGTATTGTCAACAGGAACTCAACGTCACAAACGGTGCGTCAATCGGACGCCTGGTCTGAGAGTTATTGGCTTTTTCGTCCCAGGGGACCGTTTGGTTTTAAGTCAAAACCAACCCGACTGCACTCCAACTACATCCAAACCTAGAGGGGAGTAATACAAAAGTTCCTTCTCACTAAGAATAATCCATCAAAGTCGACGGCACGCCAATCGGATGTCCGGAGCTCAAGTTATAAGTGTTTCCGCTCCTAGGGCCCGGTTGGTTTTGTGTTCAAACCAACTCGGCCAAACCCAAAGTTCTCTGAAACCCTGAGTGTAATATACTGAAAAGACCGTCTCGATCCAGGGATCGCATCGTAGCTGATGGTGCATAGATCGGAGGTCCGCAACCCATTTTATGGGAAGAAGACCGAAAGAGGTTCGGTATTAGGGGGTTCGGGCCCGGTCCGACCTGACCCTATACTCCCAGGGTCGGCCTGAACCGGGACGAACCGAACCGGGTCCGGGTCCAACCCACTTGGGCGCGGCCCCGCCCAGCCTGGGATGCCCGACTTGGCGTGCTGGCGCGGCCAGCGTCCAGGCGGCTCAGCCGTAGCGGCCGAGCGGTGAAGGAGGGGTGCACTGCCCCCCGCGTTGTGAACCCGCGGCCCCCACGTGGGGGGTCGCACCTACTGGCCGACCGAGGGTTACGAACCCTTGATTTTACCCCCTGACCGTCTGGCCCGCACCGGCCGGCCGGCTGCTGCCGCCGTGGGACCGGCGCTGGCCGGTTGCCCTGCTCCGACGCCGGCGGCCCGGAACTGGCCGTCGGTCCCTGCTCCGCCGCGGCCTCAGGCCGTGGCCTTGGTCCGTCTGGCGCGGCGCGACGATGACATGCCCCTCCGCCACAGCCCCGCTCCGGGCGCGGTGTTTTTGTGATTCTCCAGTGCGGCGCGATGGCGCCACGACTTTGGATCTTCTTCAACAGCGCGGCGTGATGGCGCTGCGCTTCTCCCCTTTATTTAATATTTCTCGCACGGTGCTTCGACATCACATTTCCATGCTCATGCCGCAAACAACATCAAACAACCAAATGGGCGAGGAGGGTTGCCCGTGTTTGTGCGGTCCGACCCCCTCCCGTTATTGCGGTATCATGAGGCTCAAATTGAAATGAAGAAAGGCGACAGAAGAATTCAGGAACAACAATTAAAATAAATCCCTACCTCGTCGAATTCGATGAGTGAGGATTCGTCACGGAAAAAGGCGTTGCGGAGGGAGGATCGTCGCGTCGTGGAGAAGGAATGTCACAGAAGAAGCATCGCGGAAGAAGGAGCATCACGGAAGAAGCGTCGCGTCATCGATCTACGAGGATCCGGCGTTCTTCGCGTTTTTCGCGTTCTTCATCGAGGAGGAAGAACTTCACGACTTGAGAGAATTCTACCCAAACCCTCTTGGACAACCAACCCCTAATAAAATAAGAGTTGTCTTATATTATTAACGCACAATCCAATGTTTTAATTTCAAAAAGAAACAATCAATTAAATGAATTAATTTCAACAATTTAACCGCCCAAATTAACGAGGCATTTATTAACCAGATTTAACGCAATGGTTTACTTCATTAAAAGGGGGGGGGGGGGTGCGAGTGCGTTTCTTAATTAAAGGAGGGGGGTTGAAAAAGGTGGGGCTCATGTTGGAACCACACCACAAATATCCTACCTAGTTGTGTAGGATATTGTGGGTCCAACTATAACCCCTGAACATAGGTTAAACAACTTAAAATAAAATAAATGGTGTGACCCATTTATTTTTTTCATTTACTTAACCCAAAAATTTAAAAAACACACCCGAGCATATGAATGTCCAGAAAAGATGTTTCTAAGAAATTACTGGTGCTGCGATTCCATCGGTGCCCTCAGAATTCGATTCTGAGCACCGGTTCAAAATTTAGAAAAACCCGCTCATTCGTTCACTGAACATACCCGAGCTAAACTTCAAAAACAGATTCTGGGCACACCGGGCCTCAGAATTAGGTGCCGTCAGAAAGTGTGTTCTTGTATAATTCCCAAGAAAATTAAGAAAAACATTCTTTGAATTTTTCAGGTTTTAAAAACACATTGTATAATATGTACATGGTTAATATTTTTCATATATTTCTCATGTATCAAATATATAGTATATCATTCTCATCATTAAACAATTTTAAAAAGTCTCCTTTAACCCATATAAAACACTATCGTATAAAAATACCCTTATCATTTAAGATCTAATTTTCAATACCAAAAAAATCTTTATATAACAAAGCTTTTCTTTATTACATATTATAACATGATTTGTTACATAAAGTTACACATAATCTCACCCAAAATATTGACAAGTCTAGTATTTTTTGGAATTAGGTACATTAAATTATAACATAAAACATGGAATACAACATCATTACTGAATCATTATTTAATATTCTCACATTGAACACTGTATGGGATTACATGATTAAATACATAAGCAATGGGTGAGAAATAATGTCATGTAAGGGAACAAAATTGTAATAATGTAAAACATGTTAGAAAATAGGAATAGCCCAAAAAGTGGGAGTAATTAACATGAATAATAATACATGATATATCATGAAAACATAAATAAAACATGTGAAATGATATGACAACTTAAAACACTACATCATAAGTCAAGACTAACTACCAAGATGTCATAATGAACAAACACCCATAATGTAAGGAGGATTACTCCCAAGAACAACATAACATATCCTAAAACTAAACACTAACCAATGAAGCTGAGTGTTATATAATTCTTGGATAACCTATAACTTCCATTCCAATCTCATTCTTAAGTGTTCCACATATATAATAAAAAATAGATAAATTCATCATCATAACATTTTCCGAAAATAGTCGAGTGTTGAATATATACATGTAACTACTAGATCATATAAGAATAAATGTATAATGGTGAAAAATATTGATATAAATGTGCATGGTATTCAATACACAATTAATTTTTAATGAAAAATCATGGTGAAATTTTGGTGTCCTAATGACATCGCATAAAAATTCATAAAAATATTTGACAAAAAAGAAAAGGGAACATCACCATTTGGAAATCATGTGAGGAGTAGTAATGTTATGGGAATACATATCACATCTTTTGGAATTGGAGTGTTTAATATATACATGTAACTCAAATATAAAATAATAATAAATTTATAATGATGAAAACTATTTATAGAATTGTGTACGGAATTCAATACACAATTTCTTTCGAATGGAAAATCATGTTGAAATTTTAGAAGCCTAACGACGACGCTCATAATTTCATAAAATGGATTGACATGATATAATAGGGTATATCACCATTTGAAAATACTGTGCGATGTAATAGGGTTATGGATGTATATATATCATCATTAGTAACTGGAAATAGAAAAATTTTGATAATATAGAAACTCGATTAAAGAAGAGGAAAGAAGAACTCTTAGAAAAATTACGAATTGTAACTGGTGTACATGGTAGGGATTAATGATAGATAAATAGGTCTCAAATTATTTATACATTATAAGGTATTTATTGGGGAGGTTCACAAAACATACCCCATAATTAAGAATTAAAAATGGCATAAAAAAGACCTTATTCTTGAATAAAATTGAGAAAGAGATGATTCTATATGAAAATTTAAGAGCATAAAAATGTGTCAAAAAATCATCAATTGGGTTTATGAGAGAGATATTAGTCTCTAATAATTTTATCATAAAATATGAATTAAGGGGATATGTACTAACATATCCCATTATGAGGAAAATAAGATTAAATACATTGGGTAATAAAGATTCATTAATAATGGAGAATAATAAAAGTCCACTTACTGTAGGAGTATAGCACCAAAATATTTAAAGGGTATTCTTGAGAGGTTGGGGGAAACTTGAGAGGATTCTTGGGAGAGGAGGTAAGATTAAGGATGTGATCCATGTATTTTTTAGTGATGAGAATTGGAGAATGTGTGGGTTTATATATGAAATGAGGAGATAATTCATTAATATTTTACAAACATTGGTTTTGGACTCTATACAGTTACGTATCCAAAAACAAAAAACATACCATTGTTTTTACAATGATTTTAGAAAAGTGGGATAATTTTTCCATATTTTATTAGGTTATAGGAATAACATATTAAAATATTACTATTACTTATGTAGATATGAGTCACAAATTTAAAAAAAAAATTCATATTATAAAATATATTATCTGTTTTGGGGGATTCATAATAAAATTTTAAAATAAATAAAATAATTTAAAAATCACAATATTTTATTTTCAATACATATATTTTCCCATGTATACTTATTATATTATTTATGACATCATTTTTGGGTCATTATGATGTCATAAAACACACCATATATTTAAATGGTAAATAATTTTTACGAGAATATTTTATAACCCTAGAAAATATTTAAAATTATATTTGGATAATTTTGATGTTCTAATTCAAAAAATAATATTAATTTAATCTAAATATTTTTTAATATATTTTTATATTAACTTTTAATAATTATTAAACATAATTTATTAAAAATGTTGGATTTCTAGAAATAACTATTTTTGAACCCTAATAAAACATTATATTTGACTTCATAAAAATTATATGATAATTTATATATCATAAACATAATTTTTTAGTAATATTTAATTAATATATTATTTATTTCAAAAATAAATTAATACTTCAAAATCAATTCCTTAATTGAATTGAATATTACAATAAATACTATTAATATTTTATAGTATAAATAAATATTTATTATTCTTTACAAAATAATGTACATAATAAATTTTATTGGGTCTTGATAAATAAAAATTTAATACCCCAAAATACTACCAAAGAGTAAGGTACATGTTGGTCAGACATTCACAGGGTCATTCTATAAGCTTGGTTTGGGACATGATCTCGATGTGCTTGAACATGTCCTTTAAACAGTTTCCCTCAAGCTTAAGTTGTTAGATCTCACCTTGGACTTCGATGAGAAAAAAATCCCAGAGATCCTATCTCCCTCAGTATCTCTGATTAATGGGATTCATATTGTAAATCCTATATTTACACTAATCAAGGGATCATTGTTTAATTCCTCTATTATCAATGGTTAATATTATTATTGGCCTTTTGAATCCATTTGGATGTAAAATAAGACCATATGTTTTAAATAACCATATTTTATAATAAAACATTAAATCATAATAAATTTATATTTGTAACATTTTGGGTTGTTACTATCATAACCCCTGATTAATTTACCCCTAAAAATTTTCATTTCACCCCTTCAAAACATATGAGGATAATTTTATTTCATAACTTATTTTGGTTCCCATGTTTCTTCTTAAACCTGTGGTTTCTTCACAACACGTTGACAAGATTCATTAAATTATTTCATAAAACATTGTTGCTATGATCTAATATCATCAACAAATTCTCCTCATATAAATTATTATTATCTAATGGTGACACCTATGGATTAAGTACATGTGAGGGTCTCATATTTAATTCCTCAAGAGTGATACATGTAATACATCATGAACATGTGATAGGTTATGTGGGAGTGATAGTCGATAGGCCACTACTCTATTGTGATCAAGGTTCTAAAAGGGGACGATGTATATTAGACTAAGATTTCAATTCATCGCAAATATAATCACTTTATTCAATGGGGATATATTGAGGAATTTCATTTCTCTTACATCAAACTCTAGGTCTAGTCGATGGTTTTTGTCATAGCTCTTCCACTGAATCTGAGAATCATTGATGTGATTTTGAATAATCTTAACCTTTTCTACCATTTATTCAACCATTTTTGGACCTAATAGTTTTTATTCCCCAACAACATTTCACCATGTAGGTGTCCTGCACGCCTTACTATAAATGGATTTATTGGGGTCTATTTGGATGCTTAAGTGGAAACTACTGATGTAAGAGAGCATTACTAGAGGAAGTTATTGATTTGATCCTCCTTTAAAGTTAATTGAGAATTCTCTCAACATTTCCTCAAGTGTCAGGATAGTCTTCTCTTATTTTACATTATCTTGTGGTTTATAAATTTTGATTAACATCAACATAGTGTTTAGATCATGATAATTAATTTTTCTGAACATGGTGGTTAATGCTGGATCTTAATCAGATCTAATCGATAGTGGTATTCCATGCTATCTGACCACTTGTTTTATGAATTACAGTGGAAGTAGATCTAGTGGGAATTTCTCTTGTATCACATTGAAGTGTGCAGTATTTGTAAGAGGATCCACCACAACTCGTATAACATTATTCCCACTTGATTTATTTGTATGTCTAGTGAATGAATCCAAGTTTATTTTTTCCATTTTTTATAGGTATGTCTAATTGTTGAAACATCCCCTTGATGTTGTTCCTTTCTGCTTTCACGTTATAACATAAAAGACATCTTGATGTATGTTCTTCCACCCATTTTACATGTAGTCCAACCAACAACATTCTTGAATATCTAGATATATATTTTTCCTTACTGGGTGGATGGAGATGGTTGATCTATGTGCATCATCCAACAACACCTACTTTAACTCTAGATTTTATGGGACACATATTCTTGACCTAAATCTGACAACACCTACATTAATAACATTGAACTCTAGGTTTTTCCATTTCATTATAGATTTCACTTTCATTTTATTTCCTACATCAACACTTTGAGCATAATTTATCCTATTGACAAGAGATGGATGAGAAATAATTTTTGAATGGATTTATGACGTTTCTTACTTTATGATTCCCATATCCATCCCTTATAAATATATGAATATTGGATCCCTCCAAATTCTCATAAATTCTTGAATTGTCATATTCTTTCCTCTTATAGAATCTTACACATTATTTTTTTTCATAGGATGGTAGTTAATTGATCATCCATTGGCACTGATCATTTCTAACAATCTCTATTGGAACATATTTAACTATTTTTTTGGATTGTATACCTGAGTATTTTTTATCCATATATAATTAAAACTTCTCCCCCAAGAGATAATGCTACCAATTTTTGAATGTGAAGATCACTGCATCCAAATCCATATGATGTTTTTGGTAGTTATTCTTGTGAATATTCAACATCCATGAAGCATGGGCTATCACGTTGTCATTCAACATTAACAGACAATCGAATACCTTTTTAGAAGCATCACTGAATAACATGAAAATTTATCTACTTTATGGTAGTGTACGAATAGGGGATGTGATAAGACTATTTTTCAAATCCTTGAATCTACATTCACATTCATCATTCTAGGAACACAGTAATCCCTTATGAGTTATCATGGTATCATGTTTAAAAAAGAAGGATAAATTTCACAGAAATCAGTGACAATACCCAGTTATCCTATGGAAACTACAAATATCTATAATATATGTTGACCTAAACCATTATTTAATTTATTAAATATTTGGAGGGTCCATTAATATGACATGAATTGTGATGATATGTCTTAAGAATGTATATTCCTTAAACTAGGGTTCACATTTTATATACATGTAAAAAAGAGTATCCTTTTGCCTGATCTTTAGCATATCAGTAAAATGCTCTTAATGTTATTGATTACTTTTGGAATATATTAGAATATTATCTATAAATACTATAAAAACATTTTCAATGTAATATCTAAAGAATATATTCATCTAGTTTATAATGAATTTTGGAGCATTAGAGTGTCTGAAAGGCATCACTATGAACTTATATAGCTCATACCTTGTAAAAAATGGTGTCTTGAGGATATGCTCCTTCTTCAAACTTACATGGTATTTTCCTGAAAGAAAATTCACATTGGAGATATATTTTTTCCCAACTAACTGATCAAACAATCCAACAAAATGAGTCATAGGATACTCTTTCATTATTGTGATCACCTTGAGCTCATGAAAATTGATGAAAAGGAACATTGACCCATCCTCCTCATAACGAAGAGGAATGGTGGACCCCCATAATGAATCACATTGGTGTATAAACCCTTTATCTAGATTATCCTGAATTTGTTTTTTAATATTCTAATGTTTCAAAATATCCATTCTTTTTGGAGTATTGGATAATTTTAATACCCCGGGTATTAGCTCAATTAAAAACTCAACCTCTTTTCTAAAAAGAAAACTAGGATATTTTTTGAGAAACACATTAGTGTATTCCCCCACAATGGGAAATTCTTCTATATTGATCCATTAATTAGAATCAGTCATTTGAGATAGCTATGATTTCTCATAGAGTAATAATATCAATAAATGGTATGATAGTTCATAATAAGACCCATTACTCTCTTCGCATTTGTATTGAATCTGAGGATGATTTGAAATATGGAGAGTGATTTACTTCTTACGGAAATTTATGTTGGATCTATATAGGGAATGCCAACAAATGCCCAAAATTTCACCAAATTACAACAATGGGATTCGGTTAGGTTTTCTTGGAAATTTATCCCAAAAACATTGACATGGGTGGAGTTATATACTTGTGATGTAATAATTTTTCCATTTTTAATTTTCAATGACATATCTACCTCCATGAATTATGGTTATGTTTTGATAGTTCTAAAAAAAATTTATAATATGAAGGATTTCCTAAAACTAGAACTAAAATCGCATTCACTATTCTTGATTGAATTAATAGAATACCTATCAACACTTCATTGTTTGAATGCACCTCAGTATTTTTGATAGAAAAAGATATCCCTAGCTTTGTTTGCGGTTTTTGGTTGTCCCCAAAAACCCTTAGGTTTGTCCATTAGTTTGAAATGTTACCTTTTTTACTTACAGTTGTAGAAATGAACAATGTGTTAAGCGTTGATAATATAATTTATTTCTTCCATCACAATATTGGGTTTCTTTTATCAACAATCATTGGCTAGGTTCTCTTCCTTCTCAAAGGCAATGTATTTTGTTGTCCCCATTAAGAAATTTTTGTGGTGCTTGTTTTTTCACTATTACAATGCGGGGTGTTAAATTTTTTTAGCACAACTATCTTTATCCATTGATCCACCAGAATTGAACTCTGCATTAATCTTTTTATCCACATGAGAGCCCTATGATTCAATGATCACCTTTTTGAATTGGAGGGAATATTAGAGAATATCATCATAACATTAAATGTCTCTAATCCCTAGGGATTTTTATAATCTATGATTTATCCCACCATATAAGTAGTCATCCTAGAATTTGTGGGTATAAAAATAGATGGAGGTGTACCAAGCATGTTTTCTTTTTTTTCCTTATATTACCTAATAGATTTTCCATATTTTTTCATGATGGCAAGGAAATCCCTTTTCATTTTAAGATATAGGGTGAGAGGAATGTATTTATTGAAAAAAAGATTTTTGAAAAATCTTATACCCCATTGCTTCTATCACTTCCACAACCTTTTCATTTATTGATCAATGTATACCACTGACCAGCTCCACCATCCTTATAATAAATAGCAAGAAGAAAATTATTTTTCATGGAACATTAAAGGATGGTGAATATATTTTCAATGGGTTTGATCTACTATTCCGCAATTAATGGATTAGATGTACCATTATGTGTTAGGGGTATCTTTCCCATAAATCATTCAATTATAGGTTGTTCTCTCTTAAGGGTTTTTTGGATACTCCACCAGATCCTGGATTTTATTCGGTAACCTTATTCATCCAAGAAAGTATCATCATAAAGTGTGTGATTCATGCTCTCATCAAGTTGGGAATCTCATTGGGAGAATTAATCACATTTATAATCACATTTATTACTTACTCAATCCCAAATATTTCCACAAACTTTCTATAATAAAAGAAGCATTTAGGATTACTATATTTAAACATTAAACTGCTAAATGGGAGTTCAAGGAAATTAAATTTATAACTTATAAATTACATGTAATTCCTAAACTTATAAATTTGGAGTATTTTTCTAGATCATTTTTGATCTAGTTACTAACATATACTCTTATAGTCATTTATATTATGGGTCCCATAATAATGGTTAACAGTTAGTTATGAATTTACAAATGAATATCCCCTGGGAGTGTCAATCTTGGTGTATAGTAAATCCCATTTTTCTGCACCAGGTTACCCTGATTCAGGCTGGGGAATCCTTGTCAGAGTTGATACCCCTAGGTACATTAATTCCAGAACCACTTAAACATGTAGTATCTTGAAATTGATCTGTTTTATTGATAAACCGAAAAATCATTACGTACCAAAATATAATGATTATTTATTATTCTTACTCATATCCATATTCAATTTTTGAGAGTTTCCAATCCTAATCCCAAAAACAATGACACATTTTACTTCGACAAAACTATAACAAATCTTCATTTTATACAACATTATCATACTATTTATTACATAATACTGCCCATAATTAACCCAGAATGATTGGGTAGTATAGTTTCTTTGGGAATTATGTACATTACATTACAGTGTAAAACTAGGAATACATAATCATTATTGAAAAACTCTTTAATATTCTCACACTTAAAACTGCATGGGATAACCTGAAGAAACACACAAGAAATGGGAGATCTATAAACCCCAGTAAGTGAATAAAAATAACATAAGGTAAAACATGTTATGTATAAGGCCCCGACCTTAAACCTTACTTAATATTGAATTAAATGAATAATTTACATTGAGGATCTTTTCAGGTTTAGAGTTTTATAGAATTAGGACAAAACTATTACATCTCAAAAGATTACAAAGTAGACACTTCTACTAAGTATCCATAAAATAAAAACTCTTAAAAAGAAACATGTCTAGTTCTAGGTTTTAGACATCCTGACATTTCCCTGATCCCATCCATGACCCTATTAAACATTATGTCCTGTGAAAAACATTTCAAAAAAACATGGGATGAGCATAAAAAGGTCATTAAGGGACACGCAAAGAAGGAAAATTGTTTGTTTTTTAAAATAACAAGTAAACCATGAATTCTTTATTAAAGTAATACTTTTCACCTTTATAAAGTAGTATAAACTCTTCAATGAATAAAAGATCATTACTTACAATTTTATAACCAAAACATTACCATAAAACCCATATAATGAACACATAACATATAAAGGTAACTTGGGACAAAAACATACTTAAGTGGGATAACAATCCAGTCGACTTCCACTCATATCACTTAATGGAATAGCCATACGGCCGACTTCCATACCCAATGCATTGGAGGTTATAAAGTAACCACCCGTTCGGGTATTCACAACACCACCCGTCATATGGTTTATCACGTAACCACCCGTGAAATTTCCAAGTACCATTATGAAATCATAAGACATAAAACAAATATAATGGAAAGAAAACATTTCCACACTTTGATCACAATATATCACTTAAATATATTGACATAACAAATCCATTATAAAAACAACTTTCAATACCAAAATACATAAAATAGTATATGGTATTTATTTCATTTTAAACACATTACGGCATGTTGAGGAAGCCAAAGACCAAATAATACTCACGGCGACGGAAAAGGTCATTTTCACCGCATACGTTAAAAGAAACATTCCTTTTTGTCATTTAGTAAAATTCTTCGTAGAAAAAGATTCATTTTGTATAAAATTAAATGTAAAAGGGGTTTATACACCGTATAAAATAAAGCCTTGTATTAGAACAAAATATGCCTCAATGAAAGGATATTGAGACGAAGTCCCTTAAAAAGACGGTATCCTTGGATTAAGGATAAATCAATAACATAATTATGTCTGATAAACGAATACACAAAATATAAGTGGATATTAAGTGTAAAAAAATAAGAGGTTATTCACACATATTAATATAAATACATATTCAATGAGTATAAGTTTATCCCAAAGAATAAAAATTGGGTTAAGAAGATCCCTTGCAAAAATTCGACAGCCTAACAGCGTCACTTCAAAATTCATAAAATGAGTTGATGAGATATAAAAAGGGTATCTCATCACTTTTACATTAAATTTACATCAATAAGGATATATAAGAACATATCCCAACATAATAATATTATATTTAAAAGAAATAACAAAATATGTCTTTTTAAAGAAGAGGAGGGTGAAAGGTCCCCTTACTGATTTGGGTATCTTTCGAAACGGACACCCCATTGAAGAAGGGTAATGAATATGTAAATACCAATAAATGAAATGAAATTACACAAACAGTATAATAATGGGCAGTACATACACCACTCAATGGAAATGGGGGCAAATGTAGAATAAATCTCACGTAAATAAAATTGAGATGAAAAATCCCTTATGAAAACTCGGCAGCCTAACGGCGCCACTTAAAACATCCAAATATGGATTGATGAGAACAAATAGGGTCTCTAATTATATCAAAATAAAATGTAAAGAAAGAGGAATATAAAATAACAACCCCAAACATAAAAAATAGGATCTTAAAATAAGTGACATAAAGGATATTACTTAAAAAGAAAGAGAGAGGTTGGATCTCTTACGAAAATTCGGCATCCTAACGACGCCACTCAAAACATCCGAAATGGATTGATGAGAGAAAATAGAAGCTCTAATCATATGAACATAAAAATTACAGTAATATTAATATAAAATAACATCCCAATAATAATAAATATGAGATTAAAAGTATTGACATAAAAGAGTGTACTTAAAAAGAAATAGAGGGGTATGATCTCTTACAAAAATTCGGCAGCATAACGGTGCTACTCAAAACTTCCAAAATGGATCGATGAGATAAAATAGGGTCTCTCATCACATGAACATAAAAAGTAAATTAAGAGTAATATAATATAACTTCCTCCAACATAATAACATGGATCATATAAGAAATGACATAAAAAGGGTACATGAAAAGAAAGAGAGAGGTCGGATCTCTTACCTCAAGTCTGACTTGTCTTGTTCGTTTCTTTATAATACTAAATAATAAACATTGGTCAATTTATAATTACATAAGGACATAAATTAATGTTTATTATTAAATTAATATCATATATTATCATGTTATAATAATTATTTAAATTATGTGAGTTCATATCATACGTTTTGTCGATGTTCGGTACATGAGTCAAAATGATCTTGTTTGAAAAGAATTGTCAATGTAGTTTTATGTATGTCATATCCAGAATAGTATTAATGATTTAAATATAAAATATATCCAGTATATATTCGTTTTATAATTATTCCATAATATTTGGAGATGAAAAATGAAAAGCACCGTTCATGGAGATGGTAGGTTGTACGTACGCATGAACACTACTTTCAGTTTTTTTGTCATATTAATGGAATTAAAAAATAAATGAAAGAGATATATATATATATATATATATATTATTCCAGTATAATATATATGTTTAATAGGTCACATATTTTCATTAATTTCATTATTTATACATTCCATGTATTTCATGAACGAGTCACATCACTTGAGGGGGCGGTAGTCCACACTTCCCCATATGAAATTATCACATTTTCACAACAGGAAAAGAATAAAGGTATGTTTTAAATATAAAATAAAGAAGAATATAGATAACATAAATTCCATATATATAATATATAAAATACAGTGACATCATAATGGCCACCTTTAAAGGTGTTAAAAGAATATTAACAATCATCGTTTCGTGAGGCAGTAATTTTCCATCAACAGAAACAGTATGTTATTTAACCATTATAGGATGTGTGTGTAATTGTAGCTCGAATCCTTCTTATAAAAAAATCCAAGTATATTTAAGATACTGGTGTTGTTACAAATGAGAGGAATAAAAAAATTTTAGGGGGTTGGAGAAGAAAAATTAAACAAAATAACACTAGGGAAGACTTTACCTTTAAATCTGGTAACATTTTTTGATTTGAGCTCAATGGATTCCTTGGAAAGACATCAGCCCAAAGTGAGGCTTATAGGAGTAATAGAGTTATGTGGAGAGACAAAATGAGCAGGGTTTGGCCGAGCCAATGGCTTGAGAGGTGTGGGTAAGGTGGTAGAGGTGGGGGCCTTTTATAAGAGGAGAGGAGGGGCACTCTTGGAAAGTCTTGAAAAGTAACATTATTATAAAATGATTTTCGGATTTTAAAGGTCCCAAAATTATATATTTCAAGGAAAAGGTGATAATAGTTTGAAATTCACACATCTAATAGGTTTTTGAATATTTTAGGTCTTAGATTTTACATTATATTTTAATTTTATTTAAATCGTTAAATAAAGATTTAATCGCTGCATCATCATGGTGTCATAAATAATTAAATTTATTTAATGTCTAAAAATTATAAAAAAAATATCATGATTTAAGAAATATTTTTAGATTTCTAATGAATATTTATAGTCAAAAATATGACTTCTATAACCCCATGTAAAAATTTTTTAGTAAAAAAACACAGGTTTGTGACATTTTAATTTTAACATTAAATAAGAAGGAATTAATGTCTTTTTCCTACCAAAGTGGCTTCATGGGGTCCCCAAGTTGACCCATGGATTGTCTTGGTCGGCCATGACTCATAAAATAAGGGTAGGACATGTGTCAAGATCATTTCATATTATTAAAACATTATTTTTACCTTAAATTACACTAATTAACTCTAATCGCGATTAAAACTTAAAAGTTACTATTCACCAAAATAAATTATTTTAATCCCATTGAACCACATTTTAAATCTTAATGGAAACCATGTATTTCGGATTTTTGAAATTCAAAACACAGAGGTGGTAAAATATCATTTAAACAAAATATCAGTTTTTTTAAGTACCACTTAGTGGTTTCACTATTGATCATAAATTGAACTTTTTCAGAAAAATACCAAACATTCACCCTAAGCTATATTTGATATTTCAAATTAAAAAATGATGTCTATTTTAAAAAATTCAAAACATATAATTTTCATTAATTAATTTAATAATTAATTCCCATTGTCAAAACAAATAGCGTGTTTTTAAAAAACAATATCTATTAAAAGATTGACACTATTTTAAGTCCAATTTTAAAGTGAAATTAATTCCAATGACAAATATTGTATTAAATGGTAAAAACATATTCTAATTTAACTTTAAAACAAATTCAAAATATAATCTAATCATAAAAATAAATTATATTAAAAAGAGGTTTTGAATTAAAATACAACATTTTTTAGTATTCATTAAAAAATGAACTTTATCGGAGAAATACCAAAAATATACTTAATGTAAATTATGATGTCTCGATTCTAAAGAAGAATTTTATTTTTGCAAATATAACACATAAATTGTAAAAAAATGGATTTAAAAGTGGTTCGCCCTCAAAAGGCGGTTAATCGACCTTTTAAAGAATATTAGAATGTTTACGCTTAAAATTGGATTCATTCGCATTTTTAATCCTCTAACATTTATTGTAAAAAGTAAAATTATTTGACCAACATATATAATCATTTTGTAGTTCTCTCTCTTCATTCCCATCATTACAATAGGTGTTAACTACCATTTAAAATAAAATTATTTTATTATTAGATTGCAACGTAAGCTTTGAAAGGAACTCGTTGTTGCGTATTGGGTAAGCCATCAAGCATAGAGTTCCCTTTAAATTAATATTAACATTTTATTCACTAATAGTGATAAATATAAAAATTTCATATTCTTTATTTACCTGGGGTGTTACATCCTTCTCCCCTTTTGAGAATTGTGTCCTCACAATTTTAAAATTGGTCTCGGAAACATCATTGAAAGTCCCACATCGGAACAAGGGTCAGAAAAACAATCACTTTAAAATAAATAAAGAGAAGTACATAGGTCACTCGAGTTAACCCATAGTAGGATTCCATGTATGAAAACATGGATATGGAAGAAAAAGCAAAGGGTCTTGTTCTGAGGGAGATTTATAGAAAACATGTTTAGAAGAATGTTAACGACAAGAAAATCACAAACCTGTGATGGGTTAAACGGTATAGGATTCCCCAGTAAGAAAATTTAACATACAACATTTTTGTTTTAAGTTACTTTTAACTGAGGAATTTATTTTTGAGCTTAAATAAAACATAAGGAAACATATTTACTTGTCATGTTGACTTTCAACATTTACTAGATTTCATAGATGAACTCATATTTTCTTCAAAAGACGACTATTTAGGATGACCTGGTTCACATTAAGAGATCTATAATCAACTTCTAGAGAATCACCTAATCCACAAAAGAGAACTATATACATCCCATGTCTTTATACCTTAACCAAAACCAAAATTGTTAGAACAAGATCCACAGATGAATAATCCTTTATAAAAAAGAACATCTATTCTTAATCTACGAAATTTGTCCAACAAAACCCAAAGTTCAACTAAGACCATTCGATAATCAATTTTTCCATAAAATTCATCAATGTAATCCAAACTAAGATTGACACCCAAATATTTGAAGGATTTAATCACATAGTATTCCATAGTACAAATTAACATTTATCTCCAAATAACATCAGTTGCTCTTAAAGTCTCATATTGAAAAGTAATTAACCTAATCACATATCCTACATGATAGGTTAATAATTTCCATAGATAACCCAAAATCAACTTACTCTTAATTTATAAAATCATCTAACTAAAAAGAATTATGCAAACTAACCAATGACTTCACGTAGTCCAGTGGTAGGAGATAAATACCAGTCGCACTTTGGTTGTGGGTTCTATTCCCGTAGCTATGTCTGACGCGACAGGTTGTCACACGGTCTGTGTGTTATCCTTTTTATAAAACTCCAAAAATAACCCTAACATGTTTTAACCTGAATAGTTTCCTTATACCTCTCATTTTCATCCAAATTCATTACAATCTCAAAATCTTAATTCTAGAAGTCTTATTTCACCACCATAAGATAAAATAAAACGATTCCCAAAATGAATAACAACATACCTTGATCACGGCGTCCACTTGGTTTCATCGTCATCTTGTTCACGTAGGTATAAGTCCCATGCATTACAACAATGATTTAGAGATCCATCAAAATCATTTGCATCCTCCATCCAAATACACCTTGTACAACATTGGTTATATGGGTGTTCATAAAAAAACAGTTTTGGAAAATAATCATGTATGGCATATAATTCCAAAACATCTGATAAAATATGATTTCTATAAAATGGTCGGACAGAATTTGAGTTGAAACATTCTATTATTGGTCCTTTTAATATACCATATGTATGTGCTGAGTGATTATATTTTAAAACCAAATATAAATAGGTTGTGCAAGGGTCTCCTTCCTCAGCACCATTTTTAAAATCATAATATGCATCAAATTCTTCTGATAATGTAAAATATTTGAAAATACCTTGGTAATATTTACCTTTCTTGAAAATATGAGAATATTGTGAAAATAGTATTTGTCTAAATACAACCCATGACCCACGATGATAACGAGGTATAGTGGAGGTGTTTGATATCTAAAACAACTGCTTGCATGTGAGTTGTATGCTAGAAAAAGATTCACAATAATCCGAACAAGACTTTGCAATAATTATTGCAAGCATGTCATCAGGAAGAGATAGGAATGTAATTTGACATCCTTCTCCTTCCATTCATAACTGACATTATATGACCTGAAAAAAGTTATAAAACAAGTATTTAACTGAAATAATAGTTATAGGAACTAACCATGTGTCTAACAAAAACTTCTATTCCCTAAAGTTGTCTAAACTGACCTCTGATACCAAATATAAGGCCCCGGCCATAAACCATACTTAATATTGAATTAAATGAATAATTCACATTGAGGATATTTTCAGGTTAGAGTTTTAGTTAATTCGGACATAACTATTACATCTCAAAACATTACAAAGTAGACAACTTCTACTAAGTTTTCATAAAATAAAAACTCTTAAAAATAAACCTGTCTAGTTCTATGTTTTAGATAGCCTGACATTTCCTTGATCCCATCCTTGAACCTATTAAACTTTATGTCCTATGAGAAAAATTTCAAAAAAACTTGGGATGAGCATAAAAAGCTCAGTAAGGGATACACAATGAAGGAAAACTGTTAGTTTTTCAAAACAACAAGTAAACCATGAATTCTTTATCAAAGTAATACTTTTCACCTTTACGAAGTAGTATAAACTCATAAATGAATAAAAGATCATTACATACCCTTTTGTAACCAAACTGTTACCATAAAACCCATATAAAGAACACACAACATATAAAGGTAACTTGGGACATAAACATACTTAAGTGGGATAACCATCCGGTCGACTTCCACACATATCACTTAATGGAATAGCCATACGACCGACTTCCATAACCAATGCATTGGAGGATATAATGTAACCACCCATCCGGGTATTCACGACCCCACCCGTCATATGTTTTATCACGTAACCACCCGTAAAATGTCCAAGTACCATTATAAAATCATAAGACATAAAAAAAATATAATGGAAAGAAAACATTTCCACACATTGATCACAATTTATAAATTAAATATATTGACATAAAAAATCCATTATAAAAACCATTTTCACTACCAAAATACATAAAAGATTATATAGTATTTATTTCATTTTAAAAACATTACGGCTTTTTGAGAAAGCCAAAGACCAAATAATACTTGTGGCGGCGGAAAAGGTTGTTGTCACCATGTACGTTAAATGAAATATTCCTTTTTTCGTTTAGTAAAACGCTTCATAGAAAAAGATTCCTTTTTTATAAAATTAAAATTCAAAGGGGTTTATACACCGTATAAAATAAAGCCTTGTATTAGAACAAAATATGCATCAATAAAAGGAGATTGATATGAAGTCCCTTACAATGACGGTATCCTTGGATTAAGGATAAATAAATTACATAATTATGTGTGACAAATGAACACACCAAATATAAGTGGATATTAAGTGTAAAAAAATCAGAGGCTATTCACACATATTCATAAAATTACATATTCATGGAGTACACGTTTATCCCAAAGAATCAAAATTGGTTTAATGAGTTCCTTTGGAAAAATTCGACAGCCTAACTACGTCACATCAAAATTCAGAAAATAAGTTGATGAGAGATAAAAAGGTTATCTCATCACGTGTACATTAAATTTACAGAAATAAGGATATATAAGAACATATCCCAACATAATAATATGTAATTTAAAAGACATAACAGAATATGTCTTTTTAAAGTAGAAGAGGGTGAAAGGTCCCCTTACCGATTTGGGTAACTTTCGTAACGTACACCCCATTGAAGAAGGGTAATAAATAAGTAAATACCCATAAATGAAATTATATTACACAAAGAGTATAATAATGGGAAGTACATACATCACTCAGAGGAAATGGTGGAAAATTTAGCATAAATCTCACTGGAATAAAAGTGAGATGAAAAATCCCTTACGAAAACTCGGCATCCTAACAACGCCACTTAAAACATCCAAAAATGAATTGATGAGATCAAATAGGGTCTCTCATCATATAAAAATAAAATGTACATAAATAGGAATATAAAAGAACATCCCCCAACATAACAAAGAGGAGATTAAAAGAATTGACATAAAGGAGTGTACTTAAAAAGAAAGAGAGAGGTTGGATCTCTTACAAAAATTTGGCAGCCTAACCGCACCACTCTAAACTTCCAAAATGGATTGATGAGAGAAAATAGGTTCTCTCATAATATGAACATAAAAAATAAAGTAATAGTACAATAAAGGAACATCCCAATCATAAGAATGATGAGCTTAAAATTAATGACATAAAAGAGTGTACTTAAAAAGAAAGAGAGGGGTATGATCTCTTACGAAAATTCGGCAACCTAACAGCACCACTCAAAACATTCAAAATGGATTGATGAGAGAAAATAGGGTCTCTCATCATATGAACATAAAACGTACTGTAATTTTAATAAAAAATGACATCCTCCAACATAATAACATGGATCATAAAAGAAATGACATAAAAGAGGGTACTTGAAAAGAAAGAGAGAGGTCGGATCCCTTACCTCAAGTCTGACTTGTCTTGTTCGTTTCATTATATACCTGAATAATAAACATTGGAAAATTTATAATTTCTTAAGGACATAATTTAAAGTTTATTATTCAATTAATATCATACATTATCATGTTATAATAATTAGTTAAATTATGTGAGTTCATATCATACGTTTTGTCGATGTTCAGTACATGAGTCAAAATGATCTTGTTTGAAAAGCATTGTCAATGTTGTTGTATGTACATCATATCCAGAATAGTATTAATGATGTAAATATCATACATATCCAATATATATTCTTTTTATACTTATTCCTTAATATTTGGATATAAATAATGAAAATCACCATTCCTGGAGACGGTAGGTTTTACGTACGCATGAACGCTACTTTCAGTTTTTTTGTAATATTAATGGAATTAGAAAATAAATGAGATATATATATATATTATAATTACAATATAATATATATCTTATATAAGTCACATATGTTCATTAATTTCATTATTTATACATTTTATGTATTGCACGAACGAGTCACATCACTTGAGGGGGCGGTAGTCCACACTTCCACATATGAAATTATCGCATTTGCAGAACATGCAAAGAATAATGGTATGTTTTAAATATAAAATACAGAAGAATATAGAAAACATAAATACCATATATATAATATATAAAATACAGTGAAATCATAATGGACACCTTTAAAGGTGTGAAAAGAATATTGAACAATCATCGTTTCGTGAGGCAGTAATTCTCCATCCACAAAAACAGTATGTTCTTTAACCATTAGACGGATGTGTGTGTAATTTTATCTCGAATAATTCTCATAAAAACATCCAAGTATATTTAATATACCGGAATTGTTAAAAGTGAAAGGAATAAAAAAATTATGGGGTTGTATAATCAAAATAAAACAAAACAGCACTAGGGAAGACTTTACCTTTAAATCGGGTAAATATTTTTTATTTGAGCTCAAAGGATTCATTGGAAAGACTTTTGCCAAAAGTGAGGCTTCTAAGAGTAAAAGAGGGATGTGGAGAGACAAAATGGGCAGGGGTTGGCCGAGCCAAAGGCCTGAGAGGTGTGGGTAAGGTGGTAGAGGTGGGGGCCTTTTATAAGAGGAGAGGAGGGGCACTCTTGGAAAGTCTTGAAAAGTAACATTATTATAAAATGATTTTCGGATTTTAAAGGTCCCAAAATTATATATTTCGAGGATAAGGTGATTATAGTTAAAAATCCAAACATACAATAGGTGTTTTACAAGTTTAGGACTTATATTTTACATTATCATTTAATTTTATTTAAATCGTTAAATAATGAGGTAATCACTATATCATCATGGTGTCATATATAATTAAATTTATTTAACGTATAAAAATTATAAAACAAATATCATTATGTAGGAAATATTTTTAGATTTCTAATTAATAATTATATTAAAAAATATGACTTGAATAACCCCATGTAAAAATTGTTTTAGTAAAACAACACATGTTTGTGACATTTTAACTTTAACTTTAAATAAAAAGGTATTAATGTCATTTTCCTACCAAAGTGGCTCCATGGGGTCCCCATGTTGACCCATGGATTTTCATGGTCGGCCATGACTCATCCAATAAGGGTAGGACATGTTTCAAGTTCATTTAATATTATTAAAACATTATTTTTACCTTAAATTACACTAATTACCTATAATCGCGATTAAAACTTAAAAGTTACTATTCACCAAAAAAAATTATTTTAATCCCATTGAGCCAAATTTTACTTCTTAATGACAACCATGTATGTATGATTTTTGAAATTCAAAACACAGAGGTGGTAAATTTTCATTTAAACAAAAAAATCAGTTTCTTTAAGTACCATTTCGTGGTTTCACTATTCATCAAATATTGAAGTTTTTCAGAAAAATACCAAAAATTTACCATAAGCTATATTTGATATTCCGAATTCAAAAATGATGTCTATTTTACCAAATTAAAACCATATATGTTTCGTTAATCAATTTAATAATTAATTCCTGTTGTCAAAACAAATAACGTGTTTTTAAGAAACAACATCTATTAAAAGATTAACACTAGTTTAAGTCCAATTTCAAAGTGAAATTAATTTCAATGACAACTATTGGATTAAATGGTAAAACTATAATATAATTTCACTTTAAAACTAATTCAGAAGATAATCTATTCATATAAATAAATTTTATTAAAAAGAGGTTTTGAATTAAAATACAACATTTCTCACTATTCATTAAAAAATGAACTTTATAGGAAAAATACCAAAAATTTACACAAAGAAAAATTTGATGTCACGATTCTAAAAAAGAATTTTATTTTGTCAAATATAACACATAAAATTGTTAAAAATTGGATTTAAAAGAATTTTGCCATCAAAAGGCGGTTAATCGAACTTTTAAAAAATATTAGAATGTTTACGCTTAAAATTGGATTCATTCACATTTTTAATCCTGTAACATTTATTGTAAAAATTAAAAATATTTAAAAAACATATATAATCATTTTTTAGTTAGTTCTGTTCATTCCCATCATTACAACGGCTAGGTGTTAACTACCATTTTAAATAAAATGATTTTATTATGAGAGTGCAACGTAAGATTTCAAAGGAACTCGTTGTTGCGTATTGCGTAAGCCATCGAGCATAGCATTCCCTTTAAATTAATATTAACATTTTATTCCCAAATAGGGATAAATATAAAAATTTCATATCCATTATTTACTTGGGGTGTTACATTATCACGTGTAAGAAAAGGAGTAGGAATCATACTAATGAATGACAATACATGACATAGAATGATAACATAAAAGAATCATGGGAAATGTGGAAAAAACATAAAACACTGCATCATAGGTCAAGGATAACTACTAATAAAAAAATATAGGACAATTTACTATAAATGAATTAGGCTCACTCCCTATACCGACATGACATATCATGATATTAAATTTTACCCAATGCATTGATCACTGTATAATTATTTGGACACTCATCAATTTCATTTCAATGTCATACTTAAGTGTTTCACGTAGATCCTAAAACATGGATTCATTTTTCACAATAAATTATTATATGATAATCTAGTTTTGAATTAATACATGTAATTACTAATACATAGAGTAATAATTGTATAGAGGTGAACAACATTTATAGGTAATGGTATGGTATTCACAATAAAATTGCTTTGGAATGGAAAATCATTGTAAAATTTTGGAAACCTAATGGCATCGTTTAAAGATTCAAAAAATGACGATGAGAACAAAATGTGTCTCATATAATTTTGAAATAAAATTGATAGTAATAAGGTCATGTAATGATATATAAAATAATTTGGAATTGGAAATAAAAGGGAAAATATATTAAATAAACTTGATTAAAGAATAAAAATGAATAAATCCTATGAAATTTCTCCATGGTAAAAGGTGCACTTGGGAGGACATACTGAGAGAGAACAAAATCTATAATTATTTGGAAATAATAATTAAAAAATGGTACAGGTTATTAAACATACCCTACTATTAATAATTACTGATAAATGGTCATAAAATTGAGGATATTCTTGAATAAAAGAGGGAAAGTGAGTGTCCCTTATGAAATTTCATCCACATAACGACATCTCATAATCATTCATAAAAATGGTTGGTGAGAGAGAAATGAGTTTCTAATAATTTAAAAATAAAATATTTAATAATAGGGATTTTTTATAACATATACCATCATATGGAAATAAAGATAAAATTAATAATTTAAAGAAGATGAATTAATAATGAAGATAGATGAAATGATCATTTAACTCAAGAGTATGAAACAAAATGCTTGAATGAGGATTATTGATATCTTGGGGCACTATTAGTGGATTATTAATAGCTTATGGAATGGAATTTACTTTCTATATGGGGTTTGAGTGAAGATAAATTGTAACACCCCAAGATTCCACAGTACACTTCTCTTTGAATAATACAGTATTGTGTGTTGTACGCTACTTCGAGTCCAAACACACACCACAACCAATCAAACTAGTCGTTATGAATATTAATACCCACTTTTTGAAATTTTATACATTTTTTCTTTCAAAATTTACTTCATTTTTTGATTAGGAATATCAAAATTATCTTATGGTGATTTTTTGGTACATTTCTGATAACTTTAATCTTTTGATAAATAGTGAAAATTACTAAATTTTAATTAAAAATAATTTTTTTAATCGAAATAATTAATAATGAAAAGTGTTTAATTTGAGCGGTTTTAAAGTATATTTAGATAATATTTTTACCATTTAATACAATTTTGGTCAATGGACATAATTTCACATTTAAACCGGACATAAACAAGTGCCAATCTTTTGATAGTTATTATTTCTTAAAAACACACTTTTTGTTTTGACAGCGTGAATGAATTTTAAATTAATTTCTTCCACTTTAGTGTTTTGAATTTAGAAAAATGGATTCCATATTTATAATCAGGAGGTCCAAATTTTTTTAATAGTTAACTTTTATTTTTAGACATTTTGAATAATTACTTCGGTAAATTTCTTATTTACGATAGTTAAAGGGAAAATCAGGTAAATAAGGGTAAACAAAATAATATTATAATAATAATAATTTACCCTAAAACGTGTCATAACCCTGTTTTATGATACAGGTCTGACCGTTGGCATATTTTGGTCGATTTTGGGACCCCATGGATCCACTTGTAAGTGATAATGACACTTTATATTAATTAAGTTAAAGTAAATACAAAAATGACATAAGCATATATCTTTTAGAAAAACAATTTTTACGTAGGGTTATGTATGATATATTTTTGACTATAAATATTCATTAGAAAGGTAAAAATATTTCCTACATAATGGAAGTTTATTTATATATTTTTGATAATGAATAATTAAAGTTTTTTATGACACAATAATGATGCAGTATTTTCTTTATTAATGAATGAATCAAATAATTGGTATTATAAAAGTTAAAATAAATATAATTTGAATGTTTTGATGACATCCACGAATTTTATTGGATAATATTACACATTAGTATTTCTTAAATGAAATTTATTTGAATTAATAAAATTGTTAAGAATTTATCAAAAATCAATTATTAAATAGTGTGAAAATTGACATATATGAATTTTTAAAACAAATAATATATTATTAATTGATATTCTATTCCAAAAAATATAAGGATCAGAAAAATGACTTATATAATGATAAGTGTATTGTTAATGGACCACTTGGGGGTATCTTGGAAGTATATATTATTTTTATTAACTATATAATATAAAAATACAAAGAGACATGGTAAATGTCAAACTATTTAACTAAGAGTTAAATCTTAAAGATAAGGATAATATAGTGACCCAGACAAGTATGAAACCTATTGATTGAGTTATTTTCAACATATACCCTCCATAAACTTTATATATTCCACTTTTGAACCATTATAAATCAAATATGAATTTATTATAAAATAATATTTATATCATTTCTTAAGGTGCCCCTCACCACTCTTATAAAATGGAACTCCTCCTCCTCTTAATATCATACCTTAGAAGCCATTTTTCTCAGCCAAACCCTACCGAAATATTCTCTCAAATTATCTAACATCATTATTGAGGCCTTAAAGTAGTCATAATGCTGACATATGGACCCCCTTTGATCAAATCAAAAGGAAGAACCAGAAGAAGACGTAATGTTTTCACCACCCTCTTTCAAGTTCCTTTCTTCTTCAACTTCTTCTTTATTTGGTATTTACATTATAAAATAATAAATCTAGTATCTCCTATATACTTTGAGGTTATTATAAATATGGTACAACCATATTCATTATTCTATTCATTCTTTTAATGACATGTCACCATACGTGCGTACGTACGGCTTACCGTCTCCATGTCGTGGTGTTATTGTTATTCAAAACATTATTATTTGGATGGGTATGATAATGATGTGTAATTGATGTAAATAATACATATAAAATTATAAGTATTCTTTATATATGATATAACATCCAATAATATATTATTTTAATATCTGAAGAATGATATTGTCGCTCGTGCGTACGTACGGACTACCATCACCACAAACGCAATGAGATTCTTTCCCCATCATATCCATTCAAGAATAATTTTCATTTTATGGTTAAAAATAATGTTTAAGGATATGATATAATAATGTATATGAATAAGATACAACATATACATAACAAACACTACTTATGTAACAACACATATAATGGAAAATGCGTAAGTTTACACCCGAAACGACGATAATAATAAGATATTATTAACAAAGCAATGTTAAAAGATAATATATGATATCATATTAATGTATATGATTCTTTTATAATTTAATAACAATTATTTCACCAATATAAAGGAGGTTAACCTACCCTCAATTAAGGAAAAGTAAAAGGTAAGGGATTATTTCACAATCTCTACATTATCCGAGGCTATTTATACGTAATTATCTATTGGGACCTATTTATCATTCACATCCATGTTTCATAAAAATGTATTTAAAATAATTATTACTATTTTATAGAATATGGGTTGATGTCCTTTAAACCCTTGTTTTACTTTTTCTAAATTTTTTTTAAAGTCATCATTCCGTAGTTTTCCAAATAAGGACCTTTTTAACCTTTTCAACAGAATTAAGGTAATAATGTCTTTTTTTAACTTATACGGAGGGTGAGGATATTTTCCACCGTTATAAAATCATCGAAGATTCCTTTACAAACTTATAAGAATATTTTTAAAGTAAATTTTTTTCTTTTATAATTATGTGACTTTTAAATGATTTCAAAAAAGATATATTTCTCTCAAATAGTTTTGATTTCATCTATGTCAACATCATTTGATGGATTTTATGTTTATTTGAAGTTGATTTATTATGATACAAAACATCCATATTTTATTGAAGGTTTTGTGATATGTTTGACTGTGGATGTGTTATTTTTATACCATTCATGGTTTATGGATGAAGTATTGACATTGTGTATGCTAGTTTTAATACAAATGATTATGTTATGCTTCAACTTGTTCATATGAGGAATGAATTGGACTTAATAAGTGACAGGTGGAGCCTGCTATAGCTCCTCGATGAAACAGTAGGTATCATGAGACAATCTAGGGTCTTGGCACAATGCCTTGACAAAATCTTATTGGTAGTATTTGCACAAGGCCTTGACTATGTGGTTATGATAGTCTGGCATTATTCATTCCATCATTATGAAAGTGGTTATTGATATTGCATGTGATTATTCGACTCGTAGAATATCCATGTGAATACATAAATGGAATTATTTCATTTTATTTCTGCCATATGATGATGAATTTAAAGTTTAAAAGGCTTTTATTTTAGTTATACACTGCCTTAAATGTTTATGCTTATTTAAGAACGTTTCCGCTATATTGTTATCCATATTTAGCATTTGATATCACCCCTTTCTATGTTTTATTTTTTCCAGGATATGAAGAAGCACTAGTGTAGAAAACATTTTTTACGTCGGTTATTTTTCATTATTTACGTCGGTTTTTAGGCGACGTTAATACGGACGACGTTATAAATAACGTTTTTTACATCGGTTATTTAAAACCCGACGTAACATCCCTAACATCACGGTGTTTATCACGTCGGTTCATTAATAACCGACATGAAAAATGATGGGGGATGGGGATTTATAATGGCGGTTATTATATAACCGCCGTGATAAACCGCGGGTGGGGGGTTTATCACGTCGGCTATTTCTAAACCGACGTGATAAAACGCCTGGGATATCGTTTATCACGTCGGTTATGACATAACCGACGTGATTAACCCTTCCCCGGGCCTATTATCACGTCGGTTTCTTAAATAACCGACGTGATAACAAGGCCTAGGAAACGTTTTAGCACGTCGTTTATCCAATAACCGACGTGGTAAATCGATTCCCAGGCCTTTTTGCACGTCAGTTATATTACGAACCGATGTGATAAAAGGCCCGGAAACGGTTTATCACGTCGGTTCTTGAAAAAACCGACGTGATAAACCCCTACCGATTTATTTACCACGTCGGTTATTTTATAACCGACGTGAAAGCGATATTTTTTTTAAAAATAATTGCACTGCTCTCACCAAAAAGCAACCAGAAACCAAACAAAAAAAATAACCATGCCAGCCCTCCCCCAAGCCCCAACTGAACCCCACCCTCATCTATACCCACCTAACAACCTGGCCAGCCCTCCCCCACCACATTGAATCCCTCCCATATCCCTTGGACACCCCCCACCCCTTGGACAGCCCCCCAACCCTAATTTACACCCCCACGACCCCTAGTACAGCCTAAAACACCCATTAGACACCCCTCCCATATCCCTTGGACACCCCCCACCCCTTGGACAGCCCCCCCACCCTCATTTACACCCCCAAGACCCCTAGTACAGCCTCAAACACCCATTGGACACCCCCCACAACTTGACAGCCCTCCCAGACCCCTTGGACACCCCCCCGACCCCTGGACACCCCCCGAGCCCTTGGACAGCCCCAAACACCCCTTGGACACCCCTCCCATATCCCTTGGACACCCCCCACCCCTTGGACACCCCCCACCCCTTGGACAGCCCCCCCACCCTCATTTACACCCAACCGGCCCCTTGGACAGAACTCCCAGACACCTTGGACACCACTCCCATATCCCTTGGACACCCCCCACCCCCTGGACACCCCCACCCCTTCGACAGCCCCCCCCCCCACCCTCATTTACACCCCCCGAACACTAGGACAGCCCCAAACACCCCTTGGACACCCCTCCCATATCCCTTGGACACCCCCCACCCCTTGGACAGCCCCCCCACCCTCATTTACACCCAACCGACCCCTTTGAAAGAACTCCCAGACACCTTGGACACCACTCCCATATTTCTTGGACACCCCCCACCCCTTGGACACCCCCCACGCCTTCGACAGCCCCCCACCCTCATTTACACCCCCTGAACACTAGGACAGCCCCAAACACCCCTTGGACACCCCTCCCATATCCCTTGGACACCCCCCCACCCCTTGGACACCCCCCACCCCTTGGACAGTCCCCCACCCTCATTTACACCCAACCGGCCCCTTGGACAGAACTCCCAGACACCTTGGACACCACTCCCATATCCATTGGACACCCCCCACCCCTTGGACACCCCCACCCCTTCGACAGCCCCCCCCCACCCTCATTTACACCCCCCTGAACACTAGGACAGCCCCAAACACCCCTTGGACACCCATCCCATATCCCTTGGACACCCCCCCCCCCACCCCTTGGACACCCCCCACCCCTTGGACAGCCCCCCCCCCCCCCCCACCCCCTGGACACCCCCCGACCCCTTGGAAACCCCCCCGACCCCTTGGAACCCCCCCCCCCCCCATCCCCTTGGACAGCCCCAAACACCACTTGGACACCCCTCCTATATCCCTTGGACCCCCCCCCCACCACTTGGACAACCCCACCCCTTGGAAAGCCCCCCCCCCCAACCTCATTTACACCCAACCGACCCCTTGGACAGCCCCAAACACACCTTGGACACCCCTCCCATATCCCTTGGACTCCCCCACCCCTTGGACACCCCCACCCTCATTTACACCCCCTGACCCCTAGGACAGCCCCAAACACACCTTGGACACCCCTCCCATATCCCTTGGACACCCCCCAAACACCCACCCACCCCTTTGGAACCTCTCCCCCCATACCAAAATCTAGACCAGAAAAACCACCAACAGTAGACCAAAACAAGAAGTAGAGAAAAATTAAACATTCACTTATATAACATTCAAAACTTACACTGTCAACTTCAAAAAAAACTAAATCCAACCTAAACGACTACGAAATACACAATTACATTGACAATATTCAAAATTACATTTTACATTACAAACAACTAAAATTCAATCAAAACTGTAAAATAATTTGACCACTCCACTTGTAAGTGTTTGATATCTTCAGCAGTAAAGGGTTGAGGGTCATCAAAAAGCTAGAAAGGAAAAGGATAGTAGTCAACTTGTATAATGAATAAATCAAATTGAAATATTATGAGAAAGAGGAAATCTTACCAGGTCAAAACTCAGAACTATCCCAGTTGTTATTATTTCATTCATAAATCTTAACATGTAATATCCGCATTCGATGATGCCTTGTTGCTCATGACATTTCTGTTTGAATGAGTGTAAATTCAATATATTATTTTTATGTAATAAATCAAAATGTACAAATTATAAATGGATATTTACCTTCGCATGTACATATTTGATCTTGAAATTCCTTTTCTTTGCGCTTTTTCGAAAGTGGACCCATGCCCTGTTTGAAAATAATACGAATGAGGTAAATTTAAAATTCATTATAATATATAAAACTATTGTGAAGTTGAAACTTACGTTTCCAATATATTCTTAAAACTTTCTCGCACATAATCATGGAGAGAGAATATCCAATAAAGTGCTTTCTCCATAAGGTAAAAAACCCCTAACATCCAATGATCCCTGATAAAAGGAAATTTAACGTTAGTGGTTTTTTATGTTAAAAGATAATTAACTCTTTGAGAGGGATGTGTTTCATACCTCTCACAAAAAGGCATCATCCAACACTGTGTGATTACATTCTTTTCAAATATATCAGCAATATAAATCATTCATTGTTCCTCATCCAATGCACATGCTTCCAGGGAAATCAATTGTGGGTCCACTAATCCATATACATCTGTCAGCTCATTCCTCTCACAAATTTTATACAGATACCTAATACAAAGCAGACATAAGTATACATTTTTAATAAATATAACGCAAGGAAAAGGTGTTAAGACTTACATGATAAAAATTTGCACCACGTTGATGCCCAACTTATCTCCAGTGACAAACTCCATGATATCAGTTTTCATAATCCTCACACTTAGTTCACGTCCACAGACATGAGCTTCCATTGTAAAGTCATAATGATCCGCCAACAAATTTGAATATCTTGACAATTTGTCAAGACTAGTATCTGCATCTGATGTCATAGCTATCTGTCTTTTTTGTTGTCTATACAGTATTTCTTTACCTTTGAAGTATTCCTGTAAAAATAAATTGAAAAATATATTAGTTTTCAAATGATAAAACATTAATAAAAATATAAAATAAAAGATATAACATCCATACCTCTATGGTAATGAGTCGAAGAAGTCTGGATGGCCAAAGTAAAAAAATGGCCGATACTATGTCCAACTGTCGTCACCTCATCTGTTGGTAATGGTATCCGAGCTGATCTATCTATAATATCCTGTACAGTGACCCTCTGATTCTCTACCTCTAACTGTTGATGATGAACTGTATCTATTATACAATATACCATACCATATGAAACTATATGATGTTGAGGATCATCAACATACAACTCACAATAAGTAGGTAGCTGCGGCGGAGGAGGAGGATCAAAAATGGGGTCCGCAGGCTGAGGTGGGGGAGTGGGAGCTACTGGGAGAGGTGGAGTGGGAGCTGCACCCAGAAATTGTATTTGCAAGTCTGCAAACATTAACTGCACCGATGCTCTAATCTTGTCCTCCATTGTCGCATTAATATTATGGACTTCAGCCTCCAAGGATTCTATTTTTTTATAAACTCCCTCAACGTTAGAAGTTGAGGAACGTGGAAACACTTTTCTTACCGATACACCTGCCAGATATCCTCTTACACGGCCAGGATGTTTGGGCTTTCCCAATGCCGCAGATAAAATATCTTCCCTCCCAGATGGTGTAAATGTCCCCTGTGAACTCTGCTCCTCAAGAGAGTCCTGTAATAATTAATTGAACATTTCTATAATGATTGGAAATATATGACGAAAATAGTAAACATAAATAAATAAAATAGATATCTTACAATCCTCTCAACTACGAGTCTCGATTCTTCCGAAAGATATTGTCCTTTTTTTCCCTTCCGAGCTCTTTTCCATTTCTCATGTCTAGATGGAGGGGATGGAGGGGCCACCTCTCCAGAGCTTGAAGACTCAGCTCTTAGTTGTTGAAATTTTTCTGCCATCATTTGTTCTTCCAATAATGCATACCGTCCCCGAGATAAACTATGAGGGTATACATTTTTAGATTGGATCTCTTGATGAGCATTCCTTGTTTGCTGTAAATTAAGAATAAGTAATCATTAACAAAACAATAATAAGATCATTTATATAAGAAAGCTTATAAAAGTTTACATTTCCCTTACCATAAATGATTCTTTTCTTCTACTTTCAAAAAATTGTCTCCATGTGTCTTCATCTATAAAATGATATATACGACATGGATTCTAACGACTCCTATGACCATAAATGAAATCAGATGAGAGGGTTGATTTGAAATCCATCCATCTCCTAGCAGCCAACGATAAGCATTTCTTCCTGACTCCTCCAGTGTCAGGAATATCAAATGTCATCTGATAAAAAAGAGGTTAAAAATATTATATATACTAGAAACATTTAAAGAACAGTCAAACAATAGCAAAAGATCTTACCAAAATGGTCTCCCACAGCTGAGAAATTATCGCCTTATCCACACTTCTCCAATCATCATAGAGAATGCTTACTTTGCTCTTAGCCTGAGTTGCTACAAAACCCTTAAAATCTTTAGCATTTGGACCTCTAGGAAGATCATCATCATCAAACTCCACGACTATCCTCTCCTCCTTCGTACGGGCAAGTGATAATTTTGGTAAACGTGTGCACCCACGCTTACCAACCTTTGAACTCTTTTTCGTAATAGGAGCATGTGAATGTTCCTCCCCAAATGTATGACCAATATGCTCATCTCCAGAATCATGTGGCTGATCAACTGATTGATCTGTCGTTTTCCTTCAAATCAAAAAAACAAACATTAGTTCACAAATATACAAATTCAAATATTGTAATACTACTTAATCAGAAAATAGAAAAGTGTACTAAATTACATAATAGTAAACATTGGTAATATGGTAAGAATGTTAAACAATTATAAACATGGTAAACACAGTCTGTTGTACCCCTCTCTCTTGGATTTTAATGATCACAATCACTCTTATTATGTTCTAACTTGTTTTCAAGTGTTTTTGTTGATAGGAAAAAGGTTGCCAAGGAGTTGGCCTAAGAAAGCTGAAATGTGGACTCCCTGAGTCCACCGGTCAGCCGGTGTGAGCTCACCGGCCAGCCGGAGGACCCAGGCAGTACACTTGCCCACTGCCTGGTGTCACCGGCCGGCCGCTGGCTCACCACCGGCCGGCCGGTGGACCAGACAGAGAGCCTTCCTCTCTGTCTGGACCACCGGCCGGCCGGTGCGCCCAGGACTTCTCCTCTTTATGGTTTTTATTGTTTTATCATTTTGGTTTGATACATGTTTTAATAAGTAAAAAATTTACAATATCTAACATTATATGAAAAAACTAAATGTAAACAAGAAATAAACATGTGTTACCTGTAATTTTAGGAATGTACAGTTGGATTGTTTTCCCAAATTCCTTCGTCGTGATCGTTCCTTATGGCACAAACCATGTCTTCAACATACTCATCATTATGTTCTGTTAATCGTTCCATGGAAGTAGGGATCTCACATAAATCAGCATCTTCATCAAATTCATCCTCACCAACATATTGTTTTTTCCCTTGTAAAACAACAGCCCACTGCATATCTGATTGATCTACTACATAGAAAATTTGTTTGGCATGTGTTGCCATTATAAAAGAATCAGTTGTGTCTTCCAATCTATTCAGATTAACAAGTGTCATTCCAAATTCATCGTGTCTGACACTGTTGTTACCGATAAACCATTTACAGTTAAAAACAGGAACTTTAATTTTAAATTAATCGGCCTCCCATATGTCTTCAATCACTCCATAATATGCACTAGATGCCGAAATTGGGTTTCTGTCCTTAGCACTCGAAAAATGCATTGCTTCTGCAAACACCAATACACCACTATTCTGAACTGCACTTCTGTTGTCCTGAGCTTTCGTATGAAATGTATAGCCATTAATGTCATAAGCGGACCATGTTATCACATTTAAAGATGGACCACCCACTATCCATTTTAATGTCTCTGATACATCTGATCTACCATGCAGGTTCTTTTTAAACCATGGCAAAAAAGTTTTGTTGTGCTCATTCAAAACCCACATTTCTTTCTTCTTTGGATGACATTGTTTCAACTCATTAATATGCAATGTGATATACGGTTGAACATCATCTATGTTATTCAAGATGTATGATTCTAACTTCTTCATCTGTTCAGCTGACAGTGATTTGACTTTCAAGCCACGAATCCCCTTTCCATCATTATTAACCCGTTCATGGCGAGATGGAGGCAAAACTATGTGTTGCGCCGTAGCCAAGTAGCTCGTACAAAACTCTGCTACCTCCTCAGAAATATACTTTTCAATAATGGAGGCTTCAGGTCGATGTGGATTTTTAACATATACCTTTAATATTTTCATATACCTTTCAAAAGGATACATCCAACGAAGATATACAGGTCCACAAAGCTTTATTTCTCGAACCAGATGAATCATTAAATGCACCATCATATCAAAAAAAGTTGGAGGAAAATACATTTCCAAATGACAAAGTATAAAAATTGCATCCTTTTAAAAAATGTTCAAAACATTCACATCAATCGCCTTGTTACAAATTGAATTGAAAAAATAACACAACCTCATTATAGTCTTTCTGACACGGATGGGCAATATTCCATGCAGTGAAACTGGTAGAATTTGTTGCATCATGACGTGACAATCATGTGATTTCATACCTATCAACTTCAAGTCTTTCAATGAGACAAAATTCTATACATTTGAAGAATAACCTTGAGGCACTTTGATATCATGAAGACACTGACAGAAGCTACTTTTCTCCCTCTTCGATAATGTATGACAAGCCGGGGGAAGAAATGTTCGTCTTCCTTTAGGAGTGGGAGCTAACTCAAAACATATTCCCATTGATAGTAGGTCTAACCTTGCATTCAACCCATCTTTTGTCTTTCCTTTAATATCTAGTAATGTTCCGATCAAAGAATCACAGATATTCTTCTCCACGTGCATAACATCAATATTATGTTTGACTTCATGATACCTCCAATATGGTAGCTCAAAAAATATTGACCTTTTCTTCCAAATATGTCTATCATTACCAGATTTCTGTGTCTTTCCCAATGTCACATCAAGGTTTTTCACCCTCTCAAAATACAAATCTGGGGATAAAGGTTTTGGAGCAGTATAAAATTCTCGTGAGCCATTGAATGCCTTTTTTGGTCTTCTATAAGGGTGATCCATAGGCAAAAACTTTCGATGACCCATGTACACTGTTTTCCTCCCATGATGCAATTGACAATATGACGTCTGTTGTTCGCAAATTTGACATGCTTTATGCCCTTTAACACTGTATCTAGACAAATTTCCATATGCTGGGAAGTCATTTATAGTGAATAGAAGCACTGCATGCAGTTGAAAATATTCCATTTTATAAGAATCATACACCCTAATACCATCAGCCCATAACAGTTTCATATCATCAATCAGCGGTGATAAGTATAAATCAATATCATTGCCGGGTTGCTTTGGACCAGAGATCATGATACTCAACATGACATATTTGCGCTTCATACAAACTTCAGGAGAGAGGTTGTAAATTACCAATAAAACAGGCCATGAACTATGTGTGCTACTGAGGGTTCGGTATGGATTCATTCCATCTGTTCACAAGCCTAGTCTCAGATTTCTAATTTCATTTCCAAATGTAGGGTACTGGGCATCAATTTTCTTCCATTGTGGACAATCAGCTGGATGACGTATTTTTCCATCACATACCCGCTCATCAGCATTCCATCTTAACCTTTTTGCATCATGTGAATTAGAAAATAAACGTTTGAAATGAGGAATTATAGAAAGATACCAAAATACCTTTGAAGGGAGCTTTGTAATATCTACATCAGCTTGTGATTTTTCTTTCACCTTATACCGTGATGTCCCACATTTAGGACACTCTTTCAGAAATTCATATTCCTTCCTATATATAATGCAGTCATTCGGACAGGCATGTATTTTTCTGTATCCCAATCCCATCGGGAATAATATTTTTTTGCCCTTATAATGTGAATCTGGATGATCGTTATCTTTTGGAAGAATGTCTTTCATCAATTGTAGCAGCTCTGTAAAACTTCTATCACTCCATCCATGTTTCGCCTTTAGGTTAATCAATCTTAACATCGCCGAAAAAACCGTAAAATCTGTACAACCAGGATACAATGGATTTTCGGCATCACCATATAGACGTGCAACTGTCGGTTCTATCTCAATTTGTTCTGCTACAATATCGCGAATCATTTCTTCAATTCCATCGGAGTTACCATCTTGCGATTCATCATCATCAGTGACATTCTGTCCAGTTTCTCAATGCCAAATCCAAGGGTTGTAACTCGGATTGAAACCATGACAAATCAGATGATCTTTTATCTCTCTACTTTTCAACTTCTTCATATTCAGACATTTCAGGCATGGACAGAAAAAAATGTCACTACTTGGAACATTTCGTTTAGCAAATTCCAAAAAGGTATCAACACCTTCCTCATATTCATTGCTCATTCGATGTTCCGTAATCCAACTTCTACTCATTATTACCTATAACAAATAGCAAAAATATATATATTTTTTAGATAAGACAAATATATGTTTATATGAAAAAAAATCATAATTTGAATGTAAAGAATTTTGAAATATAAAACAAATTGATGTGTATTTAAAAAAAATATGCTTGAATATTATTTTTTAAACAAAATATAATAAGATATAACACCCCCCTTGGACACCCCCTGACCCCTCTGGACAGCCCTCTGCCCCTCCTGGACACCACCCCCCACCCCCTACCCCCTTGGACACCCCCCTGGACATCCCCCAACCCTCTGGACAGCCCCCCCCCCCCACCCGGACAACCCCAAATACCCTCTGGAGAGGCCGCCACCCACTTGGACAGCCCCCCACACCCATCAACCCCCTTGGCACCCCCCTGGACACCCAACCGACCCCTCTGGACAGGCCGCCACCCCCTTGGACAGCCCCCCACACCCACCCATCCCCTTGAACACCACCCTGGATACCCCCCGACCCCTCTGGACAGCCCCCGACCCCTCTAGAAAGCACCCCCACCCCTCCTGGACACAACCCCCACCCCCGACCTTCTTGGACACCCCCCTGGATACCCCCCAACCCTCTGGACAGCCCCCCACCCCTCCTAAACACCACCCCCACCCCCTACCCCCTTGGACACCCCCCTGGACACCCCCCAACACCCACCCACACCCTTGGACAACCCCCCACACCCACCCACCCCCTTGTAAACCCCCCTGGACACCCCCCGACCCCTCTGGACAGCCCCCCACCCCTCCTGGACACCACCCCCCACCCCCTACCCCCTTGGACACCCCCCTGGACATCCCCCAACCCTCTAGGCAGCCCTCCCACCCACCCGGACAACCCCAAATACCCTCTGGAGAGGCCTCCACCCACTTGGACAGCCCCCCACACCCATCCACCCCCTTGGACACCCCCCTGGACACCCCATCGACCCCTCTGGACAGGCCGCCACCCCCTTGGACAGCCCCCCACACCCACCCATCCCCTTGGACACCACCCTGGACACCCCCCGACCCCTCTGGACAGCCCCCGACCCCTCTAGAAAGCACCCCCACCCCTCTTGGACACAACCCCCACCCCCGACCTGCTTGGACACCCCCCTGGACACCCCCCAACCCTCTGGACAGCCCCCCACCCCTCCTAAACACCACCCCCCACCCCCACCCCCTTGGACACCCCCCTGGACACCCACCCACACCCTTGGACAGCCCCCCACACCCACCCACACCCTTGTAAACCCCCCTGGACACCCCCGACCCCTCTGGACAGCCACCCGCCCCTCCTGGACACCACCCCCCACCCCCTACCCCCTTGGACACCCCCCTGGACATCCCCCAACCCCCTGGAAAGCCCCCCCACCCACCCGGACAACCCCAAATACCCTCTGGAGAGGCTGCCACCCACATGGACAGCCCCCCACACCCATCCAACCCCTTGGACACCCCCCTAAACACCCCACCGACCCTCTGGACAGGCCTCCACCCCCTTGGATAGCCCCCACACCCACCCATCACCTTGGACACCACCCTGGACACCCCCCGACCCCTCTGGACAGCCCCCGACCCCTCTAGAAAGCACCCCCACCCCTCCTGGACACAACCCCCCACCCCCGGCCTGCTTGGACACCCCCCTGGACACCCCCAACCCTCTGGAAAGCCCCCCCACCCCTCCTAAACACCACCCCCACCCCTACCCCCTTGGACACCCCCCCTGGACACCCCCCAACACCCACCCACACCCTTGGATAGCCCCCCACAACCACCCACCCCCTTGTAAACCCCCCTGGACACCCCCCGACCCCTCTGGACAGCCCCCCACCCCTCCTGGACACCACCCCCCCCCCCACCATACCCCCTTGGACACCCCCCTGGACACCCCTCAACCCTCTTGATAGCCCTCCCACCCCCTTGGAATCACTGAAAATTTACCATAACAAGAAGTTGGGCCATTCAAAGAATGTTTTTAGGTGTGGAGGAAGAACTGAGTTTCAATAGATAGAGAAGGAACTCGACATTAGGTTGTCTATTCCAGGTGTGGATTTGAAGGAGTTAATGTTTGTTCAGTGACCCAAGAGATTGAATCAGAAATTCAGATGTTGTGCCGTTTTCTCATGATGAGGATGAATAATTGGTGGGGTTTGACTTTTAAATGGAGAGCTTAGCAGACCATCATATTTTCTATAGATCAGTAAAGGATGTTAGCATCGAACATAAGGCTTAAGGGATGCTTTCAGATCCAAATATGTATGTTGATAGATGAAATGGATGTAGTAGAGGATCTAGAAAGAATGGTGGTTTTATTTGTTTAGGATAAGTAGTGAAAAAAAAACTAGTTAAATTTTTACTTGCTGAAAAGAGGGTATCTAAAATTTTTAACATGCCGAGGGGAAATCTGGCAAGTCCTCCTCGTGAAACATTGTTTGCAGTGGTGAAAATGGTGATGTGATCCCAAATCCATGCACCTATTCCATGGTTGTGTGTGAATAAAGTAGTAACAACTGTAAAAGGGCAACCCATCCAAATGGACACGCCCCAACCCTCTCGGGGATTTATAGAAAATGATGAAAAATTAGTGAAATCATAAAATTAGTCAATATTCCAAGTCGATCTAATAGATCTAGGGATGATAAATAAGATTATGGTGCCAAAACGAGTTAAAAGGGTTCGCAATCGAAGAATCTTAGCTTGTTTCAACAAAAAAATCACAACAAATATATATATACTATCCGCGAAAAAAACGAACGAGTGGGAGGATTACCAGAGTGCTGAGAGTTTAGATGATTGATCCGAGGAGATTAAATATGAGAAACGATGATCGCAAAACGAATCTAAACCAACGAAATGGACGAGCTGATTCGGGTTTACGCGTGAGAGAGACGAGTCGCGACTGTCGAAGGTAAACTCACGAAAGACAATCCACGGGTCTGGGTAAATTTTTAAATGAGTTATCACGTCGGTTATTCAATAACCGACGTTATACGTTTTTTAAAAACATTTCTAACGTCGGTTATTCCATAACCGACGTCAAAAACATCTGCGGATTCTTTTTTTACGTCGGTTATTTTATAACCGACGTAAAAAGGCCTTCAAAAACCACATTTTTTACGTCGGTTATTAAATAACCGGCGTAATAACTCGTACATATGTCGATTTTTTACGTCGGTTATTCAATAACCGACGTAACAAACACCCCCCGCTTCTGTTTTTTACGGCGGTTAATGTATAACCGACGTAAAAAACGAAGCTGCGCGATTAATAACGTCGGTTATAAAAATAACCGACGTTAAAGGTGTACTAAACACAGGTTTTTACGTCGGTTATTAAATAACCAACGTAAAAACCCTCGTTTTACATATTATGACGTCGGTTTTATATAACCGACGTAAAAAATGGTGACGTAAAAAACGTTTTCTGCACTAGTGAAGTTTTTATGACTGACCTACAGGGATAGTCTGAGGGGATATGAGTGTGGACTATGGATACTATATTGTTTTTGTTTTCATTTTATGATGTAATGTAAGACTTATGAATGTATCTAGTGTTTCCAATGCTACTAAACTAATCTGTCGTTCGAAACTAGATCTTTTGTGATCATGCCAATGTTATGTAATAATGCACCGACTTTGGGTAACTGAGATTGGGGTGTTATAGTTGGTATTATAGGAAGTTTAGTACAATCCTTCGAAACTAGATTTAGATAATCTCTAATTAGAGCACATAGCCATAAGAGAGACTTTGAGGATTTGTATAGAAGAATGTCCTATAATTTTGGTATTATAGAGATTTTGTGAGTTATCCGAGAAATACATCTATGTCTGGATAGGAGTAGGTAGAGGCGGCTCTGAAACAGATGTACCTAGGGGTAAAACCCAAAAACACCGCTTTGAGCTAGACTCGAACGAGAACTGGTGCATGACAACGAGCATTGCTGCACTCTTGGTTACGACACTCCCGGGGGATGTGATTAGGATACTTATCATTTTATTTACAAACCATTATGAAGGGTTTATGAGTATATACCTCCTCAATGAAAACATTTTTATGATTATGGATTATACCCATAAACTGTTCAATTCATGTTAATTGTTTTACAAGTTTGGATTTATGTATTGTGATTCATAAACAAATCTAGTGTATGACATTGTTTAGAAATAGAACCTAGTGGAAGAAATGGAAACTGTATCAATGCACGCACTCCATGTAGGGATTTCCCTCATTCTCAAGATAATTATATTGAAGCTGGTGATGGAACTGATGCTGATCAGCTAATCACCATACTGGGACAACTCACTCGGGTTTTGAATAATAACCTTACCCGTACAGAGCACCCAGATCCATAGCATGTAGGATCAATGTTAGATCGCTTGATGAGGAAACAACCACCAACATTCAATGGGAGTACAAATCCACTAGCTAGTATCTGAGCAATGGATAAATTCCATAGAGAAAATATTCCATGCCTTAGGGGGTAGTGAAAAGAAAAAATATATCATAGCAGTTTACCGCCTCATTGGAGATGCTTATCAATGGTGGTCATTGATTCAAAGCACAAAGAAAGATGATGAAGTATCAAATATGGAATTTTTGGGAGTTCAAAGAGTTGTTCTTAGAAAAATACTTTCCTCGTGACCATCAAGCAGATATGGAAAGGCAATTTCTGAGTCTGAGGAAAAGGGAAGATGAGAATGTCGCAATGTATGAGGCTACCGTTACAAGGTCAGCAAGATATGTTGCAGATTATCTACGTAACCCAAGAAGTAAGATTGATCACTTCATTGATGGGTTAAAACCATTTATCTGTCGAGCATTACTCTCACAAACCTTCTCATTGTACGCAGATATTATCTCATGCGCTATCAAAACAGAAAAAGAATTCTCTAACTCTTACAACATTAAAGAAAAGCAAGAGAAAAAGAGATCTTTTTATCACTCTGGAAATGGAAATATGGGAAAGTAGAAAAAATTTGAATATCCATCATTCAGTAAATGTGGGAAGAAACTCCCCGGTACTTTTTTTAATAGAATGGGAGTCTGTTACAAGTGTGATCAAAAAGACCACCAAGATCATGATTGCAATGGGAAGAAAGAAGCTACCGATGTTCAATGCTACAATTTCATGGAAATGGGACATTATGAAAATGAATGTCCTATGCGTCCGATAAACATGCCTCATAAAAGGCCAAGGGATCAAGGCCAAGCATATTCTATCAATACTGCTGAGGTAGAACCTTCTAAATACGTGGTGGTAGGTAATTTAATGGTTTCCTCATGTTTAGATAATGCATTATTTGATTCTATATCATCTCATTATTTCATATCTTTCAAATTTTCTATGAAAATTAGATATTTCCAATTAGATTTAACAAGGGAGTTTTCACACTAAATCTCCGAAGGGAAGTATCATTGCAACAATGTTTTGTGAATCAATCCCCATTAGAGCACATAATGGTTCATTATCTGCTGATCTCATCGTCATACCAGTGATTGAATTTGATATAATACTTGGTAAGGATTGGATTTCATACAATGATGCGAAGATTTATTGTAAGAAGAAGGAGGTTATGATTTTTGATGATGATGATAAAGAACACCTAATCTTTAGAGCAGAATCATCACGACTTGATTCTTATCAAGATCCACTCCTAGTAGCTCAAATAAATTCAATTATCAGGGAGGAAGAGAATGAAATAACTCTAGGTATGGAATGTAATGTTCAAAAAGAGGATGTACCTATTGTGAAAGAATATGTAGATGTGTTTCCGAAAAATTTACCTGGACATTCTCCAGAATGAGAAATTGAGTTTTCCATTGATTTAATTCCTAGTTAAAGGCCCATATCGAAGACCCCTTATAGAATGGCCACTATTCAATTAGCTGAACTAAAGAAACAACTAGAGGAATTGAGTAATAATTGATTTATTCTGCCTAGTGTTTCTCTATGGGGAGCCCCTGTCATTTTTGTTAAGAAGAAAGATGGATCTATGAGGTTATATATCGACTACAGAGAGATAAATGCTATAACAATAAAGAACAAGTATCCCCTACCTCCCATTGATGATTTTTTTGACCAACTTCATGAAGCTCAATACTTTTCAAAGATTGAACATTGATCTGGATATCATCATTTCTGTGTGAAGAAGGAAGACATTCTAGAGAAAACATTTCGTACCGGGTACAGGAATTACGAGTATAAAGTAATGCCTTTTGGATTGACTAATGCACCATGTGTATTCATTGATCTAATGAATAGAGTTTTCAAGGAATATCATGATAATTTTTTGGTGGTATTTATTGATGATATCTTGGTATATTCCAAAAGCTACGAAAATCATAAAAATCACCTGTGCATTATCTTGAAGACTCTTAGAAGACATGAATTATATGGGTAGTTTTCCAAGTGTGAATTCTAGCATCAGGATATCTCTTTTCTTGGACATATCGTCTCTAAGGATGGAATTTCTGTTGATCATTCTAAAACCAAGGCAATCCAATAATGGAAATGTAATGGATCAGGGTTTTGGTGTCCATTACATGGTGAAAATCTGATGTTCGGTGTTCTTGGAATGTTATCGAGGCTTCTCGATGAAGCTTAAGACTAACGGTAGCCTTAACATACCAGCCGCTTGCCTATCAGTAGCCTTATCCTACCAGTAGCTTGGCCTACCGGTAGCTCGGCCTACTGGTAGCTCGGCTGACCGGTAGCTGCGGCCTACCGGTAGCTCAACCTACCAGTAGCTCGGTCTACCGATAGCCTCATCCTACTGGTAGCCACGGATTATCGATAGCTCTATCTAATGGTAACGGCCACCTACCAGTAGCTCGGTCTACAGGAATCTGCTGCCTACCAGTAGCCTCGGCCTACCGGTAGCTCATCCTAATGGTAGGTCAGCATACCGGTAGCCTCGACTAACCGGTAGACCTATCCTACTAGTGACCCCATGCGTTTTTCTAGTAGTGCCTCCTTTTGCGCAAAAATATTTTTTAAAAACCTTTTTTAACACCCTTAAATCCCATTTATGTCATTTAAAATAATGGTTTGGTAAGATACCCTCCTTAAATGAAAACCCATGTATTTTCGTCATTCCTTTAACCACGTTTTGAGGATTCCTTGGTTAAAGGGGGTGTGCGTCTATTTTAACCGCTCCGAAGGGCGGGGATCTTTTATGTTGCGTGTGTGGGGTGGACCAACCACTTCGTCAACCCATGACCTCACTCCTTATGCGGTTTTGAGTTTTTCTCTCCATATCTTAACTGTCCAGGGCGTGATGTATCTCAGCCCTTACCAGCCTTTATAACATAAAGGATTCTCCCTACGTTTCTTTTTCTAGATTACCCTACACTCGGAATACCCTTCCTCCTGGAGAGTCATACCTCACCCGGCGAAGTTTACATTGATCATGTTCCGTGGACCTCCAACTACTCACGCGGGGACTTAACGTCGATCCTTGATCAATCAGGTAGGAGTTTCACCTTCGAATCTTCTTTCTGTGTATCTTGCGGGGTGGGTACGCTACTGATTCTATAGAATTTGATGAACCAAACATCAATGAAGATAATAAACGGAATCTAAAGAATGAAGGGTTGGGGTGTGATCAATGATGCTACCCTTTTTTTCTCCTCTTTAATGATTAATGATTTCTGAATTGTGAGGGCTTACGCCTAATGAAAATCATGGTCGTTAGTGGTATTTCTCTATGAACTAATAAACCCTTACCTCTTGTGATATTTAAATGGCTTGTATTTTGGTTGTTAACCTTTTGGTGTGTGAAGGAAATTTTTTAAATACATATATCCGGCTAAATAAATTTAAAGCACCAGGATAAACTCCTTTTCGATGATAACCCTTATTTAAGCCTAGTGGAATTGAAATCATAGAGTGTGTTAAATCTTTTAAATTTGAAAATACCTGTTGATTCTGCCTTGTGTTGGTAGAATTGGTTTGGTTGTTTTCTCTACGTACCGAGTACGGGTGACCTTATAGTTTTCTTGGATAGGGGTTTAGATTATTGGGGGTGATTTGGGTGATGATGGGATCCCCTGTTTGTATCACGAATTGGGGTGGGATCCTCTTCTGTTGTGAAACCTACTTATTCATAGTTGTGGGAACATGGGATTGTATCTCGCTTTGACCTTCTTTGGTTCCAATACTTGGAGGGGTCTCACTTTAAGTGCTTTTACAAGAGAACCGGGTGTGAATGTTTAAATTACTATTGGGTTTACTCTTTCCTTGGCTTGTGCATATGATTACTAGTTGCCCAAGTAGGTGTAGAAACATGTTTAAACATTTTTACTAAACATAAAAACAAGGATGGGAAAAATGGGGATTTGGTTTGGTGTGAGTTGTGACTTTGGCATGGGTGTTTTTCTCTTCTCTTACGAATGAATAGTAAGGATAGTGTTCTTTAGGATGGCTGAAGAAAAACCTAGATTGGGTGAGTGCTTGTTAGCAATACTTATACTTGTAGTTTTTGTGTTTCTTATTATCACCTCACCCAAGTTGAGAACTTAGGGCCGAACACCCCCGTTTCATGGGGGGAGGGTGTTTTTTACAACAATTCTATGTGTGGCTGGTTAGTATCTCCTTTTCTACTCCCTTTACCAAATATCCCAAGACTCTATGGGCAGGTTGTGATGGCTTGAAGTCCATTGTTATCCCAAGAATCTTTGGGCATCGGAAGTGTGGTGGTTGGCCCAGGTGTGTGCGGGCAGGTGGTTTCCCAAGTATCTTCGGGATGAAGCCCAGGTGTCTTCAGGAATGTCAGTAGTTCTTCTAGCCCAGGTGTCTTCGGGCATGATAGTGGTTGTTCTGGCCTAGGTGATTGCAGGCGTGGTTACATGTGATAGTTGTGGCCAAGGTGTCTGCGGGCGGGTTAGTGGTTGTGACCCAGTTGTTTGTGGGTAGGATGTATGGTTGTGGACCAGGTGTGTGCGGGTAAGGTATGGAAATTGGAATGGGATGAGAATGGTGTGATTGGTGTGATGTGTAGGATGTCTTCAATAACCAGTGTGAAAGTGGCACGGGGTAACCAAACATCGATGTGCTATTACTATATATTACTTGACTTGCATTATTTGGGGAGTGTGCCTTGGTGAGTCTTGGGTGGTTAGTTTCCTTTCTAGGTTCCAATTATCTCTTTTTTCACAGGGCATTAGTATGACATCCAACTTGTGCACGATATTCTTTGATTTTTTCCATACTGAGTATACTTGTAGGCTCACCCTACGTATATAAAACTGCTTTCATGTTTCCAGGAGGACTTCAGGGATTGTGCTGGACCGTACTAGCTCAGAAATTGTGATAGATCATTGTAGTACATGTTGTTCTTTCTTTTGGTATTTTTTCTTTGTAGTCTCCTTATACATTGTGGATTTTACTTTTGTAACATTCATTGGGAATGGTTTTGGGCTTTACTTTTACTTTCATTTTGGTTTTGTGGGAGTCACTATATAATCTCCTAATCCTATTAAAAGAAAAAGGGTAATTCCTTCCATTTTGTGTGTGATTTCATGACCTTGGTGTTGGTCTCCACTCTGGGACCTATTGAAGGTGGGTTTCAGGGGTCATTATCTCTCCTTCAACTTAAATAAGGAAGGGCCTGGGAATCTGCTGACCCTTCCCTCCTTTTTGGTAAAGGTGGGTCGTGACAGAATGGTATCAGAGTCGGAGGTTGAGTGATAGGATGGATAATTGTGTTAGGCACAGTAAGGATTCAATGGGATGGTAGGGGAATGTTGTTGGGTGATCTTGGTGCGTCAATTAGGCCAGGGAATACCACTTAGGACATGGTATTTTAGGGCCCCCATGATCTGATGCAAGGACTTTGGACCTACCGAACGACCATGTGAAGCCACGCTGATTGTAGGATAGAGACCCTAGGAAAGGTACATGCATCATAAATAACTTGTGTTCTCATGTTTCTTGGGTGTTTTGGCAATTTTAAATAAATAAGAAGTTTAAGGAGTTTCAAGAACAATATTTTTCATTACATGGGCTTAGGCATTTTTTCTTTACCTTGCTGCAATGGAACTCGGGAGACCACCACGAGTTTTACGGGTGATCAAGGCCCAGGAGGTTGACTTGGCCGATTAGTAGAGGGCTGATCGAGAGGAGGAGGATGACCAGTGGTAGAAGATGCTTCGTGCCTTCCAGCGACAGACCCTCGAGAAGTACGAGGGCAGCACCTCTGACATAAAGACGGAGGGATGGCTAGAGGAGCTGGTGATAGCCTTTGACTTGATCTGGGCTCTGATCGAGTATTGGTTTCCTCTGGTCGTCTGACAGATGCGGGGAGTAGTGCGTCAGTGGTGGACGCTCTACCTGGGGGAGAGGGGAGAGGCTGAGGTGGCATGTGCTGATTTTGAGAAGGAGTTCCGGAAGGAATTCCACTCTTCTATGATGATGGCAGAGAAGAGATAGGAGCTACTCTCCCTCCAGCAGGGGAGTATGTCAGTAAGGGAGCTAGAAATCATGTTCAAGGACCTCCTCCGCTTTTCTCTAGACCTCTTCCCGGATGAGGAGTCTCGGGAGAGACGTTTATAGGAGGTACTCTGACCCTCCCTCCAATACATTGTTACCCCCTTCTTCTTGAAGACGTACTTGGAGGACTAGAAGAAGGTAGAGGTGGTGGATAGGATGCACACACTGGGCGGTGTGTCACGAGAGGGGATTCGGCTAGGCCCATCAAAGTGAACGGCCTCCAGCACAAGGCCTCCAACATCGGGACCCTCTAGGTTCCGACCAATAGGGAGTAGGTCGCAGTAGTTCTAGTTCTGGTCCCCCGGTCCTCGCCCTTTACCACCGGGTCCAGGATTGAGTTGCTTTGTCTGTGGGAGCCATGGAAAAATCTGGAATTAGTGCCCAGACCGAGTTCAGTACGACAGTGTCAGCAGGCCCAGCACCCGCCCCAGCAGCAGCTTCCAGATAGGCCCTTCCAGCTGCACCAACAGGGGCAGCAAGATCCCGCTCTTCCGAGGGAAGGCACTACAGGGCGAGGCCTACTTCAAGGAGATCCTCAGGGACCTCGACCGAGGCATGTTCGGGGACGCGACCGATAGCCGAGAGGCAGAGGAGATGGGCGTGGGAAGTTGCACGCCGCAGTGGCAGCAGTTCCAGTAGGATCAGAGGTCGTTCGAGGTACAATCATTTAGTTTGTTACCCTTTCTTACGCCTTGTTCGATATCGGATATTCTCACCCATTTGTTGCACCTGCTCTAGCCCGTGCTCTTGGTCTATATGCTGAGAGACATCCAGTTTCCCTGGTGCTGAGCACACCGGTCGGACGTCAGACCAACATGTAATATGTTTGTAGAGGATTCAGGTTGATGATAAGGCCCCCTCAGTCGGTCAGGGATATAATACTGCCACAGATACAACCATACGATGTCATCCTAGGCATCGACTGGCTATTCACTGTGTGTGCCATCATCGACTGTTTCCAAGTAAGTGTTGTGTTCTCAGACTTGGGCGGCCGACGTGTTACTTCCACCGGCAAGCGAAGCGGTCCGAAGGGCAGAAAGTGAGACGAATCCCTCCTCTCCTCGTTAGCCAAGCTCTTAGTAGAGTCAGTAGATGCTAAGATGGTGGAAGTAACAGGGATGATCAGTTAGTTTATGGATGTCTTCCCTGAGGAGGTGAAGAATTTTCCCCCTCGACGTGATGTCGAGTTTGGGATAGACTTACAACCTGGTGCTCGTCCAATTTCGATGGCTCCCAACCGGATGGTGCCTTCGGAGCTATGGGAGTTGCAGATTCAGATCGACGATATGATGAAGAAGGGTTTTGTTTGACCGAGTGCGTCACCGTGGGGTTCTCAGTGTCTTGTTCGCAAAGAAGGAAAATGGTGGTCTCAGGTTGTTCATAGTCTACAGGAGGCTCAATCAGGTAATGATCAAGAATCGCTACCCTATTCCAAGGATAGATGGTCTTTTCGACCAGGTGAAAGGGGCAGGATGGTTCTCAAAGATCAACATGTAGTCTGGTTATCACTAGTTGAGGGCGAAGGAGGGAGACATCTCGAAGATGGCCTTCAGGTGTAGATATGGGCACTTCGAGTTTTTAGTCATGCCTTTCGATGTTACGAAAACCCAGGCTATGTTCATGGGTATTTTGAACTCTGTCTTCTGGGAGTACCTGGATCGGTTCGTGGTCATGTCCATCGAAGATGTCCAGATATATTCATGATCAGAGGAGGACCATGCAGAGCATCTGAGGAAGGTTTTGGAGGTCCTCCAACAGCACCATCTCTATGGGAAGTTGTCGAAGTGAATGATCTGGATGCAAGAAGTGCACTTCCTTGGGCACTTAGTGTCCGAACAGGGGGTAGAGGTGGACCCATCAAAGGTTTAGGCGGTTGTTTCTGGGGCAGCACCCAAGAATGTGGTAGAGGTTCGCAGTTTCCTCGGGCTTTCAGGTTACTATTGGAGGTTCATACCCGACATCACCAAAGTTACATCCCCTTTGACAGCCTTGACCAAGAAGGACCAGGTTTTCATGTAGTGTGGGAAGTGTGAGGTAGCCTTCAAATATATGAAAGAGAAGTTGGTTAGTACCCCAGTGCTGAGACTACCAGAAGTAGGGGCGGCGTATGAGGTGTTCTGTGATGCTTCCGGGAAAGGACTCAGATATGTGTTGATGCAGCGACAAGGGGTGATCTCTTATGGGTCTAGGAAGCTATTCCCTCATGAATGTAATTATTCCACGCACTATCTGGAACTTGCAGCGGTCGTTTTCGCACCGAAGTTATGGTGGCATTACCTCATCGGAGAACGCTTTGTAGTCTTCACGGATCACAAAAGCTTGAGGTATGTCTTCTCCTAGTGGGACCTAAACGTACAGCAGTGATGGTGGATGGAGTTCATCCAGGATTACGACTTTGAGATTTTCCTACACTTCGGGAAAAGGGAATGTAGTGGCCGATTCTCTAAGTAAAAGATCACAGAAGGATGCAGTATGAGAGTCGGCAGACGCCTGGAAGGAAATGGAGGAGTTGGATGCCTTACACCTAGATGCGAGGATGGATAGCAGTGGAGGTTTCTTGTATCAGATGATAGTACGATATTCTCTTTTGCGGAAAGTGGAGGAGTCTCAGTGGGGAGACCCGGAGTGAGAAGTGATGCGTGACCGAGTTGACTAGGGCGATGCTCCATAAGGGAGGACGGAGGATTGTCAGAATCAGATTCTTTTCTGAGGAAAGTAGTTTGTTCCAGAGGCGATGCGTGGAAAGGTTCTTAGTGAGTTCCATAGTACCAGGGTCTATGGAGATATCTTCGGTGGCCCGGAGTAAAGCGAGAAGTGGTAGAGTTTGTGGCCATGTTCTTAGTGTGTCAGCAGGTAAAGGCTGAACACCGTGTTCCGGGCAGGTTTTTGCAACCATTAGATGTCCCCGAGTGGAAGTGGGACGACATCTATATGGATTTCGTCACGTGACTACCCACGTTTCAAGGGGGCTACAACACCATCTGGGTAGTGGTGGACCTCTTGATGAAGTAGTATCACTTTCTGGTGATTAAGGAGTTGAGTGCAGTGGTCGCTCTAGCACGAAAGTATGTAGATGAGGTAGTACAGTTGCATGGAGTTCTGAGTTCCATAGTCTCGGACAAGGATGCATGTTTTACCTCACGAGTCTGGAGGGGATTGCAGCATGCGTTTGGCACCCAGCTACGTCTTAGCACTTCTTTCCTCACCCAGACAGATGGGAAGATAGAGCGCACCAACGAGACCTTGGAGGACATGTTGCGGGCATGTATTCTGGACTTTGGGGGATCATGGGTGCGACACTTGCCTCTGATAGAGTCCTCCTACAATAATATCCATCACTCTACCATCTGCGTGGATCCATTTGATTCCCTATATGGAAGATCGTGTCGCTCACCCGTGTGCTGGACTGAGGTTGGGGAACCAGGTGTTCATGGACCAGAGGTGGTTCAGAGCACGACAGAGAAGGTTCTACTTATACGAGAAAGGATATTGGTGGCACAGGACCAGTAGAAGTCAATTTCCGATAATAAGAGGAGACCCTTGGAGTTCGAGGTCAGGGACCACGTGTTCTTGAAGGTCTCCCCACATCATGGACAACGGAGGTTCGGTATGGGAAGTAAGCTTTCTCCCAGGTTCATCGGACCTTTCGAGGTGTTGGGATGAGTTGGTGAGGTGGCGTATCAGTTGGCGCTACCACCTCTATTGGAGAAAGTTCACAACGTATTTCATATCTCCCAACTTCATCGATATCTACACGACGACTCCCACGTCATCGACTAGGGATAGACATATGTGGAAGAGGATGAGACCTTCATAGAACGACCAATCAAGATCGAGTATCATAATGAGAATTTGCTTTACGGATGAACCATCCCCTTGCTTTGTGTGTTGTGGAGGCACAGTGGCATGGAAGAGAGCACTTGGGAGTTGGAGGCCCAGTTACACGTTTAGTACCCAAAGCTGTTTTGACTTCCTCATTGTTTTTGTTATGTTCCTCGAGATATTGTACCTTGTGCTTTAATATGTGAAATGATAGATTTGATTAGCTATGAAATGATCTGTTCCATGTCCCTCTCTGTGTGTGTCTGAAAGTGTGATGATGGGAAAACCTGACTGCTAATCAGGATGCATTAATGTGGATGTGATTAAACCCATGCTGGCAAGCCAGTGCCGCCCAAAGAGGATTATATCCTGACATGTAGGAAGGGACTCCCTAAATAAGGTGTTGGGCAGTGTGATCCTTGTGCTCGTGGGAACATTGTGGTTGATGACACTTGGGTGAGTGTTCTTGGATTTAGGAAGGGTTTTGTTCCCGCTTTGGAACAACTCAAGTGTTTTACCCTTAGAAGTATCTTAAGAGGGTGGTTTTTCAGACACCACTCTTATCCTTTCTGGTTTGTTCTTATATTCTCGGGGACGAGAATAGTTTGACAAGTATCTGGTGTAATGTCCCAGGGTATTGGGTCCATTACATGGTGAAAATATGATGTTCAGAGTTCTACGAATGTTATCGAGGCTTCTTGGTGAAGCTTCAGACTAACGGTAGCATTAGCCTACTGGTAGGAGGCCTACCGGTAGCCCTTGCGTACCTTTAGCTGGGCCTATCTGTAGCTCAACCTACCGATAGCCGTGGCCTACCAGTAGCTCGGTGTACTGGTAGTCGTGGCCTACAAGTTTCTTGGTCTACCGGTAGCCGCCGCCTACAGGTAGCCGCGGCCTACCCGTAGCGCGGTCTACTGGTAGCCACAGCCTACCGGTAGCTCGGTTTACCGGCAGCTGCAGCCTACCTGCAGCCACGTCCTACCGGTAGCTCGGCATACCGGTAGTTCAGCAAACCCATATCCTCGACTAACTGGTAGACCTAGCCTACTGGTGACCCCCATGGGTTTTTTCCAGTAGCACCTCCTTTTACGCAAGAATTACTTTTTTAAACCCTGTTTTGACCCCCTTAAATCCCATTAATTGAATTTAAATTAAATTTTTGGTAAGATACCCTCCTTAAATGAAAAATCACGCATTTTCGTCATGCCTTTAACTGCGTTTTGAGGAGTCCTTGGTTATGGTGGTTGTGCATTTGTTTTTACCGCTTCGAAGGGTGAGGATCTTTTAAGTTGCGCGTGTGGAGTGGCCCAACCATGTAGTCAACCAACGATCCCACTCCTTACGTTTTTTTGAATTTTTCTCTCTGTATCTTAACCGTCTCGGGCGTGATGTATCTCAGCCCTTATCAGCCTTTATAACCTAAAGGCTTCTCCCTACGTTTCTTTTTCTCAATTACCCTGCGCTCGGAATACCCTTCCTCCTGGCGAGTCGTACCTCACCAGGTGATGTTTTCCTTGATCATGTTTCGTGGACACCAAATACTCACGTGGGGACTTAACGTCGATCCTTGATCAGTCAGGTATGGGTTTCACCTTCGTCTCTCCTTTCTGTATATCTTGCATGGTGGGTACGCTACTGCTTCTGTAGAATTGGATGAACAGTACTTTAATGAAGATAATAAACATAATCTAAATAATGAAGAGGAGCGGTGTGATAGATGATACTGCTTTGTTTTCTCCTCTTCCATGATTAACTATTTCGGAATTTTGTGGGCTTACGCCATCTAAAAATCATGGCTATTGGTGGTATTTCTATGTGAACTAATAAACCCTTACCTCTTGTGATATTTAAATGGATTGTATTTTGGTTGTGAACCTTTTGTTGTGTAAAGGAAATTGGTTAAATACGTATATTTGGCTAAATAAATTGAAAGCACCAGGATCAACACTTTTTTGATGATAACCCCGGTTTATGCCCAATGGAATTGAAATCATGGAGTGTGTTAAATCTTTTAAATCTAAAAATACCTGTTGAGTCTGCCCTATGTTGGTAGAGTTGGTTTGGTTGTTTCCTCCATGGACCTAGAATGGGTGACCTTATAGTTTTCTTGGATATGGGCATAGATTGCTGGGGGTGATGTCGGTGAGGATGGGATCCTCTGTTTGAATCATGAATTGGAGTGGGATCCTCTTCTGTTGTGAAAACATCTTATTCATAGTTCTGGGAACTTGGGACTGAATCTCACATTGACCTGCTTTGGTTCCAATACATGGAGGGGTCTCACTTTATGTGATTTTACAAGAGAACTGGGTTTGAATGTTTAAATTGTTATTGGGTGTACTCTTTCCTTGTCTTGTGCTTGTGCTTAATAGTTTCCAAAGTAGGTGCAGAAACTTGTTTAAACATTATTACCAAACATGAAAATAGGGATGGGAAAATGGGGATTTGGTTTGGTGTGAGTTGTGACTTGGGAATGAGTGTCGTTATATTCTCTTACGAATGAATAGTAAGGATTGTGTTCTTTAGCCTGTCTGAAGAACAAACTATATTGGGTGAGTGCTTGTTACCTATACTTATACTTGTAGTTTTTGTGTTTCTTATTCGTGCCCCACCCAAGTTGAGCACTTAGTGCATAACACCCTCGTTTCATGTGGGAGGGTGTTTCTCCCAACACTCCTATGAGTGGCTGGTTATTAGCTCCTTTTATGCTCCCTTTCCCGAATAGCCCAAGACTCTACGGGTAGGCTGTGATGGCATGAAGTCCATTATTAGCCCAAGAATCTTCGGGCAGCGGAAGTGTGGTGGTTGGCCCAGGTTTGTGCGAGCAGGTGGTTTCCCAAGTATCTTTGGGATGAGGCCCAGTAGTCATCGGGCGTGTCAGTAGTTCTTCTAGCCCAGGTGTCTTCGGGCATGGCATTGGTTGTTCTGGACTATGTTTTTGTAGGCGTGGTTATGTGTGACAGTTGTGGCCCAGTTGTCTGCGGGCAAGTTAGTTGTTGTGGCCCAGGTGTTTGCGGGTGGGATGTGTGGTTGTGCAACAGATGTGTGCGGGCGGGGTATGCTAGTGGGACTACGATGAGAATGAAGGGATTGGTTCGATGCATAGGATGTCTTCAATAACCAGTGGGAAAGTGGAGTGGGTATCAAAACATCAATGTGTTATTACTATATATTACTTGAATTGTGTTATTTGGGGAGTGTGCCTTGGTGAGGCTTGGGTGGTTAGATTCCTTTCTAGGTTCCTGGTTATCTCATTTCTCATAAGGAATTAGTATTCCCCCCACTTGTACATGAGAGTCATTGGTTTTTTCCCTACTGAGTATACTTGTATGATCACCCTACGTATATAAAACCGCTTTCAGGTTTCCAGGAGGACTTCGGGGATCGTGTTGGACCATACTAGCTTAGACCTTGTGACAGATCATTGCAGTTGTTGTTGTTCTTTATTTTGGTATTTTATCTTTGTAGTATCCTAATACATTGTGTATTTTACTTTTGTAACATGCATTGGGAATGGTTCTTGGTTTTACGTTTACTTTCAGTTTTCTATTTGGGGATTCACTATCTTATCTCCAGATCCTATTAAAAGAATAATGGTAATGCCTTCCATTTAGTGTGTGATTTCATTCCCTTGGTGGTGGTCTCCACTCCGGGACCTATTGAAGGAGGGTTTCTGGGGTCATTATATCTCCTTCAATATAAATAAAAAAGGGCCTGGAAATCTGCTGACCCTTCCCTCTTTTTTGGTGAAGGCGGGTCGTGATAGGAAAGCACTGACGAGTATAACAAAGGTATGCAGTTTTATTGGTTTAGCTGGTTATTATTGACATTTCTTCTAGAATTTTTCCCGAATGGCTAACCCATTAACGAAGCTCACATGTAAATGGGATAAATTCATTGGGAGAAAAGAGTGTCAATAATGTTTTGATGAACTGAAGAGAAGATTAGTCAATTCTTCTATATTGACTCTACCATTGTGGAATGATGGGTTTGTTATTTATTGTGATGCTTCAAAAAAAGGACATGTTTGTGTCCTTATGCAGAATGATAGGGTTATTTCCTACACATCACGATAGCTGAATATTCATGAGAAAATCTATCCTACTCATGATCTTGAGTTAGAAAATGTAATCTTTTCTTTGAAGATTTGGATATACTATCTCTATGGTGAATAGTGTGATATTTATACTGATCACACGATTTTGAAGTATATTTTCTCATATAAAGAAGTCAACATGAGGCAACGATGATGTCTTGAACTACTCAGGTATTATTATTGCATGATATGCTACCACCTGGGGAAGGCAAATAATTCGGAAGATGTTTTGAGCAAAAAGGATCATGGAGTTTTTTAAAAAATGAGAGTTGAAAGGGATCGAATTTTCATGGATCTAGTAAAGTTGGATATGGGAACAACAAGGGAATGTAAAACCTAGAAACTTTTTCAAATGGTTTCCAAACCATCTTTACTAGAAATTATTAAGAGTACTCAAACCGATGATGAATAATTTCAAAATAATATTAGAGCTATGAATGATGGGAGATTGAGTTACTTTGTGTATGAATACGGAATTTTGAAATTTGGAAGGAGACATTGTTTTCCTAATATACCTGATCTAAAAATGGAATTTTTGGAAGATTCTCAGAGTACCAATTTCTCTATACACACTAGGAGCACCAAAATGTATAGATATTTGAAGGACCATTTTTTATGGGACAACATGAAGAGGGAGATTGCGGATTTTGTGTCAAGATGTATGGTTTGTCAACAAGTGAAAGCTGAAAGGCAACAACATGTTGGAGTATTGAAACCTCTTCCCATACCTGAGTGGAAATGGGATAATATCACGATGGAATTTTCATGGGACTACCAATGACCCCTAGAAGGAATGATGCAATATGGTTCATTACTGATCATCTTACCAAGTCAGCACATTTTCTTGCTACAAGAGATGATTTACCACTTGAACCTCTAGCAAGACTATATATTAATGATGTTTTGATACTTCATTGAGTACCCCTATCAATTGTTTCGTATCGTGATCCCCAATTTACAACATGATTCTTGAAATGTATTCAGAAAGACCTGTATACTGAACTTTGATTGAGCACAGCTTACCACCCCCAAACTGATGGACAATCCGAACAGACTATTCAAACCATATAAGACATGTTGAGATCATGATCACGTGACTTTCAGGGTATATGGGATCAATATTTACCTCTGGTAGAATTTTCCTATAACAATAGCTTCCATTCGAGTATTCAGATGGCACCATATGAAGCATTATATGGAAAGAGATGTCGCACACCAACCTGTTGGGATGTTTTTGGTGAAAAAAAACACATAGGGCCAGAACTGGTGGATGAAACGATGGAAAAGGTGAAGGTAATCCAAAACCACATCAAAGCAACTCAAAGTAGGCAGAAGAGCTATTCTGACAACTGAAGGAAGGATTTGGAATTTCAGGTAGGAGATCCTGTTTTCTTGAAGGTATCTCAATGGCTGGGTGTTATACGTTTTGGTAAGAAGGGAAAATTGAGTCCCAGGTACATTAGAACATTTGAAATTCTAGAACGAATTGGGGCTGTAGCTTACCGTTTGGCAATGCCGCCAAGTCTCTCTGATGATCACGATGTGTTCCATGTATCTCTGTTGAGAAAATACATGCCTGACCCAATGCATGTACTCTCCTATGAGAAATAAGAAATGGAACCCGATATGTCTAAATGCAAGGAGCCTGTCAAGATTTTTGATACGAGAGAACAAGTGCTAAGAAAACGAACAACTCCTATGGTAAAAGTTCTATGGAAAAACCATAAGATTGAAGAGGCAACGTGGGAACCCAAGGAACTTATGATGAAGAACCACCGAAGTCTTTTCATGCAGTATTATTCTAGAAATTTTGAGGATGAAGTTATTTGATGTAGGGTAGAATGTAACACCCCAAGCATCCACGATACGCTTCTCTTTGAATAATATAGTAGCGTGTGTTGTACGCAACTTCGAGTTCTAACACACACCACAACCAATAAAACTATCCGTTATGAATAGTAATACCAACTTTTTTAAATTTTTTAAATTTTATCTTTCAAAATGCACTTAATTTTTGGATTCATAATATCGAAATTATCTTAGGGTGAATTTTTGGTACATTTCGGAAAACCAACATATTTTGATGAATAGTGAAAATTACAAAATTTTAATTAAAAACAACTTTTTTAATCAAAATAATTAATAGTGATAAATTATGAATTTGAGTGGATTTATAGTATATTTAGAATATATTTTTACCATTTAATATAGTTTTGGTCATTGGACGTAATTTCACATTTAAACCAGACATAAACAAGTGTCATTCTTTTGATAGTTATTATTTCTTAAAAACACGCTTTTTGTTGTGACAGTGGGAATTAATTATAAATTAATTTTTTCCACTTCTGTGTTTTAATTTAGAAAAATGTATTTCATATTTAGAATCAGGAGGATCAAATTTTGTAAATAGGTAACTTTTATTTTAAGACATTTTGAATAATTACTTCGGTAAATATTTTATTTACCATGGTTAAAGGGTAAATCTAGTAAATAAGGGTAAAAAAATAATATTGTAATAATAATAATAAATTACCATAAAACGTTTCCTAACCCTATTTGTTGATACATGTCTAACCATGGGAATCTTTGGGTCGAATTTGGCACCCCATGGATCCACTTTTCACAGATAATGACACTTTATATTAATTAAGTTAAAGTAAATACAAACATGACATAAGCATATATCTTTTACTAAAAAAATATTTTCTGTAGGGTTGTATATGTTATATTGTTTACTATAAATATTATTTAGAATTATAAAAATGATTTATTAAATAATTTTATTTTACTTATAATTTTTAGACGTATAATAATTAAATTTATTTATGACACAATAATGATGCATTATTTTCCTTATTAATGAAAGAATAAAATAATTGGTTTTATAAAAGTTAAAATAAATATAATTTGAAAGTTTTGATGGAATCCACAAATTTTATTTTTCAATATTATATGTTAGTATTTCTTAAAATAATTTTATTAGAATTAATAAATTTGTTAGGACTTTAACAAAAATCAATTATTAAAAAGTGTCAAAATTGACATAAATGAGTTTTTAAAACAAATATTATATTATTAATTTATATTCTATTCCTAAAAATTTAAGGTTTGTCCAAAAGACTTATATAATGATAGATGTATTATACATGGTCCACTTGGGGATCTCTTGGATGTATATAGTATGTTTATTAACAATATAATATAAAAATACAAGGAGACCTAGAAAATGTCAAACTATTTAACTAAGAGTTAAATCTAAAGGTTATGGTTAATATAGTGACCCAAACCTGTCTAAAACCTATTGGTGAGTTGTTTCTGACCTATCCCCACCTTATCCTTTAAATATTCCACTTTTGAGACATTATAAACTGAATAAGAATTTATTATAAAATAATATTTCTAGCTTTTCCTAAGGTGCCCCTCACCCATCTTATAAAAGGGCACCCCCCCCCCCTTCTCTAAATTTCACCCATTCAATTCCATTTTTCTTGGACAACCCCTGCCAAAATATTCTATCAACTTTCCTAACTTCATCACATAGGCCTTCATTGAGTTATAAGGGCATCCTATAGAGCCTTTTTGATCAAATCAAAAGGAAGAACCCAAAGAAGAGGTAATGTTTTCACCACCCTCTTTCAAGTTCCTTTCTTCTTCAACTTCTTCATTATTTGTTATTTCCATTCCAAAATAATAAATCCAGTATCTCCTATATAATGTGATGTTATTATAAATATGTTACAACCATATTCAGTATTCTATCCATCCTTTGAATGACATGTCACTATACTTGCGTACGTACGGCTTTCCGTCTCCACGTCGTGGTGTAATTGTTATTCAAAACATTATTTTTTAGATGGGTATTATAATGATGTGTAATTTATGTAAATAATAAATATGACATGGTAATTATTCTTTATATATGATATACCATCAAATTATATATTATTTTAATATCTGAAGAATGATATTGTCGCTCGTGCGTACGTACGGACTACCGTCTCCACGAACGCGATGAGATTCATTCCCCATCGTATCCATTCACGAATAATTTTAATTTTATGATTAAAAATCATGTTTAAGGATTTTATATCATTATGTATATGGATAATATACAACCTATCCATAACAAACAATAATTATATAACAAAACATATAAAAGAAAATGAGTAAGTTAACACCGGAAATGACGATAATAATAAGAAATTATTAACAATGCAATGTTAAAAGATCATATATGATATCATATTCATTTATATGATTCTATTATAATTTAATAACAATTATTTCACCATTATACAAGAGGTTAACCTACCATAAACCAAGGAAAATTACAATTTAAGGGTTTATTTCAGAATCTCCTCATCATCCAAGGTTGTTTATACGTAATTATCTACTGTGACCTCTTTATCATCCACATCCATGTTTCATAAAAATGTATTTCAAATAATTATGAGTATATTATAGACTATGAGATAAAGTCATTTAAACCCTTATTTTAATTTTTATAAAATGGTTTGAAAGGAATCTTTTCGTCCTTTTCCAAACAAGGTATTTTTTAACCTTTTCAATAGAATTAAGGTAAGAATGTCTTTTTTTAACTTATATGGAGGGTGCGCCTATTTTCCACCGTTATAAAATTTTTGAAGCTTCCATTACAAACATATTATAATATTTTCAAATTAAATGTTTTATTTTATAATTATGTTACTTTTAAATGATTTTAAAAAAAGAGATATTTCCCTCGAATAGTTTTGATTTCATCTATGTCAACATCCTTTGATGGATTTTAAGATTATTTGAAGTTGATTTATTATGATACAAAACATCCATATTGTATTGAATGTTTTGTGATATGTTTGACTGTGGATGTGTTATTTTTAAACCATTCATGGTTTATGGAGAAATAATTGACATTTCGTATTCTAGTTTTAATACGAATGATTATGTTATGTTTAAACCTATTCATATGAGGAATGCATTGGACTTAATAATTGATGGGTGGAGCCCGCTGTAGATCTTCGATGTATCGGTAGGTCTCATGAGACAAACTAGATACTTTGAAAAAGGCCATGACAAAATTTTATTTTTAGTCTTGGCAGAAGGCCTTGAATATGTGGTTATGACAGTCTGGCATTACGCATTCCATCATTATGAAAGTTCTTATTGATCTTGAATATGATTATTCAACTAGTAGAATATCAATGTGAATACGTAAATGGCATTATATCATTTTATTTCTGCCATATTATGATGAAGTTAAAGTTTAAACGGATTTTTTTAGTTATACATTTCCTTAAATGTTTATACATATTTATGAATGTTTCTGCTATATTGTTATCCTTAATGAGCAATTGAACTCACCCCTTTCTATGTTTTATTTTTTCCAAGATGTGAATATTTATTTTATGAGTGACCAGTAGGGATAGTCTAAGGGGATATGAGTGTGTAATATGGAGACTATGTTGTATTAGTTTTCAATTTATGATGTAATGTAAGACTAATGAATGTATCTAGTGTTTCCAATGCTACTAAACTAAATGGTATTTCAAGACTTTATCTTTTGTGATCATGCCAATGTTATGTAATAATGCACCGACTTTGGGTAACTGGGGTTGGGGCGGTACATAAATGGGTTCTTTGGTGGATTTATATTGTTTTTATAGTGCAATTCCTTATTATTTCATAAACATAGGTTTTTTATCTATATAATAAAATATTGAAAACCACAAATCGTGCAACGTTTTTTGTCATGGTTTTCTCAAAATTGGAGATTTCCTAATAAAATTTGTTCAAGCAAAGGGAAAATCATTTTAAAATATAAAACTTTATTATACGAAGGTGAGTCACACTTTTAATGAAATAAATTTTAAATCATAAAATATATTATCTGTTTTTGAGGATTCATAAAAAATTAATAAAATTAGTGAAATAATCATAAATGAATATTATTATATGGTTAAAACATAGATATTTTAAATTATACCAATTATAGTGTTTTTAAAACTACTTTAGTTCAATATGATGTCATAATACATATCATATATTATTATGGTATTTAATTTTTACCCAAAAATTTGATTTTGTGAGGAAATTATGAAAAATTAAGAATTATATAAATTCACTGTACTAATTTTAAAAATAAGATTCAATTTATGTGAATTATTTTACAATTATGTGAGATTTTACTTTTAAAAATTAATAACCGTCATTTATTGTAATGAAGGATTTTTTGCAATAAATGTCTTTCCACCCAAATAAAACATTACATTTGACGTCATAAAAAGAATTTGGGAATTTATATTAATTAAAAATAATTTGGTAACAATATTTAATTAAAATAATATTTATTTCCAAAAGAAATTCATCTAGAAAAATAAATTACTTAATTGAATTGAATATTACATAGAAGTACTATCTATGTTTTATAGTTTTAAAATAAAAACATAAACATTATTCATTAAAATAATAACGTACGTAGTCAATTTTCTAATTTCATGACTCATTTACTTTTATGAAACCACTATAATCTCTAAAAGTAGGGTACACAATATTAATATATTCAGGGCATTGTTTGGTAAACTTGGTTTGGGTCATGATCATGAGGATCTTGACCTTATCAAATACATGGTTCTCTCATTCTTAAGATGTTGTATATTAGCTTGGGCTTGGTTGTGGTAAAATTCTAGAGATTCTATCTCCCGCATAAGCTCAGGTAAATGGGTTTCATAGGGTACAATCCTACAAGATGAGGCCATCCCATCTTTTTTATGTTACAATTGGAGTTATTAAAGCTATATATTTATACTAATCATGTGATCATTGTTTAATAGCTATATTATCAATGATAAGGATTCTTAACATTCTTTTGAATCTAATTGGACATAACAAAACATGTTCATGTGTTACCTATAACCATATTACATAATAAAACATTAAATCATTAGGAAATTTTATTTATAATAGTTTGGGTGATTACACATTTCATTGAAAACCCATTTTTAATACAAATATAATATCAAATATATATATTATTTCTTAATTAAAAAACCATGAAATCAAGAATTCGAATAAAAAGTAAAATAATTGCAATATAGGTTGAAAATTAATTGTTGTTGTGTATATTAAGATTTCATCATTCCTTTTTTCATGCTCTAAAACATTCCATATCAAACATGTTTAAATAATTATATTTTTAAAATATATTAACTAAATTATAAATATGCATAAATTTCATTACATATTTTAAAATTATTAATCATATAAAATAAAATCATGAATAATTTTTTTAGAGAAAAATATTTTTAAATTAATGCATTAAACATTTAAAAAGTAATTTTTAAATAAAATCATATCCTTCCACTTTAAAATATTTGAATCATAAGCCCCTTAAAAGAATAAAATATAAAAGAAAATTAACTTACATGAGATTATATAAATTAGAGATATGATATACCAAAGGGGTTGAATATATACCACCAAAAATAAGGTGGGTGTATAACATCAAAATATGCCTCAATGGATGTAGATTGAGAAAAAGTACCTTACCTCGAGTCTGAATTTCCACATGTTCCCTTATCTACCAAAATAATAAAATTATGTCAATTATTTACACATAAATATAATTCCAGTTATTGAAATGGATTCACAATGCTTTGAAGAGTTGATATTCCACGCATCAACGAATGACGTTATAATTTTTTCAGTGTGTAAAAATGCTTATAATAACATGATATATAATATTTCAATAAATTTTATTATTTTATGAATATAATACTTATTTCAATTAAATCACACATTCTTTTCAAACTCATCCTTAATACATTCCATGTAATGTTTGAATGTATCACATCGCTTTAAGGATGACGTAGTCCACATACCCACAAATGATTTTATCATATTCCCAAAAGATGGAAGGCATGAAAATAGGTGTTATATAATAATGAAATAAGTATTTAAACATAATAAATATCATATAAATTATATAAAGTTTTTTACATCATAATTTCCAACAATGATACTTGGTATAGGAAAAATGAACAACATCATTTCAGTTGGTGGTAGCCCACTATAGACATGAACTGTGAATTCGTTAACCATTTGATGGAAGTTTGTGTACGTGTAGGACAAATGATTAATATAAAAAAAATCACTCATTGATCATACTGAAAATATTATGTAATAATATAATAATAATAATTCAAGAGGTGTATAATGTACCAAAAAAATTGATCGTTTAAAATGATACCTCTTACTAGGGTAATTTACTTTGGTTTGCACCAAATTAAATCCGTTGTTTTATTTATTCTTTTTTTTATTCTTCTAAGAAGATGGTATGTATTTTTGGATAATATTTTTTAGGGGTTTGATGAACCAAAGTTATTTATATGAATGAAGAATTTGCGATATTGAGTGCATTTTAATAGAGGAGGATGAGTGTCATTCTTGTTAAAGAAAAAAGATAAACACAATTTGGAGTTATCCCTTCTATCATGTGCAAAAAAATGGAAAAACATAGACACATGTTGAGTTATTTTATAAATATGTCCATATAATTAGGTTTTATATGTTTTTATGACATTTTACTCATTATTATTGAAGTTTATATACTATGTAAACTCAGTTTTACCTCAATCACTTTAATTAATTTTAATTATTTTCACTTATATATTTGGTAAAAAATAATTTTACATTATAAAAAATTATACATTATTTTTATTCCAGATATGCAATACATTTGGATAAATATCACTCATATATTTTATAAAATTCAAATTAAAATTAGTCTTATAGAAATAACAATAAAGAGGGTTTTAAAAATTTAAAGTTAAAAATATTGAAATTTTTTTATATCCAAATTCAAAGCCAAAAAGGTTATAGTTTTAAAGGAAAGGTATATCAATTTTGAAAACATTAAATGATTTCTTCCAATGAAATTGGGATTATGATCAACCATAAAAAAATACCATTCTCCGTTGAGCTATCAAAATTTCACTAGATTTACTAACATCAAATATAGAACTGAAAAATGATTTCTTTATCCCCTTTTACATATGATCATGAATAATTCAAAATGAGTAAGTCTATTTAGATACATATTAGCTCTATGCCCCAATACACTGAAGCTCGTGCATCCTATAATTAAATGGATATCTATTATCTAATTTTTTGATTAATAAGACAGTTTTCCATGATGTCACGAACCGTGTGACCAATCTTACCACCCTAGAAACACATTCCAGTTCTGACATGCATTCCTCAAATATTATTTTTATCACACTTGAAAATAGTTTTAGTCCAACCTCCAAAATTTTGAGAAGATTTTCTCTATATTTAATTCCTAAATCACGTATTCTTAATTTTTTCATTTCACGGAACCTAATTATGAGCAAAATACATTCTCATTATTCTTAAAAAATGACCCACATTATCATAACATTTAAATTCCCATGTGGCCAATGATCTTTGTAATTATTGTTTAAATCCTTAGTAAAATCTATTAATTTTACTTTTAATGTCTAGAATTAAATAAATAACATACATGGACAATATTGTAATTTTTTATTCACATAAAAATTCTTCATTTATCATTAATTCCATGAATTTTTTCTTTATATTCAATTGAAAAATAGGAGGCAAATATTTCTCAAGAAAAATATCCATAATTATTTCCCATTACATTTAATAAAAATCATAAATTCAATCTAGTATTATTAACCAAATACCAACATGGATCAACTTCAACTATAAAATGATTGATAGAAAGAGTTACCTTTTAAGATTAGGAAAATCACATGACTTCAATTACCCTCTCCGCAGAATTGACCAATCCTTTGTCTACCACCAGGTCAGATAATTCACTGAATGATGAGGAATGTTTCCACCGAAAATTCTACACCATAGAAATGTTCATTCATTATAGATTGGTTTCCTATCTCATGTGGATACCCCCACCATTTATAGATTCTTCTAAATTATCCATCACTACAACAAAATGATCTACTATAATTCTATCCATCTCGATATTCTTATTGGATGTATATTTTCCTCTCAATGCCTTCCCACTAAATATTTCATCTTTTCTATAAGAAAACCCAATCTAAAAAATATCATTTATATTAATAACAGTGGAAAAAATAAAATTCTATATCATCTAAACATTAGAATAAATTAAAATCATATTATTTCATATTATTAATATTACCTTAAATTCTAAAGTGACCTAAACTAAACACTAATACCAAGTATATGGATCTGAACATAATCATTACATAATTTTTTAATACAATAATATTACATAACTCCTCATGGAGTATTTTTTTCATGATTTGGGTTTTAAAGAATTAGGAAAAAACCCACACATAAAAGAGGTAATGAAATACATAATGGACACTTCCAATTAGTGTATACATTACAATAATATTAAACTTTTAATTTAAATTATCATTATATTTAGAGAAAAATCCATGAAATAAAACATGTATTCTTTCATTCCCTTACTAATATTTTATTCAATATACAATGATTTAAAAAAATTGGATGGGAATGTAAACTCAACAAGGGATACAAAATAAGGACAACTGTTAGTCTAGTGGACTCATAAAAAATCATATAATGACTACCTTCATATTTAATGATCATTGATCAAATAAAATAATCCAATTTCAAAAGAAAGAAAGCGACTTTTAACATATAAAATCCTTAAAATCCATATAAGATAATTAAAACTCTTTAGTTGATTTAGATTATCATATATATAAAACACTTTGGAATCCCATTGAATAAAAATAAACATAAGGATGACATCCAAAAGTATCATTACATAGTAAATTTGATATCTAAAATTTTGATAACCCATTGTATAAGCTACATTATGCTCATCTATGAGCTATAATGGGTATTAACCCTTTAAATAAGCTATATCAGGCTCACCTGTTTCTCATGTACTATATATGGTCTCAAACGTTCATATAAAATATATCAGTCTCACCCATGAGTTATAAAGGGGGTTAATCCTTTATATATGGTGTATTAGGATCACCCCTTTTATATAAATTTGAAGTAATATATAAATAGTATAACACTATCACCATAATACCTTTTTAGAATTTATTAACCCATATTAAAATACTTTTAGATAAATGTACCCTTTTCTTTTAGGAACCCATTTTCAATAAAAGAACACCCTTTTAATTTAAAAACTATTTCCAATAGAAAAATGTATAAAAATATAAAGATGGCTTTTCATTTTTGGAAATATGAAATTTTGAAAAGGATGAAAAAAATAATTTTCATTGTGGAATAAAAGTAATTGTCACTATGTATGTTAAGAATGGAATATTCCTTTTTTCATTTATTGAAATGATCCCTATTAAACTAATAAATAGATTGATTTTTGGAAAACTTTGAAAAAAAATAAAAATAAAAATAAAAATTCCATAATAATAATTTTATAAAAATACACATATAAAATAATATCATTAATATACAAATGGTGGAGAATAATTTGAAATTGAACAATTAAATACATAAAACTATTTTGTAAATCAATGCATCACATACCACATTGAAAATATTAAGTGATAAGGCCCATGAATAAATAAAATATAACAAATAATTAAATAAAATGATAAAAAATAAATTCATGATATGAGATTAAAATAAGGATGTATATAAACATTATAAAATAAGGTTGGTGTATAATATCAAAATATGGCTCGGTGTATAGTGAAAGAGACAAATCCCTTTATGTTGAGTCCGAATTATCAATAGTATTTATTTTGATTAATAATAAACATATTATAATTTTTTACATGCATTAATAGTTTGTAAAAATTAACTATTGTTTTATTTAATTTATTTTTATGTTGTTTAACATTACAAAATCAATCATGTTTATGTGGAATGTTTTTAACATATTTGGTTTTATGTCAAAAAACTAAGGAATGTCAACTATGGTAAATGGGGTTATTATATAAAAATATAAATATTAATAATCCTGACATAATTATTATATATATACATCAATTACACTTTTTAATCCAATTATTAATTATGGTTATGAAAAATGAACCAAGATTACAATCAATGAGAAAGAAGGTTGTACGTATGCATGAGTAAAGTTCCAATTTTTCAATTATCATTATTGAAATATGCTTAGTGAAATATATATTTTATCGAATCCAAATTATTTCAAAAATAAAATATTATTTAATAATTTACACTTATATATAGATTTATTGTCATGTAAAAGGAATCACATTATTTTTAGGATGTGATAGTAAAAATGTCCACGAATGACATTATAACATTTTCTGTGTAATAAATGTTAATAAAGAAAACAATATATTCTATTTAAAAAAAATTAATAATTTCATTAATATAATATATATTGCATTAATATATAATATTTTTATTAAACCCATCTTTAATATATTCCATGTAATGTGTGAACTCATCAAATTGTTTTGAGGAGGCTGTAGTCCACACAACTACAAACAATGTTAACGTATTCTTAAAAATTGTAAAGTATGATGGTATGTGTTATATAAAAAATTTATAAGTATTAATACATGATAAATAATATATCTAAAATAAAAATAGTATTCATATAAAATTTTCCAACCATGATAGTATGTAATGATAAAATTATCAACATTGTTTAACAAGGTGGTAGTCTGGAATACAAACGAACAGTGATTTCGTTACACGTTTGATATAATTGTGTGTTGGTATATGTAAAAACATTGAATTAAAAAATATAATTATATTTATGATAACATTTTTATAATATATTAATTTAATAAGAATAATATAATGGTTGGATAATGAAATAATATAGAAGTTCAAATTGAAGAGTGTGGCCGCTTCCACTGGAGTTTCCTTTTTATATACACCAAAGACATCCTCGGTTTTATATAATAAATATTTGAGTATTCTATGATGTGAGGTGGGATATTGGGAGATTATTTTTATAGGAATTTGATGACCATAATAGTTTGATATGGGTGAAGAAGTGGGGGGAGGGAGTGCCTTTTATATTAGATGAGGATTGGTGTTCTTGTATATTTAAAATAGTGAACTCTATTGGGAGGTCTCCCTTGCATCATGAATCTCAAATATTAATTAACATTCAATGAAACTAGGTATATAGTAAAAATAAGCCCATAAAATGGAGTTTTGAAATTTTTATATGTCATTTGTCCCCTTAATATTAATGTTTAACTAGTAAGTGAACTCATATTACCTTCACTACTATAATAAATTTTAATTTAATAAATTCTGTTGATCAAACTAGATTACTCAAGTGGGGGTGAATTGAGTATCTATAAAAATGTCTATTAGAATTGGTTCTTAAAATAAATATCCCATAATTAAAAAGCAATAAATGTCAGTTTGGGGTGAATCTTGTAAATGTCCTGAATGTTCAATTAATTTCATAGATGATAGATTAGTTCTCAGCTTTACCAATCTAAATATTAGTAAAAATATTGAAACTAATATACTAATTAAAAATAGATATAAAAAATTGCTAAACAAACTATCATAGTAAAATTTAGTTTCAGTTGAAATGAAATAAACACATAACATATTAAAATAAATGGAACTTACATAGTGGATAAAAATAAGAGGTTTAGTATCAAGCTAAGACTCAGTCCTATCTACTTGGTGATCACATGCCAACAAGCAGTTTATATTAATAAACTTTTTGATAGAAACCTTGGATCGGGGTTCACAATAGCACACAAGGTTTTCATGGCCCCACTTATCCTCAACCACAGTTATTCATGGGAAAAGAAACAAATAGATCACACCTGATCTCTTCCACTATTCTACTTGGGATACAATAGTAAAAATAGAGTGAGAGTGAGAATATTGAGTATCCTTTAGTTATGCATAATAGATAGTGTTGGTGAAACAAATAGATTCAAACACTTCTCTGAAAGGTAAACACAATACCACAATGGAGTGATAAATGAAGAATAGAGTTTAGAAATAGATGTGTGTTATACTGTGAAGATCTGGACTAGATTGAAGTAGAGAAAGTGATATTCGAGTCCTATTCTGAATGATGTCTTCATAACAGAATATCACAGCATCTATACACTAGCTTCCTGGTGTAAAAAGTTCATATTTTCAATTTTTGGATGTTTAGATAAATTCAGAATGTTATTTCTTGTATTATTGAACTATTTGATTAATATAAAATTGAGTTCTTTGAATTTTGAAAATATCTTTTTTTGTTCTTATTTGTTCAATATTTTTCACATTCTCTTATTCTATCGCTTAATTTTTTTGCATGGTTTATCATGTAATCCTTTTATACATCAAGGTCTAGAAGGCATGAAGATCATTCCATGTACATGTACCTTGTACTGTCTATGGATAGTCCTATAGACAACATTAAATAATTTCCAAAACATTAATTTGTAAAAATATGACCGTTAGAAATAAACATCAATTAATAAATTTAAAAAAATATTTATGACTATCGATGAGTCATTAGTATCGGTGAATAATAAGAATCAGTCTATCATCATCGGACTATCAGCATCCATCTGTATGCATCAGTCTGTAAGCATTAGCCTCTCAGCTTCAATTACTCCGAGTATCAGTGTGTTATTTCTATTGGTATCGGTGACTCAGTGTATTGGTGAGTAATTTATGATATCTGTGTGTCACCAATCAGTGAGTCGATCATCAGTGTGTCTTCCATCAGCGCATCAATCATCATAGTGTCATGCACCAGTGATTCGATCATCGGTGTGCCATCCATTGGTGAGTCGATAATCAGTGTGTCATCCAACGGTGAGTCGATCATCAGTGTGTCATGGAATCTGAGAAACTTATGAAGTGTATTTCTTATATTGAGCACTACTAGATTATGTGACATCAATAAATACATGTAAATATACACTTATAAAAATATTTAAGAATAAATGTACTTTATTGAGTTATAGTAATGTATTTTAGGGTATGACCTAATTGGTTTATTTAGCGATCATAGATGGAATGAAATAATATAATCTATAGATAAAAATTATTTTTAAGTATGAAAACCACTATATCATAAATGTTCCAACAGTCTACCCCGATTTTATAATCATAAATTATGGCATACATTTTATGTTAAGGATTAATAATTACTTGACATAGCATATCTCACTAAATGTGATTTTTCAATATAACTAAGAATTTCCCTTGTTTGTGTATTTAAAAAAAATCTACCCCAAAATTATTCGATTAGGCTAAATATATGTATATATATATATATTATGTTAAGAAAATGCATATGGCCTATTCCAGTGTTTCTCCCCTACATTTAATAAGGCATGACTATACAATTATATCCCATTTTCGATTAGAAAAAATAAAAAATGTTAAGAGAAGAAGAAAAAAGAAATTTAAAACAAAAAGAAAATAAAAAATGAAACATATTGATGACCAAAAGGATTCCCATTAAGGTTTAAAAGAGTAAAATCAGAAAAATAAATATACAAATACCTATATAATACACAATCCACAACATAGGTTTTGGATTCTGATGTAATTTTCCATTATCTAAAGGATCAGTAGTAGGATCATAATTTTTTGGTTTGGCAGTGGGAAGAGGTTGTTTTATGACAACACCAGGCAAGGCAACAATTGTAGAGACATTTTTTGCAATGTCAGATCTTCATTCTGAAAACACATGGATCTATGGTTGTACAGTAATGACGGGTTGAATTTGTTAAAGGGCCTAATAGACACTCAACTGAGTAGGAGGCTGAGAGGTAGTGTCAATGGAAGAAGTATGAGGAAACACAATTGCCTCATCTGGAACATGTAGATACAACTTAAGGATATTGATGAAATCATTGATGATTTCACAACCATATTGCATGAACTACTTGAAATCTTCCTAATTATACAAGAATTTATTCAGTAAAGTGGTAAACTCCTTCAATTGTGTCACTTGTTTCTTGAAGGCTTATGTTACAGGACAAATTATGATATTTTCATCTAAAAACATGAAGCTATTGATGAGATCATACTTGGTAAAGATATTGTTAAAGTACTTATCAACTTTCACTCAAATCACTTTTTGAGTAGCATATGATTCATTTGTGCACTACCTTACCATATAGTAAACATGTTCAATATTACTATGTATCGTTGAAAGAGTTTATTTTCTTGAATCACTATGAATTTTCTTGAGTTTTTCTCTTATCACAACATTGAGAGATTACAAATCAGCAACAATACATCTCCCACCTATATAAATTGATGGACCAGTGATTGTTTTTTCATGTTCCTATTTTAATTTCATCAAATCTGCACTCAGTAGAAGTTACACTGTGTTTCTAAGAACATCCATCACACCACTAAAAGAGGTCTTGAAATCAATGGATAGAGAATTTAACTCATTTTTCATCATCTTTACTTCTTCACTCAGCACTGTATTATGTCTAATGATGGTTTCAGCTTTGGTAATGAGATTAGGGTAAATCTATTGAATCACAGTCCTTTCAATTTTTTCAACATCAGCATCTGAAATACCCATTTAAGTAGTTCACTTCTAGATCCAACTCTGGCTCTTACTGACACACATATATCATTTTTGAATTTCTCTAAATCAACCTTAGTGACATAGTCAGTAGGAACTGGTTGTGATACTGGATCATCAACTGGATGTGAAACTGGTGAAGAAGGTGAAATATGTTATACTTCAGCATGAACTTGAAGAGATTGAGGAGGTACTTCTATTTCATCATCTGAGTTATATTCCAAACCAAATACAATGTATCATGGATCTATATTATACTAACAAGTAAAATTCCAGTCTCCCATCCCAACAATGTCAATCCCCACTCTTCTTCCTTAAGGATCAGGTACAATCTCATATTCAACTACTTATCAATCCTGACCTCTAGCCAAAATAACATTTCTGGGAATTGGGACCAACTGGAATTGAGGTTCAACAAGTTCTCTTTCCACTTCAGTTTATGAAACAACTTCCTCAATCTGAGGCACCATATCCTCAACCTCTTCATCATGGACACATGCCATAATTCCATTCAAATCCTGAATGATTTCTTGATTTTAAATATCAATATGGTGAGATATTTTCTCATTACGAGCATCTCTATGATCAAAAGCCTCGTATTCAACATGATCATCACCATCAGCCACTCCATGTATAGATTCCTCACTAGACCTGTCAATCAATTGTTCACCAACTTTAATGGAATCACAAACATTCTCATCATCTCCGTCATCATCATCAATGTTATCATCATAATCAGACTCGTCGTCTGACTTACATACATATCCTTCCGCACCAGTGACCTCGGTCTCTTCCATATCCTCATCACCTAAATATGGACACCTAGAGGGTAAATCCAATATTGAACTAGTAGGTCCATAAGACATGTATTTGGGGGTTTCAACAATATCAGGATTACTCCTGTCCTCAATAGGTGATTTTTATTCCCTTGGAAACTTAGCCTCAGCTTACTCATCTAAAAGGCAACTTGCCCTCCTGGATTTTGGCATGGATCTACTTGATCCTTTGGTTTAGTAGGATGGTTAATCGGATTGAACTCTTTATCAAGTCTTTCCATATCTCCTACCCTGCATTTCAACCATGGGTTCTAGAAAATCAGAATTCTCTTGAAAATCGCATTTTGAAGGAAAAACCCATTATACAAACTATTCATTCCATCTCTATCTTCCACATATCCCAACTTCTACAGCATTACAGAGATCATCCTAGGAGTTTAAAAACATATTTCCTTTCTATAGAGTTTTATAATATCATCAATTTTCACCATTATATACCTACAATGATTCACCGTTATCCCATTTTTTAATAGGTAAATCAGAAATACATCCTGATACTTCACAACAGATAAATCTTCCTTCCTTAGATAGATTTTCTGTTGAATAAACAGATTTTGTAATCTTGCCTCTCCATAAAATTCAAAGGCAGTAGCTCGCCACAATTCATCACATTCATTCAGCTCCATTAGAGAAACTTCATAGGAAAACAATTATGGGATGGAGGAATAATACCATGTAAATAATCATGGACACCTTGATAAGGCATTTCCCAGAATTCATCCCATTCAATTGATGAAAAAATTATATCTTTTCCATTTACTACAGAATTCATACAAACCTCTCCAGTTTCATACAGGGATATCTTCAAGATGTGATAATACTCATGCACAAGCTGGGGATAAAACAGAATTTCATTTTTTGAGAACCATCTTAGCCATCCTTGAGATTCTATCCCCCATTGAAAATGAAACATGCTTGATAGAATCCTTTTTTAAAATACTTATTCCTCAGCTATAACAACTCATCTTCCCAAACCTAGATTTTTAGTAACACCAGAGACACCCTTATGACACTTAGCTAATGGATATTCTCTCAGCTCTTCCATCACATGGTTTGTCCATTCCATTGTAAGGGTTCAGATTCAAGGGGATTTGAAAGGTCAAGGGTAGAAAAGTACAGTGTATAAGAGTAGAAGGTTCAAAGGTAGAGAAGAAGGTGAAAGGTCAAGATGTATTGATTTTATTATATCATTTAGGGATTGAAAAATGTAAAGAAAAAACTTAAAAGTGGTAAAAAGAACACAAAATATGTCATTTTATTTAATGCAAACAGAATTAAAAAACGATCATTGAAGGAATAAGTTTCACTGGATCGATTATAGATGATCAGTTTTAAGTTATCGGTATCACTGATCAGTTTCAAAGTTTTGTTTCACTGATCAGTTTCACCTGATTGGTTTCAAAAGATCAGTTTCACTAATCAGTTTTACATATCGGTTTCGCTGATCGATTTCACATATTGGTTTTATAGATCAATTTCACCAGATCAATTTCACTTGATCAGTTCCCCTGATCGATTTCAGATATGATTTTTTCTTATTGTCTTCATAGATCGTTTTCACTAATAGTTTTCCCTGATAAACAGATGTTTTCAATGGAAACAGAGGTTTGATAAGGCTTTAGAGATTTATCATTCCAAGTTCATGTCCAATGTGGTTCATTCTATCATAGTTTAAGGGTTTAGTGAATATGTCAGCAAGTTGATGCTCAGTCCCGATGAACTCAATAATTATGTCACCTTTTTGATAATGATATCTCAAAAAGTGATGTATTAAATCAATATTATTTGTTCTATAATAATAAATGGGATTTTTATAAAGGTTGATAGCACTTGAGTTATTATAGTTTATTGGAATAAGTCTGAACTGAAATCCATAGTCTAAATAGGTATGTTTCATCCACAATATTTATGCACAACAACTACAAATAGTTGTGTACTCGTCTTTAATAGTTGATAATGAAACTGAATTTTTCTTTTTTACTACACCACAATATTTGTGACCTTCCCAAAAAATGACATGTTCCGGTGGTACTCTTTCTATCTAATGTACATCCACCAAATTCAGCATTTGAAAAACTAACTAAATCAAAATGTTTTCCTTTATGATAACATAATCATAAATTAGTTGTATACTTGAGGTACTCGAAAACACTTTTAACAGCATTTAAATGTGACTCTTTTCGGTGTTCATGAAATATTTAACAGATACACCGACTAAACATAATATCCGGCCAACTAGCAATTATGTATAGAAAACTCCCAATAATTCCTCTATATCCAGTTTGATCAACAGATTTTCCATTTTCATCTCAATCTAACATACATGTACAACACATAGGGGTTTCACTACTCTTATTTCAATCAAGGACATATCTTTTCAAAAGATCATTAGTGTGCATATTTTGATTTAAAATAAAACCTTCTTTCTTTTGATATATTTTAAATCAAAGAAAATATTTATGTTCACCAATCAAACTCATTTCAAACTCACATTGAATTATTTTTGAAAAATAATTACATAAAGAATTTTCAGAAGTTCCAAAGATAATATCATCCACATATATTTGATCTATTAAAACATCATTTAAACTTATATTTATAAAAATTTATTATTGAAAATTCCTTCTATAATTTTTTTAGAAATATGAAAATTACTTAACCTTTCATACCATGGTATTGGATCTTGTTTCAACCAATGTAAAACATTAAATAATTTGAATACTTGATTTGAAAAAATGTGCATTTGTAAAACCCAGGGTTGTTCAAAAAAATATTTTATATTATATAACCATTTATGAATTTAATTTTGACATCCATTTGGTAAATTTTAAATTTCAAGTGTGGTACATAGTCAAATAAGATTCTAATAGATCCAATCCTAGGTACTGGAGCAAAGTTTTATTCATAATCAATTCATTTTTCTTGATTATATCCTCGTGAAACCATTCTAGCTTTGTTTCTACCTATATTTATAGCTTCATCCACTTTATTTATAAAAAATCATTTGGTTCCTATAGTCAATGTATCCATTGGTATATCTATAAGTATCGAATCATTATTTATTTCAATCTTGTTATGTTCTTCTTGCATTTCAATTATCCAAAATAAAACATTGATTGCATCATTGAAATTTTTATGTTCAAGTTGTGACAAGAATGCTTGATGTTAAACCAGGTTTCTCAAGGAAGCTCTAATTTGTGTTCTCTATCTGAATATCCAAAAACAATATATAAGGGATGATTTTTATGGGCTATAGTTGGTCTAGTAAAAGTAGGAATGGTTATTTTGGGTTATTCATTTTGATATGGTTCGTTATGGCTATGATCTAGATAATTTCTAGAACTGGGAGTTTCCAAAGATTCTTCATATTATGATTTGAGATTTTATCATTAATATCTAGATTGTACATATCCTCTTCAATATTTTAAATGAGGTCTTAGGATCATGTGGATCTGTTTCATCGAACATGACAAGTATAGATACCTCTACACATTTGGTTTTATTATTAAATATTATATAGGATTTTCTTCATGTAGAATATCCATGAAATTTTCTTTCATCTGTTTTGGTGTAAAATTTATCTATATTGTCGTTAGTGTTCATAATATAAACATTATATCCAAACAAATAAAAATAACTTACTTTGGGTTTCTTATTATTCCATAACTCATAAGGAGTTTTATTATGGATTGGTCTGAATAAGAATCTATTTATAATGTAACAAACTATATTAACAGTTTCAGCCCAAAAATAAATCTGTATATCATATTAATTAAGGAGAGTATATGAAATTTCATATATGGTTCTGTTTCTTCTTTCTACCACACAATTTTATTTAGGTGTCCTACTGGCAGAGAAGTTATTATTATAACCATTTTTGAGCGAAATGATTCACAATCCTGATTCTAAAACTCATTCCCATGTCCACTTCTTCAGTATTTAATCTTAAGTCGACATTGATTTTCTACCGCCCTTGTATAAATGGTAATGTGAGAACAAACTTTACCATTTTAAGATAAGAAAAATGTACATGTATTCCTAGAGAAATCATTTACAAGAACATAAACATAGTGAATCCCATTAAGACTCAAAACAGTAGATAGTCCAAACAAATCCATGTGAACAAACTCAAGAGGATAAGATGTAGCCACTTAATTCTTTGTCTTGAAGGATATTTTATGTGTCATTATTTTTTGACAAGGATTGCACACCTTATTTTATAGAAACTGTAATTTGGGTAAGCCTTTAACTAAACATTTTCTAGTAAAATTATTAAGAAAATGTACGATTCAATGTCCTAGTCTCTTGTGTGAATGCTAAGATTGTTTTTGAAAGGAATTTAGACAAGAATCATTCTGTGAGGTTAGTGTGTCTAGATTTATAGCACATACATTATCTTTTCATAGAGTAGTAAATACTATGTTATTCCTGGCTTCCAAAACATGGAATGAATGGCTTTTGAATTTTACATTAAATAAATCTTCACACAATTGAGATATGATGAGCAGTTATACTTTAGTCCATCAATATAAAGTACTTTATAAATTGAAATAGAGTTAGGGTTACAAATCTGGCCTAGGATGATCATTTTTCCTTTGCCATTTCTACCAAATGTGACATGTTCTCCATCAATTGTAATTTGAAATTTAAATCATGAATATTCCCATGTCATCTATTTTAAACACCCACTATCCATGTACCACTGATTTCTATAGGATCTCTTTATCTAGTTTACCTACAAAAAAATTCATCCATGAATCGATTTTGGTACACATATTTTTCTGGGTCCACATATATTAGAAATATACACTTCAGGATCCCATAATTATCATATGTGATTCCTATATTCAGAGTATAGTGTGTTTGAAAAGTAAACTATGTTTGGTCTAGAAGAACTGGATGAAGTAAAATAATTTTTCGAAGTGAAACATGGAATAAAAATATTTTTTTAAAAAAAGAAGTGGATTTTCCAGATTTGGTTACAAAATGTGATTTGGATAAATTTTGATGACCTTGTTGATATCCTATCCCAGAATTATACATTAGGGCTATTTGTTTACCACAAATTTGAGTAACTGTATTTTTCCAATTAGTAAACTTTTCAAAGACCTTCATCAATTTCTCATTAGACAATTTTAACTCAATTTTTTCCTTGAGCAGTTGAACATTTTTCTCATTTTCAATTTTGATTTCAAATTTAACAGTTACACTAAGAGAATGTTGATTCATTAATGTTTATACTTATTTTTTAATAAATTTAATGTTTATTCCAAGATGGTACAATATGAAAATAATTACTTATTTATTATATTCATAAACTCTCTTTATTTTTCAGAATAAAAAAAATTATCCAGAGGAATGTATAATGTTACCTAAATTTTCTTTATCATAAAACACATATTAGCCATATAATCCTCCTCATTATGAGATGAAGAAGATTCACTGCAGCTATCCTCAGAGGCACACCAGGTGTCCTTCATTGCTTTGGTATAATTTTTATCCATATTTTCATACTTCTTCATATATTTAATCTTTGGACCATCTACCTTTACATGTCCTTTACATTTACAACTGTAGAAAATTATCTCCTCTAATTTATCATTTCTTATCCAATCCTTTTTTCTAGTTTCCCTTGTTATTATACTTCCCTTTGTAATTGGTCTTTCTGGAAAACATATTTTCCCTATAACTTTTTGAATCATTTGGCCAGCTGGGCCATTTCTTCATCACCATCTGAAATGGATTCATCACTACTCAAGCCTTCAAGTGCAGCATGAGATTTTTTTCTTCAGTTTTAGAGGCAGTAGTCATGAAGGCTATTTAAATTCGTTTTGTTTCATCCTATTCTTAATATACCCTCAATTACTCTTCAAAAAAAAATTAATTTTCATATCAATTCATTCATATGAATCGTATAAATTTTGCACAATTCACTAGTATATACAGATGTCCCTCACCATCATTCTGGTATGAATCGTAGAATCATCATAATCTGCACTTTGGAGATAACTTCTCTTCCTAAAGAAATCATCGTACTCATGATTTTATTGAACCTAAGATACATAGAAGAAATACATTCATCATGATTCATTATGAAGTTGTAATAATTAACAGTATAAGTATTTAACCTCATTTATTTATCATTAGATGTGTCCTCATGGGAAATAGATAGAGTGTCGTAAATTTCATGTGCAATTTTACAAGAAGAAATACTATTAAACTCGACATCGCCTAGTGCATTGTACAAAGCATTCATTTCTTTACAAGTATTGTTATAGTAGTCTTGGTAGGTCTATCCCATGTGTTTCTAGCAGTTTTAGGAATTTCATATTTACCTTCAATAGTAGTCCAAATTTCAAATCCCATTCTTTCTAAATGTATTTTCATTTTAATATTCCACTGAGCATAGTTAGTTCCATTAAAGAAAGGTGGTATATTATTAGAATCCCCTTATAATCTATCTTCCATGATATAAATTTTAATATAATTTAGAAGTGATAAATATTGAAAAATAATAAAAATTTTGAGATCTGTATAAAACAACAACAATCACAGTTGAAAAGATTTTAAAACTAACAATAATTTTTAATTCCTCTCACACCAAATATTGGTCGGAGTAGATTACTCATGAGGGGGTGATCTGAGTATCTATTATAATTTCTATTATAATTGGTTCTTAAAATAAATATCCCCTAATTAATATATAATCAAATTCATTTTTTACTAAATTTTTAAATTTCTGGAATATTCAATTAATTTCTCATAAGATTTATTAGTTATCATCTTTACCAATATAATTTTTAGTAATCATTTTGAAAATAATCTACTGATTCATATTAGATATAAACACTTGATAAACTAACATATTATGTTCAATTTATTTTTATTTGAAATGAAATAATCACAGATCAGATTAAACTAAAAGGAAAATACACAGGGGATAAAAACAAGAGGTTCAGTCTCAAGCTGAGACTTAGTCCACTATACTTGGTGATCACCTTCCACCAAGAAGTTTAAATTAATAAACAATTTTATCCACACCCATGATCGGGGTTCACAACACCACACAAGGCTTTCTATGTCACACTTGACCATTACCACAATTATTCATGAGAAAAACAACCAATATATCACACTTGATCTCTACAACTATTATACATGGGATACAAGAGTAAAAAGAGAGTGAGTGTGAGGATATTGAGTATCCTCCAGTTTTGGACACGAGACAATGTGTGTGAAACAAAATTTTCATACACTGCTTGAAAAGGTAAACACAAGGCCACAAAAGAGTTACAAATGAAGAATACAGTTTACAAATCTGTATGTGTTTGGATGTGAAGCTCTAGACTAGATTGAAGTAGATAATGTGATATTCAAGTTCTCTTCTGAATGTTTGATTCTGAATAGAGTATCATAACATTTGTACTATAGAATCCAGGTGTGAAAAGTTATTCTATTCAATGTTAGGATGTTCATAGAAATTCAGAATGTTCTTTCAATTATTATTGATCTTATTGACTAATCTAGCCTTGAGTTCTTTGAATTGTGAACATTTCTTTTTGAGTTATTCTGTTTTCGATATTTTCAAAATTCACCTGTTCTATCTCACACTTTTTTTGCATATTTTAGCATGTAATCCTTTTATGCTTCAAGGTCTAGCAGTCAAGAAGATATCTCCACGTGCGTGTACCTCGTACTGTCTATGTAAATTCTTACAAACAACATTAAATAATGCTAGAAACATAAATTGGTTTATATATGACCCTTATAAATAAATTTTAATTAATATATTTTAAACAATATTTATGACTATCAGTGAGTCATATGTATCAGTGACTTATATGAATCAGTTTTTCATCATTGGTCTATCATCATCATTCTGTAGCATCGGTCTATAAGCATCAGTCTAGCAACATTGGTGACTCTGAGTATTGGTGATTTATTTTTATTAGTATCAGTGACTTAGTGTATCCTTGAGTCGTTTGTGCTATTGGTGTGTCATCCATCAGTGAGTCATTCTTCGGTGTTTTTTCCATCGGTGAGTCAATCATTGGTGTTTCTTCCATTAGTGAGTCGACCAACATTGTGTCGTCCATTGGTGAGTTGAGCATCTGTGTGGTATAAATGGGTGATTCGATCATTAGTGTGCCTTCCATCAGTGTGTCAATCATTGGTGTGTCATGGACTCTGAGAAACTTACGAAGTGTCTGACTTACACAGAGCACTACTAGATTAAGTTCCATACATAAATACATATAAATATACATTTGTAAACAAATTGAAGAAAAAATATAGTTTGTAGAGTTATTGAAATGTATTATAGAGAATGAAATAATTTATTTACATATAGATATTAGATAGCATGAAATAATTGAATCTGTAGATTGACATTATTTGTGATTATGATAACCACTACATCATAAAGGGTCCAAAAATTTATTTTTCAAAATCTATGTTTACCTTAATAAGTATTTTAGATTATTCTTATTAAAATATCTACTCTATTTTTCCAAATTATAATCACAAAAGTGGCAGACTTTAATTTGATAATAATCCCACAAATGGAACGAGAAAAATGTTTTTAAATTAAAAAGTTCAAAAATGAGAAATATTTCTATATCCAATTTTAATATGAAATTTATTAAAATGAAATAAATTTAATTGAATTACATATAAAATATATATTATAGGTTTAAAATATTTATAAATATAATTTTGAATTTAAATTATCTTTATGAAATGCTGATATAATTTAAAATTCATTATTATTTACTATTCATCAAAACATGAAACTTCAATGAAAATTACCGAAACATCTCCAAAAGTAAATTTTGATATTTTAGAATAAAAATACTTTTTATATTGTAAAATAAAATTTATAACAGTTTTATTGTTTATCATTAAATGAAGTGCACCAACAAAAGTCTATAAAACATTTCTTTTAAATAGACAACTTTTGAGCTTAAAATTGGATTTATTATTTTCAAAATAATATAAAACATATTGGATTAATTTAAAAAAATTATTTAAAAAATAACAGATAAGTTTAACTAATATATTTCACTAATAGTTATTAATTTAATTTATTATGTTAGAAAACTTGTCTGCCCATTAAATTTTTTTCATGAAAACATATTCTTCATATTTAGTTTGCCATTATTTTTATTTCTAATTAATTTTTAACCTCTGAATTCATTATTTAAACATATGAAAACTATAATTTAATTATATATTTAATCTCATTAATTATCACCATTAAATTTCTTGGGGAAAATATTTTGTTAAATAAAAATAATAATTGTATATTTTTGTCCGCTAATAATCAATCTTGTGTGTAACATAACTCATTAAAGGAACTCAATGTTGCATTCAACACAAAAAATACATGTGGTTCCATTCAATTCAGGATAAACTATTTTTTGTGTCTATTTAAACATATTAATGAATATAAATTAATTTGAAATAATATATTTAATAAAATCATCGTATGTTACATTTTCTCCTAGTAATTACATCCGTGTTAAGGGTAAATCCTTCTAATTATATTATTACATAAAAAACCAAATTTAAATTTATGAAAAAATATTTTTAAAAGGGTAAAGGTACTATCTATTTTCTCATTATTTTAAAATCATTTTATAGAGATGTACATGGTAATTGAATTTGAGGATAGTTTATATAGAAATTCCCCATTGTTATTTTTATGTTAGTATGATTTTCTTTAAAAAAAATTAATTTTCACTATATATATTTCTTTTAAATGATAATATATTCTATTATATTGTATTTCATAAAATTTATTTTAATATATGATTTATGATTTATGATTTATGATTTAATTAATTTTGGGGAAATGTTTTCACATTACCATATCTTCTCCCACCAAACCATTTTATATCCTCTAGTTTTAAAAAACCATCTCAAGCCCAGTTTATATCCTAACACAAATCATATTATTTTGCAACATTTTTTAGAGAAATAAAAAGTTGTATTATAGGAAAAAATTATGTTGATTTATGTAATTAATATTTTTGTTCTGGATAATAAGGTTTTTGTTACTCCAAATATATTTATAAAATCATTTGATAAAAAATTACAATTAATTTTCATTGAATGGTATGATTGGGTAGAATAAAATATTATTGATCCGCTTTTAATGTTTCTTAATTATGTTATATATATATCTTCATTGATAATGGGTTATGATGAGAACATGATCAATTAGTATTTTTTAAATGATCAAACTTGCATCATATGAAATATTTATTGGTTATTTTTATTACAATAGAAATATTTTAAATGAATCTATATTTTTTTATTGATATATCAATTGATATAAATATGAAATAAATATATTATATTTTCTGTAAACATTTAGTAATAAATTTTTTTATATGTATGTTATAGTGGAATTGAGAGGTATAATTGAGAATTGGAGTTGTTAATGATGTATATACATGAATATATTATATTAATATCCTATATAGTTGTTTGTTTGTTATAATGAAGATTTTCTATGTTCATTATATAATAAAAAATTAATGGGATATAATAATTAACATTTTGGATGGGAAAACATATGTTTCAATGAGGCGAAATATTATTGAAGAATAACTTAAAAAATGTTCTAAATCGTGCTTTGGATATAGGTTAGTAATTTATATAATATATTCCATGGTCTAAATTTTCAAAATCTAAGTACCACATTGTATATTTTTTAGTACATAGTATCTTATAAACTTTAGTGATCAGTAAAGGGTTTTGAAACAAGGAACAATGTCATTAAATTTTCAAATATAAATATATATAAAATTTCATTCATTCGGGGTCATAACGACCATATAATAATATTTAGTATGTTATTGTGGTGCTACTAAAAGTAAATTATGTGGTTTTAAGGGAATTATATTCATATTAATAAATAAAATTCTACCAACAAGGAATTTAATATGTCATGGACAGTGAGTTGTGAAAATTCCCACATAGATCCTTAAATATTAAAACATTTGTGTACCCTCTCAGTGATATATGGTGAGAATACAATCAAGATAGAAGAAGGTTTAAAAAATCCTTATATTTTTTTGTTGAATAATCCTTGTATTTCTTATGTAAATATTTTAGTTGGATAAATCATTCAATGGTAATATTAACCACATATTCAACATTTTAAAATTTTCATAGTTTTTTAATGTCGGATTTACTGCAAATATAGTTGAATAATAAGAAAAAAATATTTTTATTATAAATAAATAATTTTTGTATAATTATATTTATTCAAATTTATTTCAAAATATTTTAAATAACTTGTTTTAAAATGTGGTATTAATTTTTTAGAGTGTAATAATTTCAATACAATAAGAGTTTAAATCCTTATATTATGTAATATGATGAAAAATTTGTTAATATCATTTTTTCACACTATATATAGTATAAATTGATATTTTTTGGGTAAAAATATTCAAAATATCAATTCAACCCTAGAATAAATAACTAACTAAAGTAGTATGAAAATATATTTATTTAGAGGTATTCAATAATGAAATGACGAAATAGGTTTCCATCGTGGTAACTAAATGCATGAGTATCATTCTAACTTCTATAAGTAGTGAATGATATTATTTAAGTAGTTAGATGATGTAGGTATATGTATTTAATAATAAATAAAAGTATATTTATTATTTTCTTTATTCTGAAGGGTTTTTTCTGAGAGACTACATCATGGTGAGATTGATAATGTGAGAGTTTTATGTTCTTATACACCTCAAATATATTATTGATTTGAAGAAATGATTCATTTACAGAATTATTATTATATAATGTATACAAATATTAATGGATATTCATCTTATCAATTTAACATTGATTTTCAATAAGATGTTGTGAATAAGAGTAGAGAACCAATGAAGAGTTATGTAGTATTAGAAAGAGGATATTTCTTGACCATATTACCCAAAATCACATAACCTAGATCTGGTGGTAGTTTCTACATTCGTACATGATATAAGAGATCACATTCTAATAGATCATGTAGTTTAATTGTATTGGGAGAATATATATATATATACATACATGATTCCAACATTATATTTTATACTACGATGTACAAAATTCAATTCTAGCTACAAAATTATAATTTCGTCTAGTATATCCCTGAAATAATTCATTGTACCTTATCTAAATCCAAAGTAATGAAATTCTATGAAATTGTGGCTAATTTAATTAGTAAAGGAAAGCATAAAATTGATGTTATCTTAGGATAAATAAATTATAAATAAAATAGAAGAGGTAAAAATAAATAAAATTTGTAATAAAGAAAATGTTATAAAAGGTGGATATATATGGATGAAATATAACATATGTAACCACATTAAAAATAATAACTATTTTCATAATTATTGAATGAATAATTTCAGACATTATAATCGTTCCCTCACTGCCTCATTTCAGAAAATCAAACATAAAAAGGTAAGGCATACACAAAATACATATATTTTGTTTTGATACTATCTCATTCATTAATTGGATATAATATACCCCACCCATAAAATACTATGTAAAAATAATTTATCATTAAAATGAAATGAAGAAAAAATTCCACACTTATTCAGTATAACCATTATTATTGAAAAACAATCCATTGAAATGTTATGATTTCCCCAAATCAATAACTAGATAAATTTAGTAATAATCCATCCAAAGTATTATGGTGTATTTTAATATTTGATAATATACCGATAAAATAACTTGATTCACCAAAGGATTTTGATAGAGATGAAACTACGTATAAAACAACTCTAATAAATTATTGAGGAATATAATATTTTTACATAGAATACTCATATTTAAAATTTAAAAATAATTTAAATATTATATTTTTTTTAAAAAAGAACCTTGGAAAAATAATAATTAATTTTTTGTAGAAAAGAATAATTTTTTGTGGAAGAATATGATCGCAGGGTGATCATTAAAACAAATATTCCATTTAGAGGTTTGATAAAAAGTACCACATTCATCAAACATAAAAAATATTCACCTTAATCCAATATGTATAAATTCAAATATTGGTAAAAAGGAATCTTTTAAATAATTTAGAAATATTAAAAATTTGTGTTTAAACATTAAAATGAATATGAAGACATAGAAGAAATGGACTCCCAGCTGAAAAGAAAAACAATAATAGTTTTCATTAAAAACACTATTGAATACAATTGAGTACATAGAAGAGTTAAATGAAGGTAAAATTTCTAACATCCGAATATAATTAGTGGAAAATAAAATAATATTTCGAGATATGTATCATATAATTTATTCATAAGAAGTTTAATCATAATAAATAGAGTTAAAATGGTGATTGAAATATAAAACCATTACCTTGAGTTTGACAGGATTCATAAGTTTTTATTACATCATATATAATAAATTTAATATTAGTATACTTATATAATCGAATAATATTCCTTCCCTTACTACCATATAAGGTTTTTTATAAAATATTTTTAATCAATCATGTGAAATGATTAAATATTATCATTCTTTGAGGTGTTATCTACTTTTTTTTCCAATTATGTTTCGAGTATGATGTTATGGTCTATAAATAATGATCCTATTTCCATCATATCCATTATATGAAAAAATATATTTAAAAATTATATATTAGTTATTTACATATTTTTAATAATAATATAAATTAATAGATATAAAAATGAATTACATCGTTCATAGACACAGAAGTCCATAAATATGCATGAAGACATTTTCATTTGCTTAAGAACAGAAAGAAATTAATAAAAATAATATTTTATCCTTAAAATTAATATTTATATAATCAATAATATATATGTATATCTAATTTTTAATTTAAATCATTTTTATGCTACAGTTATAGAAAATGAGTCGTATTACTATGTAGAGGTGGTAGTAAACACATACGCCTAAGAAAAACCATCATTAAAAAGATGTTGGAAATGAGGTAAAACGTTATCTCCCAATAATTATAATGATAATATATACATATATATAATAATATAAAATTTTTTTTGATGAATACTCTTGATTTAAATGATGTGGATGAAGAAATAGAATTTTAAATCATCAGGTAAATTAAATACATCTTACTTTAAAGACCTTGAAGTTTTTACAAGTTAGGCCATTATATGATGGACATAAGGTTAAAATAAATAAATTTTAATTTTAAGGATTATAAAAAGGTTTTAGGTTATTCTAGGATGGTATATATAGCAAAATTTTAGTGAATAATGTTATATAACTATCTCCCTTTAAAAATTGAGCAGATAGATACAATTGGAATTACTTACCTGACTCAAAAAATTTAATGAAATTTTCTATTTAAAGTTTCAAAAAATGGCCAACAATAGTAATATATTATGTTATAATGATTAATTCAATTCATAAAAAATGTTAGATGTGTTCATGTTTATATATAATAGCATCACATTGTTTAACCCCGTAGAAAACCCCTTTAACCTAAACTGGGGTAATTTTTTTAGTATATTCAATATTGTTTCTAAAAAAAATTTAATTCGACAATATTATGTTATTACTTATTCTGATTCAAAATATTAATTCACTTTTATATGAAGTAATTTGAAGGAATAATAAAAATTAATTTTTACTTATGTTTATAAAATGATAAAAATATATTTTTCTAAATAAATGATTTTTTATATAAAAATGATTTTATAGAAAAGTAAATTATAATACTAATTCAAATGGAATTAATTTTATTTTAATATATAATATGAACCCTATTTTTATTTGAAACCAAAATTGAATACAAATTTTAAGCTTATAAGTACTTGATCAAAAGGGAAGAACTAAAAACTGTGTATATTTGAACAAAAACAATAATTATATTTCCAAAATGTTAAGCATATATTTATATGTTCAACATAACATTTATAATTGAATTATATTAATTATAAATTATGTATTTGTTCTATGAAATACCCTTTATCGTATTTAGATTTAATATTATATCTTCACAATATCATAAAAGTTACACTTTTGTAAAATTGGTGTTTTCTCTACTCACCCAAAAATATACTATTTATGAAAAATTACATAGAATAACTAAAGAAAAATTGTAAAATTTTTATTTAAAAATTAAAATTAATTTATCCATATAAATTTTAGTAAATCATTCCTTTTAGGTATTAATTAAATTCTTGAATAAATATTCGTACCATTAATTGTTTTTTTTGATATAATGTATATCTTATTTACTATAGTTGAAGCTATGGTGTTACATTCATCACCATTAAAAAATTTAATCCTAAAAATTTACAAAAGTATCCAATCCTGTCTAAATGTCTATTTTTATTTTTCAAAACATATTCTATTTCTCGCATTTTCTCTTCAATAGAACTATTTCTCTGATGTACATTCAACAATCGACTCATATAATTCTGCAATACGTGGCCTATTATATACGTAATCTCAATTATCACATCATAGTAAGATAAATGTGGTTATAATTATAAATCCTCACTGGTGAGAACAAGTATATGTTATATTATTTACTTTGTTAGGTATACTTGGTCAAATACCCTTTGAGGGGGGTGGGTGAATCAGGAATGACAGAATAAAACTACCATTGCATTAGATATTGTTTCATCCTTAAACAGAACAATATTCTATCTTACTTATATAGCAATATACGAACAGAAATAAAACCATGCACATGACACAATGATTTTACTTGGTTAGCCCTCACTAGACTATGTCAAAGGAGCATACAATGAAAATATTATGATTTACTAAATCGACTAAAGCTCACATTAAATTACAAGATTATATCTAGATCACTTCTATACATAGGATCATTTTCTTGACCATGTTTAGGGACTTCTCACTACATTCCCAAGGTTCACTCCATGTATTTATTTGTCTAGTATAACACTAGTGGAAATGATCACTATATTCCTCTTACAATCCACACTACTCTTGGAAGGGATCCAGTCCAAGTTTATGGACATGTAGGTCCTTTTATTTTCATGAAAGAACACATCCTAAACTTTAGGTTGATGATCAATTGATGTACCTTTTCTACTTGTAGATAAATTCCACTTTTAAACGTACTATTAGTTAGAGTAAATTACATCAGAGAATTGTTTTAGTGCATTTTTTAGGCTTCCTTCAGTCGTCTGTAAACCACCTCTTCTATTCCATGAAATGTGTTGGGGCTATTCATTGTGTATTTCCTATCATACGAGAAACCTCCCAATTCTCCACAACATAATAACTCCATGAACTCTCTCTACATACAACCTCTACCTTCTACTTCTGCATAATGTTTTTATTTACAACCTTCTCTTACCACTTCCACTAATTCATAATTCCATCTATCAGAGGTTTTTTCTTCTACATACATTTTTATTTCTTTATAGAATACAATTATCCACAAACACCCTTTCATGGAATTATTTTCGTTAAATGCTTCACCCATCACATAATTTTCCTTCATGAACCACTTTCTCACATCACCAAATTCCCTATGGAATGACATTTACTTAGGAAACCCATTCTTTGTAATGATTGGATTAGCAGATATGATATAAGAAAATGGATCTTCATAATATACTAATCCGATATTTCCAAAGTATTCACCATGTACCTTGCCCCCCCAAACCATTCTTCCCTACACAGTCCACATACCGCCACACTTCTTTTATAGCGACTATAATCACTTCCTCGTTTCTTCCAATGATCGGTCATCCCAAATACCTTCTACCTTTCGCGCACCACATTCAATCGCCATATAAATTTTTTGCTTTAATTTACCATCTTCCTTTCGCATACATGATGCATTTATCATATTGCATTCCGTCACTACCAATGATAATCCATCCCACATTCCATATTACACTTCCTTTGATCAATCATTTCCACCATTGTTAGAATTACACCCCCCAACCTTGATACTCCCCATAAAAGATTCAACCCACCAAATCTTGTTTCTCAACCTAGAAACTTCTCCCCATGACTTGACTAAAAAACATTATCCCTCTGAAAAGACATAATTTATCACCCTATGCCAACAAATGTTAAGGCCATTACTCTTAGGCCCACAATAGGGTAAAGAATACATATTAGCACATTAGGGAATATACACCATACCTAAGGGAGAGTGGTACTCATATCCACACTTGCTCATGTGAGGGGAGTTGAATAAACTCCTAGAGCCATTTTTTTCTTTCAAAAGCTACTTTGTGTAAGCAATTTGTCATAAAATATAAAAACTGTTGTTCTGTTGGCAAATACTCCAACACCACAAGCCCTTCCACCACATTTTCCATGGTGAAATGGTACATTTATTCAATGTTTGTTTCCCTTGAGTGATGAAATGGATTTTTATATGATTTATAGCACTTGATTTATAATAATGAAATAAAATTAGAGACATCACTTCAACTTTCACATCATCAATCTACTACTTCATCCGTAATAACTGCATAAATATTTGAGTGGGTATAATAAAACAAGCATATGCGGTGATCAATGAGTTGAAATCTTGTTTCTTTCATATCAGTGAAATAAAAAATCCACCATTTTAATAATAACCACATTAAATTGATGTTATATCATTTTCTAAACCATCCCGATCTATATCTGTATATCCGAATAGCTCGGGCTGAGAGTTTTTGTTATACATCAAACTAAAATCCATAGTAACCTTGATATACCAAATTAACATTTTCACTAAAGAATTAAAATTTCCGTGGGATTGATTTGATATATCACTAAGTGGAATATGAAAAAATATATCTACTCATGTAATTATTAAGTACAAAAAACATCCAATGATCTTCCTATATTCTATGACATTGAATTATTTTCCTTCATCATCCCAAGAGAGTTTCATCTAGGTAGCCACTAGAGACTTCATCACTTTTGAATTATCCGTTCCATACCTTCTCATAATTTTTTTTGGAATATTTAAATTGAGAAATTAAAGTTTAAAGCTTTTATTTTGTTACCTGTAAACCAAGGAAAATTGTCATCTCAACAGTCATTGAAATTTAAAACTCACATTTATTGAATTCGGAGAACTATCTGTAGTGTGATTCATCTAATCCCAAAAATATTATGTCATCATCATAAACCAGAACAAAAATAATTTGATTTCTATCATTATTTAAATAGAGATTACAATAAAAAAACAGTGAAAACCATGATTTTTCATAAACTGATCTAGCCATGAATGTTATACTCTTGGTTCTTATATCAAACCATATAAACCCTTCTTCAATTGAAAAAATCATTTATCGTCTTCATGAATGATAAAAATATCTGGCTATAGAATTTAAACTTTTTCTTCTTGTACCCCATTCAAAAATGAAGATCTGACATCCATCTAAAAAACAATGAACTTTATTTTCACTATAATGACCAAGAATAATATTACTGTCTATATCATTCAAAAAGGTGAAAATATTTCATAAATATTAATAACCTCTATTTAGGAGTAACCATTCCACATTAGTGGTTCATTGTTTCTAATCAAAATAAAATCATCATTCATTTTGTGGTAATAGACCCATTTTTTTGTTGACATTCATATCTGGTGTCCTCAAAACAATCCCCCATGTTATATTTTTTGCAATTTGGAAAAGATCTTTATTTAAAGATTGAACCCAATTATCATATCCAGTTGCTTCACAAAAACATTTTGGCTCACACTATGATATGTATAAAGATCTCTGTAGATTCCTCATCAACATTTTCATTACTGGAACTATCCGATAATCAATTATGTTTATTCTGTCAATTTTTGACCTTCTCTTCAGACTATGTGTGCATACTGATTTATCCTCACCCTTCACATCATCTAGGTCTTCTTCTAAATCATATTCTATTACTAGAGAATCTCATAATCCACTTATTTCATCATCACTATCCTCCAGAGAATGATATTCTATTTCATTAATATTCTACTCATTCTCTACTATGATTACAACATGGATTTCCATAATTCTTATGGGCCTCTTATTGTAGAATTTATATTCCATTCTTTAATTTGAGTACACAAGAAATATCCCGTGATCTCCATGAAATTCAAAATATGTTTGTATCGCTTTGTTGACAATGAAACACATACTTCTGATGATTTAAAAGTACTTCAATGATGTCTTCTTTCTATAACATATCTCATATGGAGTCTTTTATTTTTTGACTTAGTGAAGCCCTATATGATGTGAAGACATCTATTATCGGTGCTTCATTCCAAAATTTCTCTACAAGGACTTCCTTAATGAGCATTATCCTGGCCATGTTTTAAAAAATCAAACTTCATCTCTCGACTAATCCAATCTTACATGGAGTTCATAACTCTGAAACATGATTCTTTATCCCATGATTCTAAGATATAATTCTATACTTGGAAATTTGTGTACTATGTTCCATTATTTTGTCATATATTTCATATCATTCGATCTAATATCTTATCAATATCCATTAGAAATATTTTTATGAATCTAAATACACAAATTTGTGGGTGATGATTGGAACCCGTGCCATTCTTCTATAATAATCAATTAATTAAACATAATCTCCCCCTCTATCAATAGATCTTGGTGAAATTGGTCTATACACATAAATATTAACCAACTCATGCAATCTTGTTGACTTATTATATTTTTGATTATATGCATTTCGAATTAACTTCACTTATTGGAAGGTATCACACTTATGTCTAGGATAACCTGATAATCTAGGGAGATCTCAATCACCATAATATTTCACCAAATCTTCCAAAGTTTCTTAGCTTATTTTAGAAAGTCATTTTATCCAAAAAAAAAATTCTTTTTCCTCCAAATGAAATCACATATATCCTTGTCTAGTCATGATACAGAGACCCACATTGCTATTATTTTAATGCAATATAAGAACACCATATTTTTCCTTTATGACACACAATTTCATGGAAATTCTTATGGTTTTTCCTGAGTTACACAATTGACTTATACTTAATAATTTGCGACTAAGACCTTCAACAGCCCATAAATATATATGTCCCATGTCTTTTCCCCCATACATTTCTTTCCCATCTAGTGATTTTGAATAGTTCATAATTAACATATATTATGACACCTTCTTTATCATACATGATTTATATCATTATTTCATTATTTCATATCATATCAGAGGTACATCCACTATAATTGATCCATATCCCTCTGTGACATAATTCCTTGAATGGAATTTATATTACCACATGATGATCATATTTTATATTATTGATACGTGTTTTTGAATTCATACCCTTTTATGAATTGAAACTCTTAGCATTCCTCAAAATATGATAGATCAACATTATCTTCTTGAGTTCCAAATATATTTTTCATTTTCATCTCATTTGATGATACCTTTTCCTCTTGCTTATAAGAAACCTCAGGTTTCATTGACACATTCCTCTGTGATGGTGAGAAATATCTTTCCTTGGGTTTGAATCCTCCACACCTAAAATAGTGGCCATCAAATTATGACCTGAAAATTGAGATCTGTATAAGGACATATGTTGGTCTTGTTCCCTATGGTACCTCTTTTCCATGGAAGTAAAATTTGGTGTGTGTCCCTTATTTCCACAAAAATTTAATCTTATGTGGGGTACATTCTATTGTGAAAATAATGAACCCCAATTTATCTCTTTGGTTCTCTAAATATTCAAATTCTACTTCAAACAAAAATTGATCTTCAATCTTGGGGTAGGATCCTGAGGTTTTACTTTAACAATTACTGTATTCTAATTTTGTTCAAGTCACATTCCGCCCATTACATTTGAATTTGGCGGTTTCTAATGTCCTACTAGACAACTATGATCCACTTTCATAATTTTTATGCCCCACATTATCTATTTTTGCAATGTTATTTTATGAGTCAACAATTTTTCTCAATTCATAACACATTTTCAAAGAATGATGACTTCCTCTTCATGTTATTTGACACATTCGATTTATTCATTTCTCAATTTACTAAAACTGCCAATCTACCTTATATATATATATATATAAATATTGATTTTATAATCAACCTCCTTTTCTGAGAATTCTAGGTCTAAGGAATTTAGTTTGTACATAATTTTATACAGCTCAGACTTCACTTCTTCCTACTGCTACATATAGAGTTTGGAATCATCAACCACTTTATTATCTTTCTTTGTTTTGGCTCTACAATCATATACATAATTTATAATTCATTTAATTGAGGTTTTAGATCACGTCTTCCTTCAACTTCATTCTCATAACTGTCACTTTTATAGTTTTTTGGGAATTTCCATACAACCACCAATATAAAATCTTTTTTATGATCATTTCAGTTATCCAAATCTTTTTTGTTAGAATCTTCTATGATTTTATATTATTTTGAATAAAGATTCTTCTGTTTGAAGAAACTTTTCATTACAATTCTCATACCTTTAACATTGGTGGGATACATCTTCTGGGGACATTGATCATGGTTTTCATCACCATAATCAAAATTACCAGTACAATTTACTTCAAAATCTCCAATCTTTCCACATCTAATGCATGAAAGTGGAAGTTTACCTTTGAAATTTCCACTTCCTATTTGTAGTTATGAAGATAAAAATGACATGAAATCATCCAAATAATCATCCTTTGTAATATCCTCTACTATAATATTCTCCATGAGCTTGAATTCCGTTTATATGGACTTTCCCTTTTTTGAAACAATGTTATCTTCATTTCTATTTTCACATGAAACTACAGTACAATGCACAGTATCCAATGTTATCTCCTTTAGATCTTTATACTCTAATACTAAAACTTTTGGATTTAACCAAGGTGGATATTTCCATATGATATGGTTCACAATATTTATTTCTTTAATGAATTATTCATGACCACGATTTTCATCCACTACAAAATTCACCCAATCAAAAATGAATCAACAAGTCCATTTGGGTTCCTTCTTAGATATTAATACTTGTTCCACAAAACAAACATCTTTTCCTCTCTGGCCCTTTAATTTCCTTCATTGTTTTTCAACATATTTTCCCAAAAATCATGTGATGTTTTACAGGAAATCACCATCAGAAAATTGCATTTGATATGGATCCCCTTGATGAATTGATTTTGTTACCATCGAAATATGATTATCTTATTTTAGCTTCTGATAAATCAATACTATTAATATTGGAAGATATTTCATGCATAGCTGATGTGAAGACATCCATTCCTAATGATTGGAAGTATTGATGCCTCTGATTCATCCATAGTTGAAAATTGTTTCGGTCGATGCTCAGAATTCCTTTGTGATTGACCAACTCTATTTCCTCTACTAAGATAGAACCATTGATATTTATACTTTACCTCAGATACCAATTATTAGGTCCACTAGGTTAAATACCGTAAAGAGGGGGGGGAGAGTCATGGTATGAAATATTAAAACTAATACCCCATAAGAACTTGTTTCATTGTTAAAAATACACACATATCTCTTTATCCCATAGTAATATATCAATATAAATAAAATCATACACAAGACATAGTTATTTTACTTGGTTCAACCTCACTGGAATACATTCAAGGATCATAGAATTGAAATGTGATGATGAAACAATTTCACTAAAGCTCACCACTAATTACATGGTTTAGGCAAGAACACTTCTATTCCCAGTCTTGCTGTCATTATAAGATTTATGGTTTGCTCACTACATTCCCAATGGTCACTCCCTAGGTCACTTTATCAAGATTACTTCTAGTGGATATGATCATCGTCTTCCTATTATATTACTCATTATTCATGGAAGGGATCCACTCAAAATTTATTGACTTTTAGTTCCTCTCATTAGAATGAATTAATCCATCCTCAGCATCAGGTAGATGATCTATTGAAGTCACTTTTTCACACATAAAAGAAATCATCTGTTCGCGTACTGTTAGTTTGCGAAAATTACATTCTTGAAAATTTTTAGTGCTTTTACAGGCTTCCTTGAGTCCTCCATGAACCACATTTCCTATTCCACAAACTATATCATAGCTATTCTTTGTGGATTGCCTCTCCCACAAACTTTCTTTACTTCCAACACCGCGTACCACCTCTAATGATCGTCTATGTGTACCACCTCTACATACTGCTTCTTCCTGATCCATTTTATTACCACAACCAATTATTTGGAATTCCTTCTTCTATTGAATGTTTTTTTAGTAGACTAAATTCATCATTTTCAGAATAAATTTTTTCTCAAACACCCTTTCATAGAATAATTTCTGTGAAATTATTCACCTTTCACAAAATTCTCCGTCACGAACCACTTTCGAACGTCACAAAATTCCCAAAAAAAATTATTTTCTTATGAAAATAGCTCAAATTAATTATGGTATTAGTACTCATTATATAGGAATATAGGTCTCCATATTCCAGTAATCCAAGATTTCCAAAATCATCACTGCATACTGAGCTCTCGTGAACTGTTCGTCCATACGTGGTCTACTTACCACCACTCTTATTTTGTGGTGTCTTAAATCACCACATTATTTCTGCCAATGATAGCCCCTACCATGTGAGAGGACTTGTTTGGGATAAACCTAACACTCAGAGAGGGGTGAATCAGTGTTGGGGAATTTTTAAACCAATTACAAATTCTATCAATGTACCTCTTTTCCTGTTAGGCTCATGTTTCTCTTATTATCTTTTCCCTGTCGCATGCAATAATAGAAAGAAGTAAGAATATGCAAACGATATTTTTATAAGGTTCACCACTCAATAAAAGTAATTACATCTTTGACATGCATGTATATGACCAGTGCATGGATTATCCACTATAATGTGATATTCTATTACATTGGAGTGTATAGGAAAGCAATCTTTTAGCCAGTGTGAGTCCCTACACTTTTTAGGGGGGCGGGAAACAATCCTCTTCCCTAGAATGGTGATATCCCAGTCCTACTTGCAGCCTTTATCTAGTTATTTATACTACATAAAGAGACAATCCTCTTTCTTCATGATAAGGTAGGTTATTTTCTTGGTCTTCTTTAGTGCTCTTCAATTGATTACTTGCAAAGCAGTAGGCAAGCAATTCTTCCTTCTTTATTTCTCTTCTTCTATAGTTCATCACTAACTGCACTAGACTTATTCTTTCTTCTTCTTCATGAAAAATAATCTGCACTAAACCTCTTCTTTCATTAGCTAGAATCACATACACCAATGTGATTGTTCAAACACTAGGGATCAGCTCACCCAACATCATATAAATTAAACTGCCATGAATAATTGTCAGCCTCTAGTTGGGAATAATTTTTTTTCTTATTATTCTCTTCTTTCTCTTTGACATTGTATAATAATGAATAGTATGAAAGTGTCTTAATCTCTTTTTTCAATTCTCAATACGAACACATAAGTGTATCAGTATACTTCCTTATTCTTTTGTGAAGATTTGGGTTTAGATTCACATATATCTCTTCATCACACAATCATCCAAACCCTTGAAAATAGTGTATATAAATCGTCAAACCAGAGAGTGTTGAACTTTAAGAAAGTAGAGAGCTCCACGGGTCATCTTATTCACATAGAGGACACACTATTCTTCTTCATAAAACTAGTTATGATAATGGATCTGTCTTCGTGAATCACTACATAGGTGAGTATTCAACGGTTGTGTACTCACGGGATCTCATTCACAACACACCACGAGGGATTGAAAAAAACAGTTGTTTTTTGTGCTTTGTTCTTCGCATAGAAGGTGTGGTTCTCCTTCTTTTCAAGACACATCAAGAGTGCAAAATACTTGTAAAAATCCTGATGTACCCTCAAATATTTTGTGCACCCTTCTATGTGACATACACCTAAAATTCAAACCATTCATGTAAAAAAACATTTTGGCTCGAAAAAGTATTTTCGCGCAACTCTCCTTTTTTCGCACAACACTGGATTTTCACGCAACACTTCACGTTTTCATGCAGCAATCCTTTTCGTTTTTTTGGCGCAACATTGGATTTTTCGCGCATCTCTCTTTTTTCGCACAACACATTATTTTTCATGAAAAACATTAATTTTTTTGCACCACTTATTCTTTTCACGCACTAGTCAATACATCGATTTTTCCACGTGTCAGATCTCAGGATTTTTCTAAGTGTCGAGCATTAACAAATGAGAGGGGTTCACCTCATATTTATAGACATTTTTAACCCTATACAAAAAAACTACAATGTGCATAAAACTATCTTCATGTGCATAAAAACTATTTTGCGCAACCTCATATTCCAGACAATGATCCAATTTTTTTCGCACCTCGTGCCTTTGTCAATTTTCGAGATTCTTATCTCGAAACACTTCTTGCGCAAAAAACATCATTCCTCTATTTAGAGCAACATGCCAATATTTAGAGGACTATTTTATTTTTCATGCATCCCGTTAATATTTTGTACTCCACTTTATTTTTTGCACATCCCACAGATATCTCGCGCACCACGTTATTTTTCACGCATCCTGCTAATATTCTACACACCACTTTATTTTTCCCCCATCCCGCTCATATTTCCCAAACAACTTTATTTTTCGCACATCATGCTGATATTTCATGCACCACATTATTTTTCACGCATCCCGATAATATTACATGCACAACATTATTTTTCATGAATCCCACTAATATTTCGCAAACCACATTTTGCAAAAAACAACTCTATCCATTTTTTGATTTTTAGGCCATAAAATTGGGTAAACACTAGAAAGCGGCACCACCTTAAACTATTGTTTTGTGGCACCTACAGATTGTCTATTCCTTTGTTATTGCTCTCTTCACTGCTTCCCATAACCATTATTCACCTTTCATTACAAACTCTACTATTGTGAAATATAACCTTTGATAGACCATTTTTAGAATCGTCGGAATTAAAAAGGGATGTACTGAAACTTTCTTATTTTCTAGTATCATCATTCCTTCCAATCAAAACTGTATATGACTGGCAAAATCATTTGTCCCCCATTCCATCACGAGTCTTTCATCACAATTTCTCCTAACTTTTGATATTTTTGAAATATCTATCAGCAATGCATCGTCTAGTTTTTCAACAATATTCATTGTTGTAGACAATGTATCACCTTTGATACATGTGCTTTGAACTTAATATCAGCTCAACAATAGTCTGAATTATCTTCATGGAGAATTTCCCAAACATGACATCCAATGTTATGATTATATAACAATACTCCTGGTATCCTCACTTTAGCTAATCTCCATTTACATTGGACTCCTTCTTCATTTTGACCACTATTGACAGCTGTTGACAACAAATACAATCTTCATACACAAAGTGGTCCCAACAATCTCCCCCTTTGTATTTGTTGTCAATACCTTAACAATCACCTCAAATGAATATGTCAATGTCAAAATGATAATCTTTACCTCCATTTACTTCTGTCTCCCCCCAATACATTCTTTCCATTTTTTCCACATTATTGACAAGAAATACAAAGATCAGGGTATAAAGGGTATCATTCCCTACAAAAGCAATGTGCCATCAATCATTTCACTCTAAGTATACTTGATAAATGATCAGTGTAAAAAACAAGAGGATTTGATTTAGACAAAAAAGCTATCCTTTACCCACTAAATACGACACCTCATGGGATGAGAACTCATACACTTGTCTTCAAGGGTTTTCCACATTTATTACTGGTCGAATATATTGAATGTGATAAGAAATAATCAACTTGAATTCCTACACTCACATTAACAACGGATTAAAAACAATCAAATGCAATTGGCAGGATAAGTGTCCTTGGGGGACTTTTATTATTCTTATGTCACTGATTGACTTAGTTACTCTCCCTTTGTAAAAAGGTCATTCCTTTGAGAAACTAGGGATAAGAGATTACGAAATGAAATACCTTTTCCAATGACATAGTCCTTAGAAAATCTTTAGAGTAGTTGAATTTAGTACCAATTGATGTTGGTACATATTGAGATAATAATTATGGATGTTCCTTCATGTGTCTCCTTCTATAGGGAACAATTATTATCACTAAATCTTCGGTTCTCCCCCTAAGATCTTGTTTCAGCTTCAATTAAAATTATTTGAATAAAAAATACAATACAAAATGATTTAAAAAAATAATATGGATCTTCCATGCTTCTTCAATGTGAGGTGGAAGGCTGAGATGATTTTCTCAACCAAGGTGCTCCATTTTCTCCACAACTCACACTTTTACATTTTATCATTAATTTTGAATGTGGTTGTGTGGATCAGAATACTTACTCTATATCATTGTGCGTGAATCTTCTTTCTTCAAGTGCTTTCCATGAACTAGAATCTCTCGATGCAAGTTTCATCCTCTTCATGAATTCTTGTTGGGATGGAATAAATTCAAAGCACTTTCGGACAGTATGTCTAGCCTTGTTGCACATCACACATAGAAGTTATTTGTCATCATGTAGAATCTTCTTTTTGTTTTTAGTACTATACGTAGAATGTACATCTTTTATTTTCCTCATTCTTTTCAAATCATCTAGCCAAACCACCAGTATATCATTAGGTACTGAGGCGTCAATATTTGATCTTCAATATGGATTCATCTAAATTTTATTCTTCTTTGTAGTAATTTTGGAGGTACTGCCCTTCAAATTCTTGAATTTAGCATCCAAGGTCTTCTCAAATTTCCTCATTATAGTCTTCTTGGGAGTTTTTGATTTTCCAACATTCTTCTAACTACTTCCCAAGGATTCTTTTTCTTTCATAGCCTACTCTTGTGATCTTATGTTCTTTTTAGCTCTGGGTACCTTTTGAAATGAACATGTACCATTCATGTGACCACTCCTATTGTATATATCACATATGTTATCTAACATTCCAAATCTATTTCCAGTATACATATGCTTCTTACTCTATAGATGTTGCTTCTTCATCCCTATATTTCTCCACCTTGATCTGGGATTTCTTTATGCTTTTACATTTAAGGGGTTGTACCAAAAATCTAGTGCAAAATGCCCAAATCTATTACTGCACCAGCATCAACCAACAAAACTTGACCTTTTCCCATATTCCATATAAGGTCACCGAATATTCTTCTTGAATTGTTGTGCTTTCTTTGGGGAGATATCTTCTACATCCTTTCCCTTATCCACCATATCTATGGTAGTAGGTATTTTTTCATTCTTCTTCATCCATACTTGTTTAGAATATTCCGTCCAACCTGCACTTTTTGTTGACGCACTTTTAAAGACATTAGTACATGTTGGTATAGATGGTACCTTTACATTCTCAGCTACTTGTGATAGATCAATTAGTGAATCCCTGATATTCTTATCACATGTTGGAGGACTTTTGATAGTATAATCCACCAGTAAGCATTGAGTACTAGCAACAATTATTTCCTTCTTTTGTGGAGACTCAATATCTGTCTTCTCAATATTGATCATTCATATTCTAATTCGAGACATCTCATATTGTGTATGACTTCCTGATGTTCAATAATTTTCATCTTCTCTTCTCAATCCATCATTAATCTTTCATCTTTATCTTCATGCATCATTACTTTGTTTTGTAACAAAGAGTCATGTTCATTGATATTTTTGGAGTTTTCATCCAAATATACCTTCTTGATAACATTGCACTTTTTCAGCTCATATTCATGTGCATGGATCATATTTTCTTTAGTCTTGTTGACTCCCTCTTTCTCTCCAACATCTTTTAGCCACTTTGAAGAAATTACTTCAAATCCCCTCTTTGTTTATTCAAAACCTCCATCCAGTTTGGAGAACATTAAACATTCTTTAATTTTTTCTTGTGATACATTCTCCAAAGCATCAGATTCTTCTTCCAGCTAAGTGATATTTTCTTGCATGCCTTGAAATATACCACAATATTGGGTTGTACGTTCTTCAGGGATCCCAATCAAAATAATTCTTAATCTATCAACTGATAATTATTGAGTAGTTGTAGATTCATCATCACCACTTGTACTATCTTTTTTATCATGTGAATAATTTCCAAAGGTACTAACACATACCTCTTGATCCATTGAGGTAGGAAGGTTGTCCATCTTCTTGGTGGGAACTTGAGCAAGATTATCATTAATGTCCATGTCCGGTGTATCTTCAATGTCATATTGATATGGAGAACCAGATGCTTCCACTTTTTTATATAAGAGGGAATTATTCTTCATCTTTCTCTTCTTTTTATTTTTACTGTTCATCATGGTCAAGGTAGATATAGACTTCTGCTCAGGGATAAAAAAATATTCACAGAAATTTTAATTCATTGATAACTCCAGAAAGATACTTGGGTCTTCAAATGAGAATAACTTCATTGTAGAGAATCCAACAAAGGTGAACCAGTCCCTCTGATACAAATTGAGAGGACCCGTTTGGGATATACCAAACATTGAGAGGGGGCGAATCAATGTTGGGGAAATTTTAAACAAAGTCTATCTTTTATCCTTGTTCATATTGACCTATTAGAATCTTGAACCTCTTATTCTCTTTTCCCTATTGCATGCAATAATAGAAATCTGTAAAAATACGCACATGATATTTGTACAAGGATGAAAACCCAATAAGAGTAGTTGCGTCCCTTTCATGCTTGTATATGACAATTTCATGGATTATCCAATAAGATGTGATATGATATTATAGTAGAGTGGATAAGAAAGAAATACTCTAGTATGTGTGAGTCCCTACACTTTAGATGGGGGGGATCTTCTTCCATTGACTGGTGATAGCCAAGTCCAACATGCAGCCTTTATCTAGTTCATTTATACTACATATAGAGACAATATTTTTCCTTCTTGATAAGGCAGTTTCTACTCTTGGTCTTATTTAGTGCTCTTCAATTGATTACTTATAAATCAGTAGGCATGCAATTCTTCTTTATTTCTTTCTCTTATTCTCTAGTTCAACAATAACTGCACTAGACTTATTCATTCTTCTTCTTAGTGCAACAACTAACTACACTAAACTTCTTCTTTCTTTATCTAGAATCACATAAACCAATGTGATTATTCAATAAATTAGGATATTCTCACATAGCATCATTTGAATTAAATAGCCCTGAATGATTGTCATCCTTCAGTTGTGAATAGTCCATTCTTCTTCTTCTTATCTTCCTTCTCTTTGACATAGTATATTAAGGAATATTATGACATTGTCATAATCTCTTTCTTCAAATCTCAATACCAACACATGAGTGTATCAGTATACTTTCTTATTCATTTTTATAGATATGAGTTTATTTTTACATCAAATCTATTTTTCACACAAGAAACAACACCATTGAAAATAGTGTATATAAATCATGCAACCAGAGAGTGTTCACCTTCGTGCAAGTACAGAGCTCTGCAGGTCTTCTTCTTCACGTAGAGGAAACGTTATTCTTTTTCAGAGAACCAGGGATGATTTGTGGATCTATCTCCATGAAGTACTACACGAGTGAGTATTCACTGGTTTTTTACTCCCGAGACATCCTTCACTACACATCGCGAGTGATTGAGAAAAATTGTCACTTGTTTGTGCTTTCTTCTTCACAAAGAGGGTGTGGTTCTCCTTCTTTGCAAGACACTTCAAGTGTGCATCGCACTTATTAAAAGCCTATGATACCCTAAATTTTTTTGCACACCCTTCTAGGTAACTTGTGCGTAAAATTCAAACCTTGCGCATAAAAACACCTATTGGCATGAAAAAGGATTTTTGCACAACTCCCCTTTTTCCCATAGCACTGGCTTTTTGTGTATCACTTCACTTTTTCACGCATCACTCCGTTTATTTTTTTTCATGCAACACAGGATTTTTCGCGCAACTCCTTTTTTCACGCAACACTTTCTTTTTCGTGTAACACATTCTTTTTCACGAACCACTTCTTCTTTTCGCGCACTAATCAATACTTCAATTTATTCAGTGTGGAAATGCTCTAGATTTGTCTAAGTGTCAAGCCTTATCAAATGAGAGGGGTTTAACATAGATTTATAGGCCTTTTTAACCCTACACATAAAAAATACTCGATGCGTAAAACCCTCTTCATGCACGTAAAAACTATTTCACGCAACATCATATTTCGTGCAATGCCCCAGTTTTTTCACACACCACATGTCGTTTCCAATTTTCGAGCATTTGATCTCAAAACACCTCTTGCATGAAAAACTCCATTCCTCTATTTCACACACCACACCAATATTTCGCACACCAAATTATTTTTCATGCACCCCCTAATATTTCACGCACCGCTTTATTTTTCATGCACCCCGCTGATGTTTTACACACCGCTTCATTTTTCGCACATAAATCTCATATTTCATGCACCACTTTATTTTTCTCACATCCATCTCATATTTAGCGCACAACTTTATTTTTTCGCACATCCCACTGATATTTCACTCATCACTTAATATTTTGTGCATCCCACTAATATTTCGCGAACATTTTATTTTTCATGTATCATGATGATATTTCACACACCTCCCTTTGTCAAAAACAACTCTCTCCGTTTTCAGATTTTTAGGCCCTAAAATATGGCAAGCACTGGAAAATGGAGCCACATTAAACTGTTGTTTTGTGACGCCTCTAGATTGTTCATTCCTTTTTCATTTCTCTCTTCACTGCTTCACATAACTATTCTTCAGCTTTCATCATGAACTCCACTATCGTGATATATAACCTTTTATAGACCCGATTTACCATTGTCCGAATTACAATGGGAAGTACTAAAACATCCCTATCTTCCAGCAGCATAATTATTACAATCAAAACTATATATTAATGGTATCATTATTTCTCCTCATTTCCTTCATGATGCTTTCATCACAAATTCTCCTAACTTATGATTTTTTTGAAAAACATATCAGCAAAGAATCGTCTGGTTTTTCAACATTCTTCATTGTTGTAGATAATGTATCAACTTTGATACATGTAGATTGAGCTAAGGATCATCTCCACAATCATCTGAATTATCTTCATGGAAAATTTCCCAAGAATTAAATCCAATACTATGATTGTATAGCAATTCTATAGGCATCTTCACTTTTGCTGATATTCATTTACTTTGGAGTCCTTCTTTATCTCCTTCTTCATTTTGACCAGCATTGACAGCTATTGACAATAAATTTACACAATGTGGCCCAACACCACATACAATATTTCTATCATATACCCTATGACTTTAACATGATCATTTTTCTCCACAAACCATTCTCATATGTGGTCTATGACTCGCACTTCACGGTCCCTACCATTGCTGATTTTGTTCGACATTCTGCATACCACCATTCGCAGTCCGCTAATTATTTTTCAAAAATTGAATATTGTTCACTACTACATAGAAATATTCATTTTCCAAATACCTAAATATCAATAATGAGAACAAAAAATTTGAAAAACATTCGGAAACAACTCCACGTAAAAGTACTACTTCGATAAACACTAAACAAACTATCTACAGTCATATGGATTTGGAAACAAACACAGTGACAAAAGAAAATACCAAGAGATCACCCTTAGGTATTTTTCCAACATAATTCCTCAATAATAAGATATGGAACACAACATGTATATTATGTAGAAGAAGTAAAATTGGAGAATGGTAATCCACTACTCTAATACATTAATGAATTTCAAAGATCCTAATATCACATGTATTAGTTTCCAATCCCTATCAATTATTGCATCACTCCTATATGGGGCTACTCTAATAGGAACATGATCCCCCATTTTAAATTCCAAATTCATGAATATGATATTAAAATAAAAATGTTTCTTCATTGAGAAAGATTAATAAGATTTTGTGTAGCCATTAATTTCATAATTGTATCCCCTATGAGACATAGGCCAATAATATTACTTTCACAAACTTCGTACGAATATCTTATAGTACAAAAAATATCACCATACAACACTTTATATATTCCAAATTGAATTCATGAATGAATATATTTTTATATGAATATTTTGGTCATGATCAATATTGATCCATGATGAAATTATTTTCAAGTGAGCATGACCTCATCAAGTCTTATAATATCTGAAGTGTCCTTTAAAACTATCCATAATTTTCATGATGATATGTTAGGATCAAATGTTTCTCAATTCCATGAACTTTAAGAAAAATCTTCTTTTGTTTTGATGTATAGAATTAATTAAATTTTTTTACAATCAAAATAGTCCTACCATGAAATCTTTTGACAATATTAATATAGAACCATTTAAGGCACTAAAGAGGTAAACTTCCAATATTGAAAGGAAATTTTAGTACCAGTTAATGTGATAAATTATAACCAATATTACATAATAGTTTCGAGTAATATATATAAATCAAGTGAAAATTACATAGTAGAATTTTCCCATTTACATAGAAGAGTATGTGGAGTTTTCATGATTCCTTTTGGATACGTTCCTTTAGCCAATTAATAATAACAAACCCGATATCTTCATAAATAGTGTATTATTTCCCACTTCATATTATATGAAAAAATCATTATAATAAATTCAATTTATTTTAGGTTCAATAGTAAAATTTGATCTTTGAGATCCATTTATGAATTTTTCTTAGCACATGAATGGATAAAAGACGTAGCTTCTTTAAAAATTTCAAATTAATATATAAATAGATGGTGCCTACCAAATTCTAATCAATTGTGAAATAGAATATAATTTTTCTATTCATATCATCAAGTTAGGGAATTTTTATTTTTTCTAAATAGATCGGTTTGGAAATAATTTGAAATAGAATTAATGTTTTCATTTCTTTACTGATCACTATATCTAAATTTAAAAAATGGATGATTATTTTAAGAACCCAGATCTTCGTGCAGGTATATTTTTCCATTTTTTGGATTTTTTGAGAAAAATGAATTTTCTGGAAATTTCAGAAGTACACACCGTGTACTTTCTAAGTACATGGAGTGTACTCTGTTCCAGCTCGAAGCCGTGTGCTGGCCATGTCCGGGCCACACACATGGTGTGTAAGGCTGAGGTGGAGGCCGGTTATTTCGGAGTACAGAAAAAAATTCGACGTACACGTCGTGTACTCAAAAAGAACACGTCGTGTAATTTCTTTTTTTTTCAATAAATGGACCGGGGTCGCGCCTAACCCTCATATTCTTCATATTCTTCAGTTTTCGACTGTCCGAGAGAAACTGTACGGCCGGATCTTCGACGAATTCCTACCTCGCCGTCCGTTCTCCGATTCGAGCATGGTTAGTTGTGTTGGAATCGCAGCGGTGAGTTCTTCCTTCTGCTTGAGCCTTGTTTCTTGATTCCTCCTTATTTTCAAGTTATCATGAGATGAACGTTTTGTGCATTTTCTCAGATCTACATCATTCTAAGGGGAATTTGTCATTGAGGTTCACGTATATTGATCTCCTAGTATTGAGGTAGGTGGTTTGTGCCATTCTGTAGAATGTCTTTGAGTATTTTGTGCAAATTCCACCAATACCCTTGAATGGGGTATTGCGTGTTTCCTGATTTTCCCTTGTTTCTTGCCTGATTTGATTGATTGCTTTAGTAGAGGTTATTTCTTGTGATTAGAGTATTTTGTTTGTGCTCAGATTGCTTTTCCATGCTTGTTCTGCCTCATTGGCGTTTTTCCAGTTGCCATGCCTAGTCGTAGGATAGTGGAACTGTTGTTTTATTATTGCTGCTAAGATTTAGCTTATATCCAAGTAGTTCTTGAGGTTTACTTGGACTGTATACACGCATTGAGCATGTTTAGTTACTCAGGACTGTGAGAACCTAGAGTAGTATACCAAAGGGAGAAATGACAGAAGGGATTCTCCACAGTGTCTTTTAATCACGATGCGAGACCAAGTGGAGAATTGATGGAAGGGCTTCTTCAGAGTGTCTTTTAATTAAGACGCGGGCTATAGGGGGAATTGACATTGAGTGCATCCCCAGAGAGCCATTAGCATGATACGGGACTATAGGGGGAATTGACGGTGACTACTTACCCAGAGAGTCTACTTAATTTACATAGCTGAACCAGAGTGGTGAGAATGTGTGTTCCTCCTAGAGGGTTGCTAGTACATAGAGGTTGAACCATAGGGGTTATACTGTGAGAGCTACCCAGAGGGTTACATGTTTTCTTATTGTTGTTGGATACTTACTTGTGTGCCATACTTGTTAGAACTGGGGATTGTATCTGTTGTGATTTTCTATCTACTGCTTCTTGTTTTAGTACTGCCATGTATTCATTGACTGTTAGGCACAAATCTTAGGGTGATTGCCTACTGGGATTATATATCACACCCTGTTTGGGCCATGCTTTTGGCCCCAAGTAGACATTGTTACTGCAGGTATAGACAAGGGAAAGTGCCCTTCTACTTCGGGATCTTGACTGCATCAGGAGCGGGGGAGCATGGGACCGATCCGTGCCTCGCGATGCTGAGGAGAATACTTGTATTCTTTTGCACTGGGTTTCAGTTTTATTTAAGCAGATCGTTGTGTTTGCTATTTTCCTTAGATACTTGTACCTGCTGCATCATTGTCATCATAGTTATATATATACATTGCTTCCGTTGTTTGGGTTCTGTTTTTATGCATGTTGGTTGTTGCTTCCGCTGTTAATTGTTGTTTCTTACCTTGTATACCTTACCGAATGAGGGCATAGTTTCCCCACCAACTCATGAAGGCCCTCACTACTAGTCGGCAGCCTCTGGCATTCGGGGAAACGCGCTTGAGGTCATGTGGCGAACCGGGTACGGGGCACCAGTGGAGGGGCTCCAGACTCGGGTCGTTACAAATATATTATCTTTTACAACCATAAATTAGCCACCCCCATGATTTTTCTACATTACACATCATCCACCATAGTTTCCATCTCGGCGTGGTAGGGAATTTAGTAATCATCATACATTAGTAAATATTACCATCACATGTCCCCTTATTATTTTCATTATATTAGATGATTTATTTGAAACCATCTGGATCCATATATCTGTCACATCTATCAACATAAATGTAATAACTCCATATATTCAATAAAAATATTATATATAAATGAAAAATTAAATTTTTTATTACATATAAAATAACAATATTATTCAATATAAGGACTCATCCATTTGATTTCATTGACGAATCACTAAAAATCAAAAATCCAACCCTTCCTGATTGTAAATTCAATATAAATGCATTAAATAATGTCTTATTTAATTCATGAAAACATTATCCAGATTATTATGTCCATGTAAAAATATAACCTTTACATATCAACATGGTTTACAAGTAATATTATTGCTAAATATTTTGACCAAATCATCGATATTATACTTCTAATCTAAGGAAACTATGCACCACATTTATATTAGTAAGTGTAATCTATTCTATCTATAATTTTATCAATAAAGGGTTAACTATTATTACATTTATAGAGAAAACATGTGTTATAAAAGAAGTCTCCTATTTAATGAAACAAAAATTTAAAAATTCACAATATAAATAATAATGATTATGATACCTAAAAATTATTGAAAAATATTATATATGATTATAATTTTTTTTAGATTATAATAAGATATCATAAACAAATAATATAATTTAATTATTGACATAATTCATAAATATTTAATTCATCATATATAAAAATGGGAAGGGATTATTTGTAAATCCAAGGTTTTTTACAATTCGTTTTGTAATGTCTATATATCTATGAAAATTTCATATAAGAAATATCTTCCTTGATTACTTGTGGTTGATGTTATCCAAGACAAATATATTTTATTGATAAATATTGATGTCATAGAAGTTGGTAAACTAATTCCTCAATGAGGATTACATAATATATTTTCTTTGTAGTAATAGAATTGAGTTACCTATAGTTGATAAGAAAACTCAATGGACAGTAATTATTCTTTACAAAATTAATATGGTATCTCCATTGAAAAACACTTGGGGTGTATAAATCCATTTTTAAAAAATTGTGAAATTTATTTCATAGGTTGTACTAATTCCATAATTTCCTCCTATAGAGAGACGTAGCTATATTGTTAACATCGTGGAAGATATCTATGGAATCCTCAACCACACAATCAAGTAGATGTCTGAGATTATATTTTGGAAATAATTTTTCATTCCAAAAAAACATGTATATCTACTATTATAGTGATACCTTTCAAATTAATAAGACATATCTATTATTATTATTAATTATTTAAATTGACAAGATCGATTAGAGGTAGATATAGAGGTGATTAAGATTATGTTAAATCCACTTTGATTAAATTTGATTGTATTTATTAATGAGAAGTCATTATTTTCAACTCACAATAATAAATGTTTACATTACAATTATAAAGCTAATATATATAAAAGATTATATCTATGTCAATCCTATGTACAATAACAGAATTTCCAGATTGGGTATGTCTATGAATCATAATGGTTAAATAATATCATATCATTTTTGAAATTATATTAGGACTGTGATTCTTTACTTTGAACTCATTTTTTATGTTTCTAGGTATATGTTTAATTGTCTTTGAAAACTCAAATAATATAATAGATTGAGATGATACCGAATCAAATAAATTATTATATTATTTTGATGATCTAATGATTGTACCCATGACCATATCTTTATGAACTTTAACAACAGATGTAGTGATCATATAAGATTGGCAATTAAATCTTATCCTTTCCTAAGTAATGTTCAATTAAAACATAGTGGATCCATTCAAATAGTTTGACATATCATTAATGTTTAATCATTGGTTATATATGGATTCTATCTTATCGTTGAAATCAATATTATAATTGTAATTTTCTATAAACATAAAAAAAATATCACATTCACACAAATCATGTTCAATGTATTTCTATTAACATTTATTAAAATTTGAAGATTAAACTAATAACTTATGGTCCTTTTCCATTTTTATTTTTTATATATCACATATGCACGATCTTTTTACTACTTAACATAGAAGAAATAAAAAAAATTAGATAATTTTTTCAATTTTTTAATGGAAGAATATACTCTACAACCAAATACTAAAAATGTATTGTAGACTAATTAACTTTTATGTAAATAATTTATCCTAATAATTTACTGACCACTCAGACTACATGGACTACATACATAATTTATTACACACACCAAATTCTCATGATAAAAATAATAAAAAATGAATACTTAAATTTGGGTATTTTTCCACAAATGAAAATGAAGGAGAAGGTGCAAAAAACACACAGATTGTGTGAACCTCCAAGAGGCTTGAGATTATGTGACAAGTAAAGGTCCATGTGAAGGAACCAAGTGCAGCGGATAACCTATATCAAGTTATGCGGATTCCCCCATGAAAATTCCTACTTCTCTCGAAAATGAACCTTTGATAACCAATGGATGAATGAAGATATCCATATAAGCTTCCCCAGACCTCTCAAGTTTTCAATGTCGAGTTCTTGACAATCTTACCTGAAATACATTGAAAATATAGAGGAAGATATCTGAGAGGTGGATCCCCCATAGATTTCAAATATCATGTGACACATCACAATATGGAAAGATGATTTTCCATAAAAAATACAAATAATAATAATAATTAAATCCTCAATAATTTATAAAAAAAATTAAAGGAAATAAAATATAGAAGATGTGAGATTCTCTTGTGTCACTGAATATCATGAGATACACCCTTGCGATCCATAAGATATGACGGGTCCCTAGTGAAATCCTAGACACACCTAATGAATTCCCATTTGAATTTCAAACTCATTGTGAAAACGACCTCAATTATGTCTGGGGAACCATGCTCTCCCCCTTTTCCTCCCCATGGATTAACAGATGTATTTTACTATGAAATTATCCCACATATCCATAAGACCACTATTGGTCATTAGATGAACTTCCAAGATTTATATTAACTTTCATTGAAATTACACATGTCAATTGATGAAAATACAATCCTTTGCAAACAAAACTAATGGAATGAAATGTTGGGAACCCAGAATCTTCACATGGTCACAAAACTCCTATGACACTCAAAAGAAGTCTATAATGTTGTGAAGTGAGACTCTTGGACAATCCACCATTATCTCATTGAGACCCCTGAACAGACTACCCTTGAATCTCGAAATGTCCCTACAAAGGCATCGAGCATCTCATAAACACCTTTCAATATTCACATTGATCTTAAAAAGTCCCTTTAACATATCAATATGAAAATATGGATGTCCATCAAAATAACTGCATGATCAAAATATGTACCCATCAATTAGAAATAATCGAATAATGGATGCATTGAATGGAAGGACTCATGGCCCCTAAAAATCATGACACTCCCTTTTAATAATCCATGACTGAGGCTCCAGAAGACATGTGTTTCCATAACCATTTATCGACTCCATATTATATTCATTCATGATATGTCATGAAACCCGGAGAAAATTAAGGGTGGAGAGGCCTATAAATCCCCCACACCATCTTCAATGAAATTGGTTAAATTTTTCTTGTTCATGCACTTAAGTATACCCAAGCACATGAGTGGAATTTTTAAGGTTGCTAATCTCATGAACATCAGGTTTTACATCATGTAATATTAATGTGAATAGATGGAGTGATCATGTGACATTTATAAGGCACTTCACCTAAATATATGTAGACCACACAGTGGAATTTGGAAAAAAGCAGGATGAACAAACCACAAATATTCCTAATCACGTGAGACTAAATATAAATGAACATTGAATAAGTCTACGGAATTAAAAAGATAAGGTATATAACAAATAATGAAGGTGGTATACTTAAGTGAAAAAAATGTTTGATGACCCTGATGTGCTTCGTGAGAATCATCCATGACACGAGAAAACAAAAGGAATCATTAGCAAGATCTCATAATGCTCTTTCAGAATGCTATTTTGGTTATTTGAAATATTTTACACATGTCAGAGGAAGTCAGACGATCTCCCGGGGCATGCCACCATATTCTAATGAAGTAATCTAGGATTATCACCCACGTCTTGTGTCATCCATTAGATACATCATCTATCTTGTATAATGATTATCAATCATGTCATCCAAGTATCATGGTAGCATCTAGGAATGCCAACAAGCTCCCGTGACATCCCCCTATAATGTCATCCAATACTTGTGAAACCCTTCAGAAATGCCTATCATGTCTTGCGATGCCCTATGTTTGCTTCATCAAAGACATGATACCCCATATGATTTATTACATAATTCATCAAACAACTCCCTCTATATGTGTCTTCCAACTCATTGAATGACACCAAGGAATGTTAGATAGATTATGAGACACCCTCTAGATATTCCTTCCATGCCATATGATGGATTATAGAACAAACCACATTGATAATTCAATCACATCTTGAAATTTCATTCTTTATCATGAGACTACCTTTGGATATGCCACTCAGGTTATGTGAAGTCCTTTAGAATGACCAACTAGTTTATTTAGTTAATGTACAAATATTCCATGAATATAATCTACTACATATTAAGATAAGAAAAAAATTAGTGCATGATAGTTTCGAAACCGTGACATATCATCAGGGAAAACTCATTGTGTGTGCCCCAATTGAATGAACTACAGGATCTCTGATTCCCTCCAAAATCAGTATACATTGGACACCTTTCTAAGGGACCATCTCCATATCAAATATTCAAAGATTAATTACATTTAAAATTTTCCACCCACTGTTTCTCACATTGATATTGGATCACATTATCATAGGGAGATGCAATAGTCATACCATTCACATCATGAGTCTCCCCTAGCAATGAAAATGTATGCATGTGATCCCAAACAAGTGGCACGAAACATTCACCTAAACACATGGGAATCTACCTTGGCAAATTTCCTAAGGAAGAAACTAAACTAAGAATAGTCAAATTCCTATAGTATCCAGGATACTTAGGATTTCTTCCAAAGGCCCGATATCAAATCAAAATCCACTTCAATGAATGCTTTATGTCGAAACCTTTTTGACCATCAGTACCCAATCATTCCCATGGCATGATCACTCTACCTAACCAATCATGACACTGAGAAATAAACTTTAGAATGACAAATATGATTCCGTATATAACCAAGATTCCTAAAGAATCCCTCTAAGACTCGATATTGAACACTTTTTGTCCCAGAAAAAGTATATATATCTTTTCCACATGATATAAAACCATAGAGGTACAAAAAATGATGCATGTTTTGGTTCTAAAAATAATAAGGAAACATTGGATGCCTCAAAATGGATTAATCTCTTACTCAAAATATTAACTTCCTCCTTGCATAGATGCACATTTTGATGTTCTCGGTTATAGTAGTTTATCACCTAAGAAACCTCCCATTACTATAAAATGATGGAGAATCAGAAAAATATACTAATGGATTCCTGAAATAGACCCTTGTAATTTTCACTAAAATGAGAATTAAACCATTATTATTTTCAAGGTAATTACTCTTGTATCCGGATTAGGAAGAGATTCACTAACATATCTTAATTTTATATGAGTGTATCATGGCAGGATTTAATTCCCCTATGAATGTAGAGATGAGCCCAAACCTCCATCCTCTTGACCAATGTGAGTCCCCATGAGTCACTAGACAAAAAACCTTATTTACTGATAGCCTTTTGAAAAAATGTATGTTCCTAGCTATGGATGAGGGAATCAATGTAATTTTTCAATAAGAGAGACTATAGTAATCCAATGCTCATGATTGTTCACACCACAAACAGTACCCAAAATCAACAATTGGGACAAACAAAACCCACTTCAATGAGGGTTCCTCGTCATGTTTATATTCATCATGAAATAAAAATGGGGAACATGGCATGAATATCTCTGTAAAAAAAATTATTTTTTTATAGATAGTCATATATTTTTTTCCACTATATGCAAACAAAAATGGTGATCCTGACATGAATCTTCCTAATTAAAAATTGATAAAGTTATAGTCTCTTGATCCATTTTCATTTCACCCCAACTGAAAACAAGACTAAAAAAATATGATGTGAATATATCTACTGATAGAATGATTATGGTATAGGTCACCATTTTTCATACCCTATACTATCAAAGTAGTAATACTGTCATGATTTTTTAGATGATTCTCTATAACCAGGTTTCTCAAGAAATAATTTCCTCTCCACATTAACAAGTACAACCAAAAAGGTTGAAAAAATCCAAAAGAAAAGGACAATTGTGTTTACCATGAATATTGTATTGATCATATTATATCTAATAAATTGCACAAATCTATATCCTTGATAATTTTTATCTTCCCAACTGATGATTTTTCTCCCATCAACCCAATTCAAGATGATGTATTCATCATCCATCATTGTATTTGGTAAATAATTTGAGGAACCAACCCCCCATGGACACAAATTGATAACACATTCATAAAAAATCCAACATCAGGTGGAAAACGATGATATGGGATTACCATTATTTCAATACATTCTCAACCATGGATGTTGCCCACTAGGTTCTGAATGAAAGAAAACTGGAGAGTTCACATCACCTATAAAAGTTTGTTTCTAAGACAATTGGCATTTCCACGACATGAAAAAATTTTAGGATTATATCCATGGATCATAAAAATCGACACCTTAAGTCTCTGATGAAGGTGGAATTGGAATCCAAATACAACAACCTTTTGGCTTAGGTTCTGTTGAGGGGGGAACTTGTCAACTTCTTTCACCAACAGCATCCCACAGGTACCAACTAGTCACTTTCAGAGGGTAAAATATGACACACTACTACCAATTATTCCTACGAAACATGAAAAAATGAAGGATTATTAGAGGAGGAAGGAATTAGATACCCCATAGAGGGCTCAAATCCCCAATACTAATGATGATTCCTATCAACATATTCTAGTAGGAAACAACAAGAAGGATCATATTACTACCAACAAGGATTGTGTATGTGGGAATATTCTCACAACATGAATGGTGAAGGTTCATATCCCTACACCTCATGCATAAATTCTGTCAACACATTATGTTGGATCAAGGAGGACTTAAGTGAACACATGCACCTACATCAATAAAAGACATCTACAAGTGAATAATACAGATGGAAAATGTGATGTATTATATAACTACACAAACTTTTTTAAAATGAAAACATATTTTAACAATTTTTGTAGGACAACACCATCATATTCCAATACTATTTCTGATAAAGGGACATGCACATACTCAAATCACTACTGTTAGTAAAGGAAATACTCTGATAATCACAATCATGTGGTTGTAAAAGAGAAGACACACACTCTTACTCTCATTCAAGAGGATTATCGATATATTTTGAAAAGGGATGAGGAAAAGGATTCAGATCATAATCTCATTCTGATCAGGGCTCACCAGGTGAGAGTGGCATGTGCATCAGGATAGGGGAACATGTCTATCGAAATTTTGGTGGCATATTCCAAGGGCTAACCAGCAGCTCATATACCAGTTTTGAATGGGGATCACAATTATTGAAGGGGAACAAGCCTTTGGATAAGTTAATATTCCAATTAAATATGTGTAGAGGAATATTACAAGTTCCATGAATCATGTATATATCCCCATTATGGTGTTTCTATGACAGTGGGAATGGCACAAGCCTTTGGACATGTTCATATTCTTGTTAGTAAATTTTTATTTCTTATTCTAGGATATCATGAAGGTCGAGATCATTTTCCCACTTCCACCGATGAAAGACTGAACCAATATCATTCCAAGGAAATTAAAGAGGGGGATCATATTTCTTCTCCCATTCTCGATGTCTATTGGAATATTTAAATGGGGAATATATATTCAGAATAGTCTCATATTCATATTCCAACTGGGGATCACCAGGTGAGAGCGACACATGCCTCGGGGAAGGATCATACATATGAAAAGAATGACCAATGTTATTTCCCAAAGGCTCGATATTCAGTTCAAAATACCATCATGATTGAGGCTCCACAATATAGAATGGAACTTTCATTAAGACAAGTTCATATTCTAGACAATAATTAGACAATATATTGGAATATTCCAAAAAAATTTAAGTAGTGGTCACATACTCCCACAAAACCAGATGATTTAATAAATATTTTGGAAATCTTTACACGACAATACCATATCCCAACACAATAATAAAAGGGGGGTCATTATATTCTGACCATGATACAAAACATGAGCCATATTCCTAATCCTCTCAATACTAGTGTTCTTGATGTTGTTTTAGAAACATTTACAATTCCATGGTGATTCTTCTACTATTCTATCAAATAATTAGTATAATAAATACATTACCATGATAATCCTCCTTATGGTATTGTGGATATAGATTTCAAGTAATCTACTTATGATGTCCTCCATGGTTAGCCACCACATAATTATATCTTCCATGGACAAAGATAATGAATCCATTGCCTTTCAACCTCCATATAGAGAGGTTTTGAAAACTATGACACCCTTATATAGATGGGTGCTCAAAATATTGGGGTCAACTACTTAACATTCCCCATCAACCTCCAGTAGCACCCCACTCCCATCAATAGGCGACCAATAGAGCCATATTTTATAGTCAGCCCAAATAGAGGTGTGTAATTTTTTTTGAGGAGGAGGTGACCTAGAAATATGTTGTGATTTAGTCAGAAACAACCTCCTCATCATGATCTAGCACATCACTACATTAGACTATGAGATATAAGATGAGATAGAAAAGTAGTTCATTTCTTATCTATGAAATAATATGTCGGATACTAATCAGAGCTTGAAGGATCGACAACTACTTTATCAAGGATATGTGTTTCACCTTCAACCAATAAATATACTATTTTTTCACTATACGTGGATACTATCTCCATGGATTGTGATCAGAAATCATGAATTAGTAGTGTAGATCTGCAACATGATTTCCACTATTTCGTCGTGACTCTAAGGGAGCTGATCTCTAAAGCCATGTCCTGTATCCATATTTGAGGATGTGGAGTGTATGGATACTTACACTTCTCCACACCCCTATAAAAATAAAACCAATCAGATTTGGCGTCCAATAATGTTATGGTCTCTGGAGAAATCACGGGAGTTGGTAATTCTCAACCAAGATGGTCAGTACAATAGAATGACACAACTTCAACGATTCCCAGACATAACGAACATAGGGGGTGGATAGATAACATGAAATAAAATTGGGCTCTTGATGTAATGAGAATTCATTTCAGACATGGAGAGAGATGTTTTGATCATCAAGAAAATGTATCATGTTGAATAGTTCTCATCATGTATTTTCATCTCATTTAGATTTCACACGAGAAAAATTGATCCCCTAAAATGATCCATAGTTATAGATTCCATAACATCCATATAAGTGTGGAACTATCCCCATGGATATGGGAATATCTACTACCACCTCCACCCCTTAGAACATAGATTCATGAGAGTATTCATGACACATCCTTGGTATCTTTTAGTGACCCCATCCCACTATGCTAGGGGAATTTATATATCAATAAACATATTTAGGTTAATCATACCCTTGGAGGGTCATGGGAGGATCCTTAGTAATTCAATATCACACCAACCACACTAGTTTGGGGGAATCTATATTTGTATCTCTATCCTATAAAACATAAAATCTACTGCTAGAATAATTCGATACTAAAAAGGACCAGTTACTGCAAATTGTGTCCACAAATGACCCCCACGCCACATGTATGTATTGAATTTTCATCATCATCATCACTATAGAGAGAATGATTCTTCCCTAGGTTACAAGTAAAATGGCCAGTGTCCCACCTATCTCTCACTCCATGAGACAAACATCTATTGGTCAGGGACCATATAGATATTATAACCAAAACACCCTCAAAGACACTATTAATATGACCAAAATGAGAGGAGCATATAAAAAAATGGAATTATACCCCGATGGGATTGCAAGAAAAAAATCCCAGTATAGTAGAAGGTTCAAATAATGACCCTAATGAAGGTAGTGTAGAATAAACTTGATGAATTTAATGTAATGGCACAACCACTTTTTATGACATGCCATTAAGAATTTAATCATTTTCAATAGGATAAACATTTTTCATGATGTAAATTTAATAGATAGTAATATGAACATTGTTTCTAGAGATATCGCTAATTTGGATAAACCAACAGAGGATACATAGACAAGAAACCATATAAGGCTCCAAAATATAGTACCACTGAATTATGATCTTACACCTCTCATGAGGAATGATCCTAATGAATAATGTAAATGTATGACTACATCTTGATCTTCATCCCTAAGATTTATGATTTTTTCTATAGAGAAGAAAAAATAATAATATGAGAGTTAAATAAAAACACTCAAAAAATAAAATTAAGAGATACTTTTGTGAAATATTCCCACTGGGTATCATCTTCTGGAAAAGGATAATGTTCTCACTCCTATAGATGATCCTCTAGAAAGAGGGGTTTCTGAGAATAAGTTTGGATTCATATCAAGACCACCAGTATATATAAATGTGGAAGTCAAAAATGATCCTGAATTCCCTCTATTGAAATGACATCCTATCTATACATTGAGAAATAATTCATTAATTGGAAGAATCTAGAATCAATAGAGATGAAGGAAGGACAACATCATGAGACCCCACCCAATCCATGTGGATGGAAGATTACTCATAACGTAGTGACCCCATAGTTACATAACATCATCGAGTCTTATGCTACTCAAATGGAAGCCATGGAAGGTAGATTTACACCTACAAAACCAGAGAGGAATCCATATCCTGAATGGGTGAATGATAATCTACCTCAACCCAACATTTATAATCCTACCTCCAGTACTTATGATTGTTCCTGAGACCTGGAATAATATCTCACATGATTGGTATCCCTACATGGACAGATGATTTTCCCTCAAGATAAATTGGAGGAAATAAAATTGAGGTGTTTCATAAATACTGTAGTAGGGCTTTCCTTTTTTTGGAATAAAATCATGTCAATAAGATTCATTGTAGGATTGAAACACCATCATTTTTAGTTCCATTACCAGTTTAACTCCACATTAAGGAAGTAAACAATTGTCGACATAATGAACTTCATGAAACATGAGATATCAACGTGAGATGATTTATCATATTCTCTTAGATTTCATCTCTAATTAGAGAAAATTCTTGAACTCTGGGTTAAAAATATTTGGTCTAAGTTTCAGACAACTCTAATCGCTTTGTATTATATAGGTGGGTTTTGTGAGTATGTTCATGCAAAAAAAATCTTGAGGAGGATATTCAGTGAACATGATCCAAAACTTGATACATTCACATATCACATGGGGAATCTAGGAAGATTTGAAGTTACAGTTTTCACCCTCAAACTAGAGGAAATTCCCATCAAAGGAGTTATCTAGGCTCCAAACTAGCTAGATCTTATTATAAAAATGTGAAATCCATATAATAATCCTAGAATACCATCATAGTGAAACAATTGTCACCCATGATTTGTGTAACATATGAAAATTTTACATTCTGTATGAAATGAAAATGTCCCACATTATTTCTTAGAATCCATGGACAATAACATTCTCATACTCCCATAGCCTAGGAATACAGATGAGGTCAACATCATTGACTATATCGACTACTACCCTTACCATAGAAGGTCGGGTCAGAAAAAGATAATGCATCTTCATATTCAAACATGTCCTCTAAGGCATGGTCAATAATGGGGAGGTGGAATTAGACTACTCCCTAGATCAAGGGGAATGCAAAACCATTGTCGATTCAGTAGATGAAGATGGATAACAGAATGTTGCAACCCAGAATGCAAAAAAGTTTTACAAATGTATCACTCAAAAAATGGTTGATTTGCCTCATTCCACCCTAAAGCTTAGTTTCATGGCCCCTCAAGCTCCACAACCAATGAAAGATACATTAGATGATCCACCCAATGTTCGTTGTGACCATCAGAAGTGAGATGAAATTGAAGAACATGAATAATATTTTTCCTTGATGTGTTCCATAACTCTTTCATATTTGTTTCCTATAACATCTTTAGCATGAGAACTATCCATCCAAAATGGATCTTTATTGAGAAAATAGATCATCACTGGACATTCAATTTGATACTCTCAATATACCCCTTATTCAATGATTAATTTACCCCAAATATGAATTTCCTACACATAACCCAGGAACTGGAGGTTGCATGCACTAAAACCGAACATACAGGGGACATCACAGACATGGTCAGACCCAATATTCTATTCATTTCCCTATAGAAATTATATATGTAGCTGAGACTCATTGTAATGAGCTCCAACAAGCACACATGTGGAAGGGAGGTTCCCCAGATACTTCTAGTAGTTGTTCGCAATAGATTATGTTTCATGGCCACCTGGAAGTGTTACAATACAATCAACCATGGAAATGGAGAAGGCCTACATGGCTTTCACCACTTGTAGAATGTATTCCCACAACCTCTACAAAATACCCTGGATTGTCCACCTCAAATTAATCGTCCCCTAAACCGCATGCCCCAGAGTAGGCCCATATCAGGAAGTGTAAACATTTTTCACAAATGTATAATGTTTTGAAATAGTAGTCTATTTCCCCAAACAATCTCTTATTCCACGATGCACTCATTCTTTAATAAGATCATAGGGATGCACTTATTGAATCTCTCTGGAGATCATAATAGTTTGAGATATAAGTCATTGATGATGTTCACTACCAATTAGAGACTATGTATGGATAATGTCATTTTACTATATAATTCACTTATTAAGATCAGAAGGAGGCCATCCTAGAAAACATAATACCTGAATATGTCTTGGGAACACTCAATAATGTAAATGTATGAAGGTATCATATTGATAATCGTTCTGGAATCAATTCCATACATGTCCAAACACTATGTCATTTTGGATATCGTGAAGGGATGTTATCTCCTACAAAAAATACTATTCAAGGGTATAATAAGAATGATAAGATACCTCTCATGAATATCATACATGAATCCCACGTTAGGGCACTCACATCTGAAACTCAGTTCAGGGTTATCCAGCAATACACCATATACAATTTCATACATAGAATTCCCTTGCTCCATAACCACTTAGGGTAACTTCAACATTTGAATAGTGTATGAAGTTCCCCATTGATAGAAAAGTAGGCATACATCATGGTGAAAATTACCCCTTCAAGGATTGTAGAGACATATAATCTAAATCACTATTCTATAATAGTGTAGGAATAAACTAATATAATATATTGATATATAGGCTTGAAAGTATAATAGATTAGGGACCACCCATATAAATCCCTGGATTATGATCCATTGTGTATATATTCTATTGAAAAATATGATCGAGGTAATAAATCTAATAATAGTGTTCTGAGTTCCAAAAATCCTTAGTAACATTTCAAAATACAATAATCTCTATCATCTCTCATATCTGTACAATGAATAAAATAGAAACTGATGATGTTGTCTCATATAATTTCCTCCCTCATTGTCATAGTGATGGAGATGCCACAAGATTCCCATAATTACCTGAAAATGTCTCCAAAAACTCATAATTGGAAGAGGATGATGAGGACCTCAAGAATTTCCCTAACAAATATGAAGAAGGTGTCTCCAAGACCATTGATATTCTCAAATAGATAAATATATGAAGAGAATAAGACATGAAAACTACATTGATTAGTTTCTCTATGCCCCTTGAAGAGAAATAGATGTTCATTATATTTCTAAGTCAGCACTTTGTGTTCTCTTGGACATATATTGAAATAATTGGACAAAATCTAGATGTTTATATGATCCATCTTGGCTTAAACAATGATCATCGAGCCTTTAAACATCCATCTAAAAAGATTCACCCCTTTTGTGCCACCAATGCATAGGTGGAAGCTGAAATTTTGATCAAAGAGAATATCATTCAAGAATTGAAATACCAAAGAGTGATTTAAAACATCATCCAAATCAAGAAAAAAAACACGTACATTTGGGTCTTCATTGACATCAGATGACTTAATCAGAATTTTGTAAATTAATATTTCCCATTGCCGATCATAGAACACATGGTCAATGAATCTGCTAGTTTCTTGGCAATTTCCTTCACAGATGGGTTTTCAGAGTTCACTTAGATTAAGATGTACCCTGAAGAAGAATAATCCACTACATAAGACCACCTCAAGGGATCTTCTTCTATCAAGACATTCCCTTTGGATTAAAGAATGTTGGTGCTACAAATCTGTGTGCTATACATCACATCATTAACATATTCATGGGATGGATGACAATGTGTTATGTCGACAACCTGGTTCTTAAATTCCAATAGTGATGTCATCACTTCATGGATATATGGAAAATATTTCACGTGAAGTGACACCATTGTTTAAATATGAATCATATGAAATTCCTTTTTTGGTAACATCAAGAATTTTCCATGGTGTTTTTGGTATGATACTGTTTCCTTGAGGTTTATCCAGAGAAGACTAGTGGTATTTAAAAAATATCACCCCTAGAAGTATCAATTAATCGAGGAAACTCTAAGGGCACCTTGCCTATATTTCGTGATTTGTAACCAACCAAGAATACTAATTTTTCCATTTTACAAGATAATGATGAATATAATAGTTCATTAATTGGACAATGACTGTCATAAAGTCTTTGAATGACTCAAGTATTACTTACTGCACCCATCAGTTTTAATACCTCCAGTGGTAGGTAGGCCAATATTGTTTTTTGTGGCCACCATAGAATGCTTACTTGGATCCCTCATAGAATAATTAAAATGGTGCATGATGTGATAATAGTATCTACTAACCAATCCAAATGGTGCTAGGTACTATGACTAGATTTTTTGATGTCAAGAAGAATTTTATGATAGTCATCTTTTTAGTGAAAAAGATGAGGCATTACTTCTGTCACCATGAAGTCCATCTGGTCTCTCGTGTTGATCTACTCAAGTAAAACCTTGTCTTCCCTATTTTTATTTGGTTCTCTAAAACAAGGGCTGTCATTCTAGAGTAATATGACATTCATTATATATCACCAAAGTCATTATAGGTCAATCCCTAGCTGATATTCCCATATAACATACATCTCTAAAAGTTACATCGGAAGAAATTGAGAATCAGGATTAGAAGGTATTCAATGCGAATGACACTCCCCAATCATTGGAGTTAATTTTTTGGAGCCTCCTAGATCCTTATATGTATAAGGATGGAAGACTCAAAGATCAACCGAGTTTTAATAAGGATTTTGTTTGTCTCTCCATGAAAATAAATTTTATATTCTCTTTATCACTCTCTAAAGGCTGAACAAGTTATAAGGTCGGGTATCAATCCCTCAAAAGGGTATTGTAACTATCCCTACTACTACACATAGCCTACAAGAATATCAATGGTGATTAAGAACAGTTGATAATGTAGGTAAATGGTAAATATTCTCTTAAAAAGGATGAACTATCCCACTAATTTTCTATGTCTACGGAGTGATTATAGTTTTCCCAATTCAGCCCACACTACAATTTGTTCCATAATAAAATAATTATCATATTGAAAAAATGTAATGTGAAACATTCATCTTGGCTGATCCTAGTCAGGAGGAAGCAATCTTATGTACCATGCATTGAAGAATTCCCACATAGTCATCATATATGATTTGGAAAAAATAAATCTCGTAAACACTAGCATAGAGCATGATGATCCAATGACCACCCCTAGATGAAGATAAATATTTAAAACCAAAGTGGGATGCTCCTAATATATGGGGCTATAAGGGAACTGATTCAGTGTTTGTTTGCAAATTTTACTCTGATGGATGGTCCAAACGTGTAGAACGATCCCTAAATATGAGTCATTGATAGAAACCTCCTGAGGAGCAAAATAGAAGAAAATATTTCCATAGTCTTGGATGAAGTTCATGCAGGATCTTATAAAACCCATAAATTTGAGACCAAGATCTCCCACCAAATTAGGGGGTTGAGATATTACTGGAAAACTATGGTACATGACTGCATGGAATTCACCTTAAAAATTCAAGCATTCCAGATCCATGAAAACATCATCCATCAGCCCCTAGAATTTGTAAACATAGCTAAATATTCCATGACATTTTCTATTTGGAGAATAGATGTTGTGGGGGAAATATCACCATACAATAGATAATTATTTTCTGTACATACTTACTACTACCAAATACATTTATAAATAGGATGCAGAGATACCTTTAAAGGATGTGAGTATGATAAATATCACCCACTTTTTAATGTCATGTACCATCACGAGGGTTGGATTCAATCACACAATATTAAAGGAAAATGATTCTGACATCTATTCTATAGTGTTGAAGAGATTGTAAAAGGAGTAAAATATCGACGTTAATCACTCATCTCTCTATCATTAATCAGAAAACGATTTGAAGGAGTCCTAAAAAAAATCTATAAAACATACATAATAATATGGGGAAAAAGGATAATAATTATTGAAATTACAATATCCTACATGCTTTATGGGACTACCATAAAACCACACATATTTCTACATAGGCAATTCTGTATGCATGTGTATATGGAACTGAGGTAGTATTACCCATAGATTGAAAATATGGAGGTAGATATCCGAGTGGTGGATCCCCCATAGGTTTCAAGTATCATGTGTCATATCGCTATATCGAAGGATGATTTTCCTAGAAAAATTTCAAACAAATAATAATAATTAAATCCTAAATAATTTATAAAATAAATTAAACGAAATAAAATATAGAAGATGCAAGATTCTCGTGTGTCACTGAATACAATGAGATACACCCTTGTGATTCGTATAATGTCATCAGAACCTAGTGAAATCCTAGCCACACCTCATGAATTTTTATTGGCATTTCAGAATCATTGTGAGAAAGGCCTCAATTATGTCTGGGGAACCATGCTCTCCCCCTTTTCCTCCCCATGGATTAATGAGTGTATTTTTCTATGAAATTATCCCATATATCCATAAGACCTCTATTGGTCATTAGATGAACTTCCAAGATGTATATTAACTTTTATTGAAATTACTCATGACATTTAATGATAATTCAATCCTTTGTCAAAAAAACCAAAGTAATGAAATATAGGGTAGCCAGAATCCTCACATGGTCACAAAACTCCTATAACACGCAAAGTAAGTCTATGGTGTGGTCAAGTGAGACTCATGGACAATCCACCTTTATCTCATGGAGACCCTTGAACAAACCACCCTTGAATCTCGAAATGTCCCTACAAAGTCATCATGCATCTCATAAACACCTTTCAATATTCACTTTGATCTCGAAAAGTCCCCTGAAGAGATCAATATGAAAATATGGGAATTCCATCAAAATAACTGCATGATCAAAAAATGTACCCATCAATTAGAAATAATCGAATAATGGATGCATTGAATGGAAGGACTCATGGTCACTGAAAATAATGAGACTCCCTTTTAATAATCCATGACTGAGGCTCTTGAAGACATGTGTTTCCATAACCATTTATCAACTCCATCCTATATTCATTCATGATAAGTCATGAAAACCGAAGAAAATTGAGGGTGGGGAGGCCTATAAATCCCCCACACCAGCTTTAAAGAAATTGGTTAAATTTTTCATGTTCATGTACTTAAGCATACCCAATCACATGAGTGGATTTATTAATGTCGCTAATCTCATGACCATAAGGTTTTACATCATGTAATATTAATGTGAATAGATGGAGCAATCATGTGACATTCATAAGGCACTTCACCTGAATATATGTAGATCACATAATGGAAATTTGAAAAAAAGTAGGAAGAAAAAACTGGAAATATTCCTGATCACGTGAGACTCAAAATAAATGAACATTGAATAAATATAAGGAATTCACAAGATAAGGTATAGAACAAATATTTAATGTGGTAGACATAAGTGAAAAACATGTTTGATGACCCTAATGTGCTTCGTGAGAATCATCCAAGACATGAGACAACATCTGGAAACATCACCAAAATATGATAATGATCATTCAGTATGCTATTTTGGTCTTTTGAAATATTTTACACTTATCAGAGGAAGTCATAAGATCTCCCTCGGAATGCAACCATATTGTAGTGAAGTAATCTAGGATCATCACCCACGACTTGTGTCATCCTTTAGATACATCATCTATCTTGTATAATGATTATCAATCATGTGTTCCAAGTATCATGGTAGCATCTAGGAATTCCAACTAGCTCCCGTGACATCCCCCTGGAATGTTTGCCGAGACATGTGACACCCTTCAGAAATGCCTATCAGGTCTTGTGATGCCCTATGTTTGTTTCATAAAAGACATGATACCCTATTTGTGTTATTACATATTTCATCAAACAACACCATCTATATGTGTCTCCCAACTCTTTGAATGACACCAAGGAATGTTAGATAGATTAAAATACACCCTCTAGATAATCCTTCCATGTCATATGATGGATTATAGAACAAGACACATTGATAATTAAATGACTTCTTGAAATTCGATCCTTTATCATGAGACTACCTTTGGATATTCCACTCAGGTTATGTGAAGTCCTTTTGAAAAACCAATTATATTATTTAGTTAATGTATAAATATTCCATGAATATAATCTACTACATATTAGGATAAGAATAAAATTAGTGCATGATAGGTAAGAAAGCATGACATATCACGAGGGAAAACTCGTTGTATGAGCCCCAATTGAATGAACTATAAGAACTTTGATTCCCTCCAAAATCAGGATACGTTGGACACCTTTCTAATGGACCATCTCCATATCAAATATTTAAAGATTGATTACATTTAAAATTTTCCACCCATTGTTTCTCACACTGATTTTGGATCACATGATCATAGGGAGTTGCAATAGCCATACCATTCACTTCGTGAGTCTCCACTAGCCATGAAAATGTATGCTTGTAATCCCCAACAAGTGGCCCAAAACAATCACCTCAACACATGTGAATCTGCCTTGGGGAATTTCCAAAAGAAGAAACTAAACTAGGAATACTCTAATTCCTACAGTATCCATGATACGTAGGATTTCTTCCAAAGGCCCGATATAAAATAAAAATCCACATCAATGTATGATTTATGTTGAAACCTTTATGAATATCATTACCCAATCATTCCCATGGGATGATCACCCTCCTTATCCAATCATGACATGGAGAAATAAAATATAGAATGACAAATCTAATTCCATATATAACCTAGATACCTAGAGCATCCCTCTAGGACTCGATATTGAAAACTTTTTTTCCTAGATGAATTATATAAGTCCTTTCCTCATGATATTAAACCATAAGAGTACGAGAATGTATGCATTTTTTGGTTCTAAAAATAAAATGGATACATTGGATGCCTCAAAATGGCTTAATCCCCCACTCAAAATATTAACTCCTACTTGTATGGATTCAAATTCTAATACTCTTGGTTATAGTAGTTTATCACATAAGAAACCTCCCATTACTAGAAAATGATGGAGAATCACAAAAATATACTAATGGATTCCCGAAATAGACCGTAGTAATTTTCACAAAAATGAGAACAAAAACACTATCATTTTCAGGGAAATTACTCTAGTATCAGGATTAGGAAGAGATTCAATAACATATCATAATTTTATATGAGTGTCCCATGGTAGGATTTAATTCCCCTTAGAATGGAGAGATGATCCAAAACCTGCATCCTATTGACCAATGCGAGTCCCCAAGAGTCATTATACCAAAAACCTTATTGACTGATAACCTTTGGAAAACATGAATGTTCCTATCTATGGATGAGGCAATCAATTTGAGTTTTCAGTAAGAGCGATTATAGTAACCCAATGCTCATGATTGTTCACAACACAAAAAGTACCCAAAATCAACCATTGCGATAAACCGAACCCACTTCCATAAGGGTTCCTCGTCATTTTTATTTTATCATGAAATATGAAATTGGAACTTGGTATGAATCTCTCTGTCAAAAAAATTATTTGTTTATAGATAGTCATATTTTTTTCCCACTATATGACAAAAAAATGGTTATCCCGACCTGAGTCTTCCTAATCAAAAATTGATAAAGGTATAGTCTATCGATCCATTTTCATTTCACCCAAACTGAAAACAAAACTAAAAAATATGATATGAATATATCTACTGATAGAATGCTCATGTTATAGGACAACATTTTTCATACCCTATACTGTAAAAGTAGTAATACTGGGATGATTTTTTAGATGATTCTCTGTAACAAGGTTTCTCAGTAAATAATTTCCTCCCCACTATAATAAGTACAACCAAACAGGATGGAAAAATCCAAAATAAACAGACAATTGTGTTTAACATGAATATTGTATTGATCATATTATATCTAATAAATTGCACTAATCTATAACCTTGATCATTTTTATCTTCCCAACTTATGATTTTTCTCCCATCATCCCAATTTGAGATGATGTATTCATCACACATCATTCGATATGGTAAATAATTTGTGGAACCAACCCCCCTGGGACACAAATTGATAACAGCTTCATGAAAAATCCATCATCAGGTGGAAAAAAGATGATATGGGATTACCATTAATTCAATACATTCTTGACCATGGATGTTTCCCACTAGGTTCTGAAGGAACGAAAACTGGAGAGTTCACATCGCCTAGGAAAGGTTGCTTCTAAGACAGTAGTCATTGTCACTACATGAAACAATTTAGGGTCTTATCCATGGATCATAAAAACTGACACCTTTAGTCTCTAATGAAGGTGGAATTGGAATCCAAATACGAAAACCTTTTGGCATAGGTTCTGCTGAGGGGGGAACTTGCCAACTTCTGTCAGCAACAACCTCCCACAGGTACCAACTAGTCTCTCTCAGATGGTACAATATGACACACTACTACTTATTATTCCTACGAACATGCAAAAATAAAGGATCATTAGAGGAGGAGGTTATTTGATACCCCTTAGAGGGATCATATCCCCAACCCTAATGATGATTCTTACCGACATATTCTATTAGGAACCAACAAGAATGCCCATATTCCTACAAACAAGGATCGTGTATGTGGGCATATTCTCACAACATGAATGAGGGAGGTTCATATCCTTACACCACATGCATAAAGTCTATCAACATATTACGTTGGAACATGGAGGAATTAAGTGAACACATTCCACTACTTCAATAAAATTCATCTACAAATGTATAATATAGATGGAAAATGTGAAGTATTATATATCTACAAACAGTTTTTTAAAATGAAAACATATTTTAACAATTGCTGTAGGACAACACCATCATATTCAACTACTATTTTTGATAAAGGGACATACACATAGTCAAATCCCTACCACTAGGAAAAGAAATACTTTGATCATCATAATCAAGTGGTTGTAATAGAGAAAATACACACTCTTACTCTCATTCAAGAGGATTATCAATATATTTTGACAAAGGTTGAGGCAAAGGATTAGGATCATAATCTCGTTTTGATCAGGGATCACCAAGTGAGAGTGGAATGGGCATCAGGATAAGGGAACATGTTTATCGAAATTTTGGTGGCATATTCCAAGTGCAAACTAGTAGCTCATATACCAGTTTTGAAAGAGGATCACAATTATAGAGGGGAACAAGCCTTTGGATAAGTTAATATTCCAATTAAATATGTATAGAGAAATATTACAAGGTCCATGGATCATGCATATATCCCCATTATGGTGTGGCTATGAAAGTGGGAATGGAAAAAGCCTTTGGACATGTTCATATTCTTGTTAGTATATTTTTATTGCTTATTCCAGGATATCATAAAGGTCGGGATCATTTTCCCACTTCCATCGATGAAAGACTGAACCAATATCATTCTAAGGAAATTAAAGAGGGGGATCATATCCCTTATCCCATTCTCGATGTCTATTGGCATATTTAAATGGGGAATGCATATTCAGAATAGGCTCATATTCATATTCCAACTGGGGCTCACCGGGTGATAGAGACACATGCCTCGGGGAAGGATCATACAGATGAAAAGAATGACAAATGTCATTTCCCAAAGGCTCGATATTGGGATCATAATACCATCATGACTGAGGCTCCCTATGATAGAATGGAAATTTCATCAGGACAAGCTCATATTCTAGACAATAACGAGAAAATATATTGGAATATTCCAAAATCTTTTCAGTAGTGGTCACATACTCTCAAAAAACGAGATGATTATATAAATATTTTGTAAATATTTACAAGACATGACCATATTCCTACACAATAATAAAAGGGGAGGTCATCATATCCTGACCATGATACAAAACATGATCCATATTCATAGTCCTCTAAATACTAGCGTCCTTGATGTTGTTTGAGACACATTTACAATTCCATGATGATTCTTCAAATATTCTATCAAAGCATTAGTATAATAAATTCATTACCATGATAACGCTCCTTATGGTATTGTGGAGATAGATTTCAAGAAATCTACTTATGAACTCCATCATGGTTAACTACCAATCAATTATATCTTCCATGGACAAAGATAATGAATCCATTTCCTTGAATCCTCCATGTAGAGAGGTTTTGAAAACTCTAACACCTTTTTATAGATGGGTGCTCAAAATATTGGGTTCAACTACTTTAGGTTCCCCATAAACTTCTAGTAGCACCCCACTCCCATCAATAGTTGACTAATAGATCCATATTTTATAGTCATCTCGAATGAAGGTATGTAGTTTTTATGAAGAGGAGGTGACATAGATATATGTTGATATTTAGTAAGAAAAAACCTACTAATCATGATCTAGCACATCAGTACATCAGACTATGAGAAATAAGATGAGATAGAAAAGTAGTTCATTTATTATATATGAAATAATATGTCGTATACTAATCAGAGTTTGAAGGATCGACAACTCCCTTATCAAGGATATGCATTTCACCTTAAACCAATAAATGTACTATTTTTTCACTAGACTTGGATACTATCTCCATGGATCAAGATCCGAAATCGAGAAATAACAGTGTAAATCTGCAACATGATTTCCAATATTTCGTTGTGACTCTTAGGGATCTGATCTCAAAATCCCTGTCGTGTATCCATATTTGAGGATGTGGAGTGTATGGATACTTAAACTTCTCCACACCCCTATAAAAATAAATCCACTCAGATTTGGTGTCGAATAATGTTATGGTCTCTGGAGAAATCATGGGAGTTGGTAATTCATGACCTAGATGGTCAGTCCATTAGAATTCCACAACCTCAACGATTCCCATACATAACAAAAATTGGGAGTGGATAGATTACATGAAATCAAATTCGTCCCTTGATGTAATGAGAATTAATTTCAGACATTGAGAGAGTGGTTTTGATCATCAAGAAAACGTCCCATATTTAATGGTTCCCATCATGTATTTTCATCTCATTTAGATTTTACATAAGAAAAATTGCTCCCCTAAAATGATCCATAGTTATAGATTCCATAACAGCCATATATGAGTGGAACCAGCCCCTTGAATATGGGAATATCTACCACCACCTCATCCCCATAGAAAATAGATTCATGAGAGTATTCATGACACATCCTTGGTATATTTTAGTGAACCCCATCCCTCTGTGCTGGGGAAATTTATATATCAATCAACATATTTAGGTTAATTATACCCGTCGAGGGTCATGGGAGGATCCTCAGTAATTCAATATCATACCAACCCCACTAGGTTTGGGGAATCTATATTTGTACCTCCATCCTATGAATCATCAAATCACCGTCTAGAATCATTCGATACTATAAAAGGACCATTTAGTGAAAATTGTGGGATCGAATGAAGCCCACACCACATGTATGTATGGAATTTTCATCATCATCATCATATAGAGAGAATCATTCTTCCCTAGGTTACAAGGAAAATGGCCAGTGTCCCACCAATCTCTCACTCCATGATACAAACATCTATTGGTCAGGGCCAATATAGATACCACAACCAAAACACCCTCAAAGTCACTATTCATATGACCAAAATGAGAGGAGCATATAAAAAATGGAATTAGACCCCGATGGGATCACAAGACAAAAAATCCCAATATGGTTGAGGGTTCAAATAATGACCCTAATGAAGGTAGTGTAGAATTAACTTGATTAATTGAATGTAATGGCACAACCACATTTTTTGACACGCCATTAAGAATTTAATCATTTTCAATAGGATAAACATTTTTCATTATGTAAATTTGAAGGGTAGTAACATGAACATTGTTCCTAGAGATATGGCTAATTTGGATAAAACAATAGAGGATACTCGCACGAGAAACCATATAAGGCTCCAAAATATTGTACCACTGAATTATGATCTGACACCTCTCATGAGGAATGATCGTAAAGAAAAAATGTAAATATACAACTATATCTCGATCTCAATCCATAAGATTTAAGATTTTTTCTATAGAGGAGTAGAAATAATAATACATGAATGAAATGAAAACACTCAAAAAATACAATGAGGAGATACTTATGTGAAATATTCCCACTCGGTGTCATCTTTTAGAAAAAGAGAATGTTCTCCCTCTTATTGAGGATCTTCTAGAAAGAGTGGTTTCTGAGAATCAGATTGGCTTCATATCTAGACAACCAGTCTATATAAATGTGGAAGTCAAAAATGATCTTGATTTCCCTCTACTAAAATGGAATCCTTTCCATACATTGAGAAACCATTCATCAATTGGAAGAATCTTGAATCAGTAAGAGGTAAAGGAAGGACAACCTCATGGGCCCCCACCCCATCCATGTGGATGGATGATTACTCATAACATAGTGACCCCAGAGTTATATAACATCATCGAGTCTTATGCTACACAAATGGAAGCCATGGAAGGTAGATTTACACCTATGAAACCAGAGTGGAATCCATATCCTGAATGGGTGAATGATAATCCACCTCCACCCAACATTTATAGTTCTACCTCCAGTACCTATGATAGTTCATGAGACCTGGAACAATATCTCACATGCCTTGTATCCCTACATTGGTAGATGATTTTCCCTCATGATCAATTGGTGGAAATAAAATTGAGGTGTTTCATAAAAACCGTGGTAGGGCTGACCTTCTTTTGGAATAGCATCATGCAAATAAGATTCACTGTAGGATTTAAACACCAACATTTTTAGTTCCATTATCAGTTCAAATCCACGTTAAGGAAGTAAACAATTGTCGACATAAGGAACTTCATGCAACATGAGATATCAATGTGAGATGATTTAACATATTCTCATAGATTTCATCTCTTGTAAGGGAAAATTATTGAACATTGTGTTAAAAATATGTGGTCTGAGTTCTAGAAAACTCGAATCCCTTTGTATTATCTAGGTGTTTTTTGTGAGTATGTTCAAGAAATAAAAAATCCCGAGGAGGATATTCAGTGAACATGATCCAAAACCTGACTCATTCACCAATCACATGGCAAATCTAGGCAGTTTTGATGTTAAAGTTTTTACCCTCAAACTAGAGGAAGTTCCCATCAATGGAGCTAGGTAGGCTCCAAACTGGCTAGCTCATATTATAAAAAATTGAAATCCATATAATAACCCTAGAATACCATCATAGTGAAACTACGGTAACCCACGATTTGTGGAACATATGAAAATATTACATTCTGTAGGAAATGAAATTGCCCCCCCATTATTTCATGGAATCCATGGACAATAACAGGCTTATACTACCCTAGCCTATGAATACAGATGAGGTCAACTTCATTGACTATATCGACTACTACCCTTACAATAGAAGGTCGGGTCAAAAACATATAATATATCTTCATATTCAAACATGTCCTTTTAGGCATGGTCAATTATGGAGAGGTGGCATTAGACTACTCCCTAGATCAAGGGGCATGTAAAACCATTGTCGAGTTAGTAGAAGAAGATGGATAGTAGAATGCTCTGAACCAGAATGCATAAAAGTTTTACACATGTGTCACTCAAAAAATGGATGATTTACATCATTCCACCTGAAATCATAGTTTCATGGCCACTCATGCTCCCCAACCAATAAATGATACATTAGATGATCCACCCAATGTTTGTTGTGACCATTAGAAGCAAGATGAAATTGAAGAACATGAATAATATTTTTCATTCATGTGTGACATAACACTTTCATATTTCTTTTCCTATAACATCATTAGTATGGGAACTATTCCACCAAATAGGATCCTTATTGAAAAAATAGATCATCCCTGGTCTTTAAATTTTATACTCTCAACATACCCCTTATTTAATGATTAATAGGTCCCTAAATATGAATTTCCCACACATAACCTGGGAATGTGAGGTTGCATGCACCGAAACCGAGGATAAAGGGGACATCAAAACATGGTCAGACCGAATATTCTATTCATTTCCATATGGAAAATATTATTGTAGCTGAGACTCATTGTAATGAGCTCTAACAAGCGCACATGTGGAAGGGAAGTTCCCCAGATACTTCTAGTAGTTGTCTGCAACTGATTATGTTTCATGGCCACCTTGAAGTGTTACAATACGATCACCCACAGAAATGGGGTAGGCCTACATGGCTTTCACCACTTGCTAAAATTATACCCACAACCTCTACAAAATACCCTAGATTTTCCACATCAAATTAATTGCCTCCTAAACCGCATGCCCAAGAGAGGCCCATATCAGGAAGTGTTAACATTTGACACAAATGTACAATATTTTGAAATAGTTGACTATTTCCCAAAACAATCACTTATTCCCCGATGCACTCTTTATTTGATAAGATCTTAGGGATGCACTTATTGAATCCCTATGGAGATCATAATAGTTTGAGATCGAAGTCATTGATGATGTGCACTACCAATTAGAGACTATTTCTGGATAATGTCGTTTTACTATATCATTCACTTATTAAGATCAAGAGGAGGCCATCCTAGAAAACATCATACCTGAATATGTCTTCAGAACAGTCAATAATGTCAATGTATGAAGGTATCATATTGATAATGGTTATGGAATCAATCCCATCCATGTTCGAACACTATGTCATTTGGGATATCACCAAGGGGAGTTATCTCCAACAAAAAATACTATTCAAGGGGTTAATAAGAATGATAAGAGACCACTCATGAATATCATACATGAATCCCACTTTAGGGTACTCACATCTGAAACTGAGTTCATGGTTATCCAGCAATACACCATATACAATGTCCTACTCAGAAATCCCTTGCTCCATAACCACTTGGGGTAACTTCAACATTTGAACACTGTATGAAGATCCCCATTGATAGAAAAGTAGGCATAAAACATGGTGAAAATAATCCCTTCAAGGATTGTAGAGACATATAGTCTAAATCAGTATTCTATAATAGGGGAGGAAATCAACTAATAGAATATATTAATATATAGGCTGGAAATTCTAATAGATTAGGGACAACCCATGTAAATCCCAAGAGTATAATCTATAGTGTATATATTCTCTTGAAAAATATGATCGAGGTAATAAATCTAATAATAGTGTTCTGAGTTCCACAAATCCTTAGTAACATTGTAAAAGTAAATAATCTCTATCATATCTGGACAATGAATCAAATAGAAACTGATGATGTTGTCTCATATAATAGCCTACCTCACTGTCATAGTGATGAAGATGCCACAAGATCCCCATATTTACCTGAAAATGTCTCTAAAAACTCATAATTGGAAGAGGATGACGATGACCTCATGAATTTCCCTACCAAATATGAAGAAGGTTTCTCCAAGACCATTGATATGCTCAAATAGATAAATATATGAACAGAATAAGACCTGAAAACTACATTGATTAGTTCCTCCATGCCCCTTGAAGAGAAATAGATGTACATTATATTTCTATGTCTGCACTTTGTGTTCTCTTGGACGTATATTGAAATTATTGGCCAAAATCTAGATGTTTATATGATCCATCTAGGCTTAAACAATGATCATCGAGCCTTTCAACATGCAGCTAAAAGGATTCACCCCCTTTGTGCCACCAATGCATAGGTGGAAGCTAAAATTTTGATCAAAGAGAACATCATTCAAGAATTGAAATACCCAAGAGGGATTTAAAACTTCATCCCAATCAAGAAATAGAAAATGTAGATTTCGGTATTCATTAACATCAGATAACTTAATCAGAATTTTGAAAATGATTATTTCACATTGACGATCATAGAACACATGATCAATGAATCTTCTGGTTTCTTGGCCCTTTCCTTAAGAGATGGGTTTTCAGAGCACACTTAGATTATGATTTACCATGAAGAATTAAAAGACACTACATAAGAGCACCTCAAGGGATCTTCTTCTATCATGACATTCCGTTTGGATTAAAGAATGTTGGTGCTACAAATCTGCGTGTTATACATCACATCTTTAATCCATTCATGGGGTGGATAACAATGTGTTTTGTTGACAACCTGGTTCTTAAATTCTAATAGTGATGTCATCACATCATGGATATATGGAAAATATTTCACATGATGTGACAAAATTGTTTATATATGAATCTTATGAAATTCATTTTTTGTTAACCTCAAGAATTTTCCATCGTGTTTTTGGTATGGAACTAATTCATTGAGGTAGATCCAAAGAAGACTAGTAGTATTTACGAAATATCACCCCTAGAAGTATTATTGAATCTAGGATACTCCAAGGGCACCTTGACTATATTTGTTGATTCGTAACCAAACATGAATACAAATATCTCCCTTTTAAAAGGATAATTAAGAATATAATTGTTCATTAATTATAAAAGGACTGTCATAATGTCTTTTAAAGACTCAAGTAGTACTTACTACACCCACCAGTTTTAATACCTCCAGTGGTAGGGAGGTTAACATACTTATTTGTGGCCACCATAGAATGCTTATTGGGATCCCTCATAGATAAGAAAAATGATGCAGGATGTGAGAATAGTCTCTAATATCCCAACCAAATGTTTCTAGGTACTGTGACTAGATATTTTGATGTCTAGAAGAACTGCCTGATGGTCATCTTTTTAGTGAAAAATATGTGGCATTACTTCTGTCACCATGAATTCCATCTGGTCTCTCGTGTTGATACTCTCAAGTACTACCTTGTCTTCCCTATGTTGATTTGGATCTCAGAAATAAGGTCAGTCATTCTATAGTAATACGAAATTCATTAGATATCACAAAACACATTAAAGGTCAATCCCTAGCTGATTTTCCCATAGCACATATATCCCTAAAAATTTCATTGGAATAAATTGAGAATGTAGATTAGAAGGTATTCAATGCCAATGAAACTCCCGAATCATTGGAGTTATTTTTTCTGAGCCTCCTAGAGCCTTATATGAATATGGATGGAAGACTTGTAAATCAACCATGTTTTCATAAGGATTTTGTTTGTCTCTCTATAAAAAGCATATTTCTCTACTCTTTATCACTCTCTAAAGGCTGAACAAGTTATTAGGTCAGGTATCAAGCCCTCATAATGGGATTGGAACTATCCCTACTGCTACACATAGCCTACAAGAATATCAATGGTGATTAAGAACTGGTGATAATGTAGGTCAATGGTAAATATTCTCTTAAAAATGATGAATTGTACCCCTAATTGATATGTCTACAGAGTGATTATAGTGTTCCCTATTGATCCCACAATACAATTTGTTCCATAATAAAATAATTTTCATATTGAAAAACTGGAATGTGAAAATTCCATCTTGGATGAACCTATTCAGGAAGAAGTAATCTTATGTACCATGCATTGAAGAATATTCACATAGTCATAATATATGATTTGGAATAAATAAATCTAATAAACACTAGCATAGAACATGATGATGCAATGACCACCCCTAGATGAAGATAAATAGATAAAACAAAAGTGTGATTCTCTTAATATATGGGGATATAAGAAAACTGATTCAGTGTTGGGTTGCATGTTTTACTCTGATGGATGGTCCAAATGAGTAGAAGGATCCCTAAAAATGAGTCCTTGATAGAATCCTCCTGAGGAGATAAATAGAAGAAAATATTACCATAGTAATGGACGAATCTCATGAAGGATATTATGGAACCCATAAATTTGGGACTAAGATCTCCCACCAAATTAGGGGGTTGGGATATTACTGGAAACCTATGATACATGACTGCATAGAATTCAGCATAAAAATTAAATCATTCCATATCCATGAAAACATCATCCATCATCCCCTATAGTTTGTAAACACAGATAAATATTCCTTGAAATTTTCTATTTGGAGAATAGATTTTGTGGGGGAATATCACCACATTATAGATAATTAGTTTAAGTATATCCTAACTACTACCAAATACATTTATAAATAGGATGAAGAGATACCTCTGAAGGAAGTCAGTATGATAAATATCACGCACTTTTTAATGCCCTGTGTCACCACGAGGGTTGGATTCAATCACACAATATTAAAGGAAAATGATTCTGATATCTATTCTATAGCGTTGAAGAGATTGTAAAAGGAGTAAAATATTGATGTCAATCACTCATGTCTCTATCATTAATCAGAAAATGGATAGAAGGATTCCTTAAAAAAGAATATATAAAATATACATTATAATATTGGGAACATCGATAATAATTTTTGAAATTACAATATCCTACATGATTTATGGGACTACCATAAAACCACACATATTTCTACATAGGCAATTCTGTATGGATGTGTGTATGGAATTGAGGTAGTATTACCTGTAGAGGTCCAAAGACCTTAACTATGAAGTGACATTTCTGGAAAACTCTTAGATGAAGAAAAATAACAAAAGTGGATGGATGAATTTGAATGGCTAGATGAGAACAAGTTGTGTACACTACACATATTGTTTTCCATTAGAATTAGATCAAATGTGCCTTTAAAAATATATTATCCTCCATTTATTCCGCCAAGGATAAGTGTAACTGCATCTCTGAACCAGATAATACTATGAATGAAGCCCATGAATCTAAGACCAAAATAGAAATCACATTACATCATATGTATGGTCTATCATAATGTAGCATAATCATTGGCCACCATGAATAGGGATTTTATCACACAACCCACCAAAGTGATATTTCACAAGAAATAAAATTCATATCTATCATCCCACAAGGAGTCTACATTAGTGTAAGTCTTGAAATTTATCACAACCTGATGAAGTTAAACTGTATGAAATTCATCTTAACCACATAACAATAAACTTTATGGAATTAACCAAAAACTCTTGAATATAATTGCATGGATGTCAACCATAACACATTTTTTAAACAATATGAAGGTTATCCTTTCAACATAATGTTAAACTGTATTAAGATGTCTTGGAATCAAGACATTAAACTAAATTATAGATTATATCTTTACCACATGGTGTACAACTATACTGATTCAAAAAATCCACCTTCATTCACATCACGTCATTATCACATGATGATAAACTGCATAGGATTCCAATCACTATTTATTGCAAGATTTTAATTTATATTGAGATAATTAGGGAAACGTTGATCTTATTTCATGGTCCAACCACCACATGATACTAAAGTCCTATATAATTCTCTTAAATGCATCTTCAAAGAAAGAGGAAACATGGGAGTTCCTTGTTTCTCTCACCTAGCATAGATCATGTGGGATTAGGGGTCTTAGTAAGGCCTTCCCTACAAAAACAAGGCATAACAGCTTTCAAAAGTCCCATATCTATCCTAAATGTTATACTATAAAAGGAAAACCATATTTCGTCATTGTATGACGTCAAAATGCATAGTAAATGTCCTATATATGACATGAAACTGCATAATCCTATGGACCTATCTCGAGAAGAACAAAACATTTGGTATTGGAAATCTATCACACCTCTATCCAAATTATCCCACCTTATATTAGGGAGAACACAACCATTCCACATGATATTAAACTTCATGTTTCTTCATGAAATATGTGTGGACTGATTCTCATGTTCATGTTATATGTAGAAAACCCCAAGATTCCATCCTTTTCCCCATCCACAACATCATTACTTTTTCAAGATAGTACATCATCATTATTTCCACATGATGTTAAACTACACTATTACATAATAATATTTGTGTCTTGATTCTTATAATCACTGGATACATAGTGAAACCTGTTTATTTGATCATGGGCCTAGATATAATAGGTATTAGAAACAATTCCCACATCTACATATGGGCCAAACTTGTGTGTAGTATTTCACACTCTTGAACTGTGTGTGAAATGATTAATGCCCTCATATGATATGTTGAAAAATTTATATTTAAAACACCATGAATAATCACAAAAAATGAATATAAATATGACCCCCTCTTTGTGTATGGGTTAGACATGTGTAAGGGTCATTGTTATTAACTACGTTCATATTGATTCCCATCATAATGGGATACATAGTGAAACCCATTATTCCATTCATGGTCCTTTCTATAATATGATAATTTTATATTGGGGTATCCATGTCCTCACCTCGTGATGTCAAACTACATGACCATTTAGTACTATGAATGGTTTGGTTATTATTTTCATGAGATATATAGTGATGCCCAAACATCTACTCAGGGGCCTGATCTCTACATTTCTATCCATTCATGTTGATTCATATCTTTTATTATCGCATGAAATTAAATATCATGGGATTTCACCAAATACGTGGGGCATGATTCCCATCATAATGTGATATGTAGTGATATTTTGATCTCCAATCCTCTTCCTAGCTGCAAGATCTGATAAGAAATTAACCTTAAGTATAAATTAACCAAGTCAGCCAAGAGAATTTTTTCTATATATTATCCTAATATATGTACATATTTATTGTGTAAATATCATATAGAAAATTTTTATGTCTATTACCATGTCATTACCACGTGATGTTAAACTGCACGAGAATACATCCTTACCATATGACATTAAACTACATTAAAATATTCCCCTACCACATGACATTAAACTGCATGTGATTAAGTCTTTTCGGCATTATATTAAACTACAAGGGAGTATATCCTTACATCATTATGTTAAACTAAAAGGCACATGCATTTGTCATATGACATTAAAAATACACAACAAATACATCTTTACATAATGATAATACGATGCAAGGATAATTTCCTTATCGCATGACATTAAACAGAACAAAATATTTTCCCAATACATGATGATACACTATAAAGGATGTAACCCACTATGATTCCTTATCAATGTACCACATCATTCTTACCATGGTCAACAAAATTCCGGGAGATTCTACAATCTTTTAAAATCAACTCAATCAATGTTCCACACTTCATTTCTTGAGTTTTTATGTTTATTTAATCCATTCATATCCCATGGAAAATATAATTGATCTCTTGATTAATCCATTCTATCAACACAAAATATTTTGAGACACAAAAACTGCTGATATCATAGCCCAATATAAAGGGATTTCTAGTAATTGTGAGAATGATGTCCCCAATATGGAACACATCACCTCTTTATTTATTGGTTCATCCCTAGTATGATTGTCCCATATCATTATTGATGACCATAGAACTTTGATCCATGACATGTAACATTTTCAAGTCCCACTCAAAAGGATGATGGTGTGTTTTAGACCCAAGGTATCCTAACTACGGTCTTTTCTAACATCTCTGATATTAGTTCCATGTATTTCAAGGCTATTAAATAGTAAAACTTTGTCAAATTTTTATGATCATAAAATATAGAATAAGATTGTTGAAATCGAAAAAAAATAAACATCTTGTGAAAGAGACATAAAAACATGTCAGGTTGACGACCTAAAATGGTAGGCATGAATAAAAAAAATGAGTCTTTGATGGATAAACTCTTCATCTCCACATGTATTAAAAATAGGGTGAAAATATATATGTCATAAATCTCATATGGTCAACATTATTTCCATATTAAAATAAAATATATTCCTAATAGACCCCCTAGTCTTTGAAAAATTTATTGCAATGAATTTTCACATTTCCTCCTGGTAAGAATATATCCACCAAGCAGTGACACCACATTTAGGGGTCTCAAACTCTTAATAGACACAACATTCTCCATAAATCACAATTCAAAATTTTAACACATTGTGTCACCAAAAACCAACAGTAGTCCTTGTAAAGGAAAATATATCTATTGGTTCATCCATGATATTAATGTAGATGGGATTAGACTCAACAATAAGTGACATCGTGGACCAAAATAAAGGTATTTTCAATCACTATGATACTGACATCGCCATGGAGGAACTCATCACCTGTTGGTGTTTTGGGTTATGTTGGGTACGGTTGTCCTATATCTTCCACATGACATGAACACTTTGGACAATGATTTAAAATCCCATTGTTAAACTATATTACATGATTCAATATCCTTGATTTTACATCACCTTGTTCTTTACACTTTCTCAATGAATAAATATGACACTTCATTCACAAACCTTTTTATGGCTCAGACCTCATGATTTGAATCCACATGGAATAGAGCCGAAGCATCATAATTAAGAGAAAAAATTTCCTAGGGTTATATGACCCTCCTTGGATAGATTTGATTCCTTGTCCATCCTCATTTTTCATACTATTTATTCTTTGTAAATCATTAATTTTCGTTTAAAAAAATAATATCTATCAGTTTGGAAATGCTATTGAAATTGAAGGGAATGAGACTCACCAACTAGAAACATCTTGGCCTAATATTAATCAATTTAAAACCATTCTGAGACCTAGAAACCTTGAGGTGGAGATGGACATTTTAAATTGTTATGAGAAAAATCTACTATGTCTACCCCAAAACATTTTCACAAACTCAAACTTTTAGGTCATGGTTTTTATCACCCACACTATAACTATAATTGAATTCCAAGGATCAAAATTATTTCTTAGTCAGCTAATATTACTTCCATGATTATTCCATGACACTAAGAAAATATCGTAGATAAACTATTCTTGTCCATTTTATCGATGCCTAAGGGACTCAACCAAAAAAGTAGAGGCATATCTTCTATGAACGAAATGAACAACATTCCTTGGGATCCCCAGAAATACTACTGAATAAACTATAACCTTAGTTTGTTTTAGGCCATTCCTATAATTTTTGAACCATATTATTGGAACATTAATATCATGGTCTGAGATAGAATACCCTAAAAATAGTAAAACAAATATCCATGATAAATGAACTTAATATAAAGATATATTTAATCAAAAATTAAAAGATCCAGAAAATAACCAATATATGGTTTGAGATAAGAGTTCTTAAAATAAATATAAATCAGGTTCGAGCTAAAAGATCCTGAACTAAATCAATAGATGTTGTGAGATAAACGACCAAAACCTAATGCATATCAATGTCTGAGCTAAAATTTCCTAAACTATATTACATCAAGGTATGATATAATAGACCCTAAACTATATACCATCAAGGTAGAAGCTAAAAGAAACTAAACAACATTACATCATGTTCTGAGATTAAAACAGTAAACTACATGAAATCAAGGAATTAGATAAAATAACCAATGATGAAAAAACATTATGGTATGAGTTAGAATAACATAAACAAAAGAGATATTAGGTCCATGATGAAAGACCATAATATACAAAAATTTAGTTATTTAAACCAAAAATGTAAATAAGGACCTCTACATGGCCTTATCCCAATCAGGAGGCTCCAGACCATCATATAATCATTGAAAAATGATAGTGAAATCTCTCTTTGGGACATGTATCCTAACAATAAAATTCTTATCTAAATCATGTGATCTCAATATGAATGGAATAAATCATTTATTTAGAATCTCGTATTGGTGAAAATTCAGCAATTCTTCTTAAAATGATATATTTAATGATTTAAATATTCATATCGATTCATTTAGTTTTTACTTAATGTTATACAATGTACGAGTAGTGTTTGCGATTATCATAATATCTGAGAAACGAATTTCCATTCACATCATGACTGAATAAAAATTAGATTGTTTTTTGAAATGGCCAAAAAAATCATTCATTCATACTGTGAACAAAGAAGGAGGAACCCTCACATTTTTTAGTCTGCATGAGGTCTCAAAAATGGAATGTATCTCATGGGAATAACTAATGTTGAAGTTGATTGAATATTCCCACAAGGTCTCAAGTGTGTGAGAGGATTCACTTATGAAATGATAGAGTTATGATAACTACACTTAATTTCCATTTTCTATAATATAATGAGTCTCGACCAAGTCCATCAACTCATCATCCCACTTTCATGTTTTTTCTAATGAATATGATGATGTTGAATGATCAGACCACTGATATGTTATATTTTTCTCACATATCAATGTATACATAGTCCAAGTATACATATAAGCCTAAAATTTGGATATCAACTGACTTCCTTTCTCCAAATACCTTTGTTGTCTCCCTCATCTTCCAAGAAAGAGGATCCTCATCCACAAGATCATATAAATCTCTTTCACATGCAACATTATCTTCCTAAATCAAAACTATTTTCTTATTATTTCCAAAAAATGATTCCTTTCAATAAACACAATCCCCATGTCCTAAAATAACTGGTGAAGGATCTCCCCTTGGTCATAAAGTACTTCCATGGGTGTCTATATTATCGTTGTATGTATCTGTTTCAAGGTCATCCTACATTTCAAATGATCTATTGTGATAAACTATGTAGTAACACAGAATGAATAAATATTTAGTTGAACCAATGAAATAATAGGGAATGAAACCCCATATCATATTTTCTAACTAGAAGTAACATATGTGGCTTATGATGGTGGATTACATTAATCCAAATAATCTATTTTAGAATCAGAATTTTTATCACTTGAATAAGGTCACATTCATTATGTATTTACGCAATGTTTGACCAACTATATATTCACAAATAACAATAGGGTTAGGGAGGCAAGGGGCTTTTCACATGAAGAACCAGAAGATTTATCAAACCAACTGTGTAGGCTACCACCCATGATTGAGCATAATCCTAGGTAAGGAAGATAGAATCATCATATCAAGGATGTATGTTCTCAACCTTACTATCTTCACATGCCACCATCTTCAAAAATTGGTGGATGAATCTTAGATGTCAATCCCCTTAACTTCCAACCAATAGAATATGGGAGACTCGTTGAATTCATCCAAACTAATGATAAAATAAATACAATGATTTTTGATTGTATTTAACTATCTCGTACACACTAGATTTGAGAACAATATCGAAAAGATTGAACACGTACGACCTTTCATCAAGGTAACCACTACCATTTTCAATTATTTGTCTATCCAGTGAATGGAAAAGAGTAAAATAAAATCTGTCAAATTTGATCAATGAATATATTTCCTTATCCAGGATTTGAGACATGTACAAAACTCTTGATATATTCCACAATCTATGCTCTTATGAATCATTCGTGAACTATGTTGCATTGTAATATTCATTTCATTGAAATTTATCCAATACACAACCAAAGAAAAACTCGATAAAACCACCAATATTTTTTGTGGATATACTTTTTTGAATACTACCAAAAGTTGGTAATGTTATTCAATGTCTAAAACATCAAAATTGTGGTTCCATACATCCACAAGGAAAATCTCCAGTACTAATATTATAAATTTGTTTCATGAGCATGTTTCCCAATCTTGGAAAATCCACCTATTAAAAAATAGTAAGAAAGCCTTCCAACATAAAGTCCTGATAGATATCTGAATTCACTTTGAACCATCATGTGGAATAATATTTGGATTCCATGATAGCGTAATATGATCTAGTGTCCTCACAATATTGTTGATAAGGGAACAAATGAGGGATTGTAACAGTTTTCATATCTCTTCCTCAATATGGTAAACTATATGTAAAATTCATGAATGATATGAGAGAAAGCATTATTAGATCCTTCTCCAATTTATCCTTCATGATAAAAAGAATCTCCTCAGTAAAAATAGGTTATTAATGGGATCATACAAAAAATATGTAGTAGGAATGAATTCAATATATATATCTCCATGATGGGGAATACCTCCTTGTTGGTAGATGTCCCATAAGTTGATTCCCACGTACCCGTGGGACAGGTGGATGTGTTGGTGTAGGGACACCAACATCTAATCATCTCTCTATGAAGGTATTCTTGCATATAAATGATGAACTAATAAATCCACACTGATTCATAAATATATACTATGTATAGATTATTATAATACTCTATAATGATTTCCCTAACCTTGAAAGGTGATTCTCATTCATTGGAGATATAACTATCGAGATAGATATTAAACTTAAAACACAACACAACACTAGTATTTTTCATTGGGGAAGAAAATATGCTTTAATTGATCATATAAATTCTTTGATGAGAAAATGCACACCCATTTGAAACTAATGAGTAGTTTTCTGATATATACGGTAACTCCGGAGACTGAGTAGTGATCTGTTGACTATCCATTGAAATTGAAGATAGTCAATATAAGATGACACCTAGTGAGATAGAAAACTAATGTTTATAGGGTAGATGAGAGATTCACACCTAGAATACCAAACCTTTATATATAGAATCATTGATATAAAATATTGTCCAAAAGATAAAATGAGAGGAACCTCAATGAACTCCCATTTTCAGTATATACACAATATCATGGATTGGTGGTATGACTCCATGAAATCATGGAACATAGATTGGAAACTATTGGGGAAGATTGATGAGAACCAGAATTCATATGAAAAAGAGTATGTGGAATAGGTTAAACATAGATAATATACAATCTCTGAAAAATGGAAAGGCAAAATAAACTTATATCATCATGCACGTCGCATGAATTAGAAACAGATTCAAGAAAATTATATTAAGATAACAAATACGCTAAATCCATAAGGTCTCATGGTATACAAAATCTTGAATGGAATCACACAATTGCATATCCCTTTGGACACTCACGAATGTGTGACTTGGACATGGTGACATGTATCATGGAATAATATGTCAATTAAATCACCGATCTAGTGTATTGTGTGAGACCTTCAACACAATCACAATCCATATGGATGATGTTCAGTAAATATTGAATGTATTGTTTGTGTTGGGATTGGATTCTGATTAAAAGTGGTATTTCTAAGGAGTTATTGTGAATAGGGCTCGTGTTGATGGATCATGATCAAGTATCATGATTAGGACTCATGAAGATATCTTGAAACATGGGCACATGATATAGGAAGGGTGAGATAGACATGGAGGAATGGTACTTGATTGAAAAAATCACCATCCATCTATCAATATATTGGGAATTATTTAGAATAACAAGAGTCACTTGGAAGTCCAAATGTCCCCCAAGACACTAATTCAAAACCCAACCAAAGAAGCAGGAATGCATTTACTTTCTTCAAAATAGTTCCTTTATATACATGAATGTTAGTCTTGAGTGGGGGAATTTTTTGATGCCCACCAAATGATCATCGATAAAATTACAATGGAAGGAGTACCTGAATATGGCTATTGTTTTCGAAGAAATTTTAATGAATGGGTAATTGGATAAAGCTCATGTATTTTGTGATCCTTGAAGAGACATGTGATCACATGAGTAACATAGGGCCATGCAAAGGAGGAAATTGAAGCTGATAGCATGCAACATGTCCGTTTATTCCCACTTTTATAAGACTTTTTTCTATCACAATGGAACCTCAGATTACCCATTAAAGAACGATAGTAGCCAGATAAGCTCCCCCAATCCACATGGGTGGTCAGGGGTGAGGACATGACAATCAAACCAAAAATACATTGAAATTGGAAGGGATATATCAAAAAGGTGGAGGCCCCTAGCGGACACAAGGATCACATGACACAACACCAAAGGGAAGGATTCTTTTCCTTCAAAATATTTATAAATAGTCATTTAATTTTTAATTCATTAAAAAATGAAACCAAGGAAAAACAATTGGAGGGGAAATGAGCCTCCCACTGTCTCTAAATGTCTTGTGATTCACCCTTGTCCATCCACAAGAAATCAGGATACTCTAGTTAATTGAAAAAATCATCTCATGAAACCCATTTGGCTTATCATACATGATTAGAGAAGGGCCCTGAGTATGTATTGGAAACCATGCGCTCCCCTATAACTCTCTAAGTATTAATGAAAGGATGTTTCTGTGAAATACTTGAACATCTCTATAATACCTCTATAGGTTATGAGTTTCATATTCAAGAGTTAGATTAATTGTCTTTGATATTACTCATGTAATTTAATGAGACTCCCCAACCAATGTAAAATATAATAAAAGAAATAAGAGGAGAGAAAGAAGAAGCATATCATTATCGAAATGTGATGGTGATGCATTAAAGAAGTCCACATCATGGTCGCAAGAGATTCTTGGACATTATTCCGTGATCTCAAGGAGACCTCTTAAAAATTTACCCCTATATCACAAAATGTCAAAGGAAAGGCATTGATCTTCTCTTGAATTCCTTTCAATAAGAACACTGATCTTATAAATACCCTTGGTCAAGTCAAAATGAAAATATTAATGTCATTTGGCATAACTTCATGATAAAAAAAGTCCAATAAATTATAAATTGTCCAATAAAGGATACCTTGTAGAGAGGGACTCATAGTCACTAAAAATTAGATTCTTCCATCAGAACGATCCACAGTAGAGGATCGCGAAGATGTATGGCACTGAAACCCTTTACTAAATCCATTCCGAATTTGGTAAATATTATCCATGAAAACAAGAAAACAATAAGGGTGGAGTGGTCTATAAATCCCCCTCCTCATCCTCAAAGAAAATGTTTTGTCTTTTTCACATTTAGGCTCATTAGTATACCCATGTACCATTGGAAATTTCTCATAGCCACTGAACTTGTGACCGATAGGTCTTTCGCCAAGTAATATGTCTGTGAATAGATAGAGCTATCATGTACCATGTATAAATAACTTCTTTTGACCATTAATTGATCACGTAAAGGACTTCTATCATGATGTGTGATGCACATACCACAAAAATTCCAGATCATGTGAGACTCAAAATATACTAACACTGAATAAATATATGTTATTCAAAATATAAAGGTAATAAGAAATATTAAAGGTGGAAGATATATGTGAATAATATGTTTTTTGTTCCTCATAAGATCCGCATTAATCATCCAGTACACACAAAAACACTACAAAATGATTCCCAGATCTCATGAACCTCCATCAGCATGTTATTGGGGACGTGTGAAATCATTCAAAAAATGCCAGAGCAAGTCATATCCCCCTTGGGAAGGCTACCATAGCCTCGTGATATCCTTTGGGTTTATCACCTAATATTTGCAGCATACTTTAGATACATATACATTCTCATATAACGTTTCCCACTCATGTCATCCATGTATCTCAGTAGCATCACGGCATGCCAACTAGCTCTCATGACATCCTCTGGGAAAGTTAGTTGTGACTCACAATTCAATTTATACAAGTCAATTATGTCTCGTGATTCCCTCTAGGAGTGTCAGGAAAGGCATGTGACACCCTCCAAGACATCAAATATTGACTCCCGTGATACCCTCCATACATATCAATCAACACTTGAGAATGACACCGTGGAATGTTAGCTAGATCATGTGATAATAAATAGAAAATCTAGACAGGTAATGAGTTGGATTACAAGAAAAATCATCTAGATCATATGATGTAATCTAGAAAAGACAACCCTGATCAGAAGAAAACCTTTGGATATTCCGATTAGGTTACACAATTTTCTTTTAGAAAGAAGAACACGGTCATTTAGTTGTATTCAATATATTCCAAGAAGATACCCTTTTATATATCTGGACAGACACACAATCTCCTCATGATTGGTAAGAGATCACTCCAGATCAATATGGATCTTTAAATTTGCGAGCTCCCATCTAATGAACTATGATAACTCTTATTCATACCATAGTCATGATATGAGGGATGCCTTACTATGACCCGGGCTCCATAATAAATCTCTAAATAATGATGAAATTGAACATTTTAGCACCTTGTTTCATAAACTAGGAATGTCCCATGTGATATTAAGGGGCTGTAAAAGACATATCATTTTCATCATGAGCCAACAATATCCAAGGAAACATAATTATGTAATCCAAAACAAGTAGCATGACACATTCACCTCAACCCAATGACATCTGCCTTAGGGACAGTCCCAAGGATAAAACTGAACTACTAGAACTATTATTAAAGTAATAACTAGGATATATTGGACACCATTCTATGTTTTAAGATCAAATAAAAAATATTTCGATATAATTATTATGTAAATTGTGTTTTGAAGATCATCACCTAATCATTCCCATTGAATGAATGGTATACCTCATCCATCAGTGGAATGAGATATAAACTGAAATACGATTCATCTGATACCTTCGATGACCATGATATGTAGTAAATATCTTAAGGAATCTATCATGGAAACTTTATGTCCCATAGAACCTATGTCGGTCCATTCAACATGACGTTAAAAATCATAGGTCCAATGAACTATATGGATATATATTCATGCTATTACCATGATACATTGGAAGCCTTTTAATGTCTATATCCCATCCATGTAATATTAACCACATCCTCCTATGGTAGATTATTATGAAGCTCGTTGTTATACTACTTAGAAAAATTAGAACCCACCCATTATAATAAAATAATAGAGAATATCGGATACATACAAATGGATTCGATAAGGGGACCACAACCTTTTGATCTCGAAAGATAGTTAACCCATGGTCATTTTTAGGGTAAATTTTACCCTATCAAGAATAAAATGATATTAAAAAACATATCCAAACTTTATAAGAAATTCATAATGAAGTCTATAATTCACCCCATAATAGTGAAATGAGGCTCACCTCCCATTCTCTCATCAAATGGGATTCCCCAATAGCCATTGGTCTTGAAAACACATATGACTGGTTTCCTTTGGAAAGTGGTTTTTTACCTTGATACATATAAGATAACTATTGGGGTCTTCAGTAAAAGATAAAATGGAATATTAATGTTTATTATTTTACGTAACAAAACCCCCTAAAAATCAACAATCTGGGAAAACCAAACCCACTTCAATGAGTGTTCCTGTTCGTGCATCTTTTCCCAATGAAATATTAATCCCTATCATGAGTTCTTAAATTTTTTATGATAAATTCATCTTTGGTAATATGTTTTCCATCTAGTTTCCATTGATTGAAGAATTGATTTTTAATATTGGGCCATTGTTCATAAGTTATATATTTGTTAATGAAAATATTCTTAAAAGTCTTCTATTACTTACTATTTATTTTCTCCAATTCCAATGTGTTCTCGATCAATTCCCAATATTAATTATTGTCTCCCATAATATGATAATATTCTATGATAAATTTATCACTTTATGTACTTTAATAATACATAAATATTTTCTCTGGATAATTGATCAACCAAAAAAATAAAAATGGATTAATAGTCTAATAGAATTATAGTGGTTTTCATTGAAGGATGTTTTCCAACCTTGATGAACTATGTTGGGGATTAATAGGATGCTCTAGATAGGAAATTTTGTTAGTCATAACCTATGATTTCTACCCTAGTAATGTAAAAATTTTCTCAACTACATGACTTGATTTTATATCATTCACCGTTTATAAATCCCTATATCGATTACTTGAGTTGATATTATTCACATTCATTTTTCTAGTCTCATTTTCCAAATGATTCTATATACTTAATTAACTCATTACATTATATTTTTTTAAAATAATATAATTATAAATATTATGTTAAAATTAATATAAATATAATATTAATGCATAGATTATCCTTGAATAATAATCATATTATCTTTTGAGTTGTATTAAATCATATAATTATTTTTATATCGTTCATAGATGTTTGTGATGAGTGTATGAATTGAACAAATAATATCACCACATAGTGTCTAGCTATGTGTGATGTCATTGGCCCACCAGTTGTGCATAGATTAATGTTTGAGTTGATACACAAACATAATTTTTCATGGGGTTTTCCCCCCAAGTTGTATAAATTAGAATTCCCATCAATTTACCATTATTCAAACATGATTCTAATTTCTAGGGAATATTATATTATCTATCTTTCAATAAACATATTTTATTATCCAATACATAAGCTAATTCTTATAGTCTTTAATTAGGTAATGTTATAGAATCATTACTTTTTAAAATTTAGTTTTATTGATTTTTACTAATATTTCTATAATACCAATCATAAAACCTTGACTATATTAACATGATTCTAATGGTTATTTTAGGAAATCGACACATGATACAATATATTTTGTCCTAAATTATTGAATATTTTAGTAATAATGGGAGGCTTGATAAATAATTGATTATAACATTACATCTAAAAACACCAAGTACAACTTAAAAATACTTGTTAGATATATATAATATCTTCTAGTATATTATTTAAAAAATCAATGATCACTTCTCAGTAACTTATGGGAATAAGGAAATAAAAATGCATCATCCTAGATTCCATGAAAGGGAATCTATAAACCGTAATCTATCTTAAATGAAACAAACCGAGAATAATATTTCAAAGATAATGATTAAAAACTATTATATATAAAAAATATTAAAATTTTGATTACATATATTGTTGATATAAAATCTTAAATAATAAAATGTATAATTTTAAATTATTTTATTATAATAGAATTCATAATGTTGTATATCATATTCTTACAATCAATGCCTCATTACCAGACATAATATTTAAATAGGTATGGTGTGAACTAGTTACCCATACTAGTGTTTCTAATGTTCTCAACCAAAGAATCACGGGGCTACCACAAGACCTATATATCACATTCAAAGAAAAATATATTAATTATATGAAGAAAAGGAATAACAAAAAAATCATCATAATAATTTGTATTGAAACACTATCATATAAAATATTTACATTATTCGGTATACATTAGTAGTTAAATATAGTAATAATACATATAGAGTAAAATGGTGGATGTTATTGTTAAAATATACTTATATTCTATTTAAATATTTGAAAAAACTTTTAAAAGATCACTATAACACTTCTTGAGGAATATACCATACGAATTTCGAAAAAAGTAAATTATACAAAATAAATTTATGAAAAATAGGGAAAACATATATATTGAAAATAACTATTGAAAAATTTAAGGAGATTCATGGAAAATAAAATTCATGATGCATGGAAAAGTCTATAGAGTGATAAATGATAAGATAGTGATTTTATTCACACATTTGGTAAAATGTATCTTATTAAAAATATAAAAAATCTCTTTTAATACAATTTTTTGGTAACTAAAACATATTTACAAATGGAATTAATCAATTATTTCATATTATTAATAACAATATTCTAAAAAAATATAATGAAATATTTTTTGTGGAAGAAAATGATTCATGGATATATAAAAAAATAACAAAAATTTTCCAGATGAACATTATTTCAAACAATTACATGTTAAGGGAGAGGAAAATGGAAGGAAATATTATAAACTCATAAAATTACAAGAGGATCAAGAAAAAAATATGATATTTTAAAGATATATCATATAATTTTGTCCTTATTTTTTAACCATAAATGATCAATTTATAAAGATGGACTATAATGTAAAACTAATACCTCTAGTTCGACTTGATTCATATGTGAATTTTTTCACCATTTTTAAAAATCTTAAATTATTATAATTATATACAAAAATAATATTAATTCCTATACTACTATACATGGTTTAATTGTAATATCTTATATATTTCTTATTAACAATCATTTATTATTTATAACTTTTTAGTTTTTATTTACTTCATTTTTTGTGTCTGTTTCGATTCGACAGTTATAGTCTTTATACCTTGATCAAGGTTCCATATTCTATATGATGTTAATAATGATATAAATTTCAAAAATATTAACTTTACACTATTTCATATCCATCTATAAAAGAATGATATATAAAAATTAGTTACACCATTCATGGAGATGATAGTATATATGTATGGACGAAATCAATTTTCATTTATATGATAGAAGAAAAAAATAGAGATAAATATTATTGAATCATTATATAAAAACAAATAAATGAAAAATATTATATATATCTATTTAATACATAATTTTTATATTAATGTTAGTCTGTGATGGAAAATGAATCATATCTCTCTATAGAGGCAGTAGTCCACATGTATGATTGAGAAATACTTTAATTTCACATTAGAGGGAAAATAGGAGAAAATTGACTATCCCATAATTATAATAACATAATATTATATTGATGATACTAAATTAATTATTTAATAATGGATAAAAAATATATAATGGATTTAGAAGCAGAAATACAGTATGAAGGAATCAGTTTAGATGATTATATCTTCTTTGAGAGACCTCATTCATAATATTTCATAATCCTTCATAAGATGGTCATAAGTTTAGAAAAAAAGTCCAACCAAAAATTAAATGAATATGTAATGGTTTTTGGGAAATTATTGTCTGAGATAGTGGTCCCAATGTTTGTGAATAAGGGTATAGAATATTTTACATTATATAAGTTAGTATATAGATTCACCTGAAATTTTATATTAGAACTAAATAATATAATGTTATTTTTAGTAAAACTGGAACCCAATGGATATGACTTTTTCCTTAAATATTAAATATTTTATAAATATATTCAAAAAATAATATATATATATATATATATATATATCTAATGTGGAATTTCACCTACGATCTCTTAGTTTACCCCCTAGTAATCCATTTATCTATTAACATTGGTAAGAGCATTGTACTCTTTTTAAACATTCACTATGAAAATCAAATATCTGAAATTAATTCCAAATATGAATTTTTATAATTAAAAATTTAGAATCCATTATAAAATATTCCAATTAAATAATAGTTAAAAATTAATTTTAACAATAATTTTTTAAATTGAAGGAAATTGTTTTAAAAAATATATTTTAAACAGAAAATTGACTTTTCATAAAAATAAAGTGCATTGTCAATTAAATTGAAATAAATTGGTATATTAAAAAATAATAGAGTCTCAGACAAAAAACAATATACATTTATCTTTATAGAGTAGATCAAATTAAAAAATCTAAACATAGTTTTTATTTAACCACAAATATGAAATAAAAGTTCATAATGTTATGATTATTTGTCAAAGTTAAACATTATATGTTTATATGAATTAATTTTTTATTATATAAATTTGTTATAAAATAATTGTAAAAAATAATTTCATTCTAATATAATTATAATTTCCATAAACTGATAGCTTTTGTAAAATAATTATTATTTACTATTCAACCAGGAAATAAACCATTTATGAAATTTGTTAAAAATTCATCTTATTATAATTATAAATTACTAAATTCAAAAATATAAATTATTAATATAAACTCCATTTATAATATTTTTTAATATATTTTTTAATCATAATATTGAAAAAATAAGTGAATTTTATGCAATTTTAAGAATATAAAATAAATTATACTTACTACAATATAGGATCGTGTGTTACATTCCTCCAAGAAACATTTGTGCTACCCATTAATTGATGAGCTAGAACCAAAATGTAAAAATGATAAGATTTTATGATTATTCATGAAATGAAATATTTATATTGTCACAATGATGGTCTCTATATTATTTGATACATGAGCCACACATTATTATATCACTACAAGGGTAGTTGAAGAAATGGGGTTGAGTATAGAGATAATGACTTATTTGATGAAAATTTATTCATCATTTTATGATTTTAATGAAGTGATAGTTAAACAATAATTTCCCCATACTTGGTCACAATAATATCATGGTTTGTTAATTTAATGTAAATTTTATTTCTTTTCATTCCAAACACAATACCTAATAATAAGCATTCTTATAGATACTACATACCTACATAACACTACCAAGTATTATTACGATATTAAATTAATGTTATAAAAAATAATTTCTGAAATGATTCATCATTCCCCCATAATTCAAATCCTTAGAATTTAATACATAATACACATCTTCATGAACTATGGAAATGGTAAAAATTAAGAAATGGTTGAGTATTATTACTTAGTAAGGGATTGTGAAAATTGAAAGAAAAGATAATTAATAATTTTATAAAATTTATATTTGTAAAAGATACAAATATTTTGGTAGAAAATGGAAACATAACAAAATCCAATATTTCATATAATTATAAATAAATAAAAACATGGAATAAAATACATGACCCTATAAAAATGAGATCAATAATTTCAAAATGAACACTATAAAATTGATTCAAATTGTATAAATAAAATACTAAATCCTCATGGACATGTTCCATGACATCATACATATAAATATAGACATACACTAAATACACATTCCTATTCTTCGTATGTTTCCTGCCAAATCATCAAGGGGAAATGTAATTTTATTCCCCACGTTTCATGTAATAAATACATGACATTCATCGTATGAAAAGAAAGGATAAATAATACAATTCTTACAATTCAAACCATTATATGAATATAGATAAAATTAAATATTTATCAATATAGAAATTATGACTACATGGATTATCAAAATTTCCCAAATCAAAAAATAATCTCATAATCTAGATAAATAACCTTTAATCAGAATAATTTGTTATATTGCATTCACACCATATCAGATAAAGGGATTTGTTGTATTTATGTAAACATTATCTCAGTCAATTAAATTATATTGAAATCTAAAGGATTACAATTTTGTTAGAATAATTTTTTATATCATACATATATACAAGAGGATAATTGGGTATATGTTAATGATAAAATATTATCAAAATCATTCAAAAGGTATCGATATCTAGGTGAATTTGATTTAAATATAATGTTCATTTTAAATATATTTATCCAATATATAATAAATTTTTAATTGGAAGTGTAGAAATTTTTTCCTTATTAGTCAAATAGTAAGGATATCTAGGTAAATTTACATGAATTTAATTTAGAGTAATTAAAACTATAAAATACAAAAACATATATACCTATCATGTGAAGATAATGGAATTATATAATTTTGGTACTTGTAATGATTGAGAATATTAATTTTTTGGATGAATGTAAACATTTATTTGTAATGGTAACATAACAAATTATTTTTAATATACAATCTCACAAAAATACTATTAAATCCTACATATTATATATGGATTAGTATATTAACTATAACACCCCAGGTAAATAAAGAATATGAAATTTTTATATTTATCCATATTTGTGAATAAAATGTTAATATTACTTTTAAGGGGATGTTATGCTCGATGGCGTACCCAATACGCAACAACGAGTTTCTTGGGAATCTTACATTGCACTCTAATAATAAAATAATATTATTTTAAATGGTAGTTAATACCTAGCCTTTGTAATGGCGGGAATGAACATAACTAAATAAAAAATGATTATATATGTTTTTCAAATATTTTTACTCTTTACAATAAATTTTAGTGGATTAAAAATGCGAATGAATCTAATTTTAAGCGTAGACATTCTAATATTCTTTAAAAGGTCGATTAACCGCCTTTTGAAGGTGAACCTCTTTTAAATACACTTTTTGACAATTTTATTTGTTATATTTGTCAAAATAAAATTCTTCTTTATAATAGGGACATCAAAATTTACTTTGTGTAAAATTTTGGTATTTTTTTCCGAAAAAGATCAATTTTTAATGAATAGTGAAAATGATGTATTTTATTTCAAAACCTCTTTTTAATATAATTTATTTATATGATTAGATTATCTTTTTAATTGGTTTTAAAGTGTAAATAGAATAAATTTTTACCATTTAATCCAATGGTGCTAATTTTAATTAATATCATGTTAAGAATGGACATAAATGAGTGTCAATATTTTGAAAGATATTGTTTCATAAAAACACGCTATTTGTTTTAAAAGCAATATTTAATTATAAAATTAATTAATTAAAATTCTATTATATGAATTTGGTAAAATGGAAATCATTTTGGAATTCGGAATATCAAATATTGCTTAGGGTGAATTTTTGGTATTTTTCTGAAAAACTTCAATTTTTGATGAATAGTGAAACCACAAAGTGGTGGTTACAAAATTTGATTTTTCGTTTAAATGGGACTTTAACACTTCTGTGATTTGAATTTAAAAAATCCAATATAAATTATTTTAATGTTTAAGTAAAATGTGGTTCAATGGGATGAAATTTTTTTTTGATGAAAAGTAACTTTTAAGTTTTATTAATCGCGATTAAAGGTAATTAGTGTGATTTAAGGAAAAAATGATAATATAATAAAATGAAAATATATTGAAACTTTTCCTAACCATATTGGATGAGTTATGGCCGACCGAGACAACCCATGGGTCAATTTGGGGTACCCCATGGAGCCACATGGTTATGATAATGACATTTATGCCTTTTATTTAAAGTTAAAATAAAAATGTCACAAACATAATATGTTTTACTAAAACAATTGTTACATGTGGATATACAAGTCAGAATTTGACAATAAATAGTCATTGGAAATCTAAAAAGATTTTCTACTTCATAGTGGTTTTTTTATAATTTTTAGACAGTAAATAAATTAAATTCTTTATGACATCATGATGATGCAGTGATGACCTCATTATTTAAGGATTTAAATAAAATGGAAAGATAATGTAAAATATAATACCTACACATGTCCAAAACCTATTGGATGGGTGGATTTAGAACCCTTATAACCTTATCCTAGAAAAACATCAATGCGGGACCATTAAAATCCGAGAACCATTTGAAAATAAAGTAACATTTTATACTTTTCCAAGAGTGCCCCTCCTCTCCTCTTATAAAAGGCCCCCACCACTACCACCATACCCCCACCTCTAAAGCCTTTGGTTCGGAAACGATCTGATCATTTTTTCTCTCCACATCCATATCCTCATCCTAGAAGCCCTAAAAGAAGCACGAAGCTCTTCAAGAAACCCTTTTGGTTCAAACCAAAGGGAGTTACCCAATTTTAAGGTAATGTCTTCACTTGAGTCCTTTTGTTTTATTTTGCTTCTCCAACCCCCTAAACTATTTTTATTCATTTCTTTTGTAACAACTCTAGTATCTTCAATATAATAGGATGTTGTTATAATAATTATTACAGCTACACTTACACACACCTTTATCTAATGGTTAAATAACATACTGTTTTTGTGGATGGCGAATTTCTGCATCACGAAACGATGATTGTTCAGCACTCATATAACACCTTCAAAGGTGGCCATTAAGATGTAACTATGTTCATATATGATATATAATTTTTTTTCTGTTTTACCTAAGCTTCTGAATTTTTCATTTGTGGAATACCTTTATAGCTTCCATTATGGGTATACGCGATATCTTCATTTTAGGAAGTGCGGACTACCGCCCCCTCAAAGTGATTTGATTGGTTAATGCCATATGTGGGACGTATAAAGAATGGATTTAAAGTTATTATATATGATTTTATACTGTAATTATAATATACCTTTATATAATTATTCTTTTCCTTCCATTAAAGTATGAGATAGAAATGAAAGTAGCGTTCATGCATACGTAAGACTTACCGTCTCCATGAACGGTGCATTTCATTTCTTATCCTCAAATGTAATATACTATAATAAGTACAAATAATGGATATATATGATGCATGATACATATAAAGGATGAATATAATTCTGTAATTAAAAATATACATATATCTCATTTATTTTTAATTCCATTAATATGACATAAAAATGAAAGTAGCGTTAATTCGTACGTATGGCTTACCGCCTCCATGAACGGTGCATTTCCTTTATTACCTCTAAATGATTATGTAATATTATAAATAAATGTAAATTATGGATATATATGATATATATGATATCAAAATCATGCATATCATTATTGAGATAATGGGTATTTTTCTACATGAACAACTTGTAAGTATAAGAGGTTCACTTTTGACTTAAGTACCAAATAACAAAAAAACTACCGTTATTAACTTAAATGATTACATAATGTTAATAACATGGTAATAAGTGATATGAAAGGAATAATGAAATTGAAAAAGGTTCTTAAGGAAGTATAAATTAACTCAAGTTTATTATTCAGGATATTAAAGAACGATCAAGTCAAGTCGGACCCAAGGAAAAGGATCATACTCCTCTCTTTCTTTTTAAGTACACTCTTTTATGTCATTCCATTTAAAGATCCCCTTTCTTGTTATTGGGATGTTATTTTGTATTAATATTAATTTATGTTTTATGTTCATATGATGAGAGACCCTATTCTCTCTCATAAATCCATTTTGGATATTTTGAGTGGCACTGTTAGGCTGCCGAATTTTCATAAGAGATCTAACCTCTCTCTTTCTTTTTAAGTACTCTCCTTTATGTCACTTCTTTTAAGCTCATATTTGTTATGATGGGGGATTCTCTTTTATATTACACTTTCTATAAACTTTATGTTAATATGATGAGATACCCTCTTTGATCTCATCAATCCATTTTTGTATGTTTTATGTGGCGCCGTTAGGCTGCCGAGTTTTCGTAAGGGATTTTTCATCTCACTTTTATTCCCGTGAGATTTATGCAACATTTGCCACAATTTCCTTTGAGTTTTGTATGTACTGCCCATTATTTTAATCATTGTGTAATATACTTTCATTTATGAGTATTTACATCAATGTTTTATTGTCCTTCTTTCACGGGGTGTATGTTTCGAAAGATACCCATGTCGGTAAGGGAACCTTTCACACTCCTCTTTTTAAAAGACTTCTTTTGTTATGTCTTTTAATTCACATACTATTATGTTGGGATATGTTCTTCTATATCCTTATTGATTTAAATTTTATTTCCATGTAATGAGAGACCCTTTTTATCTCTCATCAACTCATTTTCTGAATGTTGTAGTGATGCCATTAGGCTGTCAAATTTTTGCAAAGGAACTTATTAACCCAAATTTGATTCATTGCGATAAACTTATACTCCTTGAATATGTCATTCTATGAATATGTGTGAATAACCTCTGATTTTTTTACACTTTATATCCCCTTATATTTGGTGTATTCATTTGTCACACATAATTATGTAATTGATTTATCCTTAAACTAAGGATACCGTCTTTGTAAGGGACTTCGTCTCAATCTCCTTTTATTGAGGCATATTTCGTTTTATGCACAACTTTTTTTATACGGTGTATAAACCCCTTTGACTTTAACTTTTATACAAAAGGAATCTTTTTCTACGAAGCGTTTTACTAAATGAAAAAAACGAATGTTTCTTTTATCATATGCGGTGAAAACGACCTTTTCCGCTGCCGCGAGTATTATTTGATCTTTGGCTTCCTCAACAAGCTGTAATGTTTTTAAAATAAAATACATACCATATACTCTTTTATGTATATTGGTATTGAAAATGGTTTTTATAAAGGATTCTATTTTTTCAATATATTTAAATGATATATTGTGATTGAAATGTGGAAATGTTATCATTCTTTTATATTGGTTTTATGTGTTATAATTTTATAATGGTACTTGGAAATTTTACGGGTGGTTACGTGATAAACCATATAACGGGTGGTGCCGTGAATACCAGGACGGGTGGTTACGTTATGACCTCCAATTCATTGGTTATGGAAGTCAGTCGTATGGCTATTCAATTAAGTATGTATGGAAGTTGGCCGAATGGCTATTCCATTAAGTAATATGTGTGGAAGTCAACCTTATGGTTATTCCACTTAAGTATGTTTATGTCCCAAATTACCTTTATATGTTATGTGTTCTTTATATGGGTTTTATTATAATCTTTTGATTATAGAAGGGTAAGTAATGAACTTTTATTCAGTGAAGAGTTTTTACTACTTCGAAAAGGTGAAAAGTATTACTTTGATAAAGTATACATGGTTTACTGGTTGTTTTGAAAAACTAACAGTTTTCATTCTTTGTGTATCCCTTACTGATCTTTTTATGCTCATCCCAAGTTTTTGAAATGATTTTCACAGGACTTAACGTGGAATAGGGTCAAGGATGGGATCAAGGTAAAGCCATTCTACCTAAAAAATGGAACTAGACATGTTTCTTTTTAAGAGTTTTTTTTATTTTATGGAAATTTAGTAGAAGTGACTACTTTATAATCTTTTGAGATGTAATAGTTATGTTATAATTCTCTAAAACACTAAACCTGAAAAGATACTCAATGTGAATTATTCATTTAATTCAAAATTAAGTAAGGTTTAAGGCTGGGGCCTTATAGTTGGCATCAAAGGTCGTTTTAGACAACATTAGGGATTAGGAGTTTTTGTTAGACACATGATTAGTCCCTATATCTATTATTTCAATTAGATCCTTGTTTTATAACATTTTTCAGGTCAAGTAAAGTCAATTACAATTGGAAGGATAAGGATCTCAAACGAAATTCCTATCTCTTCCTGATGACATGCTTGCAATAATTATTGCAAAGTCATGTTAGGATTATTGTGAAGCTTTTTCTAGCATACAACTCACTTGCAAGCAGTTGTTTGAGATATTAAACACCTCCACTATACTTCGTTATCATCATGGATCAGGGGTTGTTTTTAGACAAATACTATTTTCACAACATTCTCATATTTTCAAGAAAGGTAAATATTCTCAAGGTATTTTCAAATATTTTACCTTGTCACAAGAATTTGAACCATATTATGATTTTAAAGATGGTGCTGAAGAAGGAGACCCTTGCGCAACCTATTTATATTTGATATTAAAATATAGTCTCTCATCACATACTTATGGTATTTTAAAAGGACCAATAATAGAAAGTTTCAACTCAAATTCTGTCTGACTATTTTATAGAAATCATGTATTATTTGATGTTTTGGAATTATATGTCATACATGATTATTTTCCAAAAATGTTTTTCTGTGGACACCCATATGACCCATGTTGTACAAGGTGTATTTGGATGGAGGAAGAAAATGATTTTGAAGGATCTCTAAATAATTGATGTAATGCATGGGACTTCTACCTACGTGATCAAGATGACGATGAAACCGAGTGGACGCCATGATCATGGTATGATGTTATTCATTTTGGGAATCGTTTTATTTTATTTTATGGTGGTGAAATAATACTTCATGAATTAAGATGTTGGGACCGTAATGAATTTGGATGAAATTGAGAGGGATAAGGAAACTATTAAGGTTAAAACATATTCGGGTTATTTTTGGAGTTTTATAAAAAGGACAACACGCAGACCATGTGACAACCTGTCGCGTTGGACAAAGCTGCGGGAATCGAACCCACAACCAAAGTGAGACTGGTATTTATCGCCTACCACTGGACTACGTGAAGTCCCTGGTTAGTTTGACTGATTCTTTTTAGTTAGATTATTTTTTGAATAAAGAGTAAGTTGATTTGGGGTTATCTAGGGAAATTTATTAACCTATCATGGAGGATATGTGATTAGGTTAATTACTTTTCAATACGAGACATTAAGAGCAATTGATGTTGTTTGGAGATAAATTTTATGATTTAACTTGGAAGACTATGTGACTAAATCCTTCAAATATTTGGGTTTCAATCTTAGTATGGATTAATTTGAAGAATTTTATGGACAAATTGTTTATCGAATGGTCCTCGTAGAACTTTGGGTTTTGTTGGAGAAACTTTGGAGATTAAGAATATATTTTCTTTTTATAAAGGGTTAACCTTTTCTGGATTATATGATCTTGTACTAACCTCTTTAGTTTTGGTTTTGGTTAAAGTCTAAAGACATTGAAAATATATAGTTATCTTTTGTGGATTAGGTGGTTCTCTATAAGTTGATTATAATACTCTTAATGTGAACAAGTCTTCCTAAATACTCGTCTTTTGGAGAAAACATGAGTTTGATTAAGGAATATAGTAAAATTTTAAAGCCTACATTACAAGTAAGTATGTTTCATTATGATTTAGTTAAGCTCAAAAATAAATTCCTCAATAAAAAGTAACTTAAAACAAAAATTTTGTCTATTAACTTTTCCTAGTGGGGAATCGAATACCATTTAACCCATCACAAGTTTGTGATTTTCTTGTGGTTAACATTCTCCTAAACATGTTTTCTATCACTCTCTATCAGAACATGACCCTATGTTTCCTCATCCATGTCCATGTTTTCATACATGGAATCCTAGTATGGGTTAACTCGGGTGACCTCTGTACTTATATTTCTTTATTTTAAAGTGATTGTTTTATCGACTATTGTTCCGATGTAGGACTTTCAAGGATGTTTCCAAGCTCAATTTTAAAATTGTGAGGACACAATTCCCAAAGGGGGGAAGGATGTTACACCCCAGGTAAATAAAGAATATGAAAATTTTTAGATTTATTCATATTTGTGAATAAAATATTAATATTACTTTAAAGGGGTTGTTATGCTCGATGGCGTACCCAATACTCAACAATGAGTTTCTTGGGAATCATACATTGCACTTTAATAATAAAATAATATTATTTTAAATGGTAGCTAATACCTAGCCGTTGTAATGTCGGGAATGAATAGAACTAACTAAAAAATGATTATATATGTTTTTCAAATATTTTTACTCTTTACAATAAATGTTATAGGATTAAAAATGCGAATGAATCCAATTTTAAGCGTAGACATTCTAATATTCTTTAAAAGGTCGATTAACGGCCTTTTGAAGACGAACCTCTTTTAAATCCACTTTTGACAATTTTATGTGTTATATTTGACAAAATAAATTTATTCTTTATAATCGGGACATCAAAATTTACTTTGTGTAAAATTTTTGGTATTTTTTTCCGAAAAAGTTCAATTTTTAATGAATAGTGAAAAATGTTGTATTTTAATTCATAACCACTTTTTAATATAATTTATTTATATGATTAGATTGTCTTTTTAATTGTTTTTAAAGTGTAAATATAATATATTTTTACAATTTAATCCAATGGTGGTCATTGTAATTAATATCACTTTATGATTGGACATAAACGAGTGTCAATCTTTTGAAAGATATTGTTTCATAAAAACACGATATTTGTTTTAAAAGGAGGATTTAATTATAAAATTAATTAATGCAACATCTATGTTATGAATTTGGTAAAATGGAAATCATTTTTGAATTAGGAATATCAAATATAGCTTAGGGTGAATTTTTGGTATTTTTCTGAAAAACTTTAATTTTTGATGAATAGTGAAACCACAAAGTGGTGGTTACAAAATTTGATTTTTCGTTTAAATGGGACTTTACAACTTCTGTGATTTTAATTTAAAAAATCAAATTTAAATGATTTTAATTTTTAAGTAAAATTTGGTTCAATGGGATGAAAATAATTTTTGATGAAAAGTTACTTTTATGTTTTATTAATCGCGATTAAAGGTAATTAGTGTGATTTAAGGTAAAAATTATATTATAATAAAATGAAAATATATTGACACTTGTCCTAACCCTATTGGATGAGTTATGTCCGACCAAGACAACCCATGGGACTATTTTGGGTACCCCATGGAGCCACTTGGGTTTGATAATGACATTTATTCCTTTTATTTAAAGTTAAAATAAAAATGTCACAAACATAATATGTTTTAATAAAACAATTGTTACATGTGGTTATACAAGTCCGAATTTTGTCTATAAATAGTAATTGGAAAGATAAAATGATTTTTTAAATCATAGTATTTTTTTTTATAATTTTTAGTCATTAAATAAATTAAATTATTTATGACATCATGATGATGTAGCGATGACCTCATTATTTAACGATTTAAATAAAATGGAACGATAATGTAAAATATAATACCTACACATGTCCAAAACCTATTGGATGGGTGGATTTCAAACCCTTATCACCTTATCCTCGACAAACATCAATGTGGGACCATTAAAATCCGAAAACCATTTGAAAATAAAGTAACATTTTATACTTTTCCAAGAGTGCCCCTCCTTTCCTCTTATAAAAGGCCCCCCACCTCTACCACCTTACCCACACCTATCAAGCCTTTGGTTCGGCCAATCTATGATAATTATGTATCTTCACATAGCTCTCCTCATCCTAGAATCCCTAACGTAGGCAGGAAGCTCTTCAAGAAACCCTTTTGGTTCAAATCAAAGGGAGTTACCCAATTTTAATGTAATGTCTTCACTTGAGTCCTTTTTTTTTATTTTGCTTCTCCAACCCCCTAAACAATTTTTATTCATTTCTTTTGTAACAACTCCAGTATCATCAATATACTAGGATGTTTTTATAATATGTATTGTAGCTACACTTTCACACACATTTATCTAATGGTTAAAGAACATACTGTTTCTGTGGATGGAGAATTTCTACCTCACAAAACGATGATTGTTCAAAACTCATATAACACCTTCAAAGGTGGCCATTAAGATGTAACTATGTTTATATATGATATATAATATTTTTATGTTTTACTTAAGCTTCTGTATTTTTCATTTTTGGCATACCTTTATGGCTTCCATTATGGGTATACGCGATATCTTCATTATAGAAAGTGCGGACTACCACCCCCTCAAAGTGATTTGATTCGTTAATGCCATATGTGGGACATATAAAGGATGGATTTAAAGTTATTATATATGATTTTATACTGGAATTATAATATAACTTTATTTCATTATTGTTTTCTTTCCATTAAAGTATTAGATAGAAATGAAAGTAGCGTTCATGTGTACGTATGGCTTACCGTCTCCATGAACAGTGCATTTCATTTCTTATCCTCAAATGTAATGTACTATTATAAGTACATATAATGGATATATATGATGTATGATACATATAAAGGATGAATATAATTCTGGAATAAAAAATACACATATCTCTCATTTAGTCTTAATTCCATTAATATGACATAGAAATGAAAGTAGCGTTCATGCGTACGTACGGCTTACCGTCTCCATGAACGGTGCATTTCATTTCATACCTCTAATTGATTAGGTAATATTATAAATACATGTATATGCTGGATATATATGATATATATGATATCCAAACCATGAATATCATTATTGAGATAATGGATATTTTACTTCATGAACAACTTGTAAATATAAGAGGTTCACTTTTGACTAAAGTACCAAATAACAACAAAATAATCGTTATTAACATAAATGATTACATAATGTTCATGACATGGTAATAAGTGATATCAAAGGAATAATGAACTTGAAAAATGTTCTTAAGGAAGTAGAAATTAACTCAAGATTTTTATTCAGTAGATTAAAGAACGATCGAGTCATGTCAGACCCAAGGTAAGGGATCATACTCCTCTCTTTCTTTTTAAGTACACTCTTTTATGTAATTAGTTTTAAAGCTCATCTTTCTGGTAATTGGTATGTTCTTTTGTATTACTCTTAATGTAATTTTTATGTTCATAGGATGAGAGACACTATTCTCTCTCATCAATCCATTTTGGAAGTTTTGATTGGCACCGTTAGGCTGCTGAATTTTCGTAAGAGATCTAACCTTTCTCTTTCTTTTTAAGTACTATCCTTTTTGTCACTTCTTTTAAGCTCCTAATTGTTATGTTGTAGGATGCTCTTTTATATTCCTCTTTCTATAAACTTTATGTTAGTATGATGAGATACCCTATTTGATCTCATCAATCTATTTTCGTAAGTTTTATGTGGCACTGTTAGGCTGCCGAGTTTTCGTAAGGGATTTTTCATCTCAATTTTATTCCCGTGATATTTACGCTACATTTGCAACAATTTCCTTTGAATTGTGTATGTACTGCCAATTATTTTACTCATTGTGTAATATACTTTCATTTATGAGTATTTACATCAATGTTGTATTGTCCTTCTCTCACAGGGTGTATGTTTCGAAAGATACCCATGTCGGTAAGGGAACCATTCACCCTCCTCTTTTTAAAAGACTTCTTTTGTTATGTCTTTTAATTCACATACTATTATTTTGGGATATGTTCTTATATATAATTATTGATTTAAATTTTATTTCCATGTAATGAGATACCATTTTTATCTCTCATCAACTCATTTTCTGAATTTTTTAGTGACGCCATTAGGCTGTCAAATTTTTGCAAGGGAACCTCTTAACCCAAATTTGATTCTTTGGGATAAACATATACTCCTTGAATATATAGTTCTATGAATGTGTTTGAATAACCTCTGATTGTTTTACACTTAATATCCCCCTATATTTGGTGTATTCATTTGTCACACATAATTATGTAATTGATTTATCCTTAAACCAAGGATACCGTCTTTGTAAGGGACTTCGTCTCAATCTCCTTTCATTGAGGCATATTTAGTTTTATCCACAACTTTATTTTATATGGTGTATAAACACCTTTGAATTTTACTTTTATACAAAAGGAATCTTTTTCTACGAAGTGTTTTACTAAAAGACAAAAAGGAATGTTTCTTTTAACGTACGCAGTGACAACGACCTTTTCCGCTGCCGCGAGTATTATTTGATCTTTTGCTTCCTCAACAAGCCGTAATGTTTTTAAAATAAAATAAATACAATATACTCTTTTATGTATTTTGGTATTGAAAATGGTTTTGATAAATGATTATATTTTGTCAATATATTTAAATGATATATTGTGATTGAAATGTGGAAATGTTATCATTCCTTTATATTGGTTTTATGTGTTATACTTTTATAATGGTACTTGGACATTTTATGGGTGGTTACGTGACAAACCATATAATGGGTGGTGCCGTGAATAACAGGACGGGTGGTTACGTTATAACCTCCATTGCATTGGGTATGAAAGTCGGCCATCTGGCTATTCCATTACGTATGTATGGAAGTTGGCCGAATGGCTATTCCATTAAGTGATATGTGTGGAAGTCGACCTTATGGTTATTCCACTTAAGTATGTTTATGTCCCAAGTTACCTTTATATGTTATGTGTTCTTTATATGGGTTTTATGATAATCTTTTGATTACAGAAGGGTAAGTAATGAACTTTTATTCAGTGAAGAGTTTTTACTACTTCGAAAAGGTGAAAAGTATTACTTTGATAATGTATACATGGTTTAATGGTTGTTTTGAAAAACTAACATTTTTCATTCTTTGTGTATCCCTCACTGAGCTTTTTATGCTCATCCCATGTTTTTGAAATGTTTTTCACAGGACTTAACGTGGAATAGGGTCAAGGATGGGATCAAGGGAATGTCATTCCACCTAAAACATGGAACTAGACATGTTTCTTTTTAAGAGTTTTTTTAATTTATGGAAATTTAGTAGAAGTGACTACATTGTAATCTTTTGAGATGTAATAATTATGTTCTAATTCTCTAAAACTCTAAACCTGAAAAGATCCCCAATGTGAATTATTCATGTAATTCAATATTAAGTAAGGTTTAAGGTTGTGGCCTTATATAAACTATTATTTTGGATATAATTTATTGTTGATATGATTTTTTTGTAAAATTTAACCATGTCCCCAAATAATCAATAATCTATATGGGACATGACAGTGGCTCCACTGACTAATTATCTTTAATAATTCTATTTAAATTGTCCCTCGGAGTGAAAAAATTTGTCTAAAATACAAGACATACACAATATGTTTTAGGATGTTAAGGAAAATTCAATATATTATTTCATTCTATATAAAGGAATTTCTGAATTAAAATGGATTTTGAACATAGTCTAACTTGAGGGTAAAATGTTCTCCAATGTATAATATATGAATCAAATATTCCGTACAATGATTTTATAATAATATCATAGTGAGAATATAAAAATGTAAAAGAAAAGGGAAATCTAAATGTGAATAGGATAAAAAGGGGAGAGAAATAAAAAATCAAATTGACATTGGGTTTTCATTTTTTAAATAATTGTTATATATAGTGAATAAATAATCTCCTACATAAAATATATAATACGGGTGATAGAAAAATTAAATAAATTTTAAATAGTGATTACTAGAAAATAATATGTCTTTGAAATGGGAAAATGAAAATAAGATCACTTACCATATATAATATTCTTAGCATAGAGATAACCCTTAAAACCTCAAAATCATTACAAGACTCTATATATATCTATGGGACACATTCTTCATTGGAGATATGAAGGGATAGTTTGAGCTTTTTTGGAGGATAAATGAGAATAATGTGCATGTATTTTGAGGTATGATGAGTGAAATATATGGGAATAAATCATTGATTAATATATTTTTCCATATTTCATGTGTTATAATACATCTATTGTTTCATATAACATTCAATATGGATTTTGCATAATTTATAGTACTAGAATTTTCTCTTTAAAAGTATATTGTCAATTTTTTTCATTCATATATATCAGAAATATTATTTACAATATATTATTGTATTTCACTATTATTTATTTTAATTAAATATTTCCCTAAAATTTGAAAACATTCACCCCATTCGTAATTTAAAATTTTTTGATATGAAATGAAATATACAATTCAACAAATTAATATTGTCAATTTTTGTAATTTATCTTTAAAATTTTTAATTTAAATATTATTTTCTATACAATTGGTGATACTCTAAATAGCTACCACACTATTATATTGGAAACATTAATATTTATTATATACATATTCAAAAATTCTTATCCATTTTATGATAAAAATATTATAATATGATAAACCTTTTATAGATAGATATAAAAAATTCCTTATATAATATTTTTTCATTGTAAAATATTTTCATTAAATGTTAAAAATATATATCTAGCATATTGATAAATGTAAATTGATTGCCGTATTATATTATAAATTTATAATAACTAATTTTAAAATTAAATATCAAAAAAATTACCATAAAATAATATTTTCATTTAAAATATATATTTCAACCATTCAATGAAATTAAATATTTTTTCAGATTGTGATCATGAAATAATATATGATATATAATTATATAAAATTACTTACTAAATTATTTTAAATGATAAAATTATATATTAATATTAAAATAGCTGAAATAAATCATCTTCCATTATGTTCCCATCAATATAGATCACTTATTATTACCATATGAAAATAAAATAGTAAATGTAAAAAACTGTTCTATTAATATACAATTAATTTCATAAAATATGTTTTATGAAATGATTTCAATAAATAATTATTCTAAAAAATAAAATTATATTATTATTATTATTTAAAGGTTAATAATAACTATTTTTTAATATACATTATAGTGAATAAATATGTGTTTATAAATATAAAAAATTTAGGTTACTATCAATTACAAAATCATGATTTTAGGGTGAATGATAAAGAATTAATGGAATTTCCTAAGATCATGTATTTAGGATTAAGTAGTATATCATTTATAATTATGTATAAATACACACACACACACACACAAAACTAGTTTTACATAATGATTAAAAAATGATAATGAATATATTCTCAATGGTTATGTGATGAACAAATAGTCTATAAATCTTCATTTTAACATCCTATTTGTTTTACAAAAAACATACAAATTTTTCATTTCTTTTTTCACTTCTATAACAACCCATTTTTTAATGGGTACAATGTTTTCTATATACTATGAGTTAGGATATATTATTTATCTAATTGTACATTTATTTTTAATAAAACATTTATCCCATTGTTTATTGAACATTAAAATATTTATTCCAGGGATAATATGATTCATTATATTTGTAGTAGTACGCGATATTTACATTACTTATTTTTGAAATTTACATCCATTTTTTTAATATTTAATCTCATAATATTCAATTTTTTTGTTTAATATTTTTTTTATTTTACATATATTATATAATGAATATATGGTTGTTTTATCATATTCTTTTATTTTTCAGTCAAATTATTCTAAATGGTTGTGTCATTAACAAAAATAGTAATGTAAACATAATAATAAATAAAATATATGAATATATATATATATATTACATTATCCCACATTAAATAATTAAAATCCTACCCATTTTTATATAAAATTATAAAATAATAAATTTAGTACATGTTTAATTCATACCTAAATTTTCTATTATGGGTTCCACATATGTTTATTGACCAAAATTTTAATCCTTAATTGATTCATGATCTAGTTATAATGTGAATTATCACAATTACAGAGGAAGTGTTAAAAAAATTATACTACTTCAACGTGATGTACTTTTACGTAAACTATTTCTCTATTACTATGGTTTTTAACATAATGATTCACTTTATACTTCAAAAAATGGCAATTAATTCCAATGAATAAATGAATAATAAACTAATATCAACTATATATTCATTAATTTGGTTATCATAAAAATCCCAAAAACAATTATAATAAATTAAATGATGACATTCAGTGAAATATTTTCTATTTTCTCATAAATTAACTTGCCTTAATTTTGGAATTAAGAAAAAGATAAAATTTTTAAGTGGGTAAATTTTATATAATATAAGATATTAATTTCATATATTTCAAGTAAAAAAATAATTAACTATTAAATGCAAACATTTTTGTTTCTATAAATTACCTATATATTCCCAATACCATTTATGTTTTGAACCGATATTTTTCATAATATATATACTAATTTCTCTAGTAAACATGATTTTATACTAACAATAACATCCCCAACCCTAATCACGAGGTCCCTTTTGATTGATCATTACAAGGTAATCATATTACAAGAGTTGACACACTTATGATCGAATGTATCAATGTTTCATATATACTAGATACATATATTAACATTACAATAAATTATTGTGATATAAAAGACATGGTAGATAATACAATTATTGAAAAGTGTCATTATTCCTCCATTAATAATATCCTCAATATTTCATACATAGTTACATTATTATTACATAAATATGGAAAATATTAAATGTGGTGTGTTTAAGTGGTTAGTAAGGGATTTCATGTATATATGAATCTAACATAAAAAATAATTGAAGAAAAATAGATTTAAAAAAATATATAGTTAAATAGATCCATAAAAAAGGAAACATATGAAATATATGGATGTGATGAAAATTAAATTAACAAATTACATGGATAAAAATATATAATATCATAAATTTTGAATGTGTAATTAAATGAATCAAAATAATACTATCAATAAGTCATACCAAAAAATCATATTATTTCATCATGGCCTTGTGTTATAAAACCATACATAAATATGGTGAAAAATTAAAAATTCCCCAGCAAATTTGCCTCCTGATAAAAAATGATGCATCAATAGGTAATATTATATTTGGCCACTCATACATCATTATAATTATGATTAATTAATTAGATTAAAATAATCCTTAAATAATATATTATACCCAAATAAATATATTAAAAAAAATGGTTGGATAATCATTAATTATCCATAGAGAAATACTATTTATAAAATCTTTTATTTCCCCTATAAAATGAATTGTTGGGAAATCTATGTGAGTACCCTTAAATTAAAACAATAATTTATTGGGTAGTCAAAATGTATTGGATAAATGGATATATGGTCAAGTTAGTAGATTACTGTATAAAATTAAATTAAATTGTTATCGTGGAGAATACCATTAATTATGTTTTATTATTTATAAGGTATAGAAACTATATTGGATAAATAGATATATGGTCTGGTCCACATACTAAAAAATATATCAAATTTTATGTATATATATGTTAATTCCCATTAATGACATTAATTAAGATGATATTTTTAACACTATATAAAAACATGATATAAATTCATGAAAAATATTTTATGAGCCGGTCGAACAGTAAATATATCGTCATTAATTACCATAAATATTATTAGGAATAACAATATTTACACAATGTAAAAAATTATTAATCAAGAGAATAATATATACTTTCATTTATGGGGTAATTTTTGTGAATTACAAGATAAATGTTTTTTGTTAAGTAAAAGAATGTGTCTGAAATAGTAGGTGGCCAAAGTTAATGTGAAAAGATCCCTAATAAAAATTTGATTAGGTCATAATACATATTTGATAAACATTATGGGTTTAAAATTTTTTAGGGGAATCATTGAGGTCGGTATGCTATGATTGAAAATGGTAAAATTATTGATATTGGTTTATATTAACTCAGGACAATAAAAGAGATCTGTTGGAAATTTTTTTATTAACATTATCAAGAAAAAATAACTCACACAAAATAAATTTATCAATAATATATAAAAAATAATTTCATAAATGTGATTTTTATTGTGGTTCAATATAAAATTCGTGTAACAAACCAAAATTTTATTTCGTAAAATTCCACATGAACTAATTAAATGTCTTATTATGTAAAATTTTTATATAAAACATATTCAATTCCTCAGTTTTATAATTTTGGATCTTAAAATACAATTAAGAATTATTACCATTGCTAATATAGTCATTGAATTTGGATCATATTATTAGTATAAATATAAGGCTTTAATAAATCCAATTTACTCGGACAAAGGAATAGATGGCCTCATCTAGTAGAATTTATTTATATGAAGACCATTATTTGAAGCACATAAAGGAGGTATTGTAACTAGGATTCACTCTGGACGATGCCTAAGCAGTGCTTCAACACGTTAAACTTGAAAATAACCACCAATAAGAGATGTGGTTATTAATAGAGATTACTACCCAAGTAGTGTTATCTGAGCCACCCCAAGAGTCTATCACTATCACACACATTACCCTTATGTCTTATGTAGGTGTTATAATAGGTAGTGTAACAATATCCTACTACTTTGATTATGGGAATTATTTTTTTAGAATAATGAAAATACATTCTTTTTATTTTTTATACTTTGTAAATTGTTTTTAAAGCACAAAAATATTTTTAGTTAATATTCAATTAAGAAATATATTTTGAGGAACTAAACGATTTTTTAATTAAATAATATTTTTAAAAAATGTTATTAATTAATTAGTTTTTAATAAATATAAAATATCGAATAATTTTTATGAATACACTTGTAATTTTTATTAAGGATTGAAAGGTGTTTTGTCACAACCCATGAATTTTCAATAAATGTCTGTTATTATTTTAAAATAAAAAAATTCACATATTTAGAAAATTATTTAGATAAAATATATATTATTTTTCTATTCAGGATGTTGAATTTATCTAATGGTTATTTTTTCCTTATTTTCTGAGATAGGTGAATTTTTGGGTAAAAATTAAATACCATTTAAAAATATAACGTGTTTAATCACATCGTAATGACCCAATAGTGATGTAATCAAATAATATAAAAGGGTTATTTCCCCAATATATATTTTACCATTATAATAATATTATAATATATATATGATTAATATTATGGTTCCTTAGTGTACCCTCCACGACTTATAAAATATTTTAACCTTTTAAAATAATTTCCTTTAGAGTGTTACTCGCCTCCACATAAGAATGTCTAATATTTTTATATGTTCATAACTAAAACTTATAAAATAAATTTTCCCACACCACTTTGAAAAAAAACATGGGAAAAAACCATGGGTTAGTTTGGGATTTTCAATATTTATTTATATAGATTCCAAAACCTATGTTTGTGAAATATTAAATAATTCCCCTCTATTTTTCCTATATAAACCCACTCACTATACCACTTCTCTTCACTCAAAACATTTGGTTCTTGGAAACCCTCTTCATTCATCTCTCAATAATCCTCCCAAGGTGCCCCAATCTCCCATTAATCCTCTCTCAAGCCTCCCTCAAGCCTTTGGGATCACACTTTCAAGTAAGGGATCCTCACTTTCCTTCCATCCTTATTTTTTTTCCAGGTTTCCTTATACAGTTATTCCATTTTATTTTCAATTAAAAATGATATAATATTATTTCAAACCTCCCCTATACTTCACTCCTTGTTTTTTAACGATTAGATACCCCTTTCTATCTCATTAATTCCTCTCATGTACACCCATTACCATGCCAATATTCTGTAAGGGGTTTCTCTCTCCTCATTTACATTCAGAAAATAATTTTACATTATGAATCAAAATTCAATTAAATGTCTTGGGATATTATAATACACGAACCCTTACTGTCCATTTCATGTATAAATTATGATATATCCCATTCTCTCTCATAAAACCATTTTACGATTTCAATTTTGGTGTCATCATGCTTCTGAAGTTACACCAAAAGTTACCATGCAAAATCATCGTGTAAGTAATTACCATACACATTTCTCTATAAAGGGTAATCACCTTTATGCACACTACATGTTTATTGGGGACTTACATTTATTTATTCCACATCTCTTATTCATGGAATAAATTATGATATTTAATGAGTCCACGTTCTAGGATCTGTGGGGCACACTTATGCCAGAAATGAAATGATTAAGAAGGGTGCCCCCTAATAGGGATCCATTACATTGGGTAAAAAATTGTATCATCATACGCCATGTTCATTGAGGGTTTCACTCATGGTAATTCATGTGAAATGAGGTTTTACTCATGTTAATTCATATGAAATTAGTGTTTTCTTATACTCTAGGTGAAATGAGCATTGGCTCATGCTAAGATCATGTTAAATGTAGTTTCCATGTATACATATTATGACAATAATTCTCTATCATGTCTTTATGATAACATTTATCTTATTCTCCATTGATATTCCTATTTCCTAACATTTATGTTATTTTTCATGTTATGCCTTTTTTAATCCCTTACTGGATTTTATAGCTCAACCTTTTCTTATGAATGTCCTCATATTATCCCATGCAATAATAAGTATAAGGAATGTTGTGGTCATGTAATAGAAGTTTTCAATAAATATTTTGTATATTATGTCATAAGTTATCATGTAATGTTTTTAATTTCCCAAGACAGTATACCTCTTGATTCTCAATGTTGTCTTAAGTTCAGGTTTAGGTAATTAATCATGTTTATTTGTGTAATAAAGAGCATGGGTGTGATAGTTGGTATTAGAGGATAGGTTTAGTTAATTTTCGGGATTAGGATTACAAAACCCTAGTGAAAGCCTTAGGGAAAAAAATATGTATAATAAATACATCCCTAATTTTTTTGAGTATTGAGTAAGTGGTTTATCAATAAAATATATCCGTATATGGATAAAAAAAAGTAGAGGTGTCTATGGAACAAATTTATGTATGGGTAAAAACCAAAAACACCCCTTTGATCTAGACTCAAACGGGAATTGGTGAACTAAAAAGGGAATTTCCTCACCCTTGGTTCAACACTCCTGAGGGATATGCTTTGGTAAATTCATAAATATAGTATGAACTATTTTTAACAGAATAAAAAAATTCTCCTTAGAATATATGTTGAAAATCAGATCATGGATAACATAGATTAAAGCCTATAAATTCATAGGTTATGGAAATAAATGTAATTTAATTGTTATCCATTTTTAATTGGATTCCCCTTTATGTGTTTCCCAAAACATTCATTTTATTCTAGACAATGGCTAGTTATAGGAGGACTCAGGCTAACCATCGATTTAATGATCAATGTGATGACAATTATAATGAGATTCCCAACCCGAAGGGAGAGGGAATCAAAATAATTGTCACTAAACTCTATCTGTTAGCTCAGGTTTTGAATATAAACATGTGTCAAGACGAATATTCAACACCCCCCAATGAATGAACAAGCCACAATCGAGAGCTTCAAGAAACAGAGGCCTCTTACTTTTAATGGATCATCTGATCCCTCAATGGCTGAACAATGGATCAACTATATTAAGAAGATCTTATCCAGCATTCAATACTCTAAAAAAGAGGTGGTTCTTATGGATGCTTATCATATTGAGGGTGATGATGATCAATGGTGGAAATTGGTAAAAAATATGAAGTATGAGGAAGTGATTAAGGTGTTGGAAGAGAATGATTTTTGGAAAAAATTTCAATAAATATTTTCCATCCACTCTCTGACTTAGGATGGAAATGTGATTCCTTTCCCTCAAGAAAAGAAGATAACGTATCCATCAGAGCATATGAGGAAATCTTCACAAGTCTTGCAAGATACGCCTCCAGCTATGTTTTTAGACCCTAATTAAAGGTTTACCACATCTTTGGTGAGATAAAACCCAGCCTATGGAAATCCCTAGAGATCTGTGACATTGATTGCTATTAGAAAACTGTCCAATGGGACCTATAATTCAAAATAGAGATCGAAGAATATTGGGGGTAACAAGGGTTATGAATCCGAATATGGACATTAATTTTGGTGGTCCAATGTATAGATCTAATGGTGATAAGAAGATCCAGAACCCCACATGCCAAAGGTGCAGAAATAAGCACACCACAATTTTACTAAAGGTTATGAATAAATGATTTATGTGTGGAAGAGAAGGAAAACTGAATATTAATTTCCATCAAGAAAAACCCGCTACTGTGATAGAGGAAAGGAATTATCTTCTTGACCATCAACACATTGTTCAGTTTTATAACTACAATGAACTAGGGCACTTTTCAAACTAGTGACCTAAGACAAGGGTTTCAGGAGGCAACCAAAAACCTCAAAGGTAGAAAAATTTATCATTTTCCATCACTACTGCCAATGAGAACCCCAAAATTGATGTGGTGATAGGTACACTAGTTATTTATTAATGAATAATGAGTGTTCCTTTTGATTATGGTTCTACGCTTTATTTTATATCCTAAAATATTTGTAGAACAATCCCAACACCACCACAAATCCTAGAAGTAGATATGTTAGTGAGAACAAAAAATGGGAAAATCATTACATCCAATGAATATGTCTCCTCCCATATCACAATTTGTTGATTGAACTTCTCAGAAACCCTCATCGTACTACCTCTCAGGGAATTTGACTCAATTCATAACATGGAATGTATTTCCGTAAATAAGGGCAACATAAATTGTTGTGAGAAGAAAATCACTCTCTATATGGAAAATCGGCCCCTGATTCTATACAAGTGAAAAAAGAATGTTGAACCTTAATTTTCACCATCCTATCAAGCATAAATATTATATACCTATGATAATGTTTATATTTATTATATGATTGAGTCTATATAATAACCCATCCACAATGAAATGCCTATTGTGGGGGAATTTACCTAAGTGTTTCCCGAGGAATTTCATGGTCTTCATCCTAGTAGGGATGTTTAACATTCTCTTCACCTTATACCCAGAGAGTTGAAGATATCCAAGGCTCTATATAGAATGGTTGTTTTGGATCTTGAGGTGCTAAATAAAATATATAAGGGAATATGGATAATGGGTTTATACACCCAAGTGCATTACCATATGGTGCACTATTCCACTTCATCACGAATAAGGATTAGTCAATATGCCTTTTCATTGATTATTGTGAGCTCAATATATCAAAATAGGAAATAAGTATTCACTAACACAAATTTATAATTTGTTCAATCAACTAAGTGTAGCACAATAATTATCCATGGAGAATCTGGGGTCAGGATATTACCATGTAATAGTGAAGAAGGATTATATCCCCAAGACTGCTTTTTTTACAATTTATGGTAACTATGAATTCATTGTAATGCGTTTTGGACTATCTAATGTTCCATAAATCTTTATTAACATGATTAATTGATCCTTTAGAGATTACCTCATCAAATTTGTGGAAGTCTTTATAGACAATATTCTAATATACTCTAAAACCAAGGAGAAGAATGAGGAGCATCTCAACACTGTACTGGAGATCCTGCATATGTTGAATCTCTATGAAAATTAAATCAAGTGTGTGTTCTAGTTGAAGGAAGTATCATTATTGGGTTATATCATCACAATCAATGGGTAACTTGTGGATCCCTCCAAGAAAAATGAAATTTATGGATGATCGAAGCTAAAATTGGTGATATATATCTATAAGTTCATTCTGTTGGCTAGAATATTATCACAAATTTGTGAGAAATTTCCCATGACTATTAAAACCTATTACCAAACTAACTCATAAGAGAGTCAAGTTTTCTTGGATTGATGAATGCGATGATTGTTTCAAGGAGTTGAAAAGGAGGCTTGTCACTGCGCCTGTGCTTACACTACCCATAAGTGGAGAACATTTCATGGTATTCAGTGAGTATTTTAAGATGGGATTGGGATGTGTATTGATGAAAAATGAAAATGTCACTACCTATGCTTCAAGGCAATTGAATGTTCATTATCAAAAATATCCAACACAAGTTCTGGATATGGATGCAGGAATTTTCGCTTTAAAAATTTTCTAACATTACCTATATGTGGATGTTTCCGACGCATTCCGTCGGGGCGCGTGCCCATCCGTCCGTGGTGGAGGACGCGCAGCGCTTCTGTTGCCCCGCATTCCCACTTTCCAAAGGCGGGCGGCATTCGCTCCTTATTCAGGGACGTCTTCTCCTTGATCGAAACGGGATGATGGGATGTCGGTTCTTCCTCCTGTGGATTCCTCCCCAGAACTCGTCACCTAGTCCGGGTCTCCCTCATAGATTTAATACGTAGTTCATGAAACTCTTCCCAGTGCCATGTTTCCATGGGCGCCGGTTAATTACACTGCTTCTATCGGGACATTCCAAAGGGTCCAGTCAGGGCAGCAACCTTCAGTCAGGGGAGTAGTCACGTTGAGGCATCAGTAGCGTGTCTGGATGCTGGAGTAACTGGCATGTCTGTCTGTTATCCTTGACCACAAGGCTTCTCGAGGGCGTGGAAGCCCGAGGCATCCCACATCGAGCGCGGGGAATTATGTGTCATAGATAGATATCTGAGGTTTTCCTCAGCTTCTCGTGCTCAACACAGGGTATGCCGCAAGTTTAACGTCCAGCGGAGATGGATCAACCCAACCAGAGCATTAGCTAGGATAGATCGGATTGAGGGATCCTCCTTGAAGGGATATCGATACCGGGGCCAGCCCATGGGCGACTGTGAAGAAGAGCGTACCGACATTGTCTCAGCGAGACATGAGGCCCGGGCGAGGATCAGGGTGGATAGGGGATGAATGGAGCGGAGGGGAGTGAAATGGGACCATCGAAAAGGTGACTGTGGAGTTTGGCTTGATCCTTGAAGAGGATTCCTACGTATCCCCGTGGCAGGGAATCAAAGTCCACGTAGTTCGGAATGACGTTGATAAATTGACGTGAAGGTGGACCTTGGCCCGATGAGCATCGTCAGAGTACCGACGTGAAAGTAGACCTGTGGGTCCACTAGTGGTGGGCTTGATCTTTGGGAAGGTTTCCTACGTACCATGCCCTGACTTGGATCAATGTCCTCGTAGTTCAGGCAGTTTAACGTCATGCAGGACGATAGTGAACCCTGGCGTGAACAAACGACGAGTGGTGGGTGTCGGCGAATCGACGTAAGTGAGGGACTTTAGTCCAATGGAAGTTGGTCCTGAACCTCGGGGAGGCTTCCTACGTACCATGCCTTGACATGAATCAAAGTCATCGTAGTTCGGGTTAGTCACAACGGCTTGCCGTCGGACTGGAATTGCAGTTTAATGTCGTGCTGGACGTAGGTAGAACCCGACGTGAATTGGATGATTGGTGGGCTTGAACCTCGTGGAGGTTTCCCACATACCACGCCTTGACGTGGATCAAAGACCTCGTAGTTCATGTGGGGCTTTGTCGGTGAACCGACGTGAAGGAGGACCTTGGTCCGATGGGTGGTGGGCGTGAACCTTGTGAAGGCTTCCTACGTACCATGCCTTGACATGGATCAAAGACCTCGTAGTTCATATGGATGGGTCGCAACTGCTTACCACTGGACCAGAATGTAGTTTTTCATCGTGCTGGACGTGGGTGAGACCCGACGTGAAATGACGGGTGGGCTTGAACCTCAGGGAGGCTTCCTACGTACCATGCCTTGACATGGATCAAAGTCCTCGTAGTTCATGATGGATGGGTCCGTCGGTGAACCGACGTGAAAGTAGACCCGGGGTCCACTATTTTTGGGCTTGAACCTCATGAAGGCTTCCTACGTACCATGCCTTGACATGGATCAAAGTCCTCGTAGTTCACCAGGGAATGAGTCCGTCGGTGAACCGACGTGAAAGTAGACCCAAGGGTCCACTATTGGTGGGCTTGAACCTCATGAAGGATTCCTACGTACCATGCCTTGACATGGATCAAAGACCTCGTAGATCATATAGATGGGGGTCAGGGTCGGTGCTCACTCTAAGCCCACGCAAGTCATGCTCGGTGTGAGAAACAAGAGGTTGCAAGGACCTGACGATCATGTCGCGAAGGAAGCGTCTGTGAGAAGCGAAGAGGGGCTTACGCGTTAGGCGGCCCACGGTGCTGGGACATACTCCAGGATGGAGGCCCATGGCGCGACAAAGAGCGGGAAAGAGGGACCTTGGTCCAATGGTGGGAGGTGCCTCGTTCCCTATCACGCCCTCCACTGACCTTGGTAGTGGGGAAGTACGGAGATGCAGAGGTGCAACCATCCGTTGGGGAACTAGGGTCGCCCTTCTCCCATGAACATACGGCACTCCAATAAGGAGGATATCATCCCTTGTGGATGGGTGATTCCATTCCCATGGAGACGAGTGGTGTAATGAATGTTCGAGTTGGGGGGACCCTTCGTGAGGGGCACTGGGTCGGGTCACAGTTTAACGTCATGTGTTGAGGACGTGGTGCTTGGCAGTTTAACGTCCTGCAGCTCGGACGAGGTGGGTTCACTCCACACCCCTAGGACTTACATAACCGGTACCCTCTGGTCCTTGGGGAAGGGAAGGTACCAGTAAGGCCGTAGTTAAGGGGGGTCGTGGAACGAACCATCGAGGGGTCCATGTTAGCATGGCTATGCGAAGAAGAAATAGCCGTTAGCGTGCCTATGCAATGAAGCATTAGGCGAAGCAATGCTACGGGTGGTATTGTCCATGGGACTTTGTAATCACATCGTGCAAACCGGGAGGGTCGCATGAGAAGAGGAATTGCTAAGCAGATGAGTGTGCTTTGTGAATTGGAGTACCTTGGCCTTAGCATGGGGAATAGGTGTGAGTGGGAGGTGCTTCGCGAAGTGGAACAGTGTTCGCGGAGCTCTGCCTCGCGAGGAAGGGGTGCCTCGCGAAGCAGGGTCCTGCGAAGTAGTGTGCTTCGCGATGTGTAGTGATCCTGCCTTGGCATAGGGATCACTAGCAGGGGTTGGGTGTTTCGTGAAGCATAAACGCTCCGCGGCTGCCCGGGTTCCCTTGGGAATCCCGTTCCTTCGCGAACACCCTTGAGCTTTGCGAATGGAATCCCTCCCTAAAGAGGGGCTCAAAACGAGACAATGCAGAGGAGTCTCACGAAGTAGAAGCACCTCGCGGAGCTCATCATTCATGGGGCAAAGCGTGCTTCGCAATTAGGGAGAGGAGAAGCCGAAAGGTCGGATTGTCTGTCCCCAGGACTCAGGGGGAGTCCAGTATTTATAGGGAAGGGGCGCCGCGAAGCAGGGCTCGCGCGCCGCCTTCGGTGCTTCGCGGCGCGCTCACGGACGTCAATGCCAGCCGCGGAGGGAACCGCCTCCGGAGCTTCGCGTTGGCTCGCGAATGTCAAATGCGTTCGCGGAGGATTACCGCCTCTGGTGCTTCGCGGCGGCTCGTGAACGTCAAATGGGTTCGCGGAGCATTACCGCCTCTGGAGCATTGCGGCGCCGCCATGGTCGGGGCGCTTCGCGGCGGGGCTTTGTGGCGGGGCTTCGCGGCGGGGCTTCGCAAGGCAGCGCGCCAGTTTTCTTTTTCTTTCCTTTCTTTCGGGCCATATTTTTGGCACCAATAAATGCCCCCCCTCATACTTGGAGCCGCGGAGGGCGAAGGGTCGAAGTCTGAGGGAAAATCGCCAAAATTGTCGGTGGTTCGCGAAGCGGCTTCGCGAAGGGGGCCGCGGTGCTGACCGGGGCCACAGATCCAGACGCGTCGCGATGCTCCGTGCGGGTGAGGCACACCGCGATGCTCCAGGGTCACCACCTATAAATATGGGGTCCGACCTCTTTTGTCTTCACGTGCCTTCCTTGTCTTTTTGCGCTCTCGACTTCGCGAAGCTCCGCGTACTCCGCGACAGCCCTCCGCGAATCGAGCTTCACGGCGAACCACGGGTCTCCAAATCTGCGTCCGCGCCAAGCGAAACTCTGTTTGTCGGCCTTGGCCAGACTTCGCGGCTTGGTCTCGCGATCGAGCTTCGTGATCCGGCTTCGCGATTCAGCTTCACGGTCGAGCTTCGCGATCCAGCCGAGAGAACTCTTTTTTGAGTGTCAGAGTTAAAATGGCCCATCAAGAGGCTGTATTGGGGGTCCTTGCAGATGCTGCTCATCGAGATGAGATGGCCAACCGTCCAGGCTTGGGGGAGATGATCCGGAGCCACTCGGACCACACTTCTTTGACAGATCTACTCTCGGAGGGCCAGAAAGATTATCCGCAGTGCAAGAAACTGTCGTTGTACGGCTTCGGGCTGAGGGATGACGTCTTCATCCCTGAGGCGAGTAGGGATGAACCAGCTTGCTGGTTCAGGAGCACACCGTGCCAGCACCAATGGTTCCGGGCGGCCGATGGTCACGCGCGGGAGGACTTCACACCTGTCACTTCTGATTGTCACTACATCCATGTGAACGATATTGAGGGGAGGCCATTGCAACCGGAGACGTCCCCTCCTCTCTACCGCACCATACTGAAGTCGGCTTTACAGGATTCGAAGAAATGATGGTCCGATGAGTGGGACCTGCACCAGGGCGGCAACTTTACCGATGACTGGGCCTGGGCCTACTGGGTAGGCGCTTCATGCGAGGAGTTCGGGGCCGAGCTGAGGAGAGTGGGGCTGTATGAGGCGACATGGGCCTCTCAATTCCACATTTTCCAACCGAAGCAGCTAATGCCGGAGTTGCTGAGTAGATGGTCATCAAGGACCAACACCTTTCACCTACATAACGGGGAGGTGGGATCAGCCTGTGGGATGTCCACCAGATTTCTAGGGTCCCGATCTTGGGGGCCATGTATGACGAATTCCTCCCCGTTTCCAGCGCGTGGGGGGATGCGGAGCAAATGCTGCGACTGGCGTCGGCGCTGATGGCACTTGTCCCTGGAGAGGACAAGGAGGTAGTGAGGGACGTCCACTTCAGGAGGTGGTTCAAATTCTTCTTGAATTTCCCAGAGAATCAAGAGTTCCCTCCGAGGCCTCGAACATGTCCAAGGGCAGCCCAACGGGGCAAGGGGCACTCGTATTGGCGGGTCGTGGAGGACAGCCAATGGAAAACTTGGGGTTCAGTGTCATCACTGAACAACAGCCGATAGTCAGCCTGGCGGCGTTCATCGCGGCTCTCATCTGTAGCTGGATCCTGCCGGTGAGAGATACAAGCATGGGGGTATGGCCCAACTCGTTTATCATGGCGTCGATGTTGGCCATGGGGCAGCGGATCAACCTGGGGATCCCGATGCTCACCAAACTATACAGAATGCTGCGGCATATTAGCGAGGGCAAGAAGCCGCCAAGGATATGCGGGCCCTTACACCTCCTTTATGGGTGGATCACAGCGCATATCAGGGGGATTTACGAGTATCCAAACCCCATTTCACCGTCGGGTTCAAACTTTCGCCCCTCCATCCTGAACGCGGTCGGGAGCTTCCCGTTCAAACTGGCCATTCCGATGGTGCTGAATAGGGTGTGGAGGGCGGACGAGTTCAACTTCCATCCCTTCCCATTGCCAACGGGGATGATTACTGATGACGGACGGGGAACAGAAGAACATCGGGCTTACCTCCTGGCCTTTCGAGGTGGAGTTTTGGTGGCACGAGTAGATCTTGAGCCGCTCTGTGAACCGTACACTCCGCATCGGTTTGTGAGGCAGTTCCGGTGCCTCCAGCAGCTGACTCCGTAGGTCTACTGGGAGGTGCGTCATGAGGAGCACCCGTGTGCGATGAGGCAGCTGTGGCTCATCTTCACACGGGAAGATGGAAAGATGCGGATTGCATTGCCTCCATCCACTGCTGCCTTCGGATTAGTAAAGGAGTACGCCATCAGTTGGGAGGCTGCTTACCCAGGAGAGATTCTGAAGCAACCAACTATCCGGGATGGTGATGGTGGGCCTCCTCTATCTCGAGGTCGGGGTCGGCAGGCATCTAGGGCCACTCGCGGTGGCGGGGCTGCCATGGCGGCGAGACCCGCACCGACCGAGGGTATGGAAGCAGCGGTGGATCCGGTGATTCCGGGAGAGCAGGGTCATCCAAAGGGGCGGCCACTGAGGTGATTTCGTAGGATATCCACCCAGGCTCCGGGGAAGCACCTGCGTCACATTGACATGGCAGAGGATGCCGTCTTCCCGGAGGCTTGGGACATTTGGGATGTCAACCGGCAATTCCTCAGCCCATCCGAGATATGGGCCCACCTGAATCGCCTCGGGATGGAATTACCGGGCATAGGCCCAGTTCGGGCTGGATTCATGGCGTCTCCGGCGGAGGCAGAATAGTACCTGGAAGAGCTGGAAGATTACGTCCACTCTAGTGGCGTCCCTCGTCCAATGACGGACCAGGTGAGGGTACTGTTGAATCAGACGGTCGCCCCACAGTTATCGGCTGCCGATCTGAGGGAGCTCTTCCCCTTGCCGGAGGAATCAGAGGACTCCTCTCGGGAGGATGAGGCTGGAGGTGGGAGCCCGCTGGAGGAAGGCGAGGTCGGAGACCGAGGCTCAGAATCCGACGAGTTCGCGGAGGCTCTCGAGGTAGCATTCTGAACTTCTCTCGTTACGATCTGTTCTGGGATCCCTATGGACTTCTCACCAATGTTTGAGCCATGAAGGAGGAACTTGTTCGCAGGCCTCATTCTCACTCCTTGGCGGGTGATGATGCGGGACCTTCAGAACCCGCGCCTATGGCTGCGTCCAGTTCTGCGTCTGGTGGGACCAGGGGGCCTGAGGTGGCTCCTCTGGAATCCCCAGACCTTCCAACAGTATACGGGGGGCCTTGTCTCAGGGTCCCATCAGTACCGGATCAAGAGCAGTGCTCGGAGGTCGATCTTCGTAAGTCTCCTCCACTGGTCTCCTCGTGCCACATGTAGGCCATGCCAACTAACATTTATGTCTCTCTGTCGTGCGGTTCTTCGACTGGCGTGGGCTGCTGCGGCAAGGCTGGTCGGGATGTCTGCTGGCATCCCTCCTAGGGGCATGCCGGTGATGGTGGCGATAGTCCCGCCATATCCTCAAGCTGTGACACACATCATCACCGGCGGGTCCGCCAGCAGGGCCGTACCTGAAGTCGTCGAGGTGGACTCCGAGGAAGAGGATCAACCGGTCGGTCCCAGTTCTGTCCCGCCCGCTTCGGTACCAGGTGTCGCACTGGATTCAACACCGGATGTTGATCCTGCCGAGGATTTCCTACGAGCGTATCCCGCGTATGAGCCTGCCAATCGCGCAGACTGGGACAAAACAACATCCGACGAGGAAGACAGCAGCATAGTCCGTCGCCGGTCGTGGAAGCTGATCGCGCGCTTTATCAAGGACACTCTCCAAGCACAATGGCTGGCCGAAATGGATAGGCGTCGCTCTCGGTTGCGCGAACTGTGCGCTGGGGGAGTGGATTCCCAACGTCCTCATGCACTCATCTGAGATCTTATGGCTGAGAAGATCTGGAAGCATGATCATGGGCTCAGCGTGGGCTGGCAGCGGAGGAAGGCGACCAGCATTAAGAAGCTCCAGGAGGCTGAAGGCGAGGTTCAATGAATTCAGACCCGGGCAGACGAGCTTTTAGCCTCTCTTGATGCGCAATCTGAGATGGTCTCTCGGTTGAAAGCCCAGCTGGAAAAGGAAAAAGAGCACATGAGGCAGACCTCTGAAAAGATGGCTGCCGTTCAAGCTGATGTAGAGAGGGGCAAATCCAGAACTGACGAACTGCACCCCACCGCTGCTGAGGAGGAGCGAGAGCTGTTTCAGCGGCAGCAAGCCTTGGATGCCCCAAGTCAACGGGTGGCGGAGCTGCAACGCTCTTTTGACGGGTTCAACCCGTCCATGGGGGAAGTCAACCCCCGAGTATTTTAACAAACCCAAAACTCTTTTATTGGTACTTTTGTGCTTCCAATCTTTACCTTTGTTTTGAATGCCGTAGCATGCACGATTTCCACTATTGAATTGCCTTGTTACATCCCTAGAATGGTTGCGGGACGTTTGGCGACAATTCCCCAAGCCATTCCAGATTCCCGAAAGATGGGGAAGGCTTGATCGGAGGAGGAACTTCCAGGATAGCTGAATTACCGTTTCTTCAATGTGCTCTTATGCACGAATGGGGAAATGACAGGGGCACTGAAATCGGTCCAAATAGATGAAAATGGGAAGTGTGAATCACGATACCCAAGATTCGGAACACTGTGGGGATGGCGTGACAATAAGGGACAACCGTTAACCGTGGAGGAGAAACGGTACCCTTACTGCGTTAGCCTGAAATGGGGACAACAAATGAGCATCGACCACTGACGATATTCGCAACGCGAGATTTTATCAATTTTTTGTCGATCAATCCTTCGGGACGTTGTCCCAGGACAGTAGGTGGACCATAGGTCGAACATCCATACTGTTAGGGGGTCCTTCCAAACATGACCAACCTTCCGGAACGTTGGCCCAGGACGGTTGCTGAGCCGATGCGGCATGAGACCAGGCCGTTAGGGGGTTCCTTTAGACACGAAAGAGGACGAGGGTCCAAATAAGGGGCACGCAAAACATGGCATATGGAGTGATGGTCTGTACGAACAGAATCCAACACTTAGGTAGTTACACCACCGTGGTGGGAGTACGTCCGAGGGACGTATTGGTTTGATCATGGATCATTCCTTCTTTGGGACAGGGCCTCTCTGACAAGGGGATATGTCACTTCCCAGGGGGGATCTTGGGGCATCCAGAACTTGTTCAGGGCAGAACCGCAGATTATTGTCATGCGTTGAGGGCACATAGACTCTTGTAGTTTAACATCATACGATAGGACGTGGAATAAGAGGGAAGGAAGCATGTGGCGCGATAGATATGAAATCGACGTGAATGAGGACTTGGAGTCCAAATCACACCATGTACCCCCGGAGGAAACTCTTCAGGTCAATGGGACCAAGAGTGAGGATTGGGTCGGGCTCGAAGCAAAGTGGCTGGGTATTCCTACGTACCCCACGAGGATGGGAATCAAGCCATACGTAGTTCTGAAAGTGCAGTTTAACGTCATGCAGGATGAGCAGCAGCTTGACCGCGTCGGTACACATCTCGCCAAAACTACTAAGACCACGTGAGTCATGCTCGGTGTGGGAAACAAGTAGTAGTGGTGGGAATTTCCCGACACAGAGAGGGGAAGGTTAGGGAAAAGGGACCCACGGTGAATACCGGCCCAATGACACTAACACGATCATTTAGCGCACCTAGATGCGCGAAGAGAAAGAGCTGAGTATGATGGAAACCCACTTGAACATGAGGGAGTGGAAACGTGTTTTTCATGGTGCTCGAGATTCAGATCACGATAATGGCGGCGTGACGATGGAAGATAACTGCTGACCGTATTCTTAACGCAGTATCCTGTCGCGTTAGCCTAGAACGAGTACAGACAAATGAGGGTCGACAGTTTACCATGTTCGAAACACGGGACCGTGTCACAGATGTTGTCAAATATCCGTAGGGATGTTGGCCCGAAACGATTGAAGGGCCCTTAGGTCCAGCATTCATGGAGAGCCCTTAAGCCTAGTATCCATGTCGTCCAGGGGTCCTTCTGGACGTGGAAGAGGATGAGGATCCAAATAGCGAGTTCACGAATCTTGGTCGTTGGAAGAAGGGAATGTCTGCATGAAAGTCCCACACTTCAGGTTCTTTGTCGAAACACATCTGAATACGACAACGAACGTATTAGAGAGAGGGAGAAGATTCCTTTCGCTTGGGGAGATCTTAGTTTAGGGTCGTAGAATTCGGACCATGAAAAGTTAGACTGGGCCTGCGGGGAAGTGCCTGGGCACTCCTACATATCTCATAGGGATGAGAATCAAGGCTTACGTTGTTCTTGATGGACCTTATACCATAAATGGGTAAAGGGAACAGGGGACGCATGGAATCAAAACCCGACGTGAAGGAGGACCTAAGCCCTACTTACCACACGTTTTCTGGGGAAATGTTCGAGTCGAGGGACCGAACACAAAGGTTAGGCTGGGCCCACGGGGAAGTACCCGGGCGCTCCTACGTATCTTATAAGGATGAGAATCAAGCCATACATAGTTCTGGAGGGTGACACGGCAGGATACCAGTGTCAGGGGAAAAGGGGAGTGCGGGCGTGGCCCTTGCACTAAATGAAGTGGAATTTGATGTATCTTGTTTGTTCTTTAAGGTGAATGGGTTTTTTTTGTGAAGCGACATGCCTAGAATAGTGGGTCGTGATGTCGCCACAAGGATCAAGCTGCGATGGGCGTTGACAAATGGCATGGAACATGGCCAGTACCCAACGTGATGTCCTCTACAACGAGGTCACAACAATGCGGTGTTGTTTTTCGTCGTGCGGCCAGGACGATAATGTCACAGTTTAGGGTCGTATGATAGGACCAAGCATGCATTTTATCATCATGCAGTGAAAACGTAGCATAGACGATGATAGGCGGGAAATGTGCGTGGTGTTGTAAAACACAATTGACGGAGACATGATCCCATGTCAGTTTGTACGCCATTCGGAGAGGGAAACCTTAGGCAGAGGGGCCTATATAGAGGGGAAACATGGGGAGAGACTGGTTTCCTGAATGGGTTGTACCCGGAGACAGGGCGTCTCGGCGGTCCTACGTATCCCATGAGGATGGGAATCAAGTTGAACGTAGTCCCGAATGAATTTTAGTTTATGGTCTTAGATATCGGACCATGGGAGCCCTGAAGGACGCCAGATTGCAGCTTTGTCCCCCTGACATGCAAAAGTGCACTGAGGGATAGCGCCAAATGTGTCGAGATTCCACCTGGACATGATGGGGTGGAAAATGATGTGAATCATGCAACCAACATTCAAGGACTGAAGGGGCTGGCGTGACGATGGAGGATTACTGCTGACTATGTTCGCAACACAGCATCATGTCGCGTTAGCCTGAGATGAGGACAAACAAATGAGCATCGACCGCTGACCATATTCGCAACGCGGGATTTTATCGATTTGTTGTCCAAAACCCTCGGGGGCGTTGGCCCTTATCGGTAGGAGAGCCCTTGGGCATTGTATCCAGGCCGTTCTTGGGGGTCCCTCTGGGTCTGAAAGGTGATGGGAGCCCGAATGGAGGGGAACACGAAGCTTGACAAGTGGAAGGAACTTGATCAAGTTGAATCTGACACTCTTGGTCCTAGACTAGAGTGCTCTTAATACATGGGTGAACCACTGCAAGGAGTCAAGGGACTCAACTTTGAGGGTGATCGAAAGATGGCAGGTTCCCGGGGAAGGGGGCACGGTGCCCAAAACCTTGTATCATACCTACACATCCCTCTTCTGGAGAGGGATAGGCCAAGTGGCCTAGGTGACCGGGAGATCAGGAGATCACTAAGAGGTGGGGCTGGACCCGAATCTTAGACATTTAGGTGGTCCTACGTATCCCATGATGATGGGAATCAAGCCACACGTAGTTCTGAAGGGTGCCTTTTAATGTCATGCAGGACAAGGAATAGGAGGTCCAACTCTCAGAACGGGGTGTGTGTGGTGTAGCTATTGCAAATCCGACGTGAATGAGGACATAATCCTGCACCACGCCACGCGGTCCCGTGGTTGGGGTCCCAATGGTAGGACCCGAGAGAGGTGAACTTGCTGAACTCAAGCTAGACCGAAACACAAGGGGTCTTGAACATAGTTCCAGATGAGAGTCTTAGTTTATGGTCTTAGAGCTCGGACCGTGGATGGTGACAACTCCCGAGTAAGCACAAATGTCAACCCAATCCCAAAGCCCACGTGAGATAAACTCGGAGTGGGAAACAAGGGGGTAAGATCCTTATCGCAATACTTGGGGCATCCAGCAAAGGGGAGTCGGCGGAGAGTTTCGAAGGACACCTTTGATGCAGCTTGTTCTCCCAACGCGCAGACGTGCACGGAGGAAAAGTACCATGAGTTCTGAGATTCTACTTGGACATGATGAAGTGATGAAGGGTGTGAATCGTGTACCCAGAATTTGGGCTTAATGGGTTGGCGTGGCGATAGGGGAAAAACTGTTAACCATGATGGAAACACAGCGTCTATATCACGTTATCCTGAGGTGGGAACAACAAACGATCATCGACCGCTGACCATATTCGCAATGCGGGATTTTATCGATTTGTTGTCTGAAACCCTCAGGGGAGTTGGCCCGTATCGGTAGGAGAGCCCTTGGGCGTAGTATCCAGGATGTTCTTGGGGGTCCCTCCGGGTGTGAGAGATGATGAAAGCCCTGATGCGGGGATACGCAAAGCCTGGAAAGCGGGTGCGGACATGTCCGAGTAAAGCATGGCATTCCAGGTAATAAACCAGAGTACTCTTAAGCACATTGGTGAACCGCCGAAAAGGGGATTGACGAAACAGCTCAGTAGGGGGGTGGGAAGCATGGCGTAGTCATTATGAGACCGTCATGAATGAGGATATAATCCCACACCACACCATATAATCCTCTCATGGATGAAAGATAGGCCAAGGGGCCGGGATGGGATGAGGATTCCCGAGAGATGGGGCTGGACCCGAATTTTGGACATTCAGGTGGTCCTACGTATCCCATGAGGATAGGAATCAAGCCATACGTAGTTCTCTATATGTAGTTTAACGTCATACTGGACAAGAAGGGGAGTAATATAGCCTGAAACAAGGGAGGTGTTCTGTATGGCGAAGAAGTCGTTGTGAATGAGGACGTAGTCCTATGTCACACCATACGATCCTATAGGATAGGACCTGGGCCGTGGCCTAGAAACGCCAAGGGGCCTGAGGCTGAGCCTCAGTCAGGAAGGCCTGACTGGCTTGCAGTTTAATGTCTTGCAAAGAGTACGAGGGGCCAGGGGCCCAAGGAGGCCAAGGGGCCTGAGGCCGGGCCTCGTAAAGGGGGGGTGTACGACATGGTACATGATCCCGATGTGAATGAGAACGTAGTCCTACACCACACCATACACCCCTGGGTAAGAGGGGACCTGGGCCGTGGCCCGGAAAGGCCAAGGGGCCTAAGGTCAGGCATCAGTCAGGAAGGCCTGACTGGTTTGCAGTTTAACATCTTACATGAGGACGAGGGTCGGGGACCCGAGGAGGCCAAGGGATATGAGGCTGTGCCTCGTAAAGGGAGGGCGTACGACATGGCACATGATCCCGACGTGAATGAGGACATAGTCCCACATCACATCGTACACCCTTATGAGGAATCATGGGTCGTGGCCCGGAGAAAAGGGAAAGTTATCAGTCAGAAAGGCCTGACTGGTTTGCAGTTTAACGTCTTACATGAGGACGAGGGTCGGGGACCCGAGAAGGCCAAGGGGCCTGAGGCTGGGCCTCGTAAAGGGAGGGCATACGGCATGGTACATGATCCCGACGTGAATGAGGACATAGTCCCACATCACACCGTACACCCTTATGAGGAATCCTGGGCTTTGGGCCCGATCGGTAGCACCACCTGGGGGAAGTTTGTCACCTCGGGATGGGGAAGAATGAATCACTGCTCTTGACGCCTGGGACATCTCGGGGTGGACCCGAAAATCTAGGACACCGTTGACCATGTTCGAAACACAGCGTTCCTATGGTGACCCGTATGGGGGAAACAAATGAGTGTCGACCGCTGACCAAATTCGCAATGCGGGACTTGTATCGGCTTGTTGCTTGAGAACCCTCAGGGGCGTTGGCCCGTATCGGTAGGAGAACCCTTGGGCATTGTATCCAGTCCGTTCTTGGGGGTCCCTCTGGGTGTGAAAAATGACGGAATCCCAGTCAAGGAGTGGGTGAATCATAGCTGTATCCATCCACGAAAGGGGAAAACACCTCCAGGGGGAATGTGTAGCCAGGTCGAGGATTGCTCAATGTGGGTCGGGGAAAAAGTGTACACCCTGCCATGTCTTGATCCGAGGGGAAGATTTTGGCTTTTGGGCTGGGCTAACAGACGAAATGTCCGAGCGTTCCTACGTATCTCATGAGGATGAGAATCAAGCCTTACGTAGTTCTTGAAGGCCATGCAGTTTAGCGTCATGCGGTTATGATGTGGAAGGATAGAAGAACGGGAGTGGGCACATGGTGCGACCCTTACAATATTTGTGCGAGCGGGGTTGCATAAGCGGGGTCACGAAAGCCTACTTCTGGCTACACAAAGATCCTCCAAGAAAACTATTCCTAGGGGGGATAGTGGAAGGGAAAAGCATGGGGCTGGGCTCAAGATGAAACGTCCGAGCATTCCTACGTATCTCATAAGGATGAGAATCAAGCCACACGTAGTTCTAGAAATGCAGTTTAACGTCATGCGTGAAGATAAGAAGCATCTCATTTTAGGATATGTACGGTACGATGAGTAACCCGACGTGAATGAGGACATAGTCCTACACCATACCGTACAATCCCACTAGATAATAGATCAGGGAAAACCAGGGGGCCTGAGGCCAAGCCGCGGTCAAGGAGACCTGACCAGCTAGCTATTTAACGTATCACAGTGAAGACGGGGCCGGGGGCTCGAGGAGGCCAAGGGGCCTGAGGCCGAGCCTTTGTTAGGAAGGCCTGACTGGCTTATAGTTTAACATCATGCAGTAAGGACGGGGATGCAGTTTAGGGTCGTGCGGGACCATCTCGCAGTTTAGGGTTGTACTGGACCTTTTTGCCCTAGGCAATGTATCGTTTTAAGAATTTGGCATTGGTGGGAGGGGTTATACGCTCTCCATCCGTGGTCACCAAGGAGTATGCTCCATTGGGGTAAACCTTATGGATGATATAAGGCCCTTCCCATTTGGGTTCTATCTTGGGAGGTTTCCTACCGGGAATCATTGGCGCTCGAAGGGCCAGTACAAGGTCGCCCTGTAGAAAAGAGTGAAGATGAACCTTCTTATCCAAGGCTCTCTCTATCTTGTCCTGATGCCTTTTCAGATTATGAAGGGCACGAAGCCGGTTCTCGTCCAGTGCCTCTAATTCAGCCAGACGGATCTCAGCTACCTCATCTGATGTTTGGTGGTCATAAACTGCAGTGCGTAACGACGACAGCTGGATCTCAATGGGTAGGATGGCCTCAGCTCCATACACCAGGGAATATGGGGTCACCTGGGTAGAGTTGCGAGTCGTCGTCCGGTAAGCCCAGAGGGCATTGGGGAGCTTGTCCGGCCAACTTTTCTTGTTCTGACCAACCATCTTCTTCAGAATGTTAGAGAGGGTCTTTTTGAATGCCTCGATCTGTCCATTCGCATGCGCGTGGTTGCGGGAGGTATGGTTTGACCGGATGTCATACATAGCATACAATTTCTTCAATTCCGCTGCTCGGAAGTTGGTGCCGTTATCGGTGAGGACGGCGTGAGGGACTCCAAACTGGTGGATAATGTTGGAGCTCACAAAGTCAACGATGGAACGGGCCTTGACCTCTTTGAGCGGAACTGCCTCTGCCCACTTGGAGAAGAAATCTGTAGCAGTCAGGATGAACCTACAATGGCGGGCTGTTGCCGGTGGATACGGTCCCACTACATCAAGTCCCCATACCGCAAATGGCCAAGAGTACTTGGTGGGGTGGAGGGGCTCCGGCGGCCGATGCAAGAAGTTGGCGTGTACTTGGCACGCGTGGCATCTCTTGGCATATCCAATACAATCATGGATCATAGAGGGCCAAAAGTACCCCAACCTCTGGATTTGATGGGACAGTTTCGGCCCACCTTGATGGGCGCCACAGGAACCGGCGTGAACCTCTTTCATAACTTGAGGTATCTCCCCTCCTTGGAGACAACGGAGAAGGAGACCATCGAAACTCCGCTTATAAAGGATCTGTTCCAGACTGGGGCCGCTCTGGAGGGTATACTGCAACTCACGGCGTCGAATTTTATCTCGCTCGGCCCGGTCGTCCGGGAGCTGACCATTTTGGAGATACTCGACAAAAGGTGCTCTCCAGTCGGGGGTGGTTTCAACCACTGCGTCTGACGAACCCGGGACTCCCGATATGGAGGGTCCGGCGGTGAGATGGCTTACCCGCAGGCCATCATGGTCCTCTTGGGTGATGGGGGAAATGACTCTCCGGTGTGCCACATGTATGACCAAATCATCTTGCTCGGGTTCCGCAAGCGACGCGGCTAAACCAGCAAAGGTGTCTGCTTGGTCGTTCTGCGACTGTGGGACATGGGTAACCTCTGGTCGAGGGGAGAACTGGGCCATTAAGAGGAGGGTGTACTCCTGCAACGGTGCGAGCTCCGGCTTCCTGACGACATAGTCGCCATTAACCTGTTTGATTACCAGCTCGGAATCTCCCTTCACATGTAAATGGGGCACATGGATCTCAAGGGCCAGCTCGAGGCCGGTGATGAGAGCCTGGTACTCTGCCTCGTTGTTCGTATAGCCTTTTGACAACAAGAATGAGTATGGTAGGACGGCTTGCGCGGGGATAATGAAGACAATACCCAGGACCACTCTGTTGAGCTTGGGATCGTTGAGCCTCCTACTAGTGGGGATCTGGGAGGCGCCGTCGAAATGAATTTGCCAACACGGGGCAACATGATCGACTGAGAGTATCATCTCATCAGGGAAATCCAGTTCCAGGGATTGATCCGCGGAGGTTGGATGGGAAGCTAAAAAGTCTACCAATGTCTGTCCCTTAATGGCCTTCTGCACGGTGAAGGCGAGCGCAAGACATCTCTTTTCGATAGGGGAGTATCTGACCTCCGTATCGAGAAACATGCGGCTGAGATAGTAGAGACTATTCTCAGTACCCTCACTATTCTTCTGGGCAAGTAGCGCACCGAGGGATCTCTCCAGGGCGGTCACGTAAAGGACCAGTGGCTTTCCAGAGACAGGTGGCATCAAGACCAGAGGTTGGAGCAGATACTGCTTGATTTCCTCAAAGGCGGTCCGACACTCCTCATCCCATTCATAGGTGGAGCCCTTCTTCATGAGCCGGGAAATGGGCTTACACTTTCCGTCTAGATTCGTGATGAATCGGCGTATATAGGCTAAGTGTCCTTGAAGGCCTCGAAGCTCCCGAATGTTGCTCGGGGGAGGCATTTGGATGATGGCCTTGATCTTCTCAGAGTCGATCTCGATACCTCGGTATCTGACAACAAAGCCCAGAAACTTCCCGGAGGTGACCCCAAAAGCACACTTCAGTGGGTTCATCTTCAGGTGACGGGAGCGGAGGAAACCGAACAATTTCTCAAGGTCTCTGAGATGGTCTTGGCGCTGGCATGATTTGACTACAAGGGCATCCACATAGCATTCCACCAATGTCTCGAGAATCGGTTTGAATATGCGATGCATGGCCCTCTGATAAGTGGCACCTGCATTTTTCAAACCGAATGGCATTACCTGGTAGCAAAAGGTACACTGGGGAGCCCTGAAGGCAGTGGACTCCTCGTCTCCGGGGGCCATCCGGATCTGGTTATAACCAGAATATCCATCCATGAAAGAGAGGGCTTGGAACCCGGCCGTGGCGTCAATCAATAGCTCCGTCCCCGGGAGTGGGAAGTCATCCTTTGGGCAGTGGCGATTAAGATCGCAAAAGTCGATACAGACTCTGATCTGCCCATTCTTCTTCCTAATTGGCACAATGTTGGCAAGCCACTTGGGGTACTGGTCCTCTTTGACGAAGTTGTCTTTGATTAGCTTATCAACTTCGGCCTCAACCGTAGCACCATGATAAGGGTGCATCTTCCTGGGAGGCTGCTTAAACCCACGATGTTTTGCCGGGAGGCCCAGACGATGAACGACTACATGGGGATCCAGCCCTGGCATCTCATCGTAACTCCAGGAAAACACATCACGATGCTATTTGAGGAAGTCTACGTACTGATGCCGCTCCTCGAGGGACATGGCTGCACTGATCAATGTTGGTCTCAGATCTGCCTCGCTGCCAAGGTTCACCTGTACCAGTTCATCAACCGTGGTAGAGACGCCTTCTTCAAAGGCGGGGGGAGTATCCTCCTGGTCTTCCTCCCTACCCATGGGGGAACTTCCCGCGAAGGAAGGTGCTTCTGGGCTATCAAGATCCACGGGGCAGCTGGTGCCAGCTTGGGCAGCAGCGGTCATCACATCGGGAGACTCGCTTGCCATTGAGACCATAGCAATGAAGGCAGTCGACCCTATCCCATCTGGCCTTCGGCCTAAAGGGCCACGTTTGATGATATCAAAGCAGTGGTGACGTGTCGTCCTTAGTCGGTGGATTCCAGCCTGGTGGAAGAGACACGTATGGCGTACCGTTGTCGTCATAATCTTGACGTCCCGGTACCGTATAGGGGTAGGAGGTTCCTGGGTGACCTGAGCCTGGTTGTTGTAGGAGTAAGAGGTGATTTTCCGCCGTCGCTGGGACACGGGAACATGCCTTCCTTGCATACCCGAAACAACGAAACATTGTCCCATGTCGGGGGTCGTGGCCTCCAACCGGTGGATCGGGAGGATGTAGGTGTCATCCATGCTTGCCCAGGGATCACTTGTGATCGGGGCGGGTTCATCCTCGCCTACTAGGATTTTCTTGTCCTTACTTTTGTAATAACCCGCATCCAGATAGTGGGCCTCACAAGAAGCGAAAGGGGATGCATCTCCTTGGAGCACGCCTACTCGACCGTTGAGCGAGTACTTGAGGCACTGGTGATACGACGAAGGGACCGCTGCATGCAGATGGATCCATGGCCTACCCATCAATGCATTGTAGGCGGTGTACTGAGAGACGACCATGAACTCGGTGCTGGAAATTATGCCAATGGACTGAGTATTCAGGCAGATCTTGCCGACTGGGGTTTGTTCTGTCCTGTCGTACCCCTGGATCCTGAGGTCAGAGGGAATTAAATCACCTTCGGGCAGACCCAGCTTTCGCAGCGTCTGGGTCGGAATTAGATTGATTCCGGAACCTATATCAATGAGGCAACGACGGACTTCTACACCATTGAAGTGGCCAGTGATGTAAAGCGGGCGAATGTGCCCCTGTATAGGAGGGTCCTCATCTTTACCGGAGAACGAGATAACCACCTGACATTCGGCGTTTTCGATCATCTCGGTATGGAAGGCTTCCGCAGCTGCTACTTCCGTCTCGAACTGGAGGGGGCTCCTTAGGGCCTCGGAAAGTGCCTCACGCATTTCAGATGACAGAAGAAGGGCCTCAAGGATGGAGAGCCTTGCTGGAATGCTGGCCAGGTGCTTCAGAACATCGTACTTTCGTGCCAAACGCGAACCTCTGCTTACAGGAGGTCGCTCGGCATTTGGAGGCGCAGCGGGTCCGGCTGGATGAACCGGAGATTGACTAGTACTGGGTACATCTTACTGCCTACCAGTAGAAGCCTGAATATTAGTCGCTGGACTAGGATCGGACAGCGGAGGCTAGCCTATAGCCAGGCAAGACTGACTGTGACACGAACGCAGCAGCTCCCCCAGATCCAGTAGCACGAACTGTGGTGGAGGTAGAGCCGAGGGTGTTGGATGGGTTTGCGCGTGCTGAGATCTGCGCTGAGCCTACTGCCTGGTCTCGGTAGTGTGAACGGCTTGGCCACAAATGCCTACTGACGTGCCTCGATGACCGGCACGATTGTGACTCCGCTGACGCTGACATCGGCTAGAAACGTTGGGGATGTCTGCCTGGCAATCCCCCTCGTCGGGGGTCATATAGGGCTTTACCATCTCCACGGTGTTAACCGAAGTGTACCCTTGGATGTCGCTCGAGGAGTCATCCACCGCTGGGCGGATTCTGCGAGGGATCCCCATTTCGGGGGGCATAAAGTCGCCGAGAGTGCGGGATGTCAATGACACTGGGGGTGTGCGTTGCTTCTTCTTGCGTCACCGCTGCTTGCCCTTTTGGGAAGAGGTAGACTTTGAAGATGATGCGGAGGCACCAGCTGCTTCTTCTGAAGGCTCTGACTGCTTCAGGCGCGCCCAGATGATGCCATGGGCACGGACGACGGTTTTTCGAGCCATCCAATCGTCGTATTTCTGGGACACGCGGCTAGGGACCTGCTGCCACTCACCTTTACTGTCGCTGCCGATCTCGGATCCTGCAAAGACACCTGCCACTTGCACTGGTGCTGGGCCCAACTTGACTATGTTGTTTTTGACCTAGTCTTGAATCCAGTATTTAAACACATAGAATTGCTTGAGGGTGTGCCCCAGGATCCGATTATAAGGGCAGTAGTTGGGGTGATCGGTGAGATGTGCCTCTGCCGGCCTTCTGCACTCAGGCAGGCGCATGATCCCTTTCTCTAGATCACATCAGAAGTAGCCAGGGACCTGATTTTCGTTGAACGAATAGGTCTGGTACCTTCTTTCCGGATAGGGGGCCCTGGGGGCCTGGTCCTGACGAGGGGCAGGAGGGGCCTGCCGAGGAGGCGGCGCTTGATTGTCTTGCCTAGGTGGCGGTGGCGCGTTGCGCGGGGGAACCTGTCGGTTCTGAGGTGGTCGCTGCTGGGCAGGAGCATGTGCTTGAGGTGGAGGACCTCTGCGGGGTTGCGGGTGTGGTGCCGCCGACAGCAACTCTAGCTGCCTCGAGGCTTCTATTTGAGCCACCGCGGCGGGTTCAGCCCTGGCGGTCCTCCTGGCTAGGATCATAGGGGGCAACAAACGTGCCTGACTAGCCTGTTGCAGGGAATTCTCGAGGCGCTGGGCTTTATCCGAGAAATCTCTGAACCCTCCAGGGTAGTTCTGGGTAATTAGGGAGGGTACCAGCTCTGTCTTGACGTTCCCCACACACATCGTCAGTAATTGCTCCTAAGTCAGTGGCATATCGAGGGAATACGTAAGTCCCTTACACCGGGCGATGAAGTCTGCGACTCGCTCATCAGGCCTTTGCTTGCACTTGAAGAGGTCTGCAATGCTGGTCTTTTGTGTGGTAGAGCTGAACTGGTATAAGAACTATCGGCGAAGATCCTCCCAACCGGTCACCGATCCGATAGGGAGCTGGTTGTACCAGACGAATGCCGGACCTTCCAATGTCTGTACGAAACATCGGAGTTTGGCGGCTTCTTACTGAGCCGGGGTCCCCAGCATGGGGCCACACCTGGAAGAAAAATGATCCAAGTGATGCGGCGGGTCCCCTGTCCCGTTAAAAGTCGAGAAAGTGGGGTTCCCAAAACCCGGATTGGATTATTCAGATTGCTGCGTCGCTCGGGGGGATTTGGCGAGACGTATCGTGCCCTCTTGTTGTACGTTCCGGCTTCCGCCCTGTCTGCGGAAATAGCATGATCAGGGTGGCCTGGAGGCATCTCACCGGGGGGAAATTGTTCCTGCCCTTGCTGCCCCGGCCTGGGATTACCATAGTCGGGTCGCCGCTCTGCGGCGCACTCAACCAAGAGTTCGTCAACCAGCCTCTTCTTCTCAGCAAGCTGTTGGCGTAACGCGGCCTTCTCAGGATCCTCTTCAATATTCTGCACAGAGGTAGACGGTTCGGAGTGCTTGATAGCTCTGATGTGCTCCTTACCCTTGCCAGTGTTTCTACCGAGTACCAGCGATTCGGTGGGTACGGGGAGACCTAGCAGATTCCTCTGCTGACGGGTAACTCTCCCTGATGGGTCGAGCAGCGGCGGTACGCCCTCAGGTGGTAAGTCTCCATCAAGGAACTCAATCTCATCTTCCTTATCCACAACATCGGCCATGTGGACTGCGACCCCTCTTGAGGGCATGTCCTCGATGTCGCATAGTGAATCGGGCTGCCTTCGGATAGGGTCGAAGAGGAGAGCGGCATAGTGTCCCCAACCACGGACTTGCACATGGGGGGTGGCTTCCCTGACGATTCTGCGGAGTGCTCTATGACTCTGAATGCATTTTCGTTGAAGGGCGCTCTGGTGGCCTGGCAACTCATGGTGCTGGGCCACAAGGAGTGCGGCTGCATCAATCAGGCAACACTGCTCTCCGATTTCTTCGAAGTGCTCTCGACTTCTGGGGTACACCACCCGTTCATAACGGAGGCGGAAGTGTGTCGCCCATAGGGTTCGACAAAAACACCCCACTTCTTCAGGGGTAAGAGACTCTGGTATGCGAAAATTCAGCGCCGCCGTCGGCCAGAACTTCTCCGGAAAGTAATCCGCTGCAAGGATACTCCAGAAGCTCTGGGGCTCGGACTCAAGGTCTGGCCCTGTGTTGCCCCACTCGTCGACCGGGGGCGGCTGAGGGACCAATAGGGGTACCCAGGCGGACCTCTGGGATAGTATGCTCGGTGGTGGAGAATACGGAAAACGAGCTGACTGCCCGCCAAATTCCGGGCCATCCTCCGAAGAGTGAGGTGACCTGGCCACGATGTCACTATACGACGGGCTGATAACCGCAGCTTCCGGAACAGGAGCCGCGGCTACCAGTGACAGGTCGTGTCGTCGCTCTACCGTTGTTGGCCCCTAGAATAACTCTCTATGATCTCCGGCAGAGGTAGAGGGCTCTTCTGGTGATAGAGGCGGTGATTGCGCGGTCGAGACCTGCAGAATTCCCAGGATTTCTTCCTCTTGGATGTACATACGGAGGGAGATGGGAATCTGGTGGACCTCAAATTTTAGGAGAATGAGGCTAACGCATCTGGTTCCTGCCCCAGTCCTTGATACGGAGGAGCGGGGAGAAGGTTCCATCGCTGAATCGCATTCCGCATCCGAGTCGGAGAAGCGGGCATGTTTGATCTCCACCTGGGCCATCCCATGATTCTTCTTGTTGTGGCGACGACCCGCTCTCTTGCCCCGGGGTGGCTCTTCGGGACAGGGTTGACCCCTATCAGGCAGCCTCGGGGCGGCGCTGGCACCATGGCGGAGAGGGCCCCCACTCGAGATAGCCGGGGTGCGAGGGGCACCGGGGAAAATGTCGAAGGGTACATGGGGAGGACCTAAATGAACAATACCCATGTGGGCGGGGCCTCTGTTGGAATTGGCAGAAGCATGGGGGGGACCTCCATGGTCACTGCGGGTGGAGCGAGGCTGACCATCACTCCTCGAGTTACTGGGGCGAGGAGGACCTTCGCCGGTTGCAGAGAGGTCGTAGGGAGGGCCCCCACGTTGGAGAGGGACCGAATGGGCGGTGCCTTCAGGTTGGTGGCCAGGGGCAGGAGGATGGACTCCATACCCAGTATAGTGGACGCAGGAAGGATTTCCGCGCTGGGCGTCACTGCCGCGAGGCAGGTCTTCCTTCGGGATGGGGGTAGCACGAGGCATGCCTCCATGACGAAATTTGGAGCGGGGAGGGCCCGTGCTCTGTGAAGTAGTGGCACGGGGAGGACCTCCGTACGTGGTGATATAACCGCGGGTTAGCTCGCGGCGATAACCACTTGGGCCGGCAACCCGGAGAGTCAACCCGGCCTGCCCGTGGGGCGGTCGGGGTCTCGATCCTAGTTGGGTAAAAGAGTGCCCCTGCTCAGTGTACGCAGGGGCTTCGTGATGCACGTCGGCGGTGGCTCGGGCCACTGTAGCTGTTGACGTCGACGCGCCTAGACGAGCGCCCTCGGCCCGGGCCCGACGCTGACGTCGGGTCAGGCGGGCTGGCGCAGGTGGTGTAGGGATGTAGCCTGCCTGCTCTTCCTGTGGGGCCGGACGGCGGCGCTGACACGGCCGGACGGGAGCTCTCGCCTGGGGCCCCTGGGTCGGGACCCTGGGCGGGCTGAACCGGACGGCGCCCGCCTCTTCAGCGTAAGGCGAGGAGTCGTCGAGGCGTTCCAGAGACAAGATCCCGAAACGGTTGAATGTTGGGGTGGGGAGCAGGGGCTCCCTGCGCGACCTGTTAGGGCGACGTTGACGGAGGGGCCTGGAGGCCTCTAGGTCCAAGCGGGCCATATCCCAGGTCGGGATGACCCCTTCTTCCTCGTACCTACGCATGAGGTTGTTGATCACCCTTCGATGGATGACCTCTGATGGGGAGTGGGGGCGTGGGCGCCCCGTATTCCGTGATGTGGCGGTCGTCGTGGCGGTAGTGGCACTACGTGGGATGGTTGTGGTGGTGTTGCCCCTGCCCCTACGTGGGCGAGGAGCGGATGGTGACCGCGTCTCTGTAACAGCAACCTGGTTCCTGGAAAATGAAGGGATCAACTTGTCAGTACTGAGAGGAAAAGGATTGACAGCCAGTGCCCCAGCGTCCTTCCATTCTCCACTTCTGTAAGAAGGATCCACGCCAACACGTTGCAGAACGGAGTTCCCCAAGTTCTACAGCCCCGACTTCCGGTGAGTTTCACGACAGGCCCGCTATTTTCTTGGTGGGACCAGGCACCAGATATCTGGATCCGGTGACACGTCAATCTACTGGTGTCTCGAATGCTACCAATCCCCATACTGAGGATAAGAATTTCACGTCGGGTTCACCATTTCTTTTTCCGACGCTTTCCGCCAGGGCGCGCGCCCGTCCGTCCGTGGTGGAGGACGCGCGACGCTTCTATTGCCCCGCATTCCCGCTTTCCAAAGGCGGGCGGAATTCGCTCCTTATTCAGGGATGTCTGCTCCTTGATCGAAACGGGATGATGGGATGTCGGTTCTTCCTCGTGTGGATTCCTCCTCAGAACTCGTCACCTAGTCCGGTTCTCCCTCATAGATTTAATACGTAGTTCGTGAAACTCTTCCCAGTGCCATGTTTCCATGGGCGCCGGTTAATTACACTGCTTCTGTCGGGACATTCCAAAGGGTCCAGTCAGGGCATCAACCTTCAGTTAGGGGAGTAGTCACATTGAGGCATCAGTAGCATGTCTGGATGCTGGGGTACCTAGCATGTCTGTCTGTTATCCTTGACCACAAGGCTTTTCGAGGGCGTGGATGCCCGAGGCATCCCACATCGAGCGCGGGGAATTATGTGTCATAGACACATATATGAGGTTTTCCTCCGCTTCCCATGCTCAACACAGGGTATGCCGCAAGTTTAACGTCAAACGGAGATGGATCAACCCAACCAGAGCATTAGCTAGGATAGATCGGATTGAGGGATCCTCCTTGAAGAGATATCGATACCGGGGCCAGCCCATGGGCGACTGTGAAGAAGAGCGTACCGACATGGTCTCGCCGAGACATGAGGCCCGGGCGAGGATCAGGGTGGATAGGGGATGAATGGAGCGGAGGGGAGTGAAATGGGACCATCGCAAGGGCGATAGTGGAGTTGGGCTTGAGCCTTGAAGAGGATTCCTACGTATCCCCGTGGCAGGGAATCAAAGTCCGCGTAGTTCGAAATGACGTTGATAAACTGACGTGACGGTGGACCTTGGCCCGATGAGCATCGTCAGAGTACCGACGTGAAAGTAGACCCGTGGGTCCACTAGTGGTGGGCTTGAACCTTGGGAAGGTTTCCTACATACCATGCCTTGACATGGATCAAAGTCCTCATAGTTCAGGTAGTTTAACGTCATGCGGGACGATAGTGAACCCTGATGTGAACAAACGACGGGCGGTGGGTGTCGGCGAATCGACGTAAGTGAGGGACCTTAGTCCGATGGATGTTGGGCCTGAACCTCGGGGAGGATTCCTACGTACCATGCCTTGACATGAATCAAAGTCCTCGTAGTTCGGGTTAGTCACAGCGGCTTGCCGTCGGACTGGAATTGCAGTTTAATGTCGTGCTGGACGTAGGTAGAACACGACGTGAATTGGCTGATGGGTGGGCTTGAACCTCGTGGATGTTTCCTACGTACCACGCCTTGACGTGGATCAAAGACCACATAGTTCAGGTGGGGCTTTTTCGGTGAACCGACGTGAAGGCAGACCTTGTTCCGATGGTTGGTGGGCTTGAACCTTGGGAAGGCTTCCTATGTACCATGCCTTTACATGGATCAAAGACCTCATAGTTCATATGGATGGGTCACAACGGCTTACCACTGGACCATAATGTAGTTTAACGTCGTGCTGGACGTGGGTGAGACCCGACGTGAAATGACGGGTGGGCTTGAACCTCAGGGAGGCTTCTTACGTACCATGCCTTGACATGGATCAAAGACCTCATAGTTCATGATGGATGGGTTTGTTGGTGAACCGACGAGAAAGTAGACCCGGGGGTCCACTATTGGAGGGCTTGAACCTCATGAAGGATTCCTACGTATCATGCCTTGACATGGATCAAAGTCCTCGTAGTTCACTAGGGAATGAGTCCATCGGTGAACCGACGTGAAAGTAGACCCAGGGGTCCACTATTGGTGGGCTTGAACCTCATTAAGGCTTCCTACATACCATGCCTTGACATGGATCAAAGACCTCGTAGTTCATATTGATGGGGGTCAGGGTCGGTGCTCACTCTAAGCCCACGTGAGTCATGCTCGGTGTGAGAAACAAGAGGTTGCAAGGACCTGACGATCATGTCGCGAAGGAAGCATCCGTGAGAAGCGAAGAGGGGATTACGCGTTAGGAGGCCCACGGTGCTGGGACATACTCCAGGATGGAGGCCCATGGAGCGACAAAGCATGGGAAAGAGGGACCTTGGTCCAATGGTGGGAGGTGACTCGTTCCCTATCACGCCCTCCACTGACCTTGGTAGCGGGGAAGTATGGAGATGCAGAGGTGCAACCATCCGTTGGGGAACTAGGGTCTCCCTTCTCCCATGAACATACACCACTCCAATAAGGAGGATATCATCCCTTGTGGATGGGTGATTCCATTCCCGTGGAGACGAGTGGTGTAAAGAATGTTCGAGTTGGGGGGCCCCTTCGTGAGGGGCACGAGGTCGGGTCACAGTTTAACGTCATGTGTTGAGGACGTGGTGCTTGGCAGTTTAACGTCCTACAGCTCGGATGAGGTGGGTTCCCTCCACACCCCTAGGACTTACATAACTGGTACCCTCTGGTCCTTGGGGAAGGGAAGGTACCAGTAAGGCCGTGGTTAAGGGGGGTCGTGGAACGAACCATCGAGGGGTCCACGTTAGCGTGGCTATGCGAAGAAGCAATAGCCGTTAGCGTGCCTATGTGAAGAAGCATTAGGTGAAGCAACGCTACGGGTGGTATTGTCCATGGGACCTTGAAATCACATCGTGCAAACTGGGAGGGTCGCACGGGAAGAGGAATTGCTAAGCAGATGAGTGTGCTTTGCGAATTGGAGTTCCTTGGCCTTAGCATGGGGCATAGGTGTGAGTAGGAGGTGCTTCGCGAAGTGGAACAGTGTTCGCGGAGCACTGCCTCGTGAGGAAGGGGTGCCTCGCGAAGCAGGGTCCTGCGAAGTAGTGTGTTTCGCGATGTGTAGTGATCCTGCCTTGGCATAGGGATCACTAGCAGGGGTTGGGTGTTTTGCGAAGCATAAACGCTCCGCGGCTGCCCGGGTTCCCTTGGGAATCCCCTTCCTTCGCGAACTCCCTTGAGCTTTGCGAAGGGAATCCCTCCTAGAAGAGGGGCTCAAAACGAGACAATGCAGAGGAGTCTCGCAAAGTAGAAGTACCTCGCGGAGCTCATCATTCCCGGGGCAAAGCGTTCTTCACGATTCGGGAGAGGAGAAGACGAAAGGTCGGATTGTCCGTCCCCGGGACTTAGGGGGAGTCCAGTATTTATAGGGAAGGGGCGCCGCGAAGCAGGGCTCGCACGCCGCCTTCGGTGCTTCGCGGCGCGCTCGTGAACGTCAACGCCAGCCGCGGAGGGGGCCGCCTCCGGAGCTTCGCGGCGGCTCGTGAATGTCAAATGCGTTCGCAGAGGATTACCACCTCTGGTGCTTCGCGGCGGCTCGCGAACGTAAAATGGGTTCGCGGAGTATTACTGCCTTTGGAGCTTTGCGGCGCCGCCATGGTCGGGGCGCTTCACGGCGGGGCTTCGTGGCGGGGCTTCACGGAGGGGCTTCGCGAGGCAGCGCGCCAGCTGTCTTTTTCTTTCCTTTCTTTCGGGCCATATTTTTGGCGCCAACAGTGGAGAAGTGTGAAATATATATAGATGAGAGAAGCCTCAAGTATATTTTCACACATAAAGAGCGGAATATGCACCAATGAAGATGGTTAGAGCTGATCAATGTCTATGACTGCACAATTCACTACCAACTGGGGAAACCGAACAAGGTGGAAGATGCTCAATGTAGAAATGTTATAACAACCATTTATTTTATGAGAATTGAAAATGATTTAATCTTCTTATATTTGATGATGATGGACATGGAATTCATAATAAATTGAACATTATCAATCCTTTTACAAATTATGGCTCAACCATCTATTTTGGAATTGTTGAAGGATGATCAAAAGTACAATGTGAGAATTAATAACAAATTGGAAACCATCAGAAAAGGGAAGTCATTAAAGTTCAACATTAATGAAGAAGAAATTATGAGATTTGGGTCAAGACTATGTGTTCCATCAATTATGGAGTTAATAAAACAACATCCGGATGATGCACATAGTTAGAATTTCTCCATTAACCTAGGAAACACAATGATGTATTGAGATCTCTGAGATAATTATTGGTGGGATAACCTGAAGAAGGAGATCACTGTGTATACATCAAATTTCTTGGTATGTTGATAATTAAATTCAGAGAGGCATAAGTCTAAGTGGATGATTCAACCATTACACATAACATCGTGTAAATGGGATAACATCACTATGGACTTTTCCACTGAACTACTGAATACATCCAAGGAAACAATTATATATAGGTTGTTATGGATCTTCTTACAAAGACTACATAGTTAATTGTAGTTTGGGAGGATTTCTAACTAGATCAATTGGAATGGATATACATTAGAGAAATGGTAAGGCTGCATGGAGTACCACTATCGATTCTATCAGAACGAGATCCGAGATTCATCCCTAAGATTTGGAAGAGTCTCCAACTCACTCTGACTACTAAGATAAACATTAATATGGCTTATCATCCTCAAACTGATGGAAAATATGAGTGGACTATCAAAACACTTAAGGAAATGATGAGATCATGATCAATGGACATCAAAGAAGGATGTGATCAACATCTACCTCAAGTAGAGTTGTTTTACAATAACAGTTTCGACTCGTGCATCCAAATGTATGCATATGAATTGATTTAAGGGAAGAGGTGAAGACCACCATCATGTTAGGATAATGTTGGGGAGTGAAATCTAATCATTTATTAAATGGTTTAATAAATGGTGGATAATGTTAAGACCATCCAAAAGTACAAAAAATCTGATCATAGTCGACAAAATAGCTATGCTGATAATTGTAGATGAGGCCTACCATTTGATGTTGGGGACATTGCAGTCCTCCAAAAATCACTATAGAAGAGTGTTTTGATATTTTTGAATAAGGTAATGGTTATTCCATAGTATATCTGCCCTTTTGAGTTACTTGATCACATAGGAGTAGTAACATATCATCTACAAATCCCACCAAACATTTCTTAAGTACATGATGTATTCCGTGTATCACTCTTGAGGAAGTACATACCTGACACATCGCATGTACACAATCCATAAGTGGTAGAATTTTAAAATGACCTCTATTATGAAAAGAATCCTGTAATGATCTTATACCATAGGGAAAAAGTTATTTGAACTAAGAAAAAACCCCTTATCAAGGTGTTGTGGCGAAACAACATGTTTGAAGAAGAAACGTGGAAATCAGAGCAAGTGATGAAGTAGATTTATCCTAATGTATATTAGAATGGTCAAAGACAATTTTGAGGGATAAATTTCATAATGGGGGAACATTGAAACAACCCAAAAATTTATTAACAAAAATTCATTTTTATCTAATTAAATGTCCTATTTTGTAAAATTTTTATATAAAACATATGCACTCCCTTGGTTTTAGGTTTTTCCATTTTAAAATACTGTTTGGAATTGTTATCATTTCTAATATAGTTGTTGAAAAATGATCACATGATTATTATAAATATAAATCATTAAAAATCCAATTTAATCTGACAAAGGAAGTGGTGGCCTCATCCAGTATAATTTCTCCATACAATGCCCATTTTTTAGAGCTCATGATGGAGGTAACATGACTTGGAATTGCTCATGACCAAGCCCATGATGAGATTCAACGTATTAATCTTGAATCGAACCACCTAATGGATAAGTGTAAATTAATAGAGATTACAACCTAAGGAATGTTATCCAAGCCACCCCAAGAGTTTTTCACCATCACACACCTTACCCTTAAGTTTTATGCAGTTGTTATCAGGGGTTATATAACAAGAACTGAGCAATATGATTGTGTGCATTATTTTTTTTATAGAATAAATAATATACATTTTTGTTATTATTGATACCTAGTAAATCATTTTTAAATCACAAATAGAATTTTTAGATAATATTCAATTTAGAAATCTATATTGATGATCTAATTAAAATTTAAATTAAATAATATTTAAATAAAATATTCTTACTAAGTGACATTTTATTAAATATAAATTATCATGTAATTTTTTATGAAAACAATTGTAATTTTTGTTAAGGGTTGAAAGTTGTTTTGTCAAAACACATTAATTTTCAATAAATGACAGTTTCATATTTTAATAGTAAAAATTCACTTATTTATAAAATTATTTTGAAACAATGTATATTATTTATATATTCAGAACATCGATATTATCTATGGGTTAATTTTTTATAATTTTCTTAGACAGTCAAATTTTTGGGTAAAAATTCAATACAGTTTAAATATAAAATGTGTTTTATTACATCATAATGACTCAATCATGATGTAATAAAATACGATAAAAAGGATATTCATCCAATATATGTTTTACCTTCAATATAATGTGATTATATATTTTATTAATTAATTTTATGGTGCCTTAGTGGACATTCCATGACTTTTAAAATATTTTATCTTTTTAAAATGATTTCTTAGGGAGTGTGGCTCACCTCCACATAAGCCATCCTAACATTTTAATAAATTTGGAGAGTGGCCTTATAAAATTATGTTTTCAAATACATTTTTTCCAAAACCATGGGAAAACCAAGTGTTGGTTTGGGGTTTTTAATATTAAATTATATAAATTCCAAAACCTATGTTTGAGAAATATTAAAGATTTGACCAATCTTTTCCTATATAATCTCACTCAATATCACATTTCTCTTCACTAAAACCATTTTAATCTATAAAAACACTTAAATACTATCTCTATATTCCTCCCAAGGCATCTCATTCTCCCAATATGCCTCTCTCAAGCTTCTTACAAGCCTTTGGGATCACACTTCCCTATATGGGATCCTCACTTTTCTTCCTTTCTTATATATGTCCATGTTATATTATACTGTAATGCCCATATTTATTCAATAAAAACTGATGGATTATTATTTCAAACCTCTCATACACATCCATCCTTATATTTTAATGGTGATAGAACCCTTTCTCACTCTTTAATGCCTCCCATGTACACCCATTACCATGCTGAAATTCTGTATAGATGTCTCTTTGTTCATTTACATTCATGAAAATATTTTATATTATGCATATAAATTCCATTGAATATGTTGTGATATTATACTACATAACCCAATTAATGAAAATTTCATGTATAAATAATAAAATACCCATTTTTCTCTCATCAACTCATTTTATGATTTCTGTTTGACGTCGTTATGTTGTTCAAGTTACACCAACATTTCCTTTGACAAATAACCATGTAAGTGAATAACATTCCAAATTTTCTATCAATAATATTCAACTTTTTTCACATGTAATTGATGATTGAGGACTTACATGTATTTATTACACATCTCTAATTTGTGGAATAAATTATTATTTTTAATGAATCCATGTTGTACGATCTACGTGGAACACTTATTCATGAAATGAAATGACTAAGAAGGGTGCACCCCGATTACACTTCAATGCATTGGTTAATGCATTGTATCATGATACACCTCGTTCAATGAGGGGTTTAATCATGATAATTCATGGGTAACAAGGGTTTACTCATGATAATTCATGTGCAAAGAGGGTTCACTCATGGTCCTGGTACAATGATCCCTGGCTGATGCTAATATCATGTTAAATGTTCTTTCCATATATCCACATTATGATAATCATGCAATATCTTGCCCTTATGTTCATGTTTATCATATTATACATTGATATTACTATTTACTAACTTTTATTTTATTCTTCATGGTATTCCTTCTTTACTCCCTTTGTGTTCATAATAGCTCACCCTTTTCTTACACATGTCCTCATGTAATCCCATTCAACGCTTAGTATGAAGGAATGTTGTGGCCATGTAAAAGAATTTTTCAACAAAAATTTTCTATTATATGTATTAACATGTCATGTAATGTTCCTAATTTTCCAAGACACTAGAACTTTAATGTTTCAACACATTATCCACATTGTAAAATAATTTTATTTAAAATACTGATTAGTGAAGTTTATCATGAGTTAATCAGTTCTTACATGAGTCCACTTACAAAAAGGAAAGTACATAAAATCACATTATATCATAAAATAAATATATGATGAAAATTTTAATGGATACTGAAATGGAATGAGGAAATATATTGTGTAGTTGAGTGAGTTTTTCCATAATGGCCTTGAACTAGATGTCCCTCACATGACATGGATAGGTCACCACATGACCTCACGCATGCCTCCCCATATGACAGAGGGTACCAAATAAAAGTAATGACTGAATTTTTATAGTGGGGAGACTATAACCCCGTAACTGAATGATAAACAAAGAGGAAACAAATAAAATAAGATATAATTTTTTTTAATAAATATGAAAAATACAAACTAATCAGATTAAAATAAAACCATGTCATTCCATGTCGAATGCCAAACTAAATCTTTTATTAATATCATTCAAAACATACTAAATTGAAATAATCCTTATAAATATGTCAATGATTATTCCTAAACCGCATGCTCAATACCTCCACATGAATCTTATCATGAAATAAAAATCAATAAACCACAAATAGATATCATTTTTCCCATAATTGCATCCATTTTGTTTAATTGCGAATAAAATGGTGGCCTAAATTGGGTATGACGAGAATTAAATACGACATGAGAAAATGTATCTAGTGAAAAAATGTCTATGTAATTTTCCATTAAATAGTATGATATACATAGTAATTTATAAATATTTAAATGAATAACATAAAAATAATCCATTGACACCCATGATCTAGATGGATACTAAGGGTCTTCTGAACCTACTTTGGTGAAATTCCAGATGTCTATATCCTTTATCACCAATAATTCCAAGAGATACACATGGAACTGACCAATAACACATTGGATGAAAAACCAAGGTATATTTCCTGGATAATGGTTAATTTTTTATTCTATGTGTCAATACCATCTATTAAACATTGATATTATTAAATCATACATGTTCCCTTAGAACATTACCTTCTCATGGGAGAATGATTCATCAAATTACCCTACAAGAATAATCATTCTAGCATAACTTATATGCTCAGAGGACATATAAACCTATGTGAATTTCCATGATATGGATTATTTTACATTTTATTTATCAAAATAATGCAATATCCAATTGCATAAAAATACCAAATGTGAAAAACACCCCAATATATAAATTTTTTTGTAATTCATAGAAATTTTCAGTTTATTTTATCAATTCAGTTACATGCCATTAACCCTTTAATACATTTATACGTTTCATTATAATATTTAAATTATCACAACATTATCATGTTACATGAAATATGATCTATGTATATAATCAATTTATTTTCCTAATAACCTATCATTGTGTTTTATTATTATTCATGATTCATAGTTTCAATATTCCACAAAAGGTTTATGGGATTTTGTACTACGTGAGTAAACCACAATTTTGGTCTCAATAATAGTGGGACCTGATGTAACATCGCAAGTAAGTAATGAATAATAGATATTTTTATCTATGTCTATTAATGAATTAAATAATGTTTTAGAGGATTAAAATGAAAATAAATCCAATCTTAAGCATGTAATACACTAATATTTTTAAAAGATTGTTTTACTGCCTTTTGATGGAAAACCATTTTTAAATATATCTTTTGACAATTTTATAAGCTATGTTTTTCAAAATAGACTTATTCTTTATGATTGGGACATCAAAATTTACCTTGTGTGAAATTTTGGTATTTTTCTGACAATGTTCATTTTTTAATGAATAGTGAAAAATACTGCATTTTACATCAAACTGCTTCTTAATCTAATTTATTTATATGATTAGATTATATTTTGAATTGGTATTAATGTGTAATCTGAATAAATTTTTACCATTTAATCCAATGGTGGTCATTGGAATCAATTTCACTTTGATATTAGACTTAAACTGGTGTCAATCTTTTGATACTTATTGTTTCATAAAAACACGCTATTTGTAATGACAGTGAGAATTAATTATTAAATTAATTAATGTGACTTATATGTTTTGATTTTTGTAAAATAGACTTCATTTTTGAATTTGGAATATCAAATATAGCTTAGGGAGAATTTTTGGTAATTTTCTGAAAAACATCAATTTTTGATGAATAGTGAAACCACTATGTGGTACTTATAAAAACTGATTTTCCGTTTAAATGAAATTTTTCCATCATTGTGTTTTGAATTTAAAATATCCGACATACATGGTTTTCATTAAGATGTAAAATGTGGTTCAATGAGATTAAAATAATTTTTTGGTGAATAGTAACTTATTAAGTTTTTAATCGCGATTAGTGGTAATCAGTGTAGTTTAAGGTAAAAATAAGGCTTTAATAAAATGAGATGAGCTTGACACATGTACTACCCACATTGGTTGTGTCATGGCCGACCAAGACAATCCATGGGTCAACTTGGGGACCCCATGGAGCTACTTTGGTTGGGAAATGACATAAATAACTTTTTATTTAATGTAAAAGTAAAAATTACAAAAACATAATATGTTTTACGAAAACAATTACTACATGGGGTAATAAAGATCCAAATTTTTATTATAAATAGTAATTGGAAAGATAAAAATATTTCCTACATCATAGTATTTCTTTTATAATTTTTGTACTTTAAATAAATTAAATTATTTATGACATCATGATGATGCAGCGATGACCTCATTATTTAACGATTTAAATAAAATGGAAAGTTAATGTAAAATCTAAAACCTAAACATGGAAAAAAAACAATTGGATGAGTGGATTTCGAACCCTTATCACCTTATCCTAGAATTATATCAATGTGGGACCTTTTGGATCCGAAACTCGTTTTAAAATAAAGTAACTTATCTTTACTTTCCAAGAGTGCCCCTCCTCTCCTCTTATAAAAGGCCCCCACCTCTACCTCATTACCCACACTCCCAAAGCCTTTGGCTCGGCCATCCCCTGCCCATTTACTCTCTCCACATCCCTATCCTCATCCTAGAGGATTCCCTTTGGGCAGAATCCTTTCAAAGGAATCCTTTAGGCTCAAATCAAAAGGAGTTACACTTTTAAAGGTAATTCATTCTCTCATGTTCATTTGTTTTATTTTGCTTCTCCAACCCCCCTAAAATCTTTTTATTTACTTCTTTTGTAACAACACAAGTATCTTCAATATACTAGGATGTTGTTATAAGATTTATTCGAGCTACACTCTCACAAAACTACATCAAATGGTTAAAGAACATACGGTTTCCGTGGATGGTGAAATTCTGCCTCCCGAAATGATGATTGTTCAATACTCATTTAACACCTTCAAAGGAGGACATTATGATGTAAATATTTTTATATATGATATATAATATTTTTAATCTTTCCTTAAGCTTCTGTATTTTTCATTTATGGAATACCTTTATTGTTTCCATTATGGGTAAACACGATATCTTCATTTTAGGAAGTGCGGACTACCGCCCCCTAAAAGTGATTTGATTCGTTGATACCATATGTGGGATGTGTAAAGGATAAAGTTAATGATATTATATATGTTATTATACTGGAATTATAATATACTCTTATATAATTATGATTCCATTCCAGAAAATACGAAATAGTAATGGAAGTAGCGTTCATGCGTACGTACGACTTACCGTCTCCATGAATGGTGCATTTCATTTTCTTACCTCTAAATGTGATGTAATATTATAAATACATGTATATGCTGAATATATATGATATATATGTTATCCAAATAATTAATATCATTCTGGATATAACTAACCTTTCACCAAATTAACAACATGTAAGTGTAAGAAGTCTATTTTTGACTTAAGAACCAAATACCGACAAAATGAACATTATTAACTTAAATGATTACATGATGTTCATAACATGGTATAAAAGGAATAATGAACATGAAAAAGGTTCTTAAGCAAGTAGAGATTAACTCAAGTTTATTATTCAGGAGATTAAAGAATGGTCGGGTCAAGTCAGATACGAGGTATGGGACTTCGTCTCTATAACGACCCATACTTTACATACATTTTTAATACTTCAAAAATTGAATCACACTTATTACAACATATGACAAAACCACAAAGGACCGTATAGGTATAGTGTCTTTAGAAACTGGGAAACATAAACAACTGGTTCATAAATCTTCTACAGTGTCTCCCATTTATTTCATATTATCTAGGGTCCCTTTTAGTATATTCTACTTAATATCCATCTTCCTAACCTGGGGAAAAGAAAACATAAAAGGGTGAGCTCAAATGCTCAGCAAGGGAAAATAAAGGAAATAAAAATCATATCATATCTTTTTGAAAATCAAAACCTGCAAAAGAGATCATAATATCTTATCATGGAATAAATCATAAAAGTGAAAATGAGATCCCCATAATCATAACATAAGACTTGAAACTTTGTGGCATGCACACATAATCATGGAAAATCATTTCTTGTTAGTCATGACTCATTGCCAAGACTATCTTAGTGGACAAAGTCCCTTTCTGAACCGAGTTCACTCCTCGTTTCAGTCCTGTATCACTGAACCGAAATAACCTTCCGTTCCAGCCATGTCTATCTCATGAGATATAAAATCATTACCCAATGCATTGGAGGGAGATATAGGTCCCACCCATCTTATAATGAATCCTTTCTTATGTGTTCCACATAATCATAAAACATACATCATCGCATAACACATATAACAAAAATGGGATTCTTGAAACATCATGACATCATAAATCAATTCATATATGATAAAGGAATTCATAAACATAATTCCATCACAACATAGTCAAACCAATGTAAAAATATGGATAGAAACAGAACCCTTTATTATCTTAGATGGAAAATAATTTTGATAAAACACTTGAATTGAATTCTTGAGGAAAATATCCTTTCTTCTTCAAAAACATTTTTCCTTTCATAACATGTCATACAACTTTAAAATAAAAGAAGTTGATTAAAAATAAACTTTAAAACTTGTAAAGGAAGCTTCTTTGAAGTAATGTTTTAAAAATCCATTCATGCCGTATAAGTTAAAAAAAACATTCTTCGTACTTTTGTCGGAAAAGTCAAAAAGTACCTCGTACGGAAAAATGACAAAATATTCCTTTCATATTCTTTACTAAAAACTAACCTAAGGGTAAAATTGGATTTAAACTATTTCAAGTGGATGGAAACAATATTACATATTGAGGGAACATGGATGTGGATGATAAAATACACCCCAGTAAATACTTACGAATAAACAATCTCGGATAAAAATGAGATTGTGATATTTCCCTTACCTTAGGTCCGATTAGCTTTGTACGTGTCCGAAGCTCCTGTATAATGGTTTAAATAATGTTATTGACTTATTCCAGAATCATACATATTTATATGATATCATATATGGTCATATTATTAGCTTCTTGTTAGTAATATTTCATTGTTACTTGTTACTCGGGTCTTTATAACTTTTTGTTCTTATGCGTGTTTTGTCGAATAAATTCTTATTCTTATCTTTAGGTTATAGATAATTCATTTCCAGAATGGTATTAGTGTATTATATACCATATTCATTCATTCAATTCATTTATATAATCATTACGAAATGAAGATCATGTAGAACGAGTCGCATCACATCGTGGAGACGGTATTCCGTACGTACGCACGAGTGATGATATCATTCCTATGATCGTGGAATTGTATTGGAGTATATATATATTATTTCAGTATCAATATTAATTCATAATAATCATATTTAGTTACTCATTACACCATTATACCCATCCTTGTAAGGTGATGGTGGAAAATAGATTACACCACGGCGTGGAGACGGTATTTCGTACGTACGCACGCGCGGTGATTTCATTTTTCCGTAGGATGGATAGAAGGTGAATTAGGGTTGTTTCATATTTATAATAACATATCAGTATGTAAGTAATACTGATGTTATTACTTTATCATGAAACAACTAAAGAAGAAGAAGTTGATGAAGAAAGAAATTGAAAAGATCGGTAATGGATATTACCTCTTCTTTGGAACGCTTCTTTGAATCCTCCACTTAAGGAACTAAGATTGGTCTTTGGAGAAGACCAGGACCTCTAGGATTATTCTAGGGAAGTGTAGAGGAGAAAATGGAAGGGGTTGGCCGAGCTTGAGTGCTCAATTTGGTGTGAGGAGGAGGGGGAGGAGGTGCCCTTTTATAAGGGAGGAGAGGGGCACCTTAGGAATATCTCAAAATATTATTTTATATTAAAGTCAAAATCGGTTTATAATGGTTACAAAGGGTCTTATTTCGAAGATAAAGTGGGGATGGGTCGAAATCCTATCAACCAATAGGATTTAGACAAGTTTAGGGTATTATTTTAACCTTATCAATTAGATTTAACTCTAAGTTAATTAATTTAACTTTTACCGTGTCTTTTTGTTTTCTTTCACTATATGGTTAATACACTTACTATAACATGCCAAACGAACCCCAAATTGTTTATTATTAATATATATATCCTTATCTAAGTCATTTGGCCGAACCTTAGATTTTTAGGAATAAAATAACAATTAGTAATATAATATTTGATTTAAAAACTATTTTGTGTCAATTTTGACACTATTTGATATATTATTTTTGTGAAAGTCATAACAGAATTATATGTTCGAACCAAGTTGATTAAATCAACACTAATATATCATAGTAACCTAGAAAATTAGTGGAATTCATAAAAAGTCTCAAATTACATTTATTTTTGTGTTTATAACATCAATTATGTCAATATTTCATTAATAAGATAATTACTGCATCATCATTGTGTCATAAATAAATTAAATTATTTAATGTCTAAAAATTACAAATAAACTACCATTATGTAGGAAATCTTTTTAGCTTTCTAATGAATATTTATAGTCGAATTTATCTTATGTATAACCCCATATTAAAAATTCTTTACTTATTAGACTTTGATTTTAACTATTTTAACCCTTCTTTAAATAAATTAATAATAAATGTCCTAATCTAATCCAAGTGGGCCTAAATGGTCATATTTTATTCCTAAGTTTGTTTTTGGACGAATTACACTTGTCCAATAGAATTAGGACATGTGTTAGGGTAATATTAATATCATATTTACCCTTAGTTACCCTATTTACTATTAACCGCGGTAAAAATAGTAAAAAGTTACTATTCACCAAAAAATTATTTTCATCTCATTGAACCACATTTTAGTCCTTGATATTAACCGTGTCTCTCGGATTTTTGAAATTCCATTCACAGAAGCGGTAAAATTAAGTTTTATGCAAAATTCAGTTTTTAACCTACCACTTAGTGGTTTCACTATTCATCAAAAATTGAATGTTTTCAGAAAAATACCAAAATTTCACCCTAGGCTAATTTCGATATTCTGAGTCCAAAATTGAAGTCCATTTTGAAAAATAAAATTTATAAAATTCCAAAAAGTGGTTATTACTATTCATAACGGCTAGTTTTAATAGCATAATGTTGTTTAGTGAAACTCGGTATTGCGTACGACGCAAGCTATCGAGGAAGGTCGCGATTGCGTGTAAAGCAAGCCAAGCAAGTGTTGTGTAGAAAAAGATTCCTTTGACGATTTATATAACATAAAAGTCTCGGGTGTTACATTCTACCCCCCTTAAAAAGAATTTTGCCCTCGAAATTCGTCACTTTGCAACAAACAAATGAGGATACTTCTCCCTCATCATATCCTCAAGCTCTCATGTAGCTTCTTCAAGTTGGTGGTTTCTCCATAAAACTTTCACCAAGCGAGTGGTCTTGTTTCGTAGGACTTTTTCGCTACGATCCAGAATCTCTATCGGCTGTTCTTCATAAGAAAGATCTTGCTCCAGCGGTACAACTTCTGAGCTGAGTACATGTGAAGGATCTGGTATGTACTTTCTCAGGAGAGATACATGGAACACATCGTGAACTTGAGAGAGATTCGGTGGAAGCGCCAATCGGTAAGCTACCTTCCCAACACGATCCAATATTTCGAAAGAACCGATATATCTAGGGCTCAACTTCCCCTTCTTTCCAAATCTCATAACCCTCTTCCAGGGAGATTTTCGTAAGAACACTTTATCACCCACTTCAAACTCTAGGTCTTTTCTTCGGTTGTCGGCATAGCTTTTCTGTCGACTCTGAGCTGCTCTTATGTGTTGTTGAATAGATCTGACCTTTTCTGCCATTTCATCAACGAGATCAGGTCCTAATAGCTTTCTTTCCCCAACTTCATCCCAGCAAGTTGGAGTCCTGCATTTCTTTCCATAGAGAGCTTCATAAGGAGCCATTTGAATACTGGAGTGAAAGCTATTATTATAAGAAAATTCCACCAAAGGTAGGTGTTGATCCCAACCTCCTTTGAAATCCATAGAGCAAGCTCTCAACATATCTTCTAGGGTTTGAATTGTTCTCTCAGACTGACCGTCTGTCTGGGGATGATAAGCAGTGCTGAAACTCAACTCTGTATCCAGAGTATGCTGAAGACTTCGCCAGAACTTCGAGGTAAATCTCGGATCCCGATCAGATATAATAGAAAGTGGTACTCCATGTAATCTTACCACTTATATTACATATATCCTAGCAAGCTGATCTAGAGATAAATCCTCTCTAATAGGAATGAAGTGTGCAGACTTTGTAAGAAGATCAACTATGACCCAAATAGCATTATTGCCTTTGGATGTTTTAGGAAGTCCTGTGACAAAGTCCATAGTGATGTTTTCCCATTTCCATTCGGGTATGGGTAATGGTTGTAACATCCCCTTAGACTTCTGTCTCTCAGCTTTAACTTGTTGACAAACCAAGCATCGAGAGACAAATTCAGCAACATCTCTTTTCATGCCATCCCACCAGAAGTACTCTTTCAGGTCCCTATACATCTTCGTGCTTCCAGGATGAATAGAGAATGAAGAACTATGAGCCTCATCCAGCAGCTCCTTCTTTAATTCGGGGATGGGAGGAACACAAACCCGATTCCTGAACTTTATTATCCCATCACAATCAAGGTTGAATTCAGGAACATTTCTCACCTTCTTTTGTAACTCGACATCTTCTTTCTGTGCCTCTTTAATCTTCACATGTATAGATGGTTGAACATTCATTTGAGAAAGATAAGATTTTTCCCCTTCCATTATAATTCCAAGATCCATCCTTTGTAAATCCATAAATATTGGATCTTTTGTGATCCTCATCATGGATAAACTAGCATGGTCTTGTCGACTTAATGCATCTGCCACCTTGTTTGCTTTCCCAGGGTGGTAATGGATTGAGCAGTCATAATCCTTAATCAGCTCCAACCATCTTCTTTGACGCATATTCAACTCCTTTTGTGTGAAAATATACTTTAAACTTTTATGATCAGTATAAATATCACACCTTTCACCATTAAGGTAATGCCTCCAAATCTTTAATGCAAAGATTACCGCAGCCAAATCCAAATCATGTGTTGGGTAATTTTGCTCATGGATTTTCAACTGTCGTGAGGCATAAGCTATCACCATATCATTTTGCATAAGAACACACCCCAATCCCTTCTTGGATGCATCACTTTAGATCACAAACCTTTCTCCACTACAAGGCAGTGTGAGCACAGGTGCACTGGATAACCTTCTTTTCAACTCCTTGAAATTCTCTTCACATTCCTCTGTCCAGACAAACATAACTCCTTTCCGAGTCAACTTGGTGAGTAGATTAGATAATCGTGAAAAATCTTTTACAAAACGTCGATAATATCCAGCCAAACCAAGAAAACTCCGGATCTCAGTTACTGTTGTTGGTCTTGACCATCTTTCGATAACCTCTGTTTTTGCTTGATCCACAGATATCCCCTCTTTTGAGATTATATGACCCAAAAATGCAACTTTTTGAAGCCAAAATTCACACTTGGTAAATTTGGCATAAAGCTTCTCTTTTCTCAGGGTCTTCAATATAATTCTCAAGTGATCTTCATGCTCTTCCTTGATCTTTGAATAGACAAGAATATCGTCTATAAAGACTACCACAAATTGATCAAGATAGTCTCTAAAGACTCTATTCATTAGATCCATGAAGATAGCAGGGGCATTAGTAAGACCAAATGGCATCACTATAAATTCATAGTGTCCATACCTTGTACGGAAAGCCGTCTTTGGTATATCCTCCCTTTTGACCCTTAATTGATGATACCCTGAACGAAGATCAATCTTGGAAAAGTATTGAGCTCCGCGTAGTTGGTCAAATAAGTCATCAATGCGTGGGAGAGGATATTTGTTCTTGATAGTGATCTTGTTAAGTTCTCGATAATCAATGCAGAGTCTCATTGATCCATCTTTCTTCTTAACAAATAGAACAGGTGCTCCCCAAGGTGACACACTAGGGCGTATGAATCCCTTATCAAGATTCTCTTGGAGTTGCTTCTTCAATTCCTGCAACTCAATTGGGGCCATTCTATAAGGTGTCTTTGAAATAGGCAAAGCACCCGGTACAAGTTCTATTGAAAACTCAACTTCACGATTTGGTGGAAGACCCGGTAATTCCTCCGGAAAGACATCATCAAACTCCCGTACAATGGGCATATTCTTAATCGTGAGTTTCTCACCAACCATTTGAGATAAATAACCTTCATTTAGTGGATTCAATACCCATAATATGGATGAAATTTCCACTGGAAGGTTATGTTCATCCTTGCATTGGTATACGATCGTAGATTGATCTGGAATATGAAATGTGACTTCCCTTCTTTGGCAATTGATATGAGCTCCATGTAGAGAAAGCCAATCCATGCCAATAATCACATCAAATTCCACTAAAGGAAAGATCACAAGATTTGCAGGAATCACTTTCCCACAAACTTCGATCGGAGAAGAATTATAAACTTCTGATGCGATTGATGTGCCATTAGGTGTTGTCACAGCTAACTCAACATATAATTGTTGAGGTAATACGGTGATACCCTTAGAAAATTTTTCAGAAATAAAAGAGTGGGTGGATCCAGAATCCAATAAAACATTTGCTACTTTAGAGTGGATGGTAAGTGTACCTTTCACCACATCGTTATCGTACTCCACATCGCTGATAGAAATTGCATGTCACTTTCCTTTTTCTTTAGCCTTAAGAGTTTGTTGACGTCGACCATCATCATCAACCCTTGGATTTGGGCATTGATTGGCATAATGCCCCATCTCCTTGCACTTGAAACATTGAAGTGTAGCAGGTTCATTCTGTGTATCCCTTCCTTTGTTTGCATCATTAGACATCTTCTTCCCATTATCACGGCATTCAAATGCCCGATGACCTTCCTTTCCACATTTAAAACATTTACTTGTCCCTTTAAGACAACTCCCTCCATGTTTCTTTCCACACTTTGAGCATAAGGGAACGTTCATCTTCTTTTCCGTGTTCTCTTTAGATTTTTCTTTGAATTCCATCTTCCTCTTCTTATCAAACCCATGTGACTGATGGGTTACTCCAATCTCCATCTCGACTTTGAGAGCACATCGAACGATTTCCTCGTAGCTATTGAAGTCCCTTATGGATAACGCCCTTCGAAGACTTGGTTTTAAGCCACTAAAGAATCGATCGATCTTACTCTCAGGTTGGATAATAATACCAGATGCGTACCTTGCAAGTCTGGTAAAATTTGCTTCATAGGTACCAACAGATTCATCATCCCTTTGCTTCAGTTCAAGGAACTCTTTCTCCATCTTTGTTCAGAGAATACGAGGGAAGTACTTATTGAAAAATAAGTTCTTGAACTCGTCCCATTCCATAGACTCAATTTCATCCCTTTACCTTGTATTCTTAACAAGATTCCACCATTGATCAGCATCTCCTTCCAAACGATACACTGCTAGGATGACTTTATCATGCTCAGAACATTGAAGAACTGAAAATATCTTTTCAGTAGTACTAATCCATTGTTCAGCAACTAATGGATCAGTAGACCCACTGAAAGATGGTGGACGCTGCCTCATGAAGGATTCAACAGAATGTTGCTCCCTCCTTTGTTCGTTTGGAAATCCTGCATGATTCATAGCTTGAGAAATTTGTGTGAGCATGGCTACAAGATTTTTCATTCCAGCTCCCATATCGTTTGGTTGCTCAGGGGGACAATCATTGCATTGCCCATCGCATTCCGCATTAACACGGTTCCTTCGGGTTCCAACCATTGACTAAAACCAAGAAGAATAGTGTGAGCAACACTAATTATAATAAGAAACCACATAATTCAAGAATAAAATTTTCATGCTTATGGTCTTATCCTAGGTTATTCATGGCCATTTCTAAAACACTAAGATTGTGTTCTATGCTTAGACTTATCCTTAGGGTTCTTACTAAGGCTTTCACATCCCAGTTTCCAACGGTTGACTATACCTTTCCTCTGATACCAACTATAACGACCCATACTTTACATACATTTTTAATACTTCAAAAATTGAATCACACTTATTACAACATATGACAAAACCACAAAGGACCGTATAGGTATAGTGTCTTTAGAAACTGGGAAACATAAACAACTGGTTCATAAATCTTCTACAGTGTCTCCCATTTATTTCATCATATCTAGGGTCCATTTTAGCATATTCTACTTAATATCCATCTTCCTGACCTGGGGAAAAGAAAACATAAAAGGGTGAGCTCAAATGCTCAGCAAGGGCAAATAAAGGAAATAAAAATCATATCATATCTTTTTGAAAATCAAAACCTGCAAAAGAGATCATAATATCTTATCATGGAATAAATCATAAAAGTGAAAATGAGATCCCCATAATCATAACATAAGACTTGAAACTTTGTGGCATGCACACATAATCATGGAAAATCATTTCTTGTTAGTCATGACTCATTGCCAAGACTATCTTAGTGGACAAAGTCCCTTTCTGAACCGAGTTCACTCCTCGTTTCAGTCCTGTATCACTGAACCGAAATAACCTTCCGTTCCAGCCATGTCTATCTCATGAGATATAAAATCATTACCCAATGCATTGGAGGTAGATATAGGTCCTACCCATCTTATAATGAATCCTTTCTTATGTGTTCCACATAATCATAAAACATACATCATCGCATAACACATATAACAAAAATGGGATTCTTGAAACATCATGACATCATAAATCAATTCATATATGATAAAGGAATTCATAAACATAATTCCATCACAACATAATCAAACCAATGTAAAAATATGGATAGAAACAGAACCCTTTATTATCTTAGATGGAAAATAATTTTGATAAAACACTTGAATTGAATTCTTGAGGAAAATATCCTTTCTTCTTCAAAAACATTTTTCCTTTCATAACATGTCATACAACTTTAAAATAAAAGAAGTTGATTAAAAATAAACTTGAAAACTTGTAAAGGAAGCTTCTTTGAAGTAATGTTTTAAAAATCCATTCATGCCGTATAAGTTAAAAAAAACATTCTTCGTACTTTTGTCGGAAAAGTCAAAAAGTACCTCGTACGGAAAAACGACAAAAGATTCCTTTCATATTCTTTACTAAAAACTCACCTAAGGGTAAAATTGGATTTAAACTATTTCAAGTGGATGGAAACAATATTACATATTGAGGGAACATGGATGTGGATGATAAAATACACCCTAGTAAATACTTACGAATAAACAATCTCGGATAAAAATGAGATTGTGATATTTCCCTTACCTTAGGTCCGATTAGCTTTGTACGTGTCCGAAGCTCCTGTATAATGGTTTAAATAATGTTATTGACTTATTCCAGAATCATACATATTTATATGATATCATATATGGTCATATTATTAGCTTCTTGTTAGTAATATTTCATTGTAACTTGTTACTCGGGTCTTTATAACTTTTTGTTCTTATGCGTGTTTTGTCGAATAAATTCTTATTCTTATCTTTAGGTTATAGATAATTCTCTTCCAGAATGGTATTAGTGTATTATATACCATATTCATTCATTCAATTCATTTATATAATCATTACGAAATGAAGATCATGTAGAACGAGTCGCATCACATCGTGGAGACGGTATTCCGTACGTACGCACGAGTGATGATATCATTCCTATGATCGTGGAATTGTATTGGAGTATATATATATTATTTCAGTATCAATATTACTTTATAATAATCATATTTAGTTACTCATTACACCATTATACCCATCCTTGTAAGGTGATGGTGGAAAATAGATTACACCACGGCGTGGAGACGGTATTCCGTACGTACGCACGCGCGGTGATTTCATTTTTCCGTAGGATGGATAGAAGGTGAATTATGGTTGTTTCATATTTATAATAACATATCAGTATGTAAGTAATACTGATGTTATTACTTTATCATGAAACAATTAAAGAAGAAGAAGTTGAAGAAGAAAGAAATTGAAAAGATCGGTAATGGATATTACCTCTTCTTTGGAACGCTTCTTTGAATCCTCCACTTAAGGAACTAAGATTGGTCTTTGGAGAAGACCAGGACCTCTAGGATTATTCTAGGGAAGTGTAGAGGAGAAAATGGCAGGGGTTGGCCGAGCTTGAGTGCTCAATTTGGTGTGAGGAGGAGGGGGAGGAGGTGCCCTTTTATAAGGGAGGAGAGGGGCACCTTAGGAATATCTCAAAATATTATTTTATATTAATGTCAAAATCGGTTTATAATGGTTACAAAGGGTCTTATTTCGAAGATAAAGTGGGGATGGGTCGAAATCCTATCAACCAATAGGATTTAGACAAGTTTAGGGTATTATTTTAACCTTATCAATTAGATTTAACTCTAAGTTAATTAATTTAACTTTTACCGTGTCTTTTTGTTTTCTTTCACTATATGGTTAATACACTTACTATAACATGCCAAACGAACCCCAAATTGTTTATTATTAATATATATATCCTTATCTAAGTCATTTGGCCGAACCTTAGATTTTTAGGAATAAAATAACAATTAGTAATATAATATTTGATTTAAAAACTATTTTGTGTCAATTTTGACACTATTTGATATATGATTTTAGTGAAAGTCATAACAGAATTATATGTTCGAACCAAGTTGATTAAATCAACACTAATATATCATAGTAACCTAGAAAATTAGTGGAATTCATAAAAAGTCTCAAATTACATTTATTTTGGTGTTTATAACATCAATTATGTCAATATTTCATTAATAAGATAATTACTGCATCATCATTGTGTCATAAATAAATTAAATTATTTAATGTCTAAAAATTACAAATAAAATACAATTACGTAGGAAATCTTTTTAGCTTTCTAATGACTATTTATAGTCGAATTTATCTTATGTATAACCCCATATTAAAAATTCTTTACTTATTAAACTTTGATTTTAACTATTTTAACCCTTCTTTAAATAAATTAATAATAAATGTCCTAATCTAATCCAAGTGGGCCTAAATGGTCATATTTTATTCCTAAGTTTGTTTTTGGTCGAATTACACTTGTCCAATAGAATTAGGACATGTTTTAGGGTAATATTAATATCAAATTTACCCTTAGTTACCCTATTTACTATTAACCGCGGTAAAAATAGTAAAAAGTTACTATTCACCAAAAAATTATTTTCATCTCATTGAACCACATTTTAGTCCTTGATATTAACCGTGTCTCTCGGATTTTTGAAATTCCATTCACAGAAGCGGTAAAATTAAGTTTTATGCAAAATTCAGTTTTTAACCTACCACTTAGTGGTTTCACTATTCATCAAAAATTGAATGTTTTCAGAAAAATACCAAAATTTCACCCTAGGCTAATTTCGATATTCTGAGTCCAAAAATGAAGTCCATTTTGAAAAATAAAATTTATAAAATTCCAAAAAGTGGTTATTACTATTCATAACGGCTAGTTTTAATAGCATAATGTTGTTTAGTGAAACTCGGTATTGCGTACGACGCAAGCTATCGAGGAAGGTCGCGATTGCGTGTAAAGCAAGCCAAGCAAGTGTTGTGTAGAAAAAGATTCCTTTGACGATTTATATAACATAAAAGTCTCGGGTGTTACAGTCTCAATCTCCTTTCATTGAGGCATATTTTGTTTTATACACAACCTTCTTTTATACGGTGTATAAACCCCTTTGACTTTTACGTTTATCCAAAAGGAATCTTTTTTATACGAAGCGTTTTACTAAAAGACAAAAGGTAATGTTTTTGTCGTATGTATGCGGCGACAATGACTTCTCCGCCGCCATGACCATTATTTGAGTTTCGGCTTTCTCTAAAAGCCATACCTTCTTTTTAAAAGAAAAATAAATACCATGTTTTAATTTTCGTTTATTTTGGTATTGAAAATGGTTTTCATAATGATTTTATATCATTGTGTTGTATTAATATCTTGTGATTGAAAGGTGGAAATGTTATGTTTCCTTTATGCATGTTTTATTTGATACGATTATGTTATGGTTCTTGGGCATTATTATGAAGACGGGTGGTTCCATGATAAACTAAGGGCGGGTGAGCCCATTATATCTCTCCAATGCATTGGGTAACGCGAATGAGTGAAATGTTAAGGTTTCTCCAAAGAGATTTAGGGAATATACTGTGATGGGTATTCCAAATGTAACCAAGAGGGTTACTCCCTACGTAAGAATGTTATGAATGCCTCATGTTACCTTTATGTCTTATGATTTCTATGATTTATTCATGACTTGATGATGTATGTTAAAGTGCATATGTTTTATGGGTGAAGTATGATCTCATCCTTATGTATATATGTACCCATGTTTCCTTTCCATATTTTTATATCCCTTACTGAGCTTTTTATGATCATCTCAAGTTTTTTTGAAATTATTTTCACAGGTAAAGGGATAGGTAAATGATATGATGATAGTTTCAAGGAAGTGTCAAGAAAGAAACCATGTTTATTTTAAAAATGTTTCCATTTATGGGAATTAAGAATACTATCTTTATGTAACTACTTTGTTTATATGTGGAATGTAATGAATGTTTTATGATCTAATTCTCTAAAACACTAAACCCGAAAAGATCCTCAATGTCTAATCTTGTAATAACTAAAGATTAAGTAAGGGTTAAGGCTGGGGCCTTATAGTTGGTATCAGAGGTCGGTTTAGATATCTTTAGGAGTTAGAATTCTATTAAATGATTATCCAATAATATTTTTTTGAAATGATATAGCATTTAAAGATTACCATGTTGCTTCATCTAAGACATGTTTGTTCAGAATGGGTTTCCGTAGAGGAAACAGGGAAGCAGTCCTAGGAAGGCATACAAAAGGAAATAACCTTTCGAATCCGCATCCTGAGATGGTCGGAATTGGAACTGAACAGTTTGTTGCAATAATGACACAGTTGACTCAGGCTATAAATGGTGGTGGTATCCATGCACGAGATCAGCCAGATCAACCGCAGAGGAACATGTAAGTGGTGGAACATTTCATGAGGCAACATCCCCCATCATTCAGAGGATCATCTGACCCTGTGCTAGCTGAAGGGTGGACTAAAGCACTAGAGAAGATTTTCGATGTCATGGGGTGTTCATACAATCAAAAGGTTAGACTTGCTATTTACCATTTGCAGGGTGAGGCGGATCAGTGGTGGTCGATGGTTAAAAATATCAGGGACGCTGATGAGATTGATGCTCTCGACTGGGATGAATTCAAAGGTATGTTTCTTGAGAAGTATTTCCCTAAGGATGTTCGACTTAGGATGGAAAAGCAATTCTTGGAATTGAGGAAAGAGAAAGACTCAGTGGCTACCTATGAAGAAAGGTTCACTCGATTGGCAAGGTATGCTCCAAATTTTATCCGAGACCTTGATAGTAAAATCAATCGTTTTTACTCAGGATTAAAGCCAAAATATCTAAGGGCATTAGCTTCTCGTGAGTTTAAAAGTTATGAAAATCTTGTTCGATGTGCTGAGAAGGTGGAAATGGAGTTTTCTGATGATCAAGTGTTCTATAACAACCAACAAAAGAAGAGACCAAGGTGGCAGGAGAAAGGTAAGAATTCTTCGAAAAAGTCTGATGGTAAGAAAACTAAGTTTCCAGTTTGTGATAAATGTGGAAAAAGGTATGCTGGGGAATGTCTTCTGAATTCTGTAAAGTGCTACCGATGTGGTAAGATGGGACATAAGGCTCGTGATTGCATTGAAAATGATCAGGGTGATGGTAAGACCAAATTTGATTTACAGTTAGTGAAATGTTATAAGTGCAATGAGATGGGTCACTATGCAAATGAGTGTCCGAAAAAGAGCTTGAGTGATGGGAAGTAGTTAGACTACAAGCAGAAAGGGGTGGTGATATCCTTTGCAACTACTTCAGCAGATGTTGGGCCATCAAATGAAGTTTTATCAGGTACTTTGTTTGTTTTTTCAGACTATGCGAGTGTGTTGTTTGATTCAGGGTCTACACATTCTTTCATCTCTGAAACCTTTTCTAGTAAAATGGGAATACCATCTCGAGAAATGACTCCTAATCTTTTGGTAAAAACACCTGGGGGGAATGTTGAGGCAAAAAGAATTTATAAGAATCTTCCTATCCTTATCTGTGGAAAGAACCTACTTGCAAACCTTATTGTTCTACCTCTAGTAGAGTTTGATGTTATCCTGGGTATGGATTGGCTCTCTATTTACCATGCTAAGATTGAATTTAGAGATAAAGAAGATTCTTTTCATAAATACCTTCAGTTTGTTTACATGAATGAACCCTTACTGTTGATAACTTATCAAGAGGCCACGAAACTTGTAAAAGATGTAAATGAATGTTACCTTGCACACATCTTTGAAAATAAAGGAACTGTTCAGATTAATGATGTTCCAGTGGTAAATGAGTATCCTGATGTTTTTCCTGATGAGTTTCCTAGAATAATACCAGATCAGGAAGTTGAATTTACTGTTGACTTAGTTCCTGATGCTAAGCCAATTTCAAAACCCCCTTATCGAATGGCTCAAATTGAACTTTTAGAGTTGAAGGAGCAATTGCAAGATTTATTAGAGAAAGGTTTCATTCGACCTAGAACATCACCATGGGGTGCTCCTATCTTGTTTCTTAAAAAGAAAGATGGTTCTATGAGACTTTGCATTGATTATAGAGCCTTGAATAACATCACTTTTAAGAACAAATATCATTTGCCTCATATTGATGATTTGTTTGATCAACTCCAGGGAGCTCAGTTTTTTTCAAAGATTGACCTGAGATCGGGGTACCATCAGCTGAAGGTAAAGGAGGCAGATATTCCGAAGACCGCGTTCCGTACGAGATATGACCATTATGAATTTGTAGTAATGCCTTTTGGGATAACCAATGCACTTGCTGTATTCATGGACTTAACGAATATAATTTTCCATGAGTTCTTGGATAAGTTTGTTGTCGTTTTCATTGATGATATTTTGGTTTTTTCTAAAATTAAAGAGGATCATGAAAGGAATTTAAGGGTTATCTTTCAAAACTTAAAAGAAAAGAAACTGTATGGAAAATTCAGCAAGTGTGAGTTTTGGTTGCAACAAATTTCTTTCTCTGGTCACATTGTTTCTAAATATGGAATAACTGTTGATCCTGAAAAAACAAAAGTTGTGGAAGAATGGCTAAGACCCACAAATGTAACCGAGATTCGTATCTTCCTTGGTTTGGCAGGCTATTACCAAAGGTTTGTTAGAAATTTTTCACGGTTATCTAGTCCAATAACTAAGCTAACTTGGAAGGGTGTTAAGATTATCTGGACAAAAGAATGTGATGATTGTTTTCAGGAACTGAAAAGAAGATTTGTGAATTCTCCAGTTTTGGCACTACCTTCCAGAAATGGTGAGTTTGTCATCTACATCGATGCTTCATTGAAAGGACTTGGTTGCGTCCTAATGCAGAATGATCAGGTAATTGCTTATACTTCACGACAGTTGAAAACTCATGAGGTAAATTACCCTACACATGATTTGGAATTAGCTGCAGTTGTTTTTTCTTTAAAAATTTGGAGGCATCATTTGTATGGAGTAAAGTGTGAAATATATACCGATCACAAAAGTTTAAAGTATATATTCACTCAGAAAGAATTGAACATGAGAAAAAGGAGATAGCTAGAATTAATCAAGGATTATTATTGTAAAATTCATTACCATCCAAGAAAATCAAATAAAGTGGCTAATGCTTTGAGTCAAAAAAGTAATGCATCATTAGAAATGTTGCGTTTGGAACGTGATCCTTTGGTTAAGGATTTGATGAGATTTGGCATGGAAGTTGTTGGTGTAGGAATTTCTTCTGTTTTGTTTCAGGTATGAGTGAGATCATCTCTATTAGATAGAATCATGCAAGCACAGAAGCAAGACAGTGAGTTGCAGAAAAAGGTAGAGCTAGTTCAGAAAGGTAAGTTTCCTGAATTCAACACTGATAATGATTGTGTTTTGAGATTTGGGAAGAGATTGTGTGTGCCTTGTGATTCACAGTTGAAGAGAGAGTTGTTATGTGAAGCTCATAGTTCTCCGTTTTCAGTTCATCCTGGCAGTACTAAGATGTATAGAGATCTGCGGGAGTATTACTGGTGGGATGGAATGAAAAGTGATATTGATGATTTTACTGTGAAGTGTTTGACATGTCAACAGGTTAAAGTAGAGCGGCAGTTATCGAAAGGGATGCTTCAGCTTTTACCCGTGCCAGAGTGGAAATGGGAGAATATATCCATGGACTTTGTTGTGGGATTACCGAAGACATCTCGAGATAATAATGCAATCTGGGTTATTGTTGATCGCTTGACTAAATCTTCTCATTTCCTTTCCATACGAGACACTTTTTCCCTGGATCAACTTTCCCAATTGTTTCTTAAAGAGGTAGTAAGGTTACATGGAGTTCCTCTCTCCATTGTATCTGACCGTGATCCCAGGTTCACTTCTAACTTTTGGAAAGGCCTTCAGAAGTCATTGGGTACTGAATTAAATTTTAGTACAGCTTTTCATCCTCAATCAGATGGGCAGTCAGAACGAACAATTCAGACCTTGGAAGATATGCTGCGTTCTTAGTCTATGGATTATCAGGGAAGTTGGGACCAACATCTTTCATTGGTTGAATTTTCATATAATAACAGTTTTCATTCCAGTATACAGATGTCACCATTTCAGGAATTATATGGGAAGCGGTGTCGAACTCCATCTTTATGGGATGAAGTGGGTGAAAGGAAGTTGATGGGACCAGAATTGGTATAAGTGATGGCAGAAAAAGATCATCTGATTCAGAAGCACATGAAAACAGCTCAGAGTAGGCAGAAGAGTTATGCAGACAACAGGAGGAAGGATCTATCTTTTGAGGTAGGTGATCATGTTTTTCTCAAAGTATCACCATGGAAAAGTGTGATGCGATTTGGTAAGAAAGGAAAGCTGAGTCCAAGGTTCATTGGACCATATGAAATTCTGGAAAGAGTTGGATCAGTTTCTTACCGAGTGGCTTTACCTCCGAGTTTATCTCAGGTACACAATGTTTTTCACGTTTCGATGTTGAGAAAGTATATGCTAGATCCATCTCCTGTTTTGAGTCCAGAGGTAGTTCTGCTAGAAGAGAACCTATCATATGAGGAACAACCGGTCCAGATTCTTGACCATAGGGAGAAAGTGTTACGGAATAAGGTGATTAATAAGGTAAAGGTTTTGTGGAAAAACCACATTATGGAATAGGCAACATGGGAATCTGAAAATGCAATGAGGGATAAGTACCCCCAATTATTCGATAAGTAAATAAATTGCGGGGACACAATTTTCAAAAGGGGGGAAGGATGTAACATACCAATTAAGTAATTAAGAATATCTATTTTTATATATGTCTATTAATGAATTAGATAATGTTTTAGAGGCTTAAAATGAAAATAAATCCAATCTTAAGCATGGAATACACTAATATTTTTAAAAGATTGTTTTACTGCCTTTTGATGGCAAACCATTTTTAAATCTATCTTTTGACAATTTTATAATCTATTTTTGTCAAAATAAACTTATTATTTATGATTGGGACATCAAAATTTACATTGTGTGAATTTTTGGTATTTTCCTGACAATGTTCATTTTTTAATGAATAGTGAAAAATACTGCATTTTACATCAAAACTGCTTCTTAATCTAATTTATTTATATGATTAGATTATTTTTTTTAATTGGTATTATTGTTTAATATGAATATATTTTAACAATTTAATCCAATGGTGGTCATTGGAATCAATTTCACTTTGAAATTAGACTTAAACTGGTGTCAATCTTTTGATACTTATTGTTTCATAAAAACACACTATTTGTAATGACAGCGGGAATTAATTATTAAATTAATTAATGTGACTTTTATGTTTTGAATTTTTTAAAATAGACTTCATTTTTGAATTCGGAATATCAAATATAGCTTAGGGTGAATTTTTGGTAATTTTCTGAAAAACGTCAATTTTTGATGAATAGTGAAACCACTAAGTGGTACTTATAAAAACAGATTTTCCATTTAAATGAAATTTTGCAATCATTGTGTTTTGAATTTCAAAAATCCGACATACATGGTTTTCATTAAGAAGTAAAATGTGGTTCAATGAGATTAAAATAATTTTTTGGTGAATAGTAACTTATTAAGTTTTTAATCGCGATTAGTGGTAATTAGTGTAGTTTAAGGTAAAAATAATGCTTTAATAAAATGAGATGATCTTAACACATGTCCTACCCTCATTTGTTGTGTCATGGCCGACCAAGAAAATACATGGGTCAACTTGGGGACCCCTTGGAGCCACTTTGGTTGGGAAATGACATAAATAACTTTTTATTTAATGTAAAAGTAAAAATGACACAAACATAATATGTTTTACAAAAACAATTATTACATGGGGTTATAAAGATCTGATTTTTGATTATAAATAATCATTGGAAAGGTAAAAATATTTCCTACATAATAGTATTTCTTTTATAATTTTTAGACTTTAAATAAATTAAATTATTTATGACATCATGATGATGCAGCGATAACCTCATTATTTTACGATTTAAATAAAATGGAAAGTTAATGTAAAATCTAAAACCTACACATGGCCAAAACCAATTGTATGAGTGGATTTCGAACCCTTATCACCTTATCCTCGAATTATTTCAATATGGGACATTTCGATCCGAAACGCTTTTTAAAATAAATTAACTTATCTTTACTTTCCAAAGGGGACCCTCCTCTCCTCTTATAAAAGGCCCCCACCTCTACCTCATTACCCACACTCCCAAAGCCTTTGTCTCGGCCATCCCATGCCCATTTACTCTCTCAACATCCCTCTACTCATCCTATAGGATTCCCTTTGGGCAGAATCCTTTCAAAGGAATCCTTTAGGCTCAAATCAAAAGGAGTTACACTTTTAAAGGTAATTCATTCTCTCATGTTCATTTGTTATATTTTGCTTCTCCAACCCCCCTAAACTCTTTTTATTTACTTCTTTTGTAACAACAACAGTATATTCAATATACTAGGATGTTTGTATATGATTTATTCGAGCTACACTCTCACACAACTACATCAAATGGTTAAAGAATATACGGTTTCCGTGGATGGCGAAATTCTACCTCCCGAAACGATGATTGTTCAATACTCATTTAACACCTTCAAAGGTGGACATTATGATGTCACTATTTTTATATATGATATATAATATGTTTATTATTTCCTTAAGCTTCTGTATTTTTCATTTATGGCACACCGTTATTGTTTCCATTATGGGTAAACACGATATCTTCATTTTAGGAAGTGCGGACTACCGCCCCCTGAAAGTGATTTGATTCGTTAATACCATATTTGGGTTGTGTAAAGGATAAAGTTAATGATATTATATATGTTATTATACTGGAATTATAATATACTCTTATATCATTATGATTTCATTCCAGAAAATACGAAATAGAAATGGAAGTAGCGTTCATGCGTACGTACGGCTTACCGTCTCCATGAACGGTGAATTTCATTTTCTTACCTCTAAATGTGATGTAATATTATAAATACATGTATATGCTGAATATATATGATATATATTTTATCCAAATCATTAATAGAATTCTAGATATAACGATCCTTTGACCAAATTAACAACATGTAAGTGTAAGAAGTCTATTTTGACTTAAGAATCAAATACGGACAAAATGAACATTATTAACTTAAATGATTACATGATGTTCATAACATGGTATAAAAGGAATAATGAACTTGAAAAAGTTTCTTAAGCAAGTAGAGATTAACTGAAGTTTATTATTCAGGAGATTAAAGAACGGTCGGGTCAATTCGGATACGAGGTATGGGACTTCATCTCAATCTCCTTTCATTGAGGCATATTTTGTTTTATACACAACCTTCTTTTATACGGTGTACAAACCCCTTTTACTTTTACATTTATCCAAAAGGAATCTTTTTTATATGAAGCGTTTTACTAAACGACAAAAGGGAATGTTTTTGTCGTACGTATGCGGCGACAATGAATTCTCTGCCACCGTGACCATTATTTGAGTTTCGGCTTCCTCTACAAGCCAAACCTTCTTTTTAAAAGAAAAATAAATACCATGATTTAATTTTCTTTTATATTGGTATTGAAAATGGTTTTCGTAATGTTTTTATATCAATGTGTTGTATTGATATCTTGTGATTGAATGGTGGAAATGTTATGTTTCCTTTATGCATGTTTTATGTGATATGATTATGTTATGTTTCTTGGGCATTATTATGATGAAAGGTGGTTCCGTGATAAACTAAGGGCGGGTGAGCCCATTATAGCTCTCCAATACATTGGGTAATGCGAAGGAGTGAAATGTTAAGGTTTCTCCGAAGAGATTTAGGGAATATACTGTGATGGGTATTCCAAACGTAACCAAGAGGGTTACTCCCTACATAAGAATGTTATGAATGCCTCAAGTTACCTTTATGTCTTATGATTTCTATGATTTATTCAAGATTTGATGAGGTATGTTAAAGTGCTTATGTTTTATGGGTAATGTATGATCTCATCCTTATATATATATGTACCCATGTTTCCTTTCCATATTTTTATATCCCTTACTGAGCTTTTTATGCTCATCTCAAGGTTTTTTGAAATGTTTTTCATAGGTCAAGGGAAAGGTAAATGATATGATTATAGTGTCAAGGAAGTGTCAAGAAAGAATCCATGTTTATTTTAAAAATGTTTCCATTTATGGGAATGAAGAATACTATCTTTATGTAACTACTTTGTTTATATGTGGAATGTAATGCAAGTTTTATGATCTAATTCTCTAAAACTCTAATCCTGAAAAGATCCTCAATGTATAATCTTGTAATAACTAAATATTTAGTAAGTTTTAAGGATGGGGCCTTATAGTTGGTATCAGAGGTCGGTTTAGGTAACTTTAGGAGTTAGAATTATATTAAATTATTATCCAAAAATATTTTCTTTTGAAATGATATAGCATTTAAAGATTACCATGTTGCTTCATCTAAGACATGTTTGTTCAGAATGGTTTTCCACAGAGGAAATAGGGAAGTAGTGCTAAGAAGGCATACAAAAGGAAATAACCTTCCGAATCCGCATCCTGAGACGGTCGGAATTGGAACTGAACAGTTTGTTGCAGTAATGGCGCAGTTGACTCAGGATATAAATGGTGGTGGTATCGATGCACGAGATCAGCCAGATCAACCGCAGAGGAACATGTCAGTGGTGGAACATTTCATGAGGAAACATCCCCCATCATTCAGAGGATCATCTGTCCTTGTGCTAGCTGAAGGGTGGATTAAAGCACTGGAGAAGATTTTCGATGTCATGGGGTGTTCATACAATCAAAAGGTTAGTCTTTCTATTTACCGTTTGGAGGGTGAGGCGGATCAGTGGTGGTCGATGGTTAAAAATCTCAGGGACGCTGATGAGATTGATGCTCTCGACTGGGATGAATTCAAAGGTATGTTTCTTGAAAGTATTTCCCTAAAGCTGTTCGACTTAGGATGGAAAAGAAATTCTTGGAATTGAGGCAAGAGGAAGACTCAGTGGCTACCTATGAAGAAAGGTTCACTCGATTGGAAAGGTATGCTCCAAATTTTATCCGAGACCTTGATAGTAAAATCAATCATTTTTACTCAGGATTAATGCCAAAATATCGAAGGGCATTAGCTTCTCATGAGTTTAAAAGTTATGAAAAGCTTGTTCGATGTCCTAAGAAGGTGGAAATGGAGTTTGCTGATGATCAAGTTTTCTATAACAACCAACAGAAGAAGAGACCAAGGTGGCAGGAGAAAGGTACGAATTTGTCGAAAAAGTTTGATGGTAAGAAAACTAATTATCCAGTTTGTGATAAATGTGGAAAAACGCATGCTGGGGAATGTCTTTTGAATTCGGGAAAGTGCTACCGATGTGGTAATATGGGAAATAAGGCTCGTGATTGCACTGAAAATGTTCAGGGTGATGGTAAGACCAAATTTGATTTATAGTTAGTGAAATGTTATAAGTGCAATGAGATGGGTCACTATGCAAATGAGTATCCGACAAAGAGCTTGAGTAGTGGAAAGCAGTTAGACTACAAGAAGAAAGGGGTGGTGAAATCCTTTGAAACTACTTCAGCAGATGTTGGGCCATCAAATGAAGTTGTATCAGGTACTTTGTTTTTTCAGATTATGCCAGTGTGTTGTTTGATTCGGGGTCTACACATTCTTTCATCTCTGAAACGTTTTCTAGTAAAATGGGAATACCATCTCAAGAAATGACTCCTGAACTTTTGGTAAAAACAACTGGGGGGAATGTTGAGGAAAAATTAATTTATAAGAATATTACTATCCTTATCTGTGGAAGGAACCTACTTGTAAACCTTATTGTTCTACCACTAGTAGAGTTTGATGTTATCCTGGATATGGATTGGCTCTCTATTTATCATGCTAAGATTGATTGTAGATCTAAAGAAGTTTCTTTTCAGAAATACTTTCAGTTTGTTTACAAGAATGAACCCTTACTGTTGATAACTTATCAAGAGGCCAAGGAACTTGTAAAAGATGGAAATGAATGTTACCTTGCACACATCGTTGAAAATAAAGGAACTATTCAGATTAATGATGTTCCAGTGGTAAATGAGTATCCTAATGTTTTTCTAGATGAGTTTCCTAGACTAATACTAGATCGGGAAGTTGAATTTACTGTTGACTTAGTTCCTGATGCTAAGCCAATTTCAAAACCCCCTTATCGAATGGCTCAAATTGAACTTTTAGAGTTGAAGGAGCAATTGCAATATTTATTAGAGAAAGGTTTCATTCGACCTAGAACATCACCATGGGGTGCTCCTGTCTTGTTTGTTAAAAAGAAAGATGATTCTATGAGACTTTTCATTGATTATAGAGCTTTGAATAACATCACTGTTAAGAACAAATATCCTTTGCCTCATATTGATGATTTGTTTGATCAGCTCCAGGGAGCTCAGTTTTTTTCAAAGATTGACCTGAGATCGGGGTACCATCAGCTGAAGGTAAAGGATGCAGATATTCCGAAGACCACGTTCCGTACGAGATATGGCCATTATGAATTTGTAGTAATGACTTTTGGGCTAACCAATGCACATGCTGTATTCATGGACTTAACGAATAGAATTTTCCATGAGTTCTTGGATAAGTTTGTGGTGGATTTCATTGAGGATATTTTGGTGTTTTCTAAAAGTAAAGAGGAGCATGAAAGGAATTTAAGGGTTATCTTTCAAACCTTAAAAGAAAAGAAACTGTATGTAAAATTCAGCAAGTGTGAGTTTTGGTTGCAACAAATTTCATTCCGTGGTCACATTGTTTCTAAAGATGGAATAACTGTTGATCCTGCAAAAACAAAAGTTGTGGAAGAATGGCCAAGACCCACAAATGTAACCAATATTCGTATATTCCGTGGTTTGGCAGGCTATTACCAAAGGTTTGTTAGAAATTTTTCACGGTTATCTAGTCCAATAACTAAGCTAACTCAGAAGGGTGTTAAGTTTATCTGGACAAAAGAATGTGATGATTGTTTTCAGGAACTAAAAAGAAGATTAGTGAATTCTCCAGTTTTGGCACTACCTTCCAGAAATGGTGAGTTTGTCATCTACAGCGATGCATCATTGAAAGGACTTGGTTGCGTCCTAATGCAGAATGATCAGATAATTTCTTATGCTTCACGACAGTTGAAAACTCATGAGGTAAATTACCATACACATGATTTGGAATTAGCTGCTATTGTTTTTGCTTTAAAAATTTGGAGGCATCATTTGTATGGAGTAAAGTGTGAAATATATACCGATCAAAAAAGTTTAAAGTATATATTCACTCAGAAATAATTGAACATGAGGCAAAGGAGATGGATAGAATTAATCAAGGATTATGATTGTACAATTTATTACCATCCAGGAAAAGCAAATAAAGTGGATGATGCTTTGAGTCAAAAAAGTAATGCTTCATTAGAAATGTTGCCTTTGGAACGTGATCCTTTGGTTAAGGATTTGATGAGATTTGGAATGGAAGTTGTTGGTGCAGGAATTTATTCTGTTTTGTTTCAGGTATGAGTGAGATCATCTCTATCAGATAGAATCATGCAAGCATAGAAGAAAGACAGTGAGTTGTAGAAAAAGGTAGAGCTGGTTCAGAAAGGTAAGTTGCCTGAATTCAACATTGATAATGATTGTGTTTTGAGATTTGGGAAGAGATTGTGTGTGCCTTATGATTCACAGTTGAAGATAGAGTTGTTATGTGAAGCTCATAGTTCTGCGTTTTTAGTTCATCCTGGCAGTACTAAGATGTATAGAGATCTGCAGGAGTATTACTGGTGGGATGGAATGAAAAGAGATATTGCTGATTTTACTGTGAAGTGTTTGACATGTCAACAGGTTAAAGCAGAGCGGTAGTTATCGAAAGGGATGCTTCAGCCTTTACCAGTGCCAGAGTGGAAATGGTAGAATATATCCATGGACTATGTTGTGGGATTACCGAAGACATCTCGAGGTAATAATGCAATCTATGTTATTGTTGATCGCTTGACTAAATCTGCTCATTTCCTTGCCATACGAGACACTTTTTCCCTAGATCAACTTTCCCATTTGTATCTTAAAGAGGTAGTCAGGTTACATGGAGTTCCTCTCTCCATTGTATCTGACCGTGATCCCAGGTTCACTTCTAACTTTTGGAAAGGCCTTCAGAAGTCGTTGGGTACTGAATTAAATTTTAGTACAGCTTTTCATTCTCAATCAGATGGGCAGTCAGAACGAACAATTTAGACCTTGGAGGATATGCTACGTTCTTGATCTATGTATTATTAGGGAAGTTGGTACCAATATCTTTTTTTGGTTGAATTTTCATATAATAACAGTTTTCATTCTAGTATACAGATGTCACCATTTCAGGAATTATATGGGAAGCGGTGTCGAACTCAAGCTTTCTAGGATGAAGTGGGTGAAATGAAGTTTATGAGTCCAAAATTGGTAGAAGAGATGGCAGAAAAAGTTTATCTGATTCAGAAGCACATGAGAACAGCTCAGAGTAGGCAGAAGAGTTATGCAGACAACAGGAGGAAGGATCTATCTTTTGAGGTAGGTGATCAGGTTTTTCTCAAAGTATCACCATTGAAAAGTATGATGCGATTTGGTAAGAAAGGAAAGCTGAGTCCAAGGTTCATTGGACCATATGAAATTCTGGAAAGAGTTGGATCAGTTGCTTACCGAGTGGCTTTACCTCCGAGTTTATCTCAGGTACACAATGTTTTTCACATTTCGATGTTGAGAAAGTATATGCCAGATCCATCTCCTGTTTTGAGTCTGGAGGTAGTTCTGCTAGAAGAGAACCTATCATATGAGGAACAACCGGTCCAGATTCTTGACCATAGGGAGAAAGTGTTATGGAATAAGGTGATTAAGAAGGTAAAGGTTTTGTGAAAAAACCACATGATGGAATAGGCAACATGGGAATCTGGAAATGAAATGAGAGATAAGTACCCCCATTTATTCGATAAGTAAATAAATTGCGGGGACACAATTTTAAAAAGGGGGGAAGGATGTAACATCCCAATTAAGTAATGAATAATAGATATTTTTATCTATGTCTATTAATGAATTAGATAGTTTTTTAGAGGTTTAAAATGAAAATAAATCCAATCTTAAGCATGGAATACACCAATATTTCCAAAAGATTGTTTTACTGCCTTTTGATGGAAAGCCATTTTTAAATCTATATTTTGACAATTTTATAATCTATGTTTTTCAAAATAAACTTATTCTTTATGATTGGGACATCAAAATTTACTTTGTGTTAATTTTTGGTATTTTTCTGACAATGTTCATTTTTTAATGAATAGTGAAAAATACAGCATTTTACATCAAAACTGCTTCTTAATCTAATTTATTTATATGATTAGATTATCTTTTGAATTGGTCTTAATGTATAATATGAATATATTTTTACCATTTAAACCAATGGTGGTCATTGGAATCAATTTCACTTTGAAATTAGACTTAAATTGGTGAAAATCTTTTGATACTTATTGTTTCATAAAAACACGCTATTTGTAATGACAGTGGGAATTAATTATTAAATTAATTAATGTGACTTATATGTTTTGAATTTTGTAAAATAGACTTCATTTTTGAATTTGGAATATCAAATATATCTTAGGGTGAATTTTTGGTAATTTTCTGAAAAACTTCAATTTTTGATGAATAGTGAAACCACTAAGTGGTACTTATAAAAACTGATTTCCCGTTTAAATGAAATTTTTCCATCATTGTATTTTGAATTTCAAAAATCCTACATACATGGTTTTCATTAATAAGTAAAATTTGGTTCAATGAGATTAAAATAATTTTTTGGTGAATAGTAAATTATTAAGTTTTTAATCGCGATTAGTGGTAATTAGTGTAGTTTAAGGTAAAAATAATGCTTTAATAAAATGAGATGATCTTAACACATGACCTACCCTCATTGGTTGTGTCATGGCCGACCAAGAAAAGACATGGGTCAACTTGGGGACCCCATGGAGCCACATTGGTTGGGAAATGACATAAATAACTTTTTATTTAATGTAAAAGTAAAAATGACACAAACATAATATGTTTTACGAAAACAATTATTACATGGGGTTATAAAGATCATATTTTTGATTATAAATAGTCATTGGAAAGGTAAAAATATTTTCTACATCATAGTATTTGTTTTATAATTTTTAGACTTCAAATAAAGTAAATTATTTATGACATCGTGATGATGCAACGATGACCTCATTATTTAACGATTTAAATAAAATGGAAAGATAATGTAAAATCTAAAACCTACACATGGCCAAAACCAATTGGATGAGTGGATTTCGAAACCTTATCACCATATCCTATAATTATATCAATGTGGGACCTTTTGGATCCGAAAATCTTTTTAAAATAAAGTAACTTATCTTTACTTTCCAAGAGTGCCCCTCCTCTCCTCTTATAAAAGGCCCCCACCTCTACCTCATTACCCACACTCCCAAAGCCTTTGGCTCGGCCATCCCCTGCCCATTTACTCTCTCCACATCTCTCTCCTCATCCAACAGGATTCCCCTTGGTCATAATCCTTTCAAAGGAATCTTTTAGGCTCAAATCAAAAGGAGTTACACTTTTAAAGGTAATTCATTCTCTCATGTTCATTTTTTTTATTTTGCTTCTCCAACCCCCCTAAACTATTTTTATTTACTTCTTTTGTAACAAAAACAGTATCTTCAATATACTAGGATATTGTTAAAAGATTTATTCGAGCTACACTCTCACACAACTACATCAAATGGTTAAAGAACATACGGTTTCTGTGGATGACGAAATTCTGCCTCCCAAAACGATGATTGTTCAATACTCATTTAACACCTTCAAAGGTGGACATTATGATGTCACTATTTTTATTTATGATATATAATATGTTTATTCTTTCCTTAAGCTTATGTATTTTTCATTTATGGCATACCGTTATTGTTTCCATTATGGGTACACATGATATCTTCATTTTAGGAAATGCGGACTACCGCCCCCTGAAATTGATTTGATTCGTTAATACCATATGTGGGTTGTGTAAAGGATAAAGTTAATGATATTATATTTTTTATTATACTGGAATTTTAATATACTCTTATATCATTATGATTCCATTCCAGAAAATATGAAATAGAAATGGAAGTAGCGTTCATGCGTACGTACGGCTTACCGTCTCCATGAACGGTGCATTTCATTTTCTTAACTCTAAATGTGATGTAATATTATAAATACATGTATATGCTGAATATATTTGATATATATGTTATCCAAATCATTAATATCATTCTGGATATAACGAACCATTGACCAAATTAACAACATGTAAGTGTAAGAAGTCTATTTTTGACTTAAGAACCAAATACCGACAAAATGGACATTATTAACTTAAATGATTACATGATGTTCATAACATGGTATAAAAGGAATAATGAATTTGAAAAAGTTTCTTATGCAAGTAGAGATTAACTCAAGTTTATTATTCAGGAGATTAAAGAACGTTCGGGTCATGTCGGATACGAGGTATGGGACTTCGTCTCAATCTCCTTTCATTGAGGCATATTTTGTTTTATACCCAACCTTCTTTTATACGGTGTACAAACCCCTTTGACTTTTACATTTATCCAAAAGGAATCTTTTTTATATGAAGCGTTTTACTAAATGACAAAAGGGAATGTTTTTTTTCATACGTATGCGACGACAACAACTTCTCCACCACCGTGAACATTATTTGAGTTTCAGCTTCCTCTACAAGCCATAACTTCTTTTTAAAAGAAAAATAAATACCATGATTTAATTTTCTTTTATTTTGGAATTGAAAATGGTTTTCATAATGTTTTTATACCAATGTGTTGTATTGATATCTTGTGATTGAAAGGTGGAAATGTTATGTTTCCTTTATGCATGTTTTATGTGATACGATTATGTTATGGTTCTTGGGCATTATTATGAAGACAGGTGGTTCCGTGATAAACTAAGGGTGGGTGAGCCCATTATAGCTCTCCAATACATTGGGTAACGCGAAGGAGTGAAATGTTAAGGTTTCTCCGAAGAGATTTATGGAATATACTGTGAAGGGTATTCCAAACGTAACCAAGAGGGTTACTCCCTACGTAAGAATGTTATGAATGCCTCAAGTTACCTTTATGTCTTATGATTTCTATGATTTATTCATGATTTGATGAGGTATGTTAAAGTGCTTATGTTTTATGGGTAAAGTATGATCTCATCCTTATGTATATATGTACCCATGTTTCCTTTCCATATTTTTATATCCCTTACTGAGCTTTTAATGCTCATCCCATGTTTTTTTGAAATGTTTTTCACAGGTCAAGGGAAAGGTACATGATATGATGATAGTGTCAAGGAAGTGTCAAGAAAGAATCCATGTTTATTTTAAATATGTTTCCATTGATGGGAATGAAGAATACTATCTTTATGTAACCACTTTTTTTATATGTGGAATGTAATGCAAGTTTTATGATCTAATTTTCTAAAACTCTAAACCCGAAAAGATCCTCAATGTGTAATCTTGTAATAACTCAAGATTAAGTAATGTTTAAGGCTGGGGCCTTATACCTAAAGGGTTTTTTGGGAGATATAGTATTTGGATTCAAGTAATTACATTGATTTACCATTTAGAAAATCTTGGGCACAAGGTGTTTTAGTGCGATCACACATGTTGAACATACTAGAAAACCATATTTTTTCTTAGGTGCATGTTTAATACCAGCTAACATTAAAGGAATAGTAAAAATTGAGGATCGTCTATCTAGATAAAATTATCAACACAATAGTTCCCTATAAAAAATGATTGATCTAACACATCGGTGAGTGGTGATGTTGTTTTAATGAGAAAATAAGATGAACAAACCAATTCCAAGATTGTCTTGCTAAATCTATATGGTAAATGAATTGTTTTAATAATAAAAAACCAATATATAAGAATTTTATGAATCCCTAGAGAACCTTTTCATAACATTAATTATGAATTTGTCTTGATGTAAATGATGAAATTCATTTAGATATGGTTTTATGTGCCCAAATTTAATTCTTTGTAATAATTCCTTGTTTATAATGTCACTATATGTTATTCAGTGGTTTCAACTGAATTATATGGAGCTCCAGAAACACCAATGGAATGTTTGTGGTCCCCACAAAATGGATGGAGGGGTCCACCTATAATCTATTGGCCTTCCTGTTGCATTACCAAACTAATTATTAATCCCCATTAAGGTTAGTGGACTCCACCAATATAGTGATGGACCTGAAACATGTCCACTGAAGTATTCCAAATCTAAATTATGCTAGATCAAGTTCCGCATTCACCTATAAACCCTACATAACACTAGTTTTCTTGGTAACATTGGTCATTTAATAAATTTAAAATGGATAAATAAATATATATTGAATTTACCATAGTAAAATATATGGTGTTATTATTTTACCACCATATAATAGCTCATCCATGAGCATTACTCCCATCTATCACTAGAAGGTTTTGGTGAATAACATGGTTTACTATGCATTTATGTCTGAATCCCTATCCTAGATATCTTTTTAATCATTTTAAAGAATCCCCTACACTCACACTAGATTAATGTCATTGATTCTTCTCAATAATGTCCAAAATAAATAATTGATGCTCCTAAGAGGATTCAACAACATAAATCTCAACCTCATTAAAATCTATCAGATCTTAAGGATTATGATGATATAATAGATGCGGCGATATATGAATCACATTGAATAATGGAGAAAATAACTATGGGAGAGCTAAATGATATTCCAGTGGATGGATCCCCTCCACTCTCTCAGACAGATCAAAAACATAGATGATATCTTCCCTTTCACATGATAAATTACTTCTCTAGCCATATATAAACCCAATGAAAAAATGTAGACCAACCATTAAGTCCAAAGGAGTTGTCCAATGGTCTTTGTATGATATCTTTATATGTTATTCCACAAGAAACTATTTTAAAACCAACTGAAAACACTCAAATTTATCTTACATGGTTCTAAGTCCAAAAAGGACATATATTCCTACCAACAATATCTATACCAAATATTTTTGTGCATGAATATATTTATAAATATAAAAAATATCATAGTGATACAAATATCATATTATATGGAAGAGTATATTTGGAAAATAAATACCACAGATCACTTATTCATAATAAAAAAATCATTTTAAATCAACTTTCATTCCTTATAATGCTCATATTGTCTGTAGTATACATACTTACATGAGGATATACATTAGTGAAAGGGGTTTTCTAAAATTTTATTAGGAGGATAAACATGTTAATGAATCAAAAATACATGGGGGAGACTAATAATCATTATAATAACATTATCATTTTACCATATTCAAAATCATGACAGAAATAAATTGGTAAAATAATGGAATTTCAAAAATCATAAAAATGAAACGTAATATAATCGTGTTCAAATACCACTCATAGTTCTACAAAAAGCTGGCATAATGTTCAAACATAACACTTGTGCATAATCATAACATCATCACAATGTAAAAATATAGAATCATGTCCATGGATATAACACAAAATCTCTTGAGATATATCACAGTACACGATTCATATTAGGGATATATAATTTCAGGCCCACCCATCACTTCATAACATTTAAATAAACATTCATTCCACATAGAAAATATATCAATCTAGTCATGGAATAAAACATATAAAAGATTAGGTCTCATAAAAATTTCATAAAGTATACATTCATGAATAAAAATAGTGGTTCCCAATTTGAAAATGGGAAGGAGCATAATTTTTATATGAATATTATTTTTTTAGAGAATAACAAATAAAAAAACATAATTCAAGATGTGTTTGGGAAAGAAGAGTTCTATTGGGATTTTTTATTTGTAATGAAATCCGATTAAAAACATGTACATCCTGGATTAGAAAAGAGATTTACAATGAAATTATGATTTTGAAATAATAAAATAATATAGTCACTAATATTTGGCATGAAATAAGAATGACCCAATGAAAAGGTGTTTGGTTCAAGAATCCTATAAAATCATGTGTGGATACATTCTACACTTTCAATAAATTTACTCAATAATAACATTATATTAATTATTACAAAATCCATAACAGCTTATAATTTTTTTTTAAATTTTTATCATTTTATTTACTTCAGTTATCTTCTTTTAAATATGTATAGAGTTTAATTTCATCATTCAAGAAATGTTCGTTTCATGGTTTATGATATGATCCAATTAGTATAGTTATGTGAGTTCTTTTAAAATGGAATAAATACTGTTGATGTTAAATGAAATGGTATTTATGTACATCCAATATTTTAAATAGTCCCATATATCAGTTTTCTGATATTTGTATGACTCATTAGAAAAAATTTTAATGAAAATGTTTTAAATTATTTTGGAAATCATGAACTTGTATCATTCTATTTATTATTATTTATATATATTGGTTTTGTTACATGATAGAATTTTTTAAATGTATATTATAATATTATTTAAATATAACAATATCTTTATAACTAGCCTTTATAGATGTAATGGAAAAAAGAAAAAGCATCACCCCTGAAGAATGTGAATAGGCGTAACCCGAGCAATGTTTTAATTTTTAGAAACAAATAATTGGAGATGTGATTAGAATTTGGATCTACAATTAATGAAATAAAATTCATGTATATATATTATATTATAGTTATCATTACAATTTTTACTTATTAGGGGAGGAGAGGATAATAAAATAAATTAAATTAAAATGGAAGGAAGGAAGATTTTACCCCTTGAATATTTTTACCTTAAGAACCTCCTTATGGAATTTAGTTTATGATTTTTTATGACACAATATGATATTTTATGTGGGAATTGGTTTAGGAATGTAATTATAAAATATTTAGGCAATCTAGACGTCTAATAGTGTTTATGGAGAAGAGGTGGTATTTATTGAGGTAGAGGCCATGTTTTTTATTATTTTTTCATTTTTTTATTAATTTTGATAAATAATATCAATAGTGAGGATTTTTATGAATAAATATTGTATATAATTTATAAGATTTCATACCAATGGGTTATTTCATCATCCATATATCATCAATGACTCAAAAATTTTGGTAAAATTTTGGTAACATAAATGATTTTATTTCAATATTGACCAAAAGTGAACTATTTAAGAAAAAACCCACTAATTTACCCTAAAAATTAAATTATAATCATATTTTAAAAAATAAAATCTTATTTTTAAAATAATTTTCTATATTTTAGAAATTTATTTTTTAAATAAAATCAATATTTATTAAAAATAATACACATCTTAATATTATATTCGATATAATGAACATTTGAAAAATTAATTATGGTTTCTTGAAAGTATTTTATAATTTTGATTCTACATAATAGTAATTTGTTAATCTATTTTATGAATATAAATTATAATTTATATCAACATATTAATTATAAAATTATAAATAAGGATTTATGTTTTACAAAAATATCAACACGTAATTTATCATTTTTTTAAAAAAATCTACAAATACCATGATATTATTATATCATATTTTAATTTATAATATTATTGAGTTTTATTTATACTTTGATAGGTTAAGATGTTATTCTATTAGCCAGATTATTATTTTTAATGGTCATACTACTATTCCAATAATATGGTTTAATTCCATCGATATAGGTTCCTCATTTTTTATAAATACCACTTACTTAATTATTCATTTATGAGAATAATGAATTTATTGGGATATATATGTTTAACATGTGTTTAATACTATGTGATAAAAGTATAAGAAGTTTAAATCCATTTAAATAATTCTACGTTATTACATCACCTCATATGAAATTTTAGCCTCAAAATATTGTTTGATATAATAAGGTGACAAAATGTGAGGGTATTTTCCTTTCATGTATTCCTCTGATTCACATGTGTCATCTTCATACAAGTGGTTCCTCCATAGAACATTAAAAATTTTAGTTTCCTTGATTCATAGTTATTTTTCTCCATGATCAAAGACATTCATTGGATTCTCTTTATATGTGATGTCGTTAACTAGTTATTCCACAAATGGATTTATAAAATTTAAGGGGTTAGGTTTTTACATCCTCAAGATAGATACATGGATCATGTCATGAAATTGAGCCATATGGGATGTCATTCATTATATTTGATGTAATTCTCTAGTAATTCCACAAATGGATTGAGAAAATTTGAGGGGTTAGGGTTTTACATCGTCAAGACAGATACATGGATCATGAAATGAACATGAGCCATAATTTGTGTAAGTGAATGACAATATGCCATTAATCCATTTTGGTCATGGTTATAAAAGGGTCCAATAAACCTTTGGCTAAGCATCCTATTTTTCCAAAGAACATGATTCTATTCCATATTGATATTCAAAGGAAGTATTTATTTCCAATATAAAAATCAAACTCCCTCAAACAGTTGTTAGAATAACTCCTTTACTAACTCTGAGAATCTTTTATTTGCTGTTGGATTGAACATTATCTATTATCTCATTCACATGATCAGGTCCAAGAATATTTTATTCTCTAAATTCATCCCAACATGATGGAGTTCTACATATATTCACATATATAGCTTCATATGGTTCCATATAAATACTCTAGTCGAAGGTATTATTTCATGAGGACTAAAAAATAGGAGATATTGATCCCAACTACCATTTAATTCGACTGAGAATGACTATACCATGTATTAGTTCATATTAATAGTAGTTTTTTTGCCATTAGTTCGGGGGTTATAGGACTTTCTGAAATTCAATTCAATACTCGAAGCATGTTGATTATTTTTCCAAGATTTATATATGAACCATTGATCATGATTAGATATGATCAAACATGGAACTCCATGAAGTATCACCACATTATTCACATATAACTTTTCCTATTATTCAATAGATAAGTCTTACCTCGTTGAAATAATGTGGATAGTCTTGGTGATTTATACCATCATAACCCATATCATATTGTATTCATTGGATGTCTTCGAGAGACTAGTGGAAAATCAAAATGTGACATTCTCCAATTTCCATGTGGGTATTGAAAATCGTTAGACCATTCAATTGGATTTTTGATTCATTTATTTAACTTTCTAACAAACCATGAAACTTGAGATATAATCCCCAATATTTCTCTTCAGTTTCTCCCACCATATTTTCTATCAAATATCACAGTACATTTTGGTACATTCAAGATGTTTGGAGGAAGATTAGAATTTTGAATTCTCTAGTATCTCATATTTTTTATCTCAGGTGATTAAGTCAGCCAAATCAAAGTTCCAAATACAATTACACTATCCTCATTGATTTGACACTCATTTATCTTCCCTTTATTTACTTCTTTCACTTTATATTGTACATCTCAATCAACAATTTATTCTTCCATGAAATTTTCATGGATATAATAATGAAATTATATGGGAAAGATAGGATGTATTCCATACCATTATGGTTTATAGATATATTTTTTTTATTTCCTTGAATATAGGATCTTTCTCAATATTTATTATTGATTGGGTTGCAGTTTCTTTTCTATTAAATTCATCAACTATATTTTTTTTCCTTCTCCTGATTATATTGCATAATGCATTCATAGTACTTGATTATTTATAAAAAAATTAATTGACACATGTTGAGTTAATTCTGTGTGAATATATACATTAGACTCTTTTGGTCAGTATATATTTTAGACATCTCACAATAGAGGGAGTTCCTCTAGATTTTATTGAAAAAACTAGTAGTTTCTAGATTCAAATCATGAGTCGGGTAGTTCTACTCATGGGTCATCAAGTATTATATGGTGTAGGCTATCATTTTATCCCTATTAATGAGTAAAAAACCAAATAAATTAATTAAAGAATCACTTTATATCACCAAACCATCTCCACTTGTTGTTAGTGTTAGTATAAGTGCATTGATTATCCATTTCATAAGATCCCTAAAAGCATCATCTTATTCTTCTGTCCATACATAATTTACTCCTCTTATGTTAACATAGTTTTTAGATTATAAAATCATTAGAAATTCGTCCCAAATCATCAGTAGTACCCTGATATGACAAGAAAACTATGGATTTCCACAATCATAGTCGTTCTGGGTCTTTCCTCAAATTCATTTTTTGGAGGGGTCAGTAGAAATTCCAAAATTTGTGATCATGTTCTACAAGAATGTGACTTGTTGTATCCAAAAGTTATTGTTTTGAAATATGGCATAAAATTCCACCTATAAAAATTTCTATATAAAAATATTTAAGTTCCCTTTATGATCATATTTTCTATTAGAGTAAATGAGAATATTCTCAAAAAACATTACCTCAAATTTGTTGAGGTAGCCTCTAAATAATCAATATATCTCGTCCCAAACATATTTAGGGAATTTGTAACTCGGAATATAATAAATATGAACTAATAGTGCCTATACCTTATATGAAATCAATTACTATAAATATATTCATTATTCACATTCAATTGATGATATCCAGAACATAGATCCACCTTTTTGAAGTACTGAGTTACACATTATTCCTTGAATAAGTCTTAAATTCTTGGAAGGGGATACTTGTTCTTTATGGTGATGTTGTTGAGTTATCGATAATTGATGCACTAGTATATTTCTCCGCCATTGTTCATTACGAAGAACACTCACACGACCCTAGGTGATGCACTATGGAGTGTGTTCACTTTTCAAAAATTCCATCATATCTACTTCATTGACTCTTCTAGTTAAATCGAGACCATACGGTAGATGAATTTAGAGACATGAGTGGCTCCGTTTATAAGCTCTATCAATTACATTACCACACAATATAGTGGAGTTCTAGGTAACAATTCATTAAATACATCACTTTATTCCTAAAAAAGGGAATTTCATCTAGGATTATATATTCCATTAACACAATCATTTGAGAAAAGTATATTAAATTCATAGAAATCAAAAATAAAATCATTTATTGATATTCCAAAGGATACTTATGGTCTGGCTTTCATTTTTAGAGGATCATGTGATTGTTAAAAATATGAAAATATATATTAAAATGTTGACATTTGCTGTTTCATATATATAACAAGATACAATCTGGGACTAGTATACCATCAAATTCTATCAAGGGAAGTATTTCGGGATTTTTTTGAAAAATATTTCCCTATATTCGAACATGAGAAGGTTCCAATATAAACGTTTCCATCATCACACCAAATGGTATTTCTATGAACATCTAGACATAACCGTATTAGGGCTTTGAATTAGTAGTTCAAGAAAACTTGTAGGATATAAAAAATACGATTAACTAAAATCAAGTGATTCATTTTTTATTATTGTGGTGATTTTATGTCTACCATATATGAATTTCATGTGATTTTATTTAGTAGTAGTGATTGAATAAAAATTCTTGTGATCCTTTTGAATTGGTGGTTGTGGATGAAAATTACTATATTGTAATCATGGTTTAAGGAACTGGATTTCATAGTTCTTTGATCACTATAATTTATGTGTTAAACTATGGGTAGTTCTCTCCTTTCATCTATCAAATCAGCCAGTTTCTTGATGACTCTATGTCATTTAGGATCCTATCGGACTCCTATCCCTCAATTATAGTATTTTCAGGTCCTATTGAAGTATTTACCATGATACTTATTCCCACAATTTTTATAATTTACTGGTGGATATTTCGTTCCACCTTTATCATTAAATACCCTATATTGAAAATCCATTTCATATTTCTGATCTTCATAGACATGTGATAATTTTATAAAATGAATATTCACTTTGAGATAACATCAATCAAAATCTTCCTAACATTCGAAATATTTGATAGATATATCATTTCTATTTTTTGGTTTAACTTCACTAATGAATATATCTATTTTTATATTTTTCCTTATAAAAAACCATTTGCGTATAATTCATACCTTGTGAATTCCTCTTCATAAGTCATGATAGATTCACCTTCCTTTTTCTTCACCTCCATAAATTCATTCCCAATATGTTTATTAAGATTTTTAGGGAAATACTTATTAAAAATATTTTTTTAATGTTCACATTCTATCAATTCTATTTCATCCTTCATTTATTGGCTTTTTATAAATTCACACAATTTATTGGATTATCTATCTAAATGATAGATGATGAGATTCACTTTATCCTTCTCAGAATAGAATATAATATAAATGTTCTTCTAAGTTAACTAAAACCACGGATCTGAAACATGTTGATCAGAAGATCCAATGAATGTTTGTGGTCATTTTGTCATAATAGTCTCAATTTCAAGTTTCTCCTTCTTTTTTGGAGAAGGATGTAATTCATAATACTTGTAATTATTCATTGACCACGACAAATGGATAATAATTTCAATGAATGTTTGATCTCCACAACAGTTGGAATCAGTGATGGAATTTGGGAAATTTTTTCATTGTATATATCATGAGATGTTGGCTTAATTTCTCTTGATTCCCATGATTATATTAAATAAAATATTCTTGAACAAAAGAAAGTCAAACAATCAGGATGAAATAATTTATTCTTTTATATAATTAAGTCAAAATAGATATCTTATAGGAAACCTATTTAGAGAATATTTTAAAAAACAATTATGGATACATACATATACACAGTCTCAAAATAGGGTTTGTCATAAATCTTCTGTAATCTTAATACCTAAATTAAGTAAATAGTGCTCTGATACCTATAAAAGAGACCCCACATTTTTTATTCAAAAATCATTTTAATGATAAAATACATAATAGAAATACATGTCTAGGATCAAACGAATTACTATATTTTGAAAATTATGATAATACATCACTTATTCATAATAATAAAAATTATTAATTGAATATATTATTCCTTTTCCTGCTGAATACCATATTCTCATTAGTTCACATAGTAACCTAAGGATATATAATAATGAAATAGGTGAGATAAAATCCATATAAAAGGGTAAATAATGATATTTTTCAATATAACATGGGGGAGAATAATCATAATTATCATCCTAATATTTTTTGGGAACGTATTTTCTCAAAAATACTCTAATTTATTATTGATTTTCATGCTCATAAATACCCTCTCATTTTTAAATAATGTTATTACATTATGTATATTTTAAGAACTTATTAATTTTATTATTTATTCTAGAATTATATTCAATATATTAATTCTCATAGATTATTTTATAAACACTCTTAAGTGTATTTTGGAATCACATTTCATACCCTATGTTCAAAATTTAACATATGGATAATCCCTACACTTGGGAAAGCACATATGGATCATGAACCTTATATTTCTATTCATCCTTATATCAGAAGAAGACAGATATATAGGACTAATCCTATTCTTGAAGGAAGGTATGTATAAAGAACCTTACATTTGGATGGAACCCCATGTATGTGAAGATAAGAATGTGTAGTTAAAGAACCCTATCTTAGTATATAACCCTATGTTTGAGAACAAATTTTTTTATCATCACCCTAACATTTATAATCAACCTTAAATTATCAACCTTCCACTCAGTTAATAAACTCCCCACAGTTGAAAAATATGTTTTTTATTTTTTTATCTTTGTGAAGGAGCCCTATGTTTGAATTTTTAATGTTTCAGATGTTATTTCATAATTTTTAGCAATGCTTTTTTCTACGGTTTGTACATATTTATAGGGTATTTTAATCTCAAGTTTGACAAGTTCCACGTTTAATTTAATTTTTTCAATGAATTGTATTCAATGGAGAAAATATCTCTTATTTTCAATGGAAGTTACGAATATATTATTCTATTCTGTTTTGAATTTAAAAGATCTATCATGAAACTTTTGTGGATTTAAAATCATAGAAAATAGAGGATCTGGTGAATATATTCTACCAGTATATCATTTCTCAATATCTTGTATACATGTCACAATTTTTATATATGATTTATTTCTTACAAAAGTCTTTCACAGTGATACTTCAACAAATTATTGATTCAAAAAGATGACATACTTTAGAGTAATATATGTTATACCTCATTCTACTATAAGAATGATCTTTTAATTTGTTTCAACTATTATTGAAGATCTTTTTGCAAAAAAAATTGCTTCATATATATATGCTTTCTTGAAAAAATTTATTTTTAAATAAGAAGATCCACGTACTATGATTTTCTTCTACTAAAATTTTGAAGTTAAACTCGATCCATCTTCAAATCAATATAATATTTTTTTTGAGTTTGAACTACTTGGAGATAGTTGTGGTTGAATTTTTGCTTCTTGATCTAAGATATGGATAACATGTTCTCCCTTAAATGACTATAAGGCTTTTTTGTTACTCTTATTTTAAATGTGTCAAATACCTACAATAAATTATATATTTATTCCCTTAGGATAATAGTACCATTCTAGTGAAATTAATCATTATCATAGATATAGTAATTGGTTGGTGTAATACGGGATTTTTGTGCCTTGAACCAATATAAAATGTTTTCTTCTTTATTTATATTTCATCTACTATTCATTGTCATATATAAGAAATCACTGTATATCTGAATAAATCATAAATGATGTCAAAATCTAGAATTGTGTATGATTTTTGAAGAGAATCAACTCACCCTTGCTTTTGTTACTTTGTATTATCCTAACCTAAAAATTGGTATAAAATTTGAGATTTCTGATAAGGTTATAGAAATATAAAATTGTAAGGTCTATAAGAATATGTAAATGGATGATATGTGAAAAATAATTTCAATGGTATGTTATCCATATTTCAATAGTGAATAATATGGATGTTAGAAATACCGAATGATTATATATCTCAAAAATCCAGAATTCAATCTACAATAAAAAAATCATTAATCCAAATAATATACATGAGAAACTAGAGAGCTAGTATTCTGAAATTGAATATGAGAATGATTTCAATTATAAATAATGGAATTCTTATATTTGTGGTCTTGTAATAGATGAATTCAATATTGTACCAAAATGTTCAACAAACAATTAAATGTAGAAAAGTATATCAGTTTCCTATTAAGGAAAAATAATTTCATGTAGATGAGGTATTCTACAACAAAACTAATGTTTGACACATTTATAGTGTTTGATATTGAAATCATCACACATATGAATTAAAGGATTACAAAAATTGTTAAAATTATTACACCCCTTAGGTGAACCAATCAAATAATATGAACATGATTTGAAAATACACATATTGCTAACTTAAAAACAGAATAGAATATCTTCCACTATTTTTCAAGTATAACATGTCCATGATATGAAAATGAAACAAAAAGTTGGGGAAATGATGTTTATTGAAGTATAAATGAATGATGAAACTAAATATCATAACATTATGGTGATAAAAAAAATATATTTTTAAAATCGACATCTCACAATTATATTAGAACATTAGTGTTAAATGTTACATAAGAGAAAAATTCATATTCTGTTGATCCTGAAATGGAACTAGATCAACCATCAAGAAGATTTAGTAAATTTTAGATGAAGAAAAAATGTTTCAATAAATCATTCAAGGGAGATAAATAATTCCCCAGAGATTTTCACTATTATTAATGCAATAAATTGGGTTATATCAGATATGATTTTCCTCAGCTGAAAGATGAATGAAATAGTCCAGAAAAGAGATATAACAAATGAATATTATGAGAAAAATATAAAACAGAATAGAAATCTATATAGAGTGTACCTAAAAGACTCTAGAATTCCTTAAAAATCTGATTTATAGATGTATAAATTATATCTAAAATTCAATATGTGCTTTATGTATGATGAAGAAAAGGTAAAAAATTAATAGACTTCTTATTCTAATTCAGATAGTTTCTCAAAGGAATAATTAGCTTCCTATGCCTCAATGTTATAAAAAAATATGATTAATTTTTAATGAAGACTTTTTCATTGAAAAACATTAATAATTATATATTAGGTGAATGAGATACCATGCTAAAAAAACAACATGATTTACTTGAAAAATTCAAATCCATTACCTCAAATATTATCATTAATGAAATAAAAATTAAAGAATTATTTGAAAAAGTTGATTCCAAAAAGAATGATGTTTTTTATTTTTACTAAGGTAATAAATACCTTAAATGATATTCTTGGAAAGAATTTCATTTAAAGGGGATTATTTGGAATAGGATGTTGTTCTGAGAAATCCAAATTATATAAAAACAATTTTGTGCCCAGTTTTAAAAATGCAAACTGTTATATTTGTGGAATAAAATGAAATGATGCCAATATGTGTTATTTGAAAAATAATCTAATCAGTTGAATTAAATGATATTTTTATATAAAATTTATCTGAATCTAGTGATATAAATTCGGGAAAAAATATCATATCTAGATTCTCAGATCGTTGCTCTCTAACACTGCAGGAGCTAAGAAGATATGGGTACCAAAATAAACATTTTTTAATTACTTTTGTAGAAAATATTTCCTAGAAAAAGATAATCCATAGGGTATATGGATAGTGGATATTCCAAGAATATGATTGGAGGCTCAAAAATCATTCACACGTAGACTCAAATGGATGGAGGAGTAGCCACTTTTACTGACAACGTGAATGAAATAATTATTGGAGTTGGAACTGTTTGACCTCCAAAGACTATCTCAATCAATAAAATACAATATTTTCAAGGGTTAGTGGACAATATGATAATTATCTCCCAAATCTATGATGTTGGTCTTTTTTGTTGATATTTCTAAAAATTCAAGCCCTATGTTTAAAGATAAGTTTCATAAATTTAAAGGACCCATAACTGAAAATGATTATACTTTGGAATTAAATTACATGTGTAAAAAAATAGAATTATTTAACTACTAAAAATAATGAATCATAGATATGGAATAAGATACTTGTTCATTATAATAATAATTAATTATATAAATTATGTAATAATCAATTAATATCTCATCATCCTATCAATTAATTTGATAATGATAGATTTTTTATGCATACCAAATTGTAAAACAACAAAAATATTTATTCAAATATATAAACCAAATTTCTACATATAAATCATTAGATCATACTCATTCAGATTTTTTGGACCATCTAGATTAGTTAGTTTTGATTGTATATTATATCCCTATTTTCTAGATGAGGGTTATTCTAGATTTTCTAGGGTTTATTTTATAAAACTCAAAAGTGATGTTTTTCTTTATTTTTTAATGTATTTATAAAAATTTTCAAAATGAAAAAGGTTTTAAATTAATATAATTAAAAATTGATCATTGTAGATCATGATAGAATCATGAATTTAATTCATTCTTCTCAAATATGGGTATTAAAAACCCATTTTATGCACCATGAACACCTCATAAAAATGGAATTGTTGAAAATATAAATAAAACTGTCCATGAAATAATAAGGTCGTTGATAAATGAATACAGTCTTCTTAACTTATTTTGGAAAAAGCTTTAAGAATAAACTATCTTATCATGAATAGAGTTTTAATAAGCCTTAATTTCAAAATAACACTCAATGAAATTGGTATAAATGAAAACAGAATGTAAATTACATTAATATTTTTGAAAGCAATATTTATATCTTTAATATTAAAAAATATTGGAAAGTTCAATCCAAAGGATAATAATCGAATATTCATATGACATTCTAATACTAATAAATATTATAGAGTATTTAATAAAAATTCAAGGATTGTTGATGAATCAGTTCTTACTATGTTTGATGAAACCGACCCTTTTATTAAAGATCACACCAATGAATTTACAGACTAGTTTGATATCATGATACTTCAAACCCCTAAAATTGATTTTCAATATGATATTAGTGAAATTAAGTCTATTTTAGAAGAACATTCTATTAAATATCCATAAATTATCATGCATAGGCAGTCTAGAACATTGAATAACAATCCTTTATAAAATGTTATAGGATACTTTGACATAGTAATTAGAACAGGAAGAAATGTAAGAAACATATAATAAAAATATATCATTCTATCATAGTTATAATCTATGTTTATTGAATCATACTTCAATGATGAGAGTTGGAAGCTTCTAATACATGAAAAACTAAACTAGTTTAAAAGAAACGACGTTTCGAATCTAGTAGAATGACCATCCAATTTTCCACTTATAGGACAAAACGGGTTCCCTAGAAATAAACAAATTAATCAAGGTATTATTACTAGAAATAAATATAGATTATTAGCTAGTGGATATAATAAAAAAGAATGGATAGTTAATGATGAATCCTTTTTAACTGTAGCTCTATTAGAAGTCATTTTAATCCTTATAGATTATGCATGTCATGTTAACATTAAATTATATCAGATGGATTTTAAATTATCATTTTTAATAGTTATTTTATGTAAGATGCTTTTCTTGAAAAACTCATGTGTATGAAAATCCTCAAAAACAAAATTTTTTTTTTAAATATACTACTTTTCTCTATGGTCATAAAAATGAACATAGAGCTTGGTATGAATGACTGAGTTCTTTTTATTTGAAAAATGTATTTACTGTTGGTTTGGAAGATCCAAAACATAAAACAATGTTTGTTCTAATATTTTATTAGATTAAATTTATATTGTTGTTGTCAATTTTGGTTATTAAAGTAAAAACCATTGTAATTATTTCTCAAAACTAATGGAAAAATAAATTGAAATTAGTATGATAGGAGAAAAAAAAGTTCTCAATATTTCAAATTTAATAAAAAGAGTATAGAAATGTTTTAAATCAATATAAATATATTATATATTTACAGAAAATTTATGGACATGAGAACAAAAAGACATAAACAACTCTTATGTGTAACAACATAATATAGGATTTGGATGAAGATGAAAGATCTATTGAAAATATATTATATATAAGTGTGATTTGAAGATTATTATATCATACCAATATAGGATGAGACAATATGTTTACTACATTTCTTAGTGATATATTTCAATCATATCCAAAATAGTCCCATCTTACTGCTGTTAAAATTATTTTTTGATATTTAAAATAAATTGATTTTAAGTATCTTCATTACCCCAAAACATATGATTTTAAGATAATTTAATATTTAGAATCTTTTTTTGGATGTTGTATAATAGATAGAAAAATTAACTCATAAACCTATCACTTTTTAGGAAAATCATTATCCTCATAGTCAAGTAAGAATAAACACTCAGTTTCTCTATCAACATCTCAAGCAGAATATTTTTCTGCTAGCAGTTGGTGTTCGCATGTATTCCGAATGAAAAACAATATACTGGACTTTGGATTAAATTTTTATAGTATAACTATTTTATGTGATAGTACATGTGCAATAAAATTTCAAAAAATTCTCTAAATCATAAAATGAAAATTCATAATGAAATATAACATCATTTTATAATAGATCAGGTTCTTATACAGGATATATATTTAGATTTTATAAATAAATAATGTCAATTAGATGATATTTTCACTAAACCACTTCCTTCTTCAACTTATGATTTTATTAAGGGGGAGTTCAGTTTATTTAATTTTAAATAAATATTTCTTAATAAATTTTAATTAATATGTTATGAGTTTTTATTTATTTTAATTAAAATGGTTTACTAATTTTATTTATGTATTTAGGTTATTTTCACTCTAAAATTTACTATTCTTATATTTTTATAATTTTTTTAATTTTGAATCACTTGTATTCAAAATCTGAAAAATAGTTATTTCCACATATAATTGGCACGAGAAATAAATATCATATCATTTCATATTAGAAAACCCTTAGACATATCCTACATTTTAGCTTTCAATCCATTTTTCTTTCCAAAACACTCGTATTAATCTTAGACCCTAAAATATGAAAACCTTCAACATTTAGATTATTAAAAATGAAAAATACCAAGTGAACCGATGAAGGTAAAACTAGTGATTAGAAGCATCAGTGTGTTTCCTCGAGAATGATTCTTCAAAGAAATGATTTTTATTTTGAGTGGCTGTATGAGATAAATCTTCTACTCAAGAAATAACTTAGATTTCATGGTTTTTAATTTCTATTCAATGAGGAAAATAAATACCTTCTTTACAAAGAATAACAGAATCATTTATATAGTTGTGTTCATTTTAGTTTTGGAAAAATTGAAGATATTGTATTCTCAAGATTAGTTGATAAGGAATTTTTCATTTCATCAGATCAAATAACTCACATTTTGAAATATCCTTATGAAGGTACATTCCATTTTAACCTTCAATCTGTTGTCTAAAATATGAAAAGTCTAAAAAAATTATATACGTTATTTTTTTATCAATATATATATGGAAGATGATTGTTAAGGATCTTGAGGAAGATTAAGATGTTTTAGTTATGATTATCCAAACTGAAATTGCTCCAACTGTAGCTGAGATAGAGAAAATATTGTACATAGATATGTATATCATAATTTTATCCATCAGTGATATCAATCAAAAATTTTCTATATATATGATTAGGTATCTAAATTGTTGTTTCAATGTAGAAGAAATAATTTAATTTTATCCTTATGAAAGGATACATTCCCCAGTCTTTTTCAGAAAGGAAATGATTTATTTATTTGATAAAAGAGTGAAGTGGCATCATTCCAATGTGTCGAATGCAGTGAATCGAGGAATGATTGGATTATATTTGAGTACAATAAAAGGAACGATCATTCTAGTTGGTGTAGATGACCAATAAAATTTTAGATATTTTGATTAGGGGGATAAAGTTACATTAAGGTATAATTAATTGGAAGAACCATCGAAAAAATTCATTGTCAAATCATTTGAGAGAAAATTATTATTTGATGATAGAGAAAGACTTATTAAGGAAGAAGAAGTAGTAGTTCTAGAGGACCATATTTTAAAACCCAGAGACATAGAAGAACAATATATTAATGAACCAATGTTAGGTTATGGAGAATACACTGACATAATACATTTGGAAGAAGAATAATAGGTTGATGATAAATTGGAAAAGAGACAACACTAAGAGATTTAGGTTGTTGTCATACCATAAATTTATGAAGAAGTTATTCAAGGAGAACAATAATTGTAGAGATCAATATATGAGGACATATATATTTTTTAGAATTGGGATATATCATGCATTGATCAATCACTAGAGAGACATGCATCATTTTGCTGAGAATGAACAACAACGTTATATTGAGTATGTTGTTCGGGTGATATGTTAGTTGATATATATTCTGCAAATACCATAATAATTGTTGAAGCTGTTGGTCAGTCAAAGAATCCAGATGAGTGGTCATTTTATTTTCTTTCCAATCAATTTAAAAATATCATCATTATATATTACAAGGTTTAGTAAAATAATTTGAATCTTATATAAGAGCTATATGTCTCAAAAAATTCATCAGATAATTTGGAAATTTCATATACTCTATGTATTGAATTAGAGTCTTTTTAGACTCATCTTGAAGGGAATAAATAAACTTATGTTCCAAAGAGATATTTTGATTCCATAAATATGGAAATTTTGGATGAGATTTGGAAGATAAAATTTGAATCTCTTTCTCAAACTGATTTTATAGATCTAAAATGGTATTTTGTGTGCGAATTGGAATCTATCGAGGGATGTTTTAGTTAGTCCAGTCCATATACTTCTAAACCTCCAACCTCTCTCGATACAATAAAAAGAGATCATGCTATAACTTCTATCATGAATGATATGAATGGTATAATTTGAAATATTTTGTGCAATAGTGAACATTGGTACTTGTTGTTGGACAATCAGAGATAACTTTTTCAGCAACTCAGTTCATGTTAACGAGTTATTAGGATACAGCTAAAAAAGTCCAGTTATATGTTTGCTCAGTTTTTTCAAATAGAATAAATTTTTTATATCGTTTTGAAAGTAAATTTGACTGATAAACTAAAATTCAGTAAAGATTCAAGAATTTTGATAAGGATGTTGGGAGATAATCTTGCAGAATGGTTACAGGAACAAATGGTATAACTGAAAGCTGTTTTTGAAACAGATCTGAATCGTATAGAAATAAAACCAGAACTAGAACTAGCATTCAAACCTGACCAAACCCTTTAATCATTCACCAAACAATATTTCCATTTTATTTTCCTTATACCAAATAAATATTAATTAAATTTCCCATTTTATTAATAAAATTACTTTGTTGATTTTATTTTAAGTGTTTTAATTGTGTTTTTATATATTTATCTCTATTACCAGAATCAATATCTTATTTATCCATGAAATATACTACAACATTTCATTTGTTTTTATATGAAAAATTAAATGTGTTTTAATATTTTGTTTAATTTTTTTAGATATCCCAAAAGGGGGAAATATTGGTTGAACAAAAAAATCATTTTATGTCGAAAATTTTCTGTAAAACAGAATTTTTTTCGTATGATTACAAAATTTAAAAATTTATTCTATAAAGTATTAATTATTTTATGGGTTTTATGATCATAAAAATGGGGATATTGTTCGGAATTTATGGTCTCAACAATATTCTATTATTTGTTATTGAATTTTCTCCACAAATTTCATTGTTTTTAAATAATGGTGTTAATTTAATAATATTTGAAGATATTATTTGTTGTATTATTTATTTTGGAATTATATGCAATATTTTAATTCACAAGAAATATTTTTTAAATGCACGCATGTGTATTCTGGAAGCACTATTAATACCGTACATTCGGAACATAATGTAATGAATAAACCCTATTCTTGGGGCATCTTGTATGGATCAGTAACTAAATATTATTATTCATCCATATGTTAGAATAAGTTGTGTGTGGATTATTAACCATATACATAATGAAATGTGTAGATAAAGAACATCATGTATGGATGGAACCTCACGAATGAGAAGAGACGAAAGTGTTCTTATTGAACCCTACATTTGTGAGGAACTCTACATTAGAGGAAACATACACAAGTTTAACCAACCTTACATTCATGATCAACATTGTGTTGTAAAATTTACCCATATGGAATTAATTCTATGTAGTTAAACCCAAGGTTTGTTATTTTTTCAATTTCTGAAGGAACCCAACTTTTTACTTTTCGATATCACAGATTTAATTTCATGATTTTTATCCGGTATTTCTACAATGATATTTTAAGATTTACTAGAAGGTTTTAAACTCATTTTAACCAATTAAAATATTTATAAAAATGATTCTAAGAACCATATTCAAAGGCAAAACTCTCTACTATTCTTAAGGGATCTTATAACTCTATTGGTTTACTCTAATTTGAATTTACCAATCTATGAGGAAAATTTTATTAGACTAAAAATTTGGGATAATAAAGTATCTACTGTACATATTCTACTAGTATGTCATTTCTGAATATAGGATACACAATTAACTATTATTATATTGGATTTATTTCTCAAAAATATCTCATGCAGTGCTACTAAAATAAATGATTTATTTTTGAGGAAGCTAAAATTTGAATACATACATATTGTACATCTTTCTATTATAATTTTACTACTTCTATTTGTTACTTGATTTATTGAAGATAGTTTTATAACTAGATCCCTTCAGATCTATGATTTCTCAATGAAGTACTGTTCTTAATAAGAACTTATATCTACGGTCAATTATTGCAGCTACAATTGAGAAGATAATCATGATCCATCATAAAATCAATATATTTTGATTTTTTTGAGTTTCAACTGCTCAGACTCAGTTGTGGTGATGTATCAACTTCATAATCTAAGATATAGATAACAAGTTCTTTGTTAATGAACCATATGGCTTTTTTATTATTCATTTTGTAAAGGGTTCAACTTCTTACACTATGTTGACGATTTATGTCATTTTGATTAGAGGACCATTCTAGTGAATTTCAACTAGATTATAGAGATAGTGATTTATTGAGATTACTAGGGGATCATTTTTCCCAAAACCACTATAAAAATATGTTTTTTTTGTTTTAATAATATTTTTTTTCTCATTTTAATATAGAAGTATCCACGTTATATAAACATAAATCACAATGGATGTCAAAATCTAGAATTGTGGCTGATTTTTGAGAAGACACAATTTATCCCCTCTGGTGTTTCTTTGTATTATTCTGACCTAGAAACAAAATCATAATATCATATTGATCCTCATTAGAGGAATCATTATATAATGGAATGTGATGTGGTAACTCATAAAAATTAAACCTCAAGACTTTGTGGTCAAATACCACACCTTATTGTGAATAAATCTATTATCATATTCAGATATAACATATGTGCATAATCATAACATTATAATATTGTTGAAACGTTGTACCAATTTAAATCATATTACACATTATCATATAAAATATAATGAATTAGCAAATTTAGTTGAAAGATATATAATTCCAGGCCCACCCATCACATCATTACATTTATATAATCTCGCATTCCACATAAAACATATACCAATTTAATCATGAAATAACCCATCGAAGGGAATGAATTTCTTAATAATTTTGTTGGGAGGAGAAAAAGGGAGTGATGGCAAGAGGGGGTGAATTGCCTTTTAAAAAAAATGATTAACAAATTAAAATCAAAGTTAAAGGTGCAGCGGAAATAAAGAGGCAAGACACAAGAAATGATAACGGAGTTCGGCCAAAAACCCGGCCTACGTCTCCGCTCCCAACTCAACCGTTGAGAGATTCTACCGCTTGCTTTTCAATGGTTTTAGCAAGAAACCCACTAGCCTTTTTACAGGTGAAGGCTAGATCACCTATTACAGCTTTCTTTTAATGTTTATGCAAGAACCCACTTGCTTTAAATGGTTGAGCAAGAACCCACTAGCCTTTTTACGGGTGAAGGCCATCTCACCTTTGATTCAAGCCTTTTGAAAGGAAAGGATTGACTAATCTCTTCACACCTTAAAGGTGGTGTGAAAACCCAAAAGAAAGGGAGATGAGAAAGGGATGGGGTTTGTAGGCACAAACCCAATTTGATGCTCAAAAATGATAAACAAGAAAAATCGTATTTGGAAGTCTTGGGCGCCAATGGATTGATGGAGCCGATGAAGGGTGCTCCCAAGCTTCTTTGGAGGTGCTCCTTGGATGTGGAAGTGTGCTGGAGCAAGTGGGGTTCCCTTGGAGGAATCCACCGGAGGTTCGCCAAATGATGGAAAATGTGTTCGTTGGCTTCACAATAGTTCCGGCTATGTTCCTTAGGCTTCCGGGGGATCAAGGTACTTTATTTATAGAGGGGGAACCCTCATATGGCCGTTGGAGGCCTTTGGAGCCGTTGGAAAGGGCTTCGGAGCCGTTGGAGGCCAAGTGGACAGGCTGGTCAAAAGCCCAACGGCTAGTTTGACTGGATCCACCGGCTGACCGGTACAGGTCCACCGGTTGGCCGGTGTGTGCAAAAAGGAGGAGGGCTTCTGTCCAGGCGCCACCGGCTGGCCGATGCTGAGGCCACCGGTTGGCCGGTGCTGAGGCAGTAGCAAACACTATTCAGGCTTGGTGCCACCGGCTGGCCGGTGCTGAAGCCACCGGTTGGCCGGTGGTCTGGACAGAGGGATTCCTTCTGTCCAGGCTTCTATCGGCTGGCCGGTGCTCTTCCATCGGTTGGCCGGTGGACTGAATTTCAGTCCACTTTGCCTTGTTGCTTTCTTGGCCCAAATCCTTGGCCACCTGAAATCATGCCTATCATCCAAAAATACTTAAAACAATATTAGAAAAAAAAGAGGGTGACTGTGATCATGAAAATAAAACCACGAGGGGTTCGAGAAGTACAACAATCTCCCCCTATTTTGATGATCACAATCACCAAAACAAACAATGTAGAAAATGAAATGAAAAGCATGCTTTAAAAGATTTCTCCCCCAATCAACCAAGAATTTCTCCCCCTTTGTGATTATCAAAATAGCACGGGGCATAAAACTTGATTGAGGGAAAAGTTTGAAAAACAAGATAGAGATTTTAAACCAATTGAAATTTTTGAAATTTGAAATTGAAAGTTTTGAGTGAAAAATTGAAATTAAAAATTTGAATTGAAAGTTTTGAATCAAGAATTTTGAAATGAAAATTTTGAAACCAAGTGTTGAAATTGAATGTTTGAATCGAAAATTTTGAAATTGAAATTAAAAGGGTTTAAACGATCCTAACTGCCCCTAAATAAAAACAACAAATCACCGGGGAGAGGTTTTTGAAACCGAGACAAATTTTGGTCCGGTGAGACTTGCTAGAAGGTATTTTTCAATCCAAACTTGTCTAGTGGCGGTTCTTCTCCTAAAATATTCATCGCTAAAGAAAATACTTTTGGGGCGGCCATACCGGGCATTTTTACAATTGCACTCATAAATTAAGTGCCCGTGTTTTTTGCAATAATTACAAAATTTAAATTGGGAGCTCCCCCTTACAAAAATAGTGGGTGCATGGGAGGAGGAAGCTTGCTTGGAATAGCCAAGCCCTTGGGTGGTCCTAGATACACGTTGGGAACCTAGAAAATTGTTCAAATTTTGTTCCCCTTGGGTGAACTTGGCTAGAGTCTCCCTTAGATCTTTGATGGTTGATTCCATGGAATCAACATCGGGAAGGTTTTGGATTTTGAGGGACATCTCTTCCTTCTCTTTGAGAAGTTGTTCTTTTTCGGAAGAGAGTTTTTTGAAATTCTTTTTTAATGCAACAAATTTGGAAGAAAGTTCGTGAAAACCTTCCTCCAATTTATCTCTTGCATGTTGGAGATCCTCATAAGACATGTGATTGAAAGAATTTGAATTTGAAGAACACGAGGATGAGGAGTCGGAAGATGTTACCTCATGGAATGCCATTAGGCATTTGTTACCGTTGTCGCTCGAGGAGGAGGAGGAGGATGATGTGGAGCTATCACTCCATGTGGCCTTGAAAGCCTTCTTCTTCTCCTTTTGTTTGGCCTTTTTCTTGTTGAGTGGGAAATCGGGCTTGTAATGGCCTTTCTCGCCACACCCGTAACATTTTACCTTGGGCTCGGATTTTTCGTTGGGTTGAGCCTTGCGGGATTTCTTCTTTTTGTGCTTCTTCATGAACTTGTGCATCTTGCGGGCAAGGTTCTCCATTTCTGAATCTCCGCTTGAAGGGGAAGAATATGAGGAGGAGGATGAGCTTTCTTCTTTTTGTACCTTGAAGGCGATGTTCTTTGGAACTTTGATCGGTTTGCCTTCTTTTTCAGCTTGCCTCCTCATGGTGATCTCGTAGGTCATGAGGGATCCTATGAGCTCTTCGACCGGCATGTTTTTGATGTCCTTCGCTTCTTGGATTGCCGTCACCTTTGGAGCCCATGAGCTTGGTAGGATCCAAAGGATCTTCTTGACCATCGTTTCTGCAGACACATCATCACCAAGGGACTTTCTCCCATTGCAAACATCAGTAAAACGCGTAAACATTTCAGTAATATTTTCAGATGGATGCATGGTAAAAGACTCAAAATCTTGACGAAACATATCCAATCGAGTGTCCTTGACTTTGTTGGTCCCCTCATGGGTAACCTCCAAAAGTTTCCAGATTTCATGTGAGGAGGTGCATGTGGAAACTCGATTGAATTCATTTCGGTCAAGGCCGCAATGAAGAGCATTCATGGCTTTGCCATCAAGCTCGAAATTTTTAATATCGGCTTGGGTCCATTTGGATTCATTGGGGGAAGAGAGAGTGTAACCTTGCATGACAATTTTATAAATGGGATAACCTATACTTCTACGAAAAGTAGTCATGCGGGTATTCCAATAATTATAGTCGGTTCCATCAAAAAATGGAGCACGACCCAAAGAATAGCCTTCGGGGGCGAAAGAGGTTGATGCCATCACAATTGATCTTGAATTTGAAACCGGTGAGGGTATTACTCAAATTTTCCTCTGATACCAAATGTTGGGCAGAGAAAAAGGGAGTGATGGCAAGAGGGGGGTGAATTTCCTTTTAAAAAAATGATTAACAAATTAAAATCAAAGTTAAAGGTGCAGCGGAAATAATGAGGCAAGACACAAGAAATGATAAAGGAGTTCGGACAAAAACCCGGCCTACGTCTCCACTCCCAACTCAACCGTTGAGAGATTCTACCGCTTGCTTTTCAATGGTTTTAGCAAGAAACCCACTAGCCTTTTTACAAGTGAAGGCTAGCTCACCTATTACAGCTTGTTTTTAATGGTTATGCAAGAACCCACTTGCTTTCAATGGTTGAGCAAGAACCCACTAGCCTTTTTACTGGTGAAGGCTAGCTCACCTTTGATTCAAGCCTTCTGAAAGGAAAGGCTTGACTAACCTCTTCACACCTTAAAGGTGGTGTGAAAACCCAAAAGAAAGGGAGATGAGAAAGGGATGGGGTTTGTAGGCACAAACCCAATTTGATGCTCAAAAATGATAAACAAGAAAAACCGTATTTGGAAGTCTTGGGCACCAATGGATTGATGGAGCTGATGAAGGGCGCTCCCAAGCTTCTTTGGAGGTGCTCCTTGGATGTGGAAGTGTGCTGGAGCAAGTGGGGTTCCCTTGGAGGAATCCGCCGGAGGTTCGCCAAATGATGGAAAATGTGTTCGTTGGCTTCACAATAGTTCCGGCTATGTTCCGTAGGCTTCCGGGGGATCAAGGTACTTTATTTATAGAGGGGGAACCCTCATATGGCCGTTGGAGGCCTTTGGAGCCGTTGGAAAGGGCTTCGGAGCCGTTGGAGGCCAAGTGGACAGGCTGGTCAAAAGCCCAACGGCTAGTTTGACTGGATCCACCGGCTGACCGGTACAGGTCCACCGGTTGGCCGGTGTGTGCAAAAAGGAAGAGGGCTTCTGTCCAGGCGCCACCGGCTGGCCAGTGCTGAGGCCACCGGTAGGCCGGTGCTGAGGCAGTAGCAAACACTATTCAGGCTTGGTGCCACCGGCTGGCCGGTGCTGAAGCCACCGGTTGGCCGGTGGTCTGGACAGAGGGATTCCTTCTGTCCAGGCTTCCATCGGCTGGCCGGTGCTCTTCCATCGGTTGGCCGGTGGACTGAATTTCAGTCCACTTTGCCTTGTTGCTTTCTTGGCCCAAATCCTTGGCCACCTGAAATCATGCCTATCATCCAAAAATACTTAAAACAATATTAGAAAAACAAGAGGGTGATTGTGATCATGAAAATAAAACCACGAGGGGTTCGAGAGGTACAAAAATCTCCCCCTATTTTGATGATCACAATCACCAAAACAAACAATGTGGAAAATGAAATGAAAAGCATTCTTTAAAAGATTTCCCCCCCAATCAACCAAGAATTTCTCCCCCTTTGTGATTATCAAAATAGCACGGGGCATAAAACTTGATTGAGGGAAAAGTTTGAAAAACAAGATAGAGATTTTAAACCAATTGAAATTTTTGAAATTTGAAATTGAAAGTTTTGAGTGAAAAATTGAAATGAAAAATTTGAATTGAATGTTTTGAATCAAGAATTTTGAAACGAAAATTTTGAAACCAAGTGTTGAAATTGAAAGTTTGAATCGAAAATTTTGAAATTGAAATTAAAAGGGTTTAAACGATCCTAACTCCCCCTAAATAAAAACAACAAATCACCGGGGAGAGGTTTTTGAAACCGAGACAAATTTTGGTCCGGTGAGACTTGCTAGAAAGGGATTTTTCAATCCAAACTTGTCTAGTGGCGGGTCTTCTCCTAAAAAATTCATCGCTAAAGAAAATACTTTTGGGGCGGCCATACCGGGCATTTTTACAATTGCACTCATAAATTAAGTGCCCGTGTTTTTTGTAATAATTACAAAATTTAAATTGGGAGCTCCCACTTACAAAAATAGTGGGTGCATGGGAGGAGGAAGCTTGCTTGGAATAGCCAAGCCCTTGGGTGGTCCTAGATACACGTTGGGAACCTAGCAAATTGTTCAAGTTTTACATACAAGATAACCAAAACATCCCTTAGGGATATGATTCCAGAAACCTACATAAAAAATATTAATAAACAAGTATTGATCTACAAGATAAAATTCAAACACAATTATTTCTTTTGGATTGTGATATATCGACCACATCAAGGAATGATGATGTATATTAATAGATAATGTAAGTGGAATTAAGCAATTAAAAGAATGGAACACCAAATATAGAAATCTAGAACATAGATATTAACATGGAATCGAGAAAAAAAATTGGTGAAGATGAACATATCATGGAGAAACTATCTAAAAAAATAATCCCAAATTAGGGTTGAAGGGGGCGGCGTGAGAAATTAAACGACTATTTTTTGGATAGAATTTTTGATTCTTCACAAAGAATTGTTGCAACAAAATGAAACCGTGGGTTACTCTTCGGATGAAACTAGATATCCATTTGTATCAATCAAAATGGATAAACCCCTATAAATCTCAAAAGCATATTGGTGTGATATAAGAAGCTTTACATATCCATTGGTCATCCATTTGTATGCTAGCAGACGACACCTAAAATCCAGATTCATTCCATTGGTATTTACATTTCATTCCCCCACTATCTCTTACTATCTCACATCATCTGATACCCCATTCACCATAGAAAGAAATATTTATCCTAGAATAAGGGATCAATTATCAATATTATTTATTTTCAAGAAATGTGATCATATACATAGGTAAATGATGTGGTCATACATTATACACATATATAAACATAGTGTTGAATTTGAAAAAACTTATTAAAGTAATTGAATAAATAATTTATCATTTAAAATATATTAAAAACAGGGTATTATAAGAAAAATATAATTAAATTTTCATTTTTCATAAAATTATAAATTTGATTACTAAAACCGAATAAGAATTAGAAATGAAATCAGATAGATATGAACCCATACCTTCCCTATAAATCTAGACATTGAGAGTTGTACTAAAAATACTAGAATTGTTATAAATTGAAGACATAACTATGGTAGTTAATTATTAAGTGATATATATAGATAAAATTATATAATGGGGTGGGAATAAATATTAAGAGGGGGTTTTATTTATTCATTTAGTGAGCTAAATACCATGGAATAAATTTTTCATTATTTTATTTTTATATTATCCCATGTGCCCCACCAAACACATTGTTCCCCATTACTTCCATTAATCTACAATATAATAGTTTTTAGTAAAAATTTTAAAACATAACTACATTTCCTAATTTTTTCTATGCTGATATATATGACGTCATATTTACATTTTTTTAAAATAAATCACTATTTTTTAAAATATTTGATATATCACTAAATTATTTCAAATTTCATCACATGTCTTCTTTTTTAATAAAAATTAATATTTAATAAATTTTATCAATATCATATTTTAAATTTATGTAAGTTAACTTTTATAATAGTTTTTTTAAATATGCAATTTGAAGAGTAAATAATAATAAAAGCATCTTCATTTCTATTAAAAAATCCACATTATATTAAAATTAATACCCTATTAAGATTTCATATTAATTATAAGAAAAAAATCTAAAAAAATTGAGAAATTAATATCATAATAAAAATGATAAATTCTTTATAAGTTTAATTGAGAAGGAAATATTTTTCATAAATGATTAAATATAATATTTATCATAATAAATAATATACACAAAATTTTGTATTATATTATAAATATTAAAACATTAATTTAAAAATGAAATTAATTTTTAATTATAGATAAGACATTTTTTAAAACATTTTTTATAGAGTTAAGAAGATATTGCACAATGGGGAATGGGTAATTAATCAATGATTCCTTTTACAATTTTCATTTCTTTGAAAATATCCTCTATTTAGTTTTTAGTATCTTATCCACTCTTAAATGATAACTCTTGAAATTCAACAATGTAGTAAAAATAAATAGAATAATGATATAATATTTTTTCAAGTTTCAAAATCAATGTGAAAACCTAATCCATACTATGATTGGTTGGATACCAAAATCATAAATCCTATAATCTAATCACTTATTGTAAAAACATGAAAAGTATTCTATGATTGATTCGTACTATACTATCTATATTCCTGCTATAAAAAAATTTCACTATGTGATAAAAAATATTGAATAAATATTTGGATGATCTCACCTGAAACACGATAGCTCCTACTTCAGTTGATGATGATCTATCTATTTGGGAAGTCAAGAATGCGTAAAATTCTCATGAAACCCTTTTCAAAAATCTATATTAATGATAATAAAAATATCACAATTATACATACTCATTTTCTTGTGTTTTATACACCACCATTTTAAAGATGTATCTCAGTTTTCAAATGGATATTTTATCTTGAAATATATTATTAATTTCTCATGGTATAAAATAATGTATACAATAGTAATCAAATATAATAATAAAATGTTTGATGTTACTTTCATAAATACACTACAAAAAATTATATAATACAAGTTAATCATACAAAAATATAGTTATAGAGAAATTCATTCACTACATATTTCAAAAAAATTCTAGTTCACAAATAAATATTTCGATTGGATAAGATTATTTTTACCTCTATTAATATCCACCCAAATTGTAATCGCAGAAATTGGTCATGATGTGTTGGTGTATTTTCAGGATAAAATAATTGATGTATAGACCATATTATACTATAGAACATGTTCAACCACTCATTATTTTTATCTTTGAAAAGTTTCTATTCAACAAGTCAAAACAAAATCAATCTATGCATGAACCATTAGATTATCGCATGAACCTTTCATGCAGTACATCCAATGTTTAACACATACAACATTCATGTATATGAGATTATGTTAAACTTAACCACACTACATACTAAAAATTTCTTTTCATTTTGGAATAAAATCCATGTATAGAATCCTAATAAACATACATTGTGATATCATTGTTACCATGTAATCACTTCAGGGAAATGAAGAAAAGGACTCGACCTGTACAAACAAATATGTGAACCATTGTCCTTTAACCATGTGACCATATACTAATTTATTAAATAAAACTGATTAGATGTAATATCACTACTCATATCCCAAACCATGCATTAATCATGTTATAATTCTTCCAACATATAATGAAAACTCACTTCTGCATGGAGTTTCTGGTAACATTTTACAAAAACATGTATTATGTACCTCCTTTATAAAAAAAGAAGATACATGAGCTAATTTCATAACAATACATTGTTTTATCACTACCTATATATTTTTTTATATAACATAATTATTTTTATGTGAACTAATTACATGCACCTTCTTCTATTAGCATTTTTCTTCAAAACGTTAATCAATTTCTCATTGTGTATAGAGTATTGAAAATATAATTTTTTAACATATTAATTATAAGAATTTGAATACTATATATACATGAAAATATAATCCATATAATTTATTTCCCAATGGATGAATATGAAAAAAATATTACAGGATATCATTTTTATAACTGCACAATGCAGGTTATTTAAAAGGACATGTTATATGATTAAAGGATAAATACAACATCAGTAGTTGACCTAGATGAAAACCAATATGTTTTCATAAAAACAACCTCAAACCACCAGTGATGTTAGATGTGAATTAGTTCTCTCTTATAGAAAATAGTAATAACCCACATGAGTGTATATTTATTTTGCAGTATATTTTCCATTTCATAGACTTTTGTGTGTCCATGAATACTCATAACAACACATATACTACTGACCATGCCCTCCATGGTTAGCTATATTTTTTACTCTGTAAATAATATTCTTCAATCCACAATAACTATAATAATTATACCAACCTAAAACCACATCAAACTAACATCTCATTAAAATATTTTTCCTTAGATGCTCCTCAACATCACTACATACATGTAATAAATAATTTTCTTCCTCTATGTATCATTACCAAATGTCATCATTGTTATGAATCGATTCCCAATCAGACATAAAAAAGTCACAAAAATAATATTACTAAAAAAATTATGATATATTAATCATCCATAAATAACATATTTATTAATAATTCCATTGTTTTTTCAATCTCCCACATTATAATAAATTTCAATTAAAAACTAGATTTAAAAAAATTCTATAAATTATATATCAAATCACAACCTAATTGAAATCAAAACTTCATAACACCACATCCATGGATGAATTAGTTTTTGGATAGAATTTTTTATCTTAGTAACAATCATAATGTGGACATGGGACATATATTTTATTCTCAAATCATATTCACATTTTCCATTTTTTTACAAATACCATTTTATATATTCATAGAATCCCAATAGTGATACTCATTGATAAGAAAAGGATATGACACATTTTCTACAATATTTATAATATAAATAAATGTCCTCTTGGGGTGATAACCACATATATTTATGTAATAGGATAATTTTGAAAAATGGCTTTCATCCTCAATTCCAGAAACCTTTCGCTTAATATAACATTTTACAAAATATTTTCACCCTGATTTTTAGTGTATTTTTATTCCATATTTATATGACCGCACAAAAAATTCAATTTATTAAATGATATTTTGTATCAATGTATTATAAAATTGAATGTCCTATAGGGTTGTTGGATAATAAAATATAACAATGGTTATCACAAGTGTATCTCAGTGGTATATTCAAATCAACTATTAAATTTCCAAGATCAACCTTAATCATAAGTAAATATGTATAAAAATATATGGAATCCACACATTACACATCATCTTAACTTAGTGTCACTAAATTACGATTTTTTACCACCCATCATGTTTTTCCCTAATGTAATTTTTTACATGATGTCTAAAATTTGTTATTAAATTTACATGTCTAATTTCAATTTCTAAAACCATGTAGGTAAAAATATAAGTGGAGTCTACATGGAATCCCATAACAATGCATTCATTTAACATGTCATTGGATTCCATTAGAATTATATAAGTGCAAAACATTATTAATATTGGATCAAAATTTAAATGGAGGTTCTTAAATACACGGGTGTGAATTTTAGGTTTTAAAATTTTCATTTTTAACCATAAATGAAAAATAGTTTAACATGGTTAAAAAATAATATTCAAAAACCTATTAATTATTTAAATGATAATTGTAATTGGACTTTGGGTCATATAATAATAATATCATAATCATGTAGATAATAATTGAAAGATAAAATTCAAAAAAATAACTTGATCCTGTCATAATAGTGTATAGAATCGTAATGATAATTTAATCATATTCATTATAGAAAAAATGAATACAAATATAATCTTAATCAAAATGGTTACATGATATCACAGTAATAAAAAAATATGGTGAATATATCTTAATGTTTATAGAATTGTAATCAGAGTAATATTGTATTGTCAGAATAATATAGAGTAAAACAATTATACCGTAATGAAATTAATTTGAATAAAAATGTTCTGAAAGAAAGATGAATAAAAAAGGATTTAATTCCTATAAAATTTTTGTGGAAATAAAATTCATGTAATAAAACAATTAATACAAATAAATACACTTATTTTATCATAAAGAGTAGGGTATCCAATAACCTAGGCTAATGTTACCTTATTTTGTACATATATTAATCTATGTAAATCCCTTACTAGGGTTATCCATGAATATGATGATTTATTTTTCTCGCTATCCCTTGAAGCCCTCAATATGAGGATCATATCTCCAGTTTCTCTCTCCTCATGATCCCTCAATATGATGATCATAATTTTTATCCCACTATCCCCACAATCCTTTGATTTTATTCACGCGATTGTTCATTAAGATTATAAACACAAAACGTTACAAGTATAAGTAATAAGTAGTTCATTCTTATAAGGTAGAGATCACTAACACACTGATATTTTTGAAAATGTAATTTATCTGAAATTCGTTACAAACTCTTCGAGGGACATTGTATTTATAGGTTGATCTTCAATGGTTATCTTTATTTTTATAATAGTAATATTTCTACATGTTTTCATGAATACTTGGACACTAGGAAATTTAATATCGATATTTTAACAAAAAATATGTTGTCTTTTTTATGAACACAATTTTTACTATAAAACATATATCTTATATTATAGAAAATTATTTCAAATTATGTTTGTAAACTCAAGATATTTTGATCGAATGATATAGAAAAAATATTTATGATACATTATTTTAGTCTGTGTATGATTTTAATTGAATCATTTATCAATCGTAATATTAAAATTATATTAAAATAAAAGAAAAAAATTGAGATCTTATATTTGATCTGATAAAGTAGAGTATTTAAATTATTGTTAATAGTCTTATTGTGATAATCATAATGAAAAGGTATATTTTGGATAGTCTTTAAATATTACTCAAATTACGATAAATTGAATATGTTTTCTTATCAAATATTTTGAATAGTTATTTTTATAAAGAAATAGGATGTTCATGTTTTCCAAAACAAAAGGTATTAAAAGAGCATAAGATAAAAATTTTACATAACATTTTTCACTTTTTTGGAAAGTATACACCACAATTATTAAATGAATATGAATCAATGAATCTTATTTTGAAATGATAATTATAATTATATCCCCAAATATTATAACTCATCTAAACATAATGATTAGTATAACTAGCTCCCCATATGACACTAACTCCCTCAACAGTTCATATTCACCCCTAAAACAAAATTTCTCCTCTTTAATATTCAATCTACTCCATTGTAAATTTTAGAAAGGAATGGGGAATTTAAATTGAGATAAAAGAAAAAAATAATATAGAAATGAAATAAAAAACCAATATGATGGAAGGAGTATACCATTAGTCTGATCAAATGATGAAAAATTTAAAATAATAGTACAGATGGAAAGAAATTATTCATTATAAGTCATCATTTCGTCGACGATCGTCCTCATCTTTCGGAACTCATTTCTGTCATCCAAAACATTTACATTATTTTCAACTTGAGGATGGATTTACCTTCCTCAGGCTGAATATTTTCTTCCAAAACCTTATTAATTTATTCTTTATATATAATTGTTTCTATGAAGGAATCATCCTAAAACTTCAAATCAATAATTTCATATTTAAATTCCTTGAGTTCTGATATCTAATGCTCTCTACACCATAACATCCATTCTATATTTGTGTTATCATGAAACTATTTTTCAATGTTATTTTTGAACGTCTTAAGGAATATTAATCTATTGACAAAGTATTTAGAAAGAATATTTAATGAAACATCAGTTTCACTCAAGGAATTTATAAAATATTCAAGTGAATCATCCGGATGTTTAATATATTTATGAAACCTATAAGGATTTTTGACCATCTTGTTGAAAATATTTCTATGAACCTTAGAATATTCTCGAGAGATCATGAAATATGTCTTAAAACATATCAATATACCCATTTGAGCTTTCACTGAGTCTGATTTTTCATGTTCATTTTCAGGAATCAAATCAGCAATGGTTTCCAATCAATTAATGTAATGATTTTTTCCAAATCTATACAATGTATGAAAAATAAAGTAGATTCCATTAGTTTTTATCGTATTAGATGATTCAGACTCTGAATGATTGTATTTTAAGGTTCATTACTAATCTTATCCACTATAATTTCTTTCTCTTCCTAACTATTATTTTTTGACTAAAAAAACTACATTTTTCCTCAAAGTACACATCAAATTTAAATCTCGTTTAATTAATTTATTTATAGATAGGATAATGTAACATCCAAATATTTTAAAAAAACTCTATTTTTGATAGCTTATGTTTCACATAACAACTGCCTTAAAATAACTAAAAATTTTCATTATTTTAACTTGACCATTATAAAATAGCAAATAAATTATTTTGTATGAATAATTTATTTATGTTATTTATATGCAGTCATTGAGAGAACAAAAAATATAATATTTATGTAACCTACTTACAGTAGTTATGTTCTAGGAAGGGTATAACCATTGATAAGGACATAGGGATAGTTAAAACCAAACAAACATAAAAAAAACTAAAATAAAAAATGTGAACAAGAGAATATAATTATGGAGGTGTCGTTTTAAAATGGCGATGAGAGGATATAATGAATAAAAAAATAGTATATAATGACCTACACAATATAGGGATGTATTTGATTCCTCATGGCTCCACTGAATAGTTGTTAAAACATTTTTCTTATAATAAATATATTAATTCAATCATTCAGATCTTGAAAAAAGGCAGTAATCCACTATTTTGACACTTTAGGGAATTTAGACTTTTTAATGAACATTTTTCTATTTCAACATATAGATAATATACTTATAATTAATCCATTCATTATAAAAAAATTCATTGATTAAATTTTTCCAGTTTTTTGTAATTCGGTCGATGATCCATTGTGTATTGACTCACTATAATAACTTATTCTTTATTGCATTGTGTTAATAAACAAAAATAATAAAATTAAAAATATCATTGAACATGAAAGATGCATAGAACTACAGGATTAATAGAAGAAGAATGGATAAAAAGAAAATAATATAATTAAACCCATCTTCCCATAGTCATTTTAACTATTCATAAAAGAAGAAATATAAAAATAAAAAGGAGTGGGAAGAAGAAACATCTATCCTGACACTGGAACTTATTCTATCTTCATCTCTAGATTATGATCTCTGCTTGATTTTGTCCCTGTTTTTGTTCAATGCTTTGATGAATGGATGTGAATAGTCTTAATTATTTATAATTGTGGATGAATGAATGGATGTTTGGAGTGTAGTGACTCAAGGATTCCATGTCACATTAGGGTCAATTGTGGGAAAATTTAAGACTTCACCCATTTTTTTCGGAGTTTGAAGGTTGTTAGGGAGACACTATTTTTTCCAATAATGACTCTCTTCGAAATGAGTACGGAAAGTGGTGGCGAGTGACTGTATTACAAAAAAAGTATAAATTACAAATGATATTAAATAATTAAATTAATTAAAAAATCAATTAACTAAATTACCCATTGAAATACAATTAATAATTCATATTTTAAAAGGGAAAAAATTAATAATAATTACAAATTATTCAAAAAATTAATTTATTTAATTTTAAAATTGTTAAAAATAATATTTAATATCTATTATCTTAAATTAATTTTAAAAATATTTAATTAAAATTAATATTAAAATTAAACTTTTAATTAAAGATAAATATAACATAGTACTATTGAAAAAAATATATTATTAATCGTAATGTAATTATTTAATGTTTTAATAAAATAACATATATCTATTTAGAAATAATAAATAATAAAAAACAAACATTATTAATAAATCTAAATGTAATAAACATTTAATATAATAAAGAATAATTATACAACTAATAAAAAATAAATAGAATAAAAAAATAAAAACTATATTAAAAAAACTCTGAAGAATAAAAAATAATAGTTAAAAATTATTGAGTAAATAGATTTAAATTATTAAAAGGTTTAAAATGATCCATAAAATTCATATTTTTACATCAATTGGAACTTTAACAAATGAAATAAATATTAAAAATATTTAAAAATTATAAAAAAAATATATAAATTTAAGAAAAATGTTACAAAAATATAAAAAAGGATGTGCAAAAGAGTGTGAAAAAAATCCACATTAAAATCCCCCATAATTAAATATTTGTTTTTCTATAAAAAATTAATAATATTTTCTATATTAAATTTAGGGAATGACTTGAAAGATTCTATTCAAAATAGCATGACAAGAATTTTAAAAATAGTGGGGAAAACTGGAGATTGGTCAGGATTTTCCAAAAATCCTCCAAATAAGCTCATGGATAACTTGAAGCACCCCATAAAATCAAGGGAATATATAATCATTCATTTTAAAGTATTATTATACATATATATGAAGTCACTGAATTCCATGCATCTATTCTAGTTAGAGTTACCATTATAATAGTTTTTTCATGTTAGATAAAGTGAAATTAAAACAAAAACCAAGAGCACCTTCAATTTTCACTTTCTATTAATTTCCAAAATTTTTTATTTTTTATCTTTTTTTATATAACTCCACTGAAATTCAAAATACCCAATTTTTCCCATCTTAATCTGGGTTTAAAATTCCCCTCAATTTAATGAACTTATTTTAACTACTATGAATTGTTTTTTTAAATTTTTCCAATCCATTTATGTGAAATGAACTGTTATAATTCACTTATTATTATTTACATATGGTTAATTCAAACACACAGTGACTAGAGTCTTAGATAATCATTGTGGGAATTAATTTTCCAATTCTAATAATCTTTCGAAGGACTTATAATATCATCATTTCATTATTGTACCTAAAGATATTGTTTAAAAAATATTTGAACAGTCGGTTAAATATAAAATTTACAGTTTTCTAAATCCATGATCACAGTTGCAAAAAGAAATCTCATATCACTAAATTCATCAGTCCCAAAAAACCATTTCAATAAGAATAGTGTTATACTCCCCTCAGTAATCATACATTTGAACCCATTTCAAACTCAGTTCAATCCTCAACAACCAACATGTATTTATCCACTAGTAAGAAAAAAATAGATATGTAGTGTGATGAATAATACCCAGTGTTTGAAAGAATTTTCATATTTAAAAATAATATAAAAAATATTGCAAAATAAATTGGCTATTTTTTACAAAAAATAAGGGGGAATTTTATGTGAGAAGAATTACCCTCTCCCATAAACACAAAGCTCATCATTTTCTCCAATATTGACTCTCATAGTGAGAGAAATCAATGTTCAAAAATAGAAAGGAAATTTAGTCATAAATATATTTTAAAGGGGTAGTAGGGAGGATAAAAATATTGTTTTACACATAAAATGAAAAATAAAAAATCAAAATAACCCCAACAACCACCACAAACCAACAAGTGAAATTTATTTTGAAAATATGATTCTTTATGATGTTAATAACAATCAAATTACTTTTGTACATTTAGTTAAAAAAGAAGAATTATTATCTATTTTTTTAAGAATGTGATTTAAAATGATTAAAATGGGTATAAGCATGTTTCTAGAATTAGATTATAATAATTTTCATGTCACAATATTTTAGTAGGTTAAACCTTAATGAGATAACAAATTAATTCGTTTGTAATGAAATGAGGGGGAATCCCCCACATTTATGTCATAGAAAAATGAAAAAAATTGTCACCAATAAAATTTTCATAATTTATGTACAATGAAATTGAAATAGTAAAATGAATCCACTCCCCTGATTTTGATGTTCTCTTTTAATTGTTTATAGTGAAACCTCTCTTGGTTTTATTTGTATAGGTACTCTATTTTCTGCATTCCATTTCCTACAAGTGGAAATAAATAAAAATTATACATCAATAACTAACTCAAAAAAATTGTTCTAAACAATATCATGATTAATAATTTTATCCAATAAGTCCATTGTACTATCCCACATGGTCAAAAATAACTACCAGTTGACTAACTACCTTATTATTAAACTAATAATTAAAAAATTTAAAACAATAACAATTATAAAACTTAAACAAGAAATGAAAATCTTTAATCTTAGGACAACCTCCCAAGGGGTGTTTTCGGTTGACATTCTAGAATTTTAAAAAATTGGATCAACAGTAGACCAATAGGGGATTAGGCTTCTTGATCAAGAACCACTAGATGAGATTCTTTCCCAATTTAGTGACTAGAATATTATAGATTACCCCTTGTGTAAAATTATACATGTCAATGTCCATGGAAGTGGAGTTCCTATTATTGTTTAATGGAGAGGGAATCGATATATAGGGGTATTAACCATACTATGCATGTAGAGGTTGCGTGTTCACATTTATTAAGACAAAAAATACTGGATATAAAATTTCCTCTAGTTTATTAAAATCAATTATTTTATCTTTAAAATCCGAAAATGTAACATCATCTAAAGTTGATGTTATATATATCACCAATAGATCATTTTCTACAAAATAACACAAAACTGGACTTTTTATCTAAAATATGGAGTTAGAATATTACTTTAGGTGGTTTTACATCATTATACCTTTAATTATAAATGAAATCATAAAAATTAAAGACATCACCATTTACGTTTGTTAAAGTAACACAATTATGATCAGATTAAACATATTATAATTCATATACAAATACAATATCATCCAAAAAAAATTCAACTCAATAAAGTATTGTAGCTTTTCCCTCTAGTTTGAATAGTGATACATGGAGTATATGTGTTAAAATGGTGAGGTATTATACTTTCTCAAGCCTCTCATCAAAGAAAATGGCCTCTAACGTGTGGTATTATAGGGGAATTGAAAGGATTTCTTTTCATTTTTCATCATATTAAAACATGGGAAAATAATTAAGAAATTTGAAAAACAAATATCATCAAATGAAGTTATTTATATAAAATGATATTTTAGAATGTGCCTAAATTATTCACTGTATTTCAATGATATCTCTTGAAAATCTTTTTAATAACATTCAAGATGTAACTCATGAATTTATAGTAGAAAATCATATTGTATTTGGACTAAAAAATTTCAAGCTCCAACTTTTTTCTATACTTAGGTTTCTTTTTTTCCTCTCGCCTAAATTAATTATAGAGTGTACAACTTTAGTGTCTTGTTGGAGTACTACCATACTTTGTTGGTCGGTTTGAGCTAGTTAAGTAAGTGTTGGTATTACCATAATTGTCATAGTAGCTAGTAAATATTACATTGCATCCTCCTTCCCCTATTGATCATTTTGTATTTGATTGAAAATTCTAGAGTACTTCTATTTTTCTATGAGATGAATCATTTATAGCATTTGATATCTCTACAAAAAGTTGAATTTTCAACCAAAATATGAAATATTTATTACATCATAATGTTCTTTAATATTATAAAAATCAAGATAATCATTATAAAAATGGAAAATAATGTCGATTTTTAATATATTCTTTTGTATTTTTTAAATTTTCCCATTAAAAAACTAAAAATTGAAAAAACCTCTTATAAAATCATATCTTCCTTGGTAACAATGCCAAAATATTACCAGGAGATCATCGAGAGTGCACAAATTTATTATTTATATAAAATAATTAGACTACTACTAAAGTATGAATGGCCAAACCATGGGGAATGAAATAGTTATTTAAAAAAACATAAATAAAAACTAAAATTGATTGAGTTAACATGGAAATATAATTTTGAATGTGTAGTGTGTAATGGTGAAGGGATGATATAGTGAATGAAATATAGAATACTAAGGGAGAGAAATAATCTATGGATGAATTTGGCTCCTCCGACAGCTTTGAACTAATGAAAAGATAGAATCTTGTTGAAAATAGATTAATTAAATCGTTATGTTCTTGAAAATTGTTGGAGATCCACTAATATGCCACATCAGTGAATTTCTAATGTTCGATGAACATTATCCTATTTCAATATTTCAATCTTAAATATTGTACTAATTTATTCATTATAGAGGTGTGATTCATTAACCTTTTTCAATTATTAGTACCCAGGTCAATGATCTAAGAGGAATTGATTTTCTATAGTCACCTATTGATTCTTGAAAAATGTTAAGTAATCCTCATAATTAAATAGAAAGCAATATTGAAAAATGATGATAAACATAAAACTTGATTTAACTAACGAATATTTGATAAAAAGAAAATAAGATAATTGAATCATGGTTTTCCGAATTAGTTTAATTACACATGAAATAAAAAATATAGAAAATTAAAGAAAAAAAATTAGAAAACTTCTCCACTGAGACTAGTTTGTCATCATTCTTCTTCTAATGATATTTCTCGCTCCTCGATTTCCTCCTTGACATTATTCTCGGTTATGGTGAATGGGTTTTTATGGTTTCTATGCTGGATGATCAATGATAATAGGATGGGGGAAGGAGTGTGGTCACTCATGGATTTACTCTTGGTTGAGGGACAACATTGGATAAATTTCGGACATTACAAATTTTATTGGAGGAAGAAGGTAGGGAACCAATGTTTGGTCAAATTGAGACTCTCCTGGGAGTGTGTCTAGCAAGCGATGGTGAGTGATTGAAGCCCCAAAAAATTAGGAAAGAAACATAAAATAAATAAAAAATTAAATAATGTAAATAATTAAACTAAAAAAACAAATAACTAAATTAGAAAATGAAATTATAATTCAAATTAAAATTTTCAACTATGTTAAAAAGGAAATAATATTAATTAAAATTTATTTAATAGATATATAAATTAATATTACAACTTTGGAACATAAAAGTTATTTTTAAAACATAATAATATATCTATAATCAGTTTTCTTATATTGATTAAATAATTTATTATTTAAAATAATTAATAAAATAAAATAATCAAATTAAAAGTAAAAATTACTATATACAACTGAAATCAAATAAAATCATTGTTCTTCGGTTGTTATTTCATTTTCTATAAAAATATATTTAATTTAGTAAAAAATAAAAAAACAATGAATTAAATTGCGTGCTAAATAATTATAAAAGTGATGAATGTAGAAGAAATGAAAAAAATAATTATAGAAAAAATTAATGAATTATAAGAATCAAAATTGACAAACTAGAATTTAATCAAAAAATAAAAGAATACAAAATTGAATTTTATAACTAAATGGATTAATTTGTTTTAAATTAATCAAAATTACTAAATTGATCCATAAATTACATATTTTAACAACATTTGACACTTCTAATAATTAAAATTAAAATTAATAATAGTTGATAATTAGTCCAAAAAATACCTTAATTTTATAATAATAAGTAATTCAAATATAGAAAAACGTGTAAAAGAGTATAAAAACATGACCACATAAATTCATAAATATGTATACATATTATATTTGATTGAAATTTAGTTATAATTAGGAAATAAAAAAAAATTATACTGTCATTTTACACTTCAAATTTATAGTTTCTTAAAAAATAATTTTTATTTCATTCTACGATAAACTGAAAATAATTAATTTTTACACTTTTATAAAATTTATTTGATAAAATAAATATCATTTTTCGACTCATAACTTAAATATTATATTGTGATTGTTTTTTATGAATTTTCTAAAAAGGTCCATATTTGGGACATAAAGTGAAAATAACATTATTATGAAATACCTCAACTCTTATGAATTTTTTTTACATGATTTAAAATTTTATTAACCTATATTCATGATAATAATATAGATTTTTTTTACATATTGGTTTATACATTTAAAAAAACATGATTAATAATTTTGAAAACTATGATTTTAACTATTTTAAAATCTATATTAATGATTTATATGTGTATTATATTTGATTTAATAATTTCCACTATTATAAATTGAATAAAGTAATATTGATTCTATATTTACAATTATGAGGTCTAATTTTAGTTTTAAATTAATTTTAAATTTGAGGAATAAAAATTTACCATGGTTAGAAAAATATTTATCGTAGTATAGGTAAAATAATATAACAGTTGAATGTTAAAAGATAAAATCCAAACTACAAAATAAATAAACCATTAAATAGGTGGTTGATGTTTTTGTAGAACATAATAATCCTTCCAAAATTTAATTATATTACATATTATTTATAATTAATGCAACCTAATTTTGTTTTATTTAAATATAAAATAATATTTATTTAATAACTAGAAACCTACCCTCCTCAATTATAAATACGACCCCAAACCACCCCTTTCTGCCTAGAAGAATTTAAGAACCTAAAATATCTTTCCAAATCTCTCCATCCCGATCTCATATCATCCTACATCTTCTTGTGTCACCCAATGACCAATTTCATGTTACATATATAGTCGTTCAAGGATGTGATTTTCAAGAGGTATATTTCTCAAACCACCTCCATTAATTTCCGTTATTATTATATCTTATACAAACCAAAATCATCCATAAAATCATAATAACTAAAATATCAGTTATATAATGTTATTTTATATTACAAATATAATATATCACATAAATCCATTTTCTCACCTACACTCATTTAAATGGAAAAAACCATTGTCCAAATTATAGTGGTTAATTACCTCCATGGATAATTATTCTTCATTATCCATTACAAACTTTATGGTGGGAAATATGAATTTAATAGTTATATAATATCTTATTATATGTTATATAACAAATATATATACTTAGTATTAAATAAAATAAACCTAGTTCTTGATGGTCTAAAAAAGATAAAATAAACTAAACATTTGTCTTTAGAATTATATAAAATGAGTCATCCTCATATCATAAAGTAAATAGATATTTGAAAAATGTTCGGACAAAAAGGGTCCTATATACACTGAGAGGGGGGGTGAATTGTGGTATGTATATTGAGTCTTAAATTCATCCTAACCCATAAGATCTTGACCTCTTTATCACAAGGGTCACTTTGTTTGCATTTCTGTATTTATTCTGGTTATTTAGTTTCTTCTTTATCTGATGATGGTTCTTTGGATGCAATAAGGGAAAGAAATCAGGAAGAAACACAGATTTTTACTTGGTCCCCCCTCACTGTCTAATTCCAAGGAGCATACAATGGCGATATTCCGTTGTACCGTTTCCACTAAAGCTCACTTAAATTAATCATTGGGATAGATCACTTCTATGCCTAGGATCACTGCGTTAATAATATTTAGGGTAATCTCACTACTTCCCAAATGGTCACTCCCTATTCCTATATCTCTGTTTCACTGCCAGTTTAAAGGATCACAATCTTCTTCTTCATTTTCCCACTACACTAGAAATGATCCACTCACAGTTTATGGACAATAAGTACCTTCATTATCTCTTTTAAATGCATCCTCGACTGTATTTAGATGGTCTATTGAATTCCCATATGCATCCACTAAATAAGACCCCTTTATTGTAGGTGTAATAGGAAACATCAAACATTCACCCAACCCTTGGGTGAATTTTGGTCTCTTTTAACTAGTGGGAAACCTATACCTTTGTTGTGGGAAAAAAACTTGTGCTCCAATTTTATACTTGCATGCCAAAGCTTTCATTCCACTACATGTGTGCCAATTCATGAACACCACTACTTTTGATCCACTTCATGTGTTCCACCACTTGGCGCCACTACTTGCGTGCACCAATACCTACATTCCACAATACATATTTACCATTGACTGTGTAACTCACTACTTGCATGCCACTCAGAACTTGCTTTCCATTTCAACTTGTACAATCAGAGGTCCGATTTTTACTAAGTGATGATCTTTATTCTAAATGAGGATGGGTATCCCTATATTTATAGGTATTTTGGGGACCCAGCTTGTGAGGTTCACCATTCACCTTGTGCACCACTTTGTGACTTTTGTATCGCTCCATAACATGAACTCCCCTTCTTGACATGTGCGCCTATTGATGACTTGTGTGCCGCTTGTTAACTTTTTCACCCCTTTCTTTCAATTTTCATATTTTGGGATGATGAAAATGAAATATGACTTATTCATCAATTCTTAACATGTGTTCCATTTCTTAACCTTCATTCCACTTAATTACTTGGGCGCCGCTTCTTCACTTTCCCTCCACATCTTAAATTACATGCAACTTTCCATCCTTTGTCATATTTTTATGTGATGATCATGAAAATTTATTTGTATTCCCCTTCAAGACATGAACACAACATTAGTACTTGTGTGCCGCTTTATGACATGTGTGCCACCTAATGACTTGCATGCCAATTATTCACATGTGTGACACTTTCCTTCCTTTGTCATATTTTGATGTCTAATTTTTAAATATGCATGGCACACAATATTCGAATCGCCCACTTTGTCGACAAAAATAATCACCTAAAACATTCTTCAATGATACCTTGAGGGATTTATTGTCAACAATATCCCCATTTTGGATTGTTGACAACACTTTTATAATTTGATGCATTTCTAAATATTCTTCCATCAGTAACCACCATTGGCCTCTTGTGACTCAGATTGCGATAAAATATTTACTCAACACATACTCTATGCCCACATGATCTATCTTATTGATGGGAAAATAGACTATATAGAAAAGGTCCTCAGTTAATCACTTCTTTCCTGACATCAATTCTTGAAATCTATCCTTTTCTTTCATCACAAACCTCAGCTATCGTGATATATCATCTTTGACAAATCACTTCATGCTACGTCATATTTAACACTCCTACTCTTCTGTTTCATAGGTAATTATTCTATACAAGATAATATCTAGATGATCACATCATACCCCACACACCCAGAACATGGTACTTCCCATATCATCATCTTCACATATCTCGATAAACTCCCCCTATCTCGATGCACCACCTGTCAGCTTCTCCCCATGTCTTTTAAAAAGAATTTGTCTCCATTAATTTTCCACTATTTTTCCCATTTAAGAGACAACATTTCTCTCCATTTTTTAACTAACCCAAGTGTCACTACTTATTGATCTACAATACAGTAGAGGGCACAAATTAGTATAATAAGAAAACACACCACATCTCGGGGAGAGGGGGAATTCAACATTCACACCCATTAAAGTGTAGGGAGTCGATTGAACTCAAAAAGCTAAGAGATGCCTATTGAATGCTTCCTTGGGTAAGACCTTCATCAAAATATCTACATCCTTTAGCTCTATAGGCACATATTCCAATGTCACTAGACTTTTCTCTACCTTCTACATAATAAAATTTTATTTGATTTCAGTTTTCTCAGTCCTAACATTATGGAAGGTATTTTTTCTAATATTTATAGGACTTGAGTTATCACACTGAATTTTGAAAAGATATATCATAGTCATGATCATGTCATCAATCTACTATATCATCCACAGTAACTACATTCATGCTTGTGTGGCTAAAATATACCCAGCTCTTGTGGTGATCAAATATATGCAATATTGTATCATGCTCAACATATAAATACATAGTCTATCATTATAAAAATTACCCACAGATGATTTCTTCATATCGTCTACTGAGCCATCCCAATATGCATTTCTATATTTCAAAAGCTCTAGTTGAGATTGGTCACTATACATTAAGACGAAATAAAATGCTCCCTTGATATAAATTTTTTTCTATATTCACTACAAGAATGTGGATTTTGTTGTTATTACATTGATATATCATAGCTTTCCATGTGGGAAATATAATGTCAGGCCTGGTCGTGGTCATGTACAGTACGCTTGGAAATAATTTCTTGTATTTTGTGATATTAATTGACTTTAAAACATCATAGCTTTAATGTTTTGTCCTAGTAGAAACAATAGTTTTAACCTCCTATAAGTTTTACATTCCAAATATTCACAAAACCACCATGGAATATTTGGATTGATAAATGAATGTGTCATTCATTCTTTGTTTCACCTATAAACCATCAAAAAAGTCTGCTCAATAATCATTGAGATTTCAGACTCACTTTTCAAGAATTCTAAAAACTACTTATACTGATATTCACCTGATCAAATAAATATTACATCATTTATAATTACTATCACTGTAATCCATTGATTACTATTTTTTCACATATAAATTGTAATCAACTTCACCAAACTGAAAAACAAGCTACATCAAAAACTGATCAAGCCTTGAATACCATGCTCTTGGTGTCTACTGCAATCCATATAAATCCTTCTTTAGCTAAAATAAATTTTTCTCATATTCATATGTTTTCCACTATTCATCCTTGATATCTTCTTTTGAATCACTATTCTCTACTTCAACTCACCTTGTGTTTCGTACCACCTCATTTCTACCATAATGAAAATGTTCACTATTCTATTAAATATTTTGGTCATTCTCTACTATAGTGACATCATTTCCCTCAACTAATTTTTTAGCCTCATGTTGAAGAATTTTTTCCATTATCTCACAACATCTTGATATACTGAAAATAGTTAGCTGATACCATGTTCTTAGAATAAAACAAACAATAATGAAGTATAAGATTGTCACTGCTCATTCCCCATTCAGTATTCTTAAACATAGACTCTCATCATTTCAATACCATTGAGATATTTCATTTAATTAGATGATAGAATCCTCCCAATATGATATACCCCCTAGTAATTATCCATCAACAGAACCTATAAGCCTACTCAGTTTGGACTCATTGTAAGAAATATGAGATAATGTTTATATAAACACAATTGTATATTTTGCTCAATTACATCCACCCACCTCAAGTAGCCATAAAATGTTAAATAATTTTATGTAATTATTCTTGATTTATTCTTCAACTCTGGTAACTAGCTTGAATTATGAAACATTCTAGGGAACATTACATCACAGCATTACATCTTTTTATGCTACTTCCCCTTTGAACGTATCTCTCCAAAAACCAAATACAATTGAATATAAGTTAGCATCATTTAAAAAATAGAGTAAGGGGATCTTATATAATCCTTAAGAAAATATTGTGTTTGATCTTGATGGGTCAACCCTTTGATTCATTTTTTCAATACATCACACTGTTTCTTTGCCTGCTCCAACTACCTAGCCCACATCAAATTTTCTGGCTATATGACTATGAATTTTTTATCCACATTCTGGGTCTTCATTTGATATTTAGATTCTAGATGCTTGTCCTTTTTTACAATTTTGATATGAGTTCTATTAGGATAATTTTTTTTCAATGACGCTCCACTAATATTCCATTTTTCATTATTTTTCCTCAGAGTTGGAATCTCCATACTAATCGTCTGCTCTTGCTTCTTCATCCATTGGTGATCTTTTTCTATTGCCTTTACTTTTCACTATGTATAATAGCATGCAAATTTTCTAAGAAAATATTTAGTGACTTTTATTTTATCATTGTTTGAGTCACACCCCATTTTATTATTGTGGTTGAGTCCTCTGCTAACGTTACACTCTTATTTATTACACATGGGGAATCTACTCCCTTTTTTTCCAAACTATCCATATCCACTCAAAGGGAGATTCTACGAGTGTAACAGAAGGGGTGTTTCATACAAATTTCATTGACCGCCTACTGATTCACATATAACAGTAAACCTATTTTTTAGTTTATAATGTTGTCTTATAGTATAGGCTTTTTCATTGTACACTTACTTTTCTTGGGATCTCTTTCTGGGTTTCTTTTCTTCCCCTATTTTCTTATAGTTACAATATATTTCCAATTTCTCATGATTAGAACATATGAAACTTCTTCCATTTAAGGCATACCTTATTTCATCATTTATAATCCGAGATTTTTATTCTTCTTATGTTCTTCTTGTGACATTTCTCTTGGGATTCCTGATACAAACTCATGGTGTGTCCCTTTCTTACACAATAGAATAACTTCATAGATACTTTCTTATGAGAGACTCTTCTTTTTTACATCCTAGGTTGAATCTTCTTATTCTCAAATTCATAAATTTTTTTATCTTAATATCATAAAATATAGTTAAAATCCAATAAAAAATCATTATGTGTGTCCATGAATCCCAAATAAATAGCACATGTTGTCATTAATTCTTGTAAATGTCATCTTATGTGTATCTCTAGTTCCGACATGATTTTTTTTTCATTTCGATAACTCTTCACGGTTCTCATTCTATCATGCACGGTAGGGGATTCATCAAATCATTAAAAAATGATTTCCAAACTATATGGTTTTTGAGATGAGAAAATATGCTATTTTTCCTCTTCAAAAATAGCATTTTTTTTATTTATCATCACTGGTTGAAGGATAGTCAAATAGTATGTGTAAGGCATCCTTCATTTTATGCATTATTTTGGTAATGGATTTCTCCCATTATTTATTCACTAACTCTAGCTCTTATTTCATGTCTTGAATTATCATATCCCTTTCTTAAAGTTGATCATTCAGTTCTCTCTAGATATTTTTCTTTTTACTCATCAGATACTCTAACTCATGTGTGATATTATACACTATGTCACATTTCTCAATTGCATTTAATTTTTTATGAGCAATAGAATAAGTATATAATGAACACTCTGGTTGTATTAATTGATAATTTTGAACTAGTTTGGTTAGCTGTGCTGTAAGATCATAATTCATGGATTTCAAAATTTGAATGTTATCTGAGTTCATATTCATTCCCTTATCATCACCATTTCATTTATCTCTCTTTGAAGACATATCATGCTATTCATCGTCATGTGAATCATTCTTCTCCCTCGGGTCAGTATCCAGATCAATAAAACATTGATTTATGCATCATAGCTTGATGACCTCGATTTCTAGTACTTTGATCAAGATATCTTTAGATTTAACTTCCTCATCAAATTTCTAATCCAATTCCTTTGTCATGTTGACATCATCTTCTGGTGTTCATCTTGAAACTTATTCATCATCAGTAGTTCCATCATCACTTTAAAAATTCATGTACTTCACTCATTCATAAAAAATTATTTATCTAATATATCTTTTCACTATTTGATTCATCCAAGCCTTCCTTCAGTAGCATGTTTTATTCTTTTAGTTGAATCACACATTTTCCATAAACACTTGCACACTAATGAATACCATCTAACTTTTGATTCTTCTTTGATGTTTTTCACTTTTCTGTGGCACACCATGATAAGAGTGGATTGAATCATTAATCACAAAAATTGACTATACAATGTCTGAGAAAACAAATAATATAAAATAAACATTCCCTATGTTAACAATGGGTAGGACCAAGAGGGGCCAATATACACTGATTAGGGGGTGAATTGGGGAATGTATATTCCTTTCTAAATTTTTTCTACCCCACTAGATCATGGCCACATTATCACAGCGGTCTCTTTTTTCACTTCTGTTTTTATTATGATCACTTATTTTATTCTTTATCAAATTATGATGCTTTGGATGAAATGCTGGAAAGCAAGCAAGAAGACACAAAAAAATTTATTTGGTTATCCCTCACTAGGCTATGTCCAAGGAGAATACAATAGAGATATGCCATTATACCAAATCCGCAAATTCTCAATAAAAATAATGTTTGGGCTATATCACTTCTATGCCTAGGCTCACTGACTTTAAAATGTTTAGGGTTAGCTCACTACTTCCCCTAGGGTCACTCCATATTCCTTTCTCTCTGGATCATTGTCGGTAGAATGTAACACCTTCTTCCTCCTCATTTGGGCACTGATCTAGAAAGGTTCTACTCATAGATTATAGAATTATAGGTCCCTTAATTATCCAATTGGAATGCATCCTCCACTGAAAGTAGATGCTATATTGATGTCTAATTTTCATCCAATGATGAATACCCTTTTATAGTAGGGGTATTGAGAAACTTCCATCCTACTTGTAACCCTAGGGTGTCTTGTGTTCCCATTTAACTGGTGGAAACCCTCTTCCATTTTGTGGGAAATCCAATATGCATGCCAATTTTATACATGTGTGCCACTGCTTTCACTCCACTGATTTCACACCACTCTTTGCGCACAACTTGTTGTGAACCACTACTTGTGAACTACTACATGTTCTCCACTCTTTGTGTGCCAATACGTGCACGCCATAATACTTGCACTCCACAATACTTGTGCATGACTAACTATGCAACTCACTACTTGTGCGCCACTCAAAACGTGGGCCCAAATTCTTCTTGCACAATCGGAGCTTATATTTTTTCTAACTACTGAGCTTCATTCCAAATCAATATGGGCAACCCTCTAATTATGGGCATTTTGGGGACCCTGTGCATGAGGATCACCACTCACCTAGAGTGCCACTTCGTGTCATGTGTGTAACTCAATAACTTGCACTCCCCTTCTTGACAAGCATGCCCATTGATGAATTGTATGCCACTTGTTAACATGTAAACTCCTTTATTTCCCTTTTCATAAAATGGTCTGATTAAATTGAAATATGACTTGCGCTCCCCTTCTTCACTAGCATACCAATTCTTAACATGCATGACACATAATGACATGTGTGCCGCTTTATCACTTGCACTCCATTTCATGACATGTGCACCACTTTATTTCCTTTGTCATTTTTTGATGTGATGATCTTGAAATATTACACGAACACACTTTCAAAACATGCGCTCCCATTTATGAAATGTGCACTACTTCATGAATTGCACGCCACTTTATGACTTGTGTGTCAATTATTCACCTATTGGCCAATTTCATTCCTCTGTAATATTTTGATGTATGAATTTAAAATATGTAGGGTGGAAAATATTCCCATCGGACGCTTTGTCAACAAACACAATCACTTACAAAATTCATCAATGATACCTTGAGATACTTTTTCCCAACAATAACATTTAAAAATATGGATGTCAAACAATTCCATTCCATTTCATATATAGTTGTTTATTTCACATTGAAATGAAAAACCATAATTGTAAACAATAAAACCAATAATGAAAACCGTGAAACGAACACACCCAAAACAATAAAAATAATGAAATATTATTAACAAGTGGGTAGTATGATGTAATAAATGTATCATATAAGTTATTATAAATGTTATTATAGTCAATAAAATTACTAAGAATATTATTTAAAACTTAATAAAGGTTGTTAATATTTAAAAAAATAACGAGAAGTGTGTGTTAATGGTCTCCCATCTAACTTTCAATTCTGTGATAGTTAAGTATTATTCAATAATTATTTATTATGTGTAGTGAATATAAAATAATTTAGAATATGATTTTGATTATGAAATCTAGTGGGGAGATTAGAGATTTGTTATTAAGCATACAAAAGAAAGATGTCGTTTTGAGGAATCCATCCACTTATTTTTAATATTGAATTTTATTTGGAATAATGTTTTATATCTCTATCATGATGATATAGATTGTTTCAAATTATGATATACATGTGAAGGTAGAGGGGTGTATGGAAATAAATGATCTTCAGATTTTAAGAATGTTTTATAGATTTAGAATCTAATTAAATTTTTTTGAAATTTTTATAATAATATATGTTTTTATTTTGATAATTTATTAACATATTTTAGTTGATCTAAAAGGATTACAAATGATTCAACAATTCCTGGATATCATTTGATGAATAAATAGAATAACTACTCTAATGTTGGAGCTGGTAAATAAAGAAATGAAATTTTTTATGTGCAAATGATAATGAATCTATATTTAAGAGAGTTTGTTAGTAGGTATGTATATTTATCAATAGTAAAATATTAATGAAAAAATATAAGACATTTTTCCTACCCATAAATAATTTTAATGTGTATGATATGCATACAAGTTTTTATGAATTTTCATAAATATTAGAGTTCTCTTATGTGAATGATACTTTAGAGTTATGTATGTTTTACAAGTTTTCAACTTTTAAAAAAAATGTTGAACGCATATGAAATTGTGTAAAATGTATGATATTCAAAATAACATATGAATTTCGAGTTATAGAATATTTTAAGATTATGATGTATATATAAATAATTTTTTATAAATTATTTGACATTATCACTCAATGAATGAATTTTATGTCGACCATATGAATTTTAGTATCTACTTATTGAATGATCTCAAATCGTTATTTATTCCATTAATGTCATAAAAAATGTCTTTGTGAAACTAATATAACTTAATAGTAAAATGTATTGGAATTAGTGACAAATAATTCTCATTTTAACTTAATAGGTAATTAATGTATAATTAATTATTTTTTGGGAAATCCTAAAACATCAACATATCATATAAAATTAAATTTCATATCAAATAATAAAAATGAAGATATTTCAATAAATTTAAATTTTAATGAATAAAATTATGATGATGATGAACGAGACGATGTAAAATTCATTGAATTATTAATAATACATGAGAACCATTCTATATATTAATATGAAATTTCTGATATGAGATTTAATGAGTTTATGTGTCTCTATCATAAAAAATATTTTGTTATATTATTTATGATGATGAAAATATGTATAGAAATAATATATATAGTGGAAAATATTCTTATGACCATGATGAATTTTTAATGTTGTAGAATTCACTGAGGTACTTGGTGTAAAATATGATAAATTCTCAGTCCACTGATCTATTGTTAAATGGATCTTGAAAATCCTCTCATCCAATACAAAGAAATTTATGAGAGAAAAAATAAAGGGAAGTAGTACCCACATTACTCTAGTAACCTAATTCCAGTGTATATATAAATAAAATGGAATAATATATAATAGATAGCAAACTAAACGATCGAACAGGTAAGAAGTATTAGGAGAAAGGATATATACATTAATCAAACCTTATATTTGAAAACACAAAATAAGACATAAAATTAAAACGAGGACTATATTTTTTATTATTAAGTATCGGTAAAATAAGTAATTACTCACTTATTTATGTATATGGTAAAGTATAAAAAATGAGTGGTTCAAAATATTAATGTGGGTAAGTATATAATAAAACATCATAGAATTAATACAACCTAAATAATATGGCAGAGATAAAAAAACATCCCTTATTCAATGTAATTAATATCATTAAATGTGAATATATATATATATGGATGATATGACATAATTATTAATCAAATTTATAAATATAACTATTCTCAAAGTTATTTAATGCATTATTTTGATAATTTTAAACTTATATTCATGGAATCATGAAAATGCATCAAACTAAATTGGCATGGATTATGAAAAGTACAAATATAATTTGCCTAATTATACATACTAGTGAATTGAGGGGATATAACAAGAAAATAAAATCTTATTATATTCCCAAAAAAACATAATAATAAAAGAAATTTAAAAAATAAAATTCCTAATCAATATCAACAATTTTATTGAAAAATTGCTTATTATTTTAAATATTTTCTATAATAAATATGTATATAAAAATAATTAAAATCCAACAAGTGTATTATGGTTGATTATGTCCCTAGATAATATAATAACTAATATATTTCTAACCATTAAATGATTTTTATATAGATAATTTTTTTAAATATGACTAGGACATTTCTTGATAAAAATATCCATTAAATTTTTAATTAACTAATTTGAAATAAAAATATAATTATTGAATATTAGGGAAAAAATTATATAGTAGCACTGAATATTTTAATTTGTGTTTCATTAATACGAATATTCAACATAGTGGGAAATGTAATTCATTCAATAATCATTAGAACAATGACACTATTCCAAATTTTGGTAAAATTTCAAAAGTGCATCTTTTAGAAAATGAAAATAAGATTAAATTTAAACCCATGTAAGGAATTAAAATATTGAATAAAATTATTTTTAACAATGTTTGGTTGAATATTATTAATATAATTAGGAAAATTATATTAACAATGTGCAAGAGGAGAAATATTTTTTACGTAAATGAGAAATATGGTTATTTTTTATTATAAACATTTTCTCAATTGATTTAATTTCCAAAAATTGAAAATTTAATTTTTTTAATTAATTTTTATAATATAACTATACATGAATATTTTTTTTATCTTTTAGATATAGTTCATATAATTTCATAATAAGATATTTATGTATAAACAATCTTCTTTAAAATTGAGATTGTAACATAAAATCCTTAAATTAGGTATGACATTCATCATAATTGATTTTATCCACCTTTAAATTAAATATATGTTTATTATAAATCAGTAATAAGATCATATTCAGAAAAATTGTACCTTAAATGGATTACTTATTAAATCATTACACACATTCATAAATAATATTTCAGTATCATAATCATTTCATTGTTAATAGCATCGCATTTCATTTATGTTTTGATATAGAAGTTCCGCTCCATTCATTATAATCATGGTTCCACTATATAAAATATTTAATCCATGATATAAATATCATAAATATATATTATGTATATATTTATAAAAATTAATGAAAGGAATATATAGAAAAATGAACTACACCATTCCTGGAGATGGTAGTCCGTATATATGCATGAATTATATTTTAATTTTTTAATGATAATAAGGAAAGAATAATAAATAGTATTTTGTCATTATATAATCCAATTTATACAATTATAACATATATATTAATAAAATTAATCAATATATCCATAAATGTGATTATTTAAAGGATAATGAACCATATTTTTGCATAGAGGTTGTAGTACACAGGTCGTCATGAGTAATAATCTTAATTTCCCATTGGATAGAAAAAAAGAGTAAAATGGTTTTTAATAATCAAAATGATACATAATTATATTTATTATATTGAAATAATATTTTATTATGTATATAAAGTATAATGGATATTGAATTTGAAAGAAAAACTGAATGAATCAGGTATGACTATAATATTTTCTTTGAGATAACTCTATGGGTTTATAGATTATGCCTTCATAATATTGTGTTAGGGTTAGAAAGGATCTTCAACACAAAAATTAAGGCAGTTATAATTATTTTTAGAAGGTATTTTTGGATCATGAAAACTCAATGTGTGTTAATATTAGGGAATAAGAGGTTTTATTTACATGAGTTGGGAGGAACACATGTTGAATTACATAAAAATTTTAAATAAGATATTGTTGTATTCTTGTGAATGTAATAACACCAACACTAGTATCCAAGATCAGGTTTATACATTGTTACATTAGAATAGATAAATAGTGTCAACCCCTAAAGGAGAAATCAGTTAATATGTTTTTGAGAATGAGATACATACATGATTCACATTTAACATTGGGTAAATAAAAAATATAACACATAACCAAATAAAATGAACAACAACATCGAAAACTCATTCCAAGAAATCTTTTTCATACCCCTGTAAACGAAAAAAATATGGGTTTTCTTAAATAATAAGTACTTTTCATGTATTATAGAATCTATTTGAAATAAATAATAATAATCAACATGTAAAGATTATAAATTTTTAACACATATTTTATATTAATAACATAACTATTATGAAAATATAAGGCACAATCAATGTGGAAAGAAAGATGACTGAAACAACATTCCATTAAATTAATAACTTTGAATGAAATGAATCATCAGATAATTTCACAGTGAAAATATAATTTATAATAGTAACAATAGAATTATAACTGAAAGAAAATTTCAATTATTGGATATCATATATCTAGTACATTAAAAACTCTACTATCTAGATTTATCCTAAACTAAAGATAAAACTACCAGTAAAAACCAATTTAGTTTTGGAAAATATATCTTTTCATATGATAACCATCAATGCATCAATAGGATATAAATTATCACAAAAGAACAAATCACTACATTTCAAAATAATTCATAATCTATTTATTAAACAATTTATTTCATGAATCAATTTTCCACTTCATCAAATATCTGTATTGATTAAAAGATACATATTTTTCCAATACTTCCCCATTAATAAAATAATATTCAAACTATTCCATATGTGTAAATAATGGTAAAAAATTTAATAAATTTTCATATACATTATAAAAATATATTTATATATATAACATAAATGTGGTGAGTAATGATAAATGATCACAAGAAAGTTATTGTTTCATGACAAAGTTGAAAATCTAAAGAAAATGTGATATTCTGTAACAACATTCACCACAAGGTAATTTTCAATTCCAATCCCCTTGAATGAAATAACTAAAATAAAAACATAAAATACTAGGAATTATTATTTAATATCAATATTACATTTCAAATGGGTATCATATTCACAATATAAATTCGAATAGGACTATAATAACATTTAAGTCTCACTGGAATATAAATTTTGATGAAATACATAACCCCGTGGTAAAATTCAGGTCAAATCCAGTTGGATTAAGTAATTAATATAGAAACTAAAAATAAAATTAATTATAAATTATTCCTGATATCTCCTATAAAATAGGTTTTATATACACCATAAAATATATATTGGTGTATAACATAAAAATCTTCCTCAATGAATAGAAATTGGTACAGAATCCCTTACCTTTGGTTAACTGTTATTTAAAAAAATATTATATCAGTTTTAAAAATGTCTGTAAAATATACCATATCTATATTAACATTAAAAATGTCATATATTACCCTTTTATAACATCTTATAACCCATTCATTAATCATATTCAGTTATTTTTATTTTTTCTACTGTTCATTGCTTTTTTATCAGTCGTTCTTTATCATTAAAGTTCGTATAATTTTCCATATTATATAGTTAAATCATATCCACAATAATAATCATGAAACAATTAACATATTTAGATATCAATTATAATATTTAGGCTAATAATTAATATTTTTTTTGTGAAATGATGTATTTTATTATCCTAAAGGTGATAGGATGTACAAACGCATGTGAAATAATAACAATTTCAAATTATAATTTTTGAAAGATGGTATGAAATATTTTATATATCCATAATAGTAATTATATAATATATACCATATTATTTTTTTTAAAATATACATATATATATCATTAATGATGTGTGGTGATGAAAATAGAGTCCCTTCATTTTGTGAAGGTGGTCGTCCACATATGCACAAATGATGTTATCATGATTCATCAAGTAAAAAGTTACAAAATAAAATATTAGATTTTATATTTCATTAATTATAAATATATAATTTATATCAAATATTATGCAATAAAATAATCCTTATCTCCTTTATATATATAGTTAGTGAAAGATGAATCACATTTCTTCTCAAGAAGGTAGACCATCGTACACCTAAGTGATGTTATATTATATCATACAAAATGGAAGGAAAAAAAGATATATATGATATAATAACATGAGAGGTATCAATATGTTATGAATTTAATTTATAAACATTATATACATGATAATATCTAACTTTGATAGGTGGTAATTGAAAAATTAATGACATCATATACTAGAGAATAGTTCTCCATCCACACATATGATGATATTTAGCCCATTTCAATAAATTGGTGGTCGGTTTAGTAAATTAATTTTTTTTAAACATAAATATATTTTATTTTCATAAGTTATTTAATCATCAATTTTTATAATAATTTAAGGAGTCAGTGAAAGAAATAAAAAAATTAGCATTGATGAATGTTAGATCTTCTTCATGTATCCACTATAGGGATGAACCAAATCCTAATTCCGTTACATTTATATCATAATTAAGTCTTCTATGATGAGGGTAAATAATTTTTCAATTTATTTTGTAGAACCAGGGGTGAACCAATGATGATTAAGGGTGTCAAAAAGAGAGGAGTGGGGTGTCCATTAATATAAGGGGTGAGTGACACAGTTGTATTTTTAAAAAATAACCTTATGTACCCCCATTTTTCAGACTCCAAAAGGTTAAAAATGTTGTATTATAGAGAAATATAATCTATAAGGTCTTAATATAGACATAAAATAGATTTTATACATGTTTTTTGGTCATTTTATCAATTATTTTATATATAAACCCCCTAAAACCCCATTTTTACATTAACAATGGTAAATAATATTTACAATTTTCACTATTCATTTTGGTCAAAAATTAACTAGGCTTTATTGACACACATATATTTCTCTTACTCCTAATATGGGGTAATTTTATATAAATTAAATTCCAATAAGAAGAAAAAATAAATGTAAAATTGACCTCGGTAACGTAATGATAAAAAGTGTTTCTAAAGAGAAATATATTCCAACGTTTACAATGTTTTTATGTAATAAAAATATAAAAATTACAACATTGACATAAATTTCATGAATTGATATATAATTGAAATAATTTTAATTTAAAATAATTTCAAAATAAAATTTATAATTATAAATTATTTAAACAAAAAACATAGTTTTCAAATGTAATTCAGAATTTTCCATATATTTGAAAAATTGATTCTTTCAAGAAAAACAAAAAAATTGAACCTAATATAATTTGTAATAATTTAGTTTTAAAATTATTTTATATTTTTTCAAATAAATTTTCAGAAAATAATTTAAATTAAATTTAACATATATTGGCCAAGTCAGACTGAACCCAATTTTTTAAAAAATACAGTTTTTGAAAACATTTTTCTTATTTAAAATGATTCTTTTTTAATTATAAAAAATAGATATCCAATGAATTTAATTTTACATTTTTAAATAATATAATTTTAATAATATTCCAATTATTCTTCATGAACCTTAATGTAATGGCTATGTTAAAATGATATACTATATTACAGTTCATTTATACTATAAGATGAATGTTTCATAATTTATTAAATAAAATGAAATTATTTCAGAATTTTCTGTCGTTACATTCTCTCCGTAATAAGTAAATTTTCTCATTATCATTTAGTATTATTTTTGGTAATATAGGGTTTTAAATTTTATTATACCTTTATTGAAAGACCACATTATAATAATGGTTAAAAAGTATTCCTCTTAATAAAAAGGGGAAGTTCAATGGTAACATAGAATAACACATAAATAGGTTTTACAATAGGATAAAATATGTAGGATGTGAAAAAATGGACATATGTGAGGAAAATAATTCACAAATACTGATGGAAACTGATAGAGAGCATGGTACAGAGGAAATAAATTCCCACAAATATGTAAACAAGTTATTTGAAATGGTCCCCAATGTCATCATGAATGATAATAATATGAAAAATTTTATATTTTAATATCCCTTTACTAGAATTGATGAAATATATCAATATCTATGAATATAGTAAAATATAATTAAATGATATTTTTTTCATTGGCACAATTTTATCCTTTGGTCTTTCTTATATCAATTTCCACTTAATCACTAACTGAAATAAATGATTTTCAAAAAATAATTTTTTTTTCTTGATGAATTAAAATTCAATTTTCATAGATTATAATATCCATAATATAAGTTAATTTATTTCATCAATATCTTTTTGTTAATATAAAAAAAATTAGTACATGTTATCTAATGTGAATAAATCTTCAAATTGTGATGCAATACATTAATATATAACCCATCAACCAATGATTAACAAAAAACTATTTCATAAATTGTTATTCTTATAAACCATAAAAAATATAAAGATCCAAAAACATATAAATAATTTCACAAAATTTTCAAATAGAATTTTTCATTAATCTAGAAAAACAATATTAAGTATATATTAATTGTCATATACCAATCTTGGGAATAACTTCATCATGTATTGTTATGAGAAATGTTAATAACCAAGATATTACGAAAACCATTAATAAAAAATGAACACATTATTATTCCATAAATTAAACAATGATTATTGGATATATTATTAAAATAAAAAATGTGAATCAACATAAGTGATATTATAAACTTCTTTTTCAAGAAATCATTAATTAGTTAAAATCTAGTCAGATCTATCCAATTTACATTATCTGTATTCATCATCTATTTATCCCAACATAGTTATCTCAACATTCATAAAATACGAAGGGTCATATTTCATTCAATCATGTGTTTTAAAAGAATATACACCTTCCACTGGATCATTTTTCCTAGAACTATTCAAAAAATTCTTTGAAATCCATTTATAAATAGTACTATAGTAATTTATTATAAGTTAAATTATTATAGTAATTGGAATATACTCTATAAAATACATTTTCAAAAAATTCCTTTGATCCTAATACATAATAAAATTAATCATTCCACTTTGGTTGTGTCAATATAATTTTCTCGACCTTGATCCCTTAGCTTTTTTAAGGTATATTCCTTTAATGATGGGGTAATTCATTTATATAGTTCCACATATCGTTACCATGAAAACATTTAAAATAGTAGTTTCATTCATTCAATTATAATAACAATGATAGTGGACTTTCTCTCTAAACTTTTAGAATACTTCAATTCCATTTAATGAATGTACTAGGGTATTTCTTTATATAATTACCACATGTGGGAAAATACAACTTTTCATTGTTCCCTTTATTTTTTTTCCACCATGTTCTTATAATTATTCCCTTTAAATCCATAAGTATTGGTGACTTTTTTATTTGTCTTGATAGAACATCAATATATTTAATAGAATGATGAAATAAGTTTAAAGGTAAGTTCCCTTCAAATTCATGGATTAAGAAGATCAATGAACTGATCAATCTTGCCTATATGTTTTTATGTAATCCATATCAAACATAACTAACTTTGTAAATTTATATTAACAATCCCCAAAAAAATTTCAATACATATTCTTTAATTTAATGATATTTCTCTTTGTCTCAGTTAGTTTATTGCTGGGAGAATATTTTTTGAATATTATATCGTCAAAATATTTCATTTCCCAAATTTATATATCATATTCCAATATAATATTATGAATCATCCACCATCATTTATCATCACATCCTTTTCGAAAATACATTCTATGTTTAAACTTTTACTTTTCACTACAACCTAAGGTGATAAATATCCTTTCCAGAGGTTTAATCCACTGGTCATCAAGTAATGGATTTAAAGTCCCACTAAATGACTGGGTCTTCTATCACATAAATCTATACAAAATAGGCATATATCACTATGGAATATTATTAATAATCTATTAAAGTTAATTTCAATTACATGATTATTCTTCCCTAATATAGCCATAATTTTCTAATTCTAATAAAAATTATTATTAGATTTCAAAAAATGGAATTATCTTCCGTCTCCTTGGGTATTCATTCTATTCTTCGATAGTGGTTTCTTTACTAAAAAATGCCATATAATATTTTATCTAAAAAATATGATTTTTAATTAATAATTTAAAATTATAAATATGGTTTGGAATATATATATATATATATTTTAAATATGTATTATTAATCAAAGAATTAAAAAAGTGGTTTCTTTAGGGATACATATATCTTCAAAAGCAATATATTGGGTTGTAAAGAAAATGTGAATAATCCTAATAATGTCCCTAAAAAGTGTCAAACTATGTGTGTCATAAAGCCCATTTTCATGCACTGGGTGATGATAATTTCTTTCCCAATGCACCCTTTTTAGTGTTATTATCCCAAAAGCCACTATTCCAAAATAATTCATACTTGTATTATCTAGGAAAGGTTTTATTTATAAAAAATCACATAATCACATTCTTAAAAAAACATTAGGATGTTATTTATTATTTATCCACAATGTCAATAATTGGGGTTTCCCACTAATATATGTTTTCTTTAATGTAGTTTCCTTTTTTTCTACTAAACCTCATCTGATACCTAATATAGTGACCCCAGCTCCAATATCCCGATGTTTGTGACTTCAACATTTATTAATATATATCCAAGGTATCAAATATAGAATGACCAATAAGTTTAACAGAATTAGAGAACCATATACACCCATTATACTGATTTTCCATTTTGAAAATAAAACAAAACAGAATAGATAAACAATCCAATACACTAGATCCTTGAAAACTCATTTAAATAATTATTGATATGATATTGGGGAAAGAAACAAAATAAGTTTGATCTCAAATGAATTGTATTGTTTAAGTATATTTGAAGCTACCATGAATAAATTATCATAATCAACATGTAAAGGTATCTAACTAAACACACATTCCTCTTAAATAACTTGATTATTATGATAAGTTAAGGAATAATAAATATAAAATGTTAATAAATAAACACCCATTCTATTGAATTAAAAAATGACAATGAAATTAATATAGAGATAATATAATAGAGTAAATATCATGGATAACAATAATAAAGGAATTCTAAATTAAAGAAATTCATAATTATAAGATGTTATGTCTCAGGAACATGAAAACCTGTACATTCAAGATCTAAGTTCATATCTATTTAAACTACTGATAGAAACCCATTTTTTGGCCAACTAATTAGTCTCAATAGTTATATCAATGCATCAAGAGGATTTATAAAACATCATCCCATTCCATCAATGAATTTCTAAATAAACTCTCATATATCGAATAATTGATTTACTTTAAGATTCAGTGTTCCTTATAATAAAACATATATATTAAAAAAATTGATATATTTATCAATGTATCCCACGTTAATCAAGTATCATTCAATGTATAAAACATATCAAAATAATTTTGTATAGTTTAAGAAATAATCATATCCATAATATATGAATGTGGTTATTTAATATAAATTTAATTAACAATAAAATATGAGAACAATGGAGTGATTTTTTTAATGAAAGTTTACAATGAAAAAACAAATTGTGAAGTTGAAAAAAATTCCCCCACTTGGTAATTTTCAATTCAAATTCCCTTTGATGCAATAATTAAATTCAAAACATAAAAGAAATAAATTTATAATGAATCATGACATTAAATATCAAAGGGGATGTAAATACACCATATAAAAGTGAATTAGTTCAAAATAACAAATAATTCTAAATGGAATGTAAATTGAGATGAAATCCCTTACCGCTTAGTAATATTAAATTCAAACACATAAGGATGAAAATATAAAAATGGATAAGTAAATAGTAATTAATTAGGTATTATTCCTAAAATTACAAGTTAAATGTGTTTTATATACAGTATAAAAAATAATTTGGGGCATAGTGTGCATAATTTTCCTCAATGAAGGGAAATTGAGATTAAATTCCATACCTCATGATTAATTTTTGATGAACATGTTTATACCCCAAGTAATGTGGATTTAAAAATTATAATTAACTTACTCCATAACTATATTAATATTTATAATATCATATGTTGTCCTTATAAAACAAATTCTCATCTGTTCGTTTATAATGTTTAATTATTTTCATTGTTCTGAGTGTTAATTACCTTGTCGTCTCTGTCATTCGTTTTTATGAATGTTCTTTTTCTAATGTTTTATAGTTTTATAATATTCAGAATAATAATGATGACATAATTATCAATTTTTTGAAATGATAAAATTTTTAATATCAATCATTAATGATGTTTTTGAAAAATGATGTATGTTATGATTGTAGTGACGTCATGTCATACATATGAATGGGAATCATTTTCAGTTTCCAATGATCATTATGGAAAGTAGGTATGTAATATATTACCATTTTATAATGATCATATTATCATATATTATTTATTATTTATTTATTTAGACATATATATATATTTAATCCATGGTGTGTGGTGATGAAAAAAGTGTCACATCGTTTCTTAAAGCAGGTAGTCCACACATACACGAACAACATTATCATATTTTATGTAGTAAAAAATTAAGAAAATATTGATATATATTATCTTGATTCAATAAAAAACGTATCATGAATATCATATTTTTTTCATGTTTGTGAGGTATAATATTTATCTTTATCCTTACACATTAAATCTATACAGTTAGTGAAAGATGAGTCATATTGCTTCCTGAGGCTGTAGTCTGCAGTACTCACGAGCGACATTATATTATCACTTATGAAAATGAAAGTTGAAAATGATATATATTATATAATGACACAAGATATATATATATATTATAAATATCATATATATATACTTTTTATCTATAATAATACATAGCTATGAGAGGTTGTAATGGAAAAATGAATGACATCTAGTCATGCGGCTGTAGTACACTATACACCAGAATGATGAATTTGTATCCCATTTTATAAAATTTTGGAATGTATTAGGTCATTATATTAACATATAAACATCTCAGTATATGTATTGTTATTATTATTTATATAAATATGGTTTAACCATAATTTAATTAAATTGAGGATGAAATAAAATAAAAACGCTCATTGAAGATCGATACATCTTCTTCAGGTATCGTGTAATGGATTTCACCTAGGACATCCTAAATTAAATTTAATTAAAAAGGTATGATTATAAGATAAGAGGAAGAATTTTTAGAGTTGAATTAACTAGTTATTGAATGATCCAAAAAGTATTTAATAAGTGAATAGGAGAGGAGACTGAGTTTCCTTTTACAAGTGAGGTGAGTGTCAATATTGTAATTTTTTAGCAGAAAATAGTGTACCCAAAATGTTATAATGAAAAAGGCTCCAAAATGGATTATTATAGAGCCTTATACATTATGGAGTCTATATTTTGAAAAAAAAATTAATTCATTAAATCTGTTTAAGTTAATTTAAACATCATCATTTTAGATTATCTATCAATGACCAAAATTGTGCCTTTATCGCGGTAAATAATTTTTAATGTTTTCACTATTATTTTTATTGAAAAATGAAGATGAACTGATTATAAATTATAAATTATTAGTATTACTATTATATATTCCACATTAGAAAATTAAATCTAATGAAGTTTTAAGTTTTAATATTAAATTAGTTCAACAGTTGTGACAAGAAAACATGTCTTTAAAGTGAAAATATTTAAATGTTTAAAACATTTTTATATCAAAATACAATTTTTAAATTATTCATAATAAATAAATAGTGTTAAATAATGAATATTTTTCAGTATTTTTCTTTAAACCATTTTAATTTTTTAATCTTTATTGAAAATTTAAATGAAAATGATGTTTTCAATTTAAATTTTGAATTTTCACTATTCATCAAAAAATGTAACTTTTCAACAAATACCTAAAATTCAACCAAAGGTAATTTTGATATTTTAATTTTAGAAACTGGGTTTATTTTATGAAATATATTTTAAAAAATTTCTGAAAATTAATTTTAAAAATGCATTTAACCGAAACTAAGTCATATTTTATAAAAAATGTTTTTGACAATCATTAATTTTTTATTACGAATAATTATTATTTAATTTATAATATATAGATAACCAATGAAATTTATTTAACATGTGTAAACTATATAATATCATTATTTAGAAATTAATATTTATACCCATCTATTTAATTTAAAATTTTTAGCAGTACAATATATTACAGTCTACTTAAACTCGAGGTTGTGTGTTCCTCAAGCTATCAAATACAATGTTATTATTTTGTAATTTTTTTGTTAACTGAATGTGGAACTAAATATACAGTACATTGATAGTAATAAAATATAAAATTATAATATATTCAATGAATATTAATTATAAAATTTTTTATTAAATTTTTACCCATGTATCTTAGTTTACACATCCCATGTAAATCCTTTTTAACATAATTATGGTAACAGTTGATTACATTTTTATACTCATTGTGAAAAATATTAACATAGATAAAATTCCCTAAAATTTATTATCGTGATTAAAAATATGGAAATTATTTTACATGATTCAATTTCAAAAATAGAAAAAAAATTAATATATATTTGATTAATGTTGTGAATACTATTTTTTGAAAAATGATGGTTTTTATCATAAAAACCATTTTTCAAAAAAAAATATGTTTAATTTTTAATATAATAGTACTAATTATATTACATTAAATCAATGGATACTCATTTTACTTTTAAACTAACATATCCTGAATGGAATATGATGAATATTTTATTAATATCGAAAAACAAAAAAATATTTTAGTTTTAATAAATACAATAATTTTTTTCCAAAATTTTAAAAATATATTTCAATGTTTAAAAATATAGTTTTAATTTAATTTTATATACATTTCCTAGAAAATGTTAGTAATAATGTTTTATTTTATTCTTATATCACTGTAATAATATAAATGCAAAAGTAATTATTTGAACATAAATATCAAAAAAAAATTATGATGATTGGATTCTTAAGATATATAATTTATTGACCCTTATAAATTTCAATTTTAATAACAATTATTTGAATTTCCACTATTTTTTATTAAATTATATATTTTTATTAAGGAAATAAATTATATCTATATCATAATTCTGTTATTTCCATTTATACACACTAACCAAATAGATAGGTTATAAGTGTCATATTTCTGTAATATTATTTTGTAGTTTATTTATGATCAGTGTTTTGGGTAGTAAACACTGATTAACATATAATTTATTTAATTAAAATTAATATATTATGTTTTCAAATTCTACCCTAATTATTAAAAATAATTCCTTTATATTTTAACTCATTTTGAGTGTATCATTAAATTTTAAAATATTAAATAACTAATTTTAATTTAATAATTAGGACTAGTAAATTAATTATTTTATAAATAAAAAAATATGTACTCATTTATAATACTTCCATTCATTAATGTGTTTCTAGAATAATATCTTAAAAATTAATCAAAAATCCTTATAGAAAACATAAAAAATATAGATTTATTATGTTTGAGAATTTATATGATAATATTAATACACCATTTCTTTAGACATTTCATGTGATGTATTTTTTCCCATTAATTTATATTTTTATTTCTTTTGACTTCTTATTGTTATGATGAATGACTACAAATATTTTTTCGTGCCATATTATTGAATATCATCCATCAAAGCATCAAAATATCATTACAATAATGAAAATTTAATTCATTTTTCTAAAAATTACTATAACATGATAATTTGATGCACAATATAAATAAAAATTATTATGAAGATGTATAACATTAATTAATTAAACATCAAGAATGATACACATAGAAATGATACAATAAATTTACATATAAATTATAACACAACATATTAAACATATAATATTTTATTCTTCATTTTTTAATTATGAAATCTAATAATTCATATTAAACTAGAAAAATTAGGATTGTTGCAAAGAAAATAATTGTTGTAATATCCATGTTTGAAATTCATAAATCATTATTCATATAAAAATTAATCTCTCAATAAATTCCAATAAAAAATGTATTCCAACAATGTAGCTTGAATGAAAATTTATTCCAAAAAGTTTCAAGGGTTGATTTGTTACCCATGAAAATTATAAAATAATATGTTGATCCAGATTCAAAACAATAATGAGTTTCTAAATAATATATATATTATCAAAACATAAGGGTTTTAAGCCCCCACTATTTTCATTTTATAATATATTCCTTTCTCCCTATTCATTTTTTAAGATAAATTCTCATAAGAACATTAGAATTTATTTGCCTAGTGCATCATTTTCATACTTTTGAATCAATGGAAATTAAAGGTTTTTTCTTTAACAAGTATTTCCATGTCATATGATCTTTCTATAAATAGTCAATGAAAACTCACATCCCCTTAATACAATTACCTTGGTGTTTTGTTACACAATTATCAGTTGTTGGATGTTCCATGTGCCCCTTCCATTCCTTTAGCTCATTTATTGTTTATTGATTCTCAATTATCATCTTATTCTTTGTATTTCTGTTGAAATTTATAAGACTTGAAGAATTTTTTCGTTATAATAATGTTAAATTATTATATATCATCATACCATGAAATTTTTTTGAGACAAGTTACCTTCATAGACTTCAATTATGTCTCTCAAGTAAAATGTCAATCTTATATTTTGGAATTTTTTCATAGTCTATATCATTATAATATAATATTAAAATGATTAAATCTACTATATAACAAATTACTCTTACTTCTGTATTAGCTTATGTAAATTTGTTCCAATATCTCCTCACATACCAAGGGGAATTTATTTTTCATTGAATACCAACATAATTTTCTTCCATTCCATTCCCTCTATTACCTCCTCCTATTTTTTTATATTAAATAAATGACCATAATTGATTAATATTTTCCTTTAAATAATATCGTTTCATAATAACCATTTTCCATTTATTATATCAAAAATATATAAATATCATTTACAGGAATATGATCAAATATTTTTATATTAGTTTTTTAGTATTTTAATTAAAAAATATATATTCCATATTCGTGACTTATTATAAAGATATTTTTAATTTAATTTCCATTCGTTATTCATTTTTTGGGATACAGATTCATTTTGGTGGAAATGGAGAGTTTTCAACATTTTGGTCCAAACCGTGAACCCATTTCCAAATTTAGAAATAAATTTTGTTTCTTTTATAACTCCTTCGTTTTTACCATTTTAAACCCATTACACTTCTGAATTATCATTCCCTGGTATATTAATACAACAATATCAATTAGGACCCCATAGAAATACATAATAATGAAGGATTTGTGTTTTTTATTAATTTGTTGGCCCATCCCAAATGCCCATTTCAGGATATACATTTATTTAATTCATTAATATATCATTTAATTTTTTTTGTTTTTTTAGAGATTTCTACTATCACCGAAGCCCACATTCACAAAGCGCACTCCCATGCTCTTCTACCCCTCTTTAGAGCCCATATTCATCAAAAATTAGGTCAAAAATTCTCTATAATACTCAAAACTTCCATATTTAAAGTGTAAATTTTTTCATTCACAACTCCTCAAAATTTTACACTTTTCCCTACATTTCAATTCCCAAATGACTTATACATCATTATTCGAAACTCACTTTCATTTTTGGTTTTTTGGAAATTTATCTACTAGTGTATTTGGGGTGTTTTATTCAAGATCTCTTAATTATGTGTGTTTCCTCTCATAATCCTCCCATTTTCATAGAGTTTATTCCTCTTTTCTTGAGGTTCTAAAATATATAGAAATGGGTGTTCATAGAAAAGGTTTGATTTTGGGTCATTTTTTTGAAATCTTGTTGATTATGTATTGATTTTACTTCCTTGTGCTGCAGCGGTGGTGTGATTCATATTTCGTACAAAATTTTGGATTTATTGGCACAAATGGTATGTGATTCCATGTGTAAGAATATAATGAAGAGTTATCATTCTTGACTAACTTTTTTCATATTCCTCCTATGTTATTTATGGTGAAAAAATCAGTTTTGATAGATATGGTTAATCATTTAATTTTATAGATTTATTTTTTTCTTAAAATTCGGTGTTTTCCATGTGTAACTCTTGTGGTTATATTTTTTTTTATGTTATAACATGTGAAAGTGGTTTATTAAATTGTTTTTTGGGATAACAATTCTTCTTTGGTGTGGTTTTGGTGTGCTTTTGGGTTTAAAAGAGTAGGTTTAGATGGGTTTGATGTGAAAAACCTTGTTGTTCTTTTTTAAATTGTTTTTCGAAAATTTTAAATGGGTTGTAGAGTTTCACAATGCTCAGAAAAGAAGTTTATGTACTGTTTGGGTGGGTTTATGTTTTTAAAATGTTACATATTGTTGGGAAAGGTTTATTATGTGATTTTTAACATCAATGAAATGCTTTATAAATTTTTTAAATGATTTATTGAAATTTGAAAGAGATATGAAACATGTTGCAGGCTATTTTGGTGAGACAGTTCACATAAGAAGTGTTTTTAAAAGGTCTGGTGTGATTTAAGATGTAAAATATTTTTATAATGTTTTTTAAATTACTGAAATGTTTTATCAAATTTCAAGTAAAAAATGAAACACCTTTGTGTGCTGTTTTGTGTTAGTATGATGTGAAAAATGATTTTTTTGTGAAATGATTATTATGTGGAATTTTTTTCGAATTATTGGTGCATGTGTGACATTGAAGTGTTATTTTCATGTGAAAAATGTATTTCATGGCTTCTGGAACTTGTTTGAGCACAAGTGTGAAAACCCAGGTATCTTGGTGGGTGGACGTGTATTAGTATGCTAATGATCTCGTGGGGTTTGGGCCTTATTTCATGCAGAAAGTTTGATGATGAAAAAACTAATTAAACTATAATGACGATGATAAAGATTTTAGGGAACCACAAGGATATTGGTTTTCTCTTTACTAGTGACTCAGGTGCACGAGAACATATATAGTGATGGTTACTTTCACCGAGATACGAAGTGCCTTGGACCCATAATGAGTTAGTGCCTAGGGGTTATTTTCCCATTTATTGTTCTCATTAGATACTTTATTCTCACCATTGGAATATATTTTGTTTGGATGGATAATTCAGTATCTTTTGAATTTTATTTAAAAGTGTTTATTCTCTATATTTTCCCACATAAAAACTCTTTTTGTTTAATGTTTCCTTTTTTTAATATTCATAATAGCCTCATATGTTTATGAAAACATGCAAGATATTTTTAAATGAATATTTATCACATGGAATACATTAGTTCTTGAATACTAAAAGTATTTTTCTAACACCCTACATACACTTTTGGGTGTAGGTGGACATGGTTATTTTGTCATAGGTCTGGGTAAAGTTTTTAATGCCAGTGTTTTGGGTTTCTAGAGGTCCTTATTGGTATAGTGTCTTGGAGAGGGCTTGAGGGTGGTTTCCATTTCTATGAGGAGATTATTGGGCTATCCATTTTATGTTTCTTCATTTTTTGTGGCCTTTTAGAATTATTTAAAATTATGTAATTCAATTCTGATTTTTGTTCAAAGATGGGTTTTTCTGGAAAATCCATATTTGTTTTGGTGGATTTGTTTGTTATTTTATTTATATAATCTCAGTTAAATCATTCCCAATTTTCATTTTGTGATACCCAGAAACCTTTGCTAACTCGTGGGGATTATAAATTCCCTTCGGGGCTTTCCACGGCTCGGGTTGGGTTCCTATTTTATTAGAGATCAGATTTGGTTCATGAAAAAATGGTATCAGAGGGCATTCACTCTATAAGTCATGTTATTTGAGGAAGACTTAAGAAAGTCTATAGTTAAGATTTTTAGGGAATGAAATAATGATTACGGGTTGGGTGACTAGACAACACACCTCATCATGTGATTAAAGTCGCCATTAGAAGTCGAGATTTAAGTGATTACATTGGTTTTCATGGTTTGATTATTAGTTGGGGAAGTGAAAATAGTGTTGGTTTAATGGCCTTAGTGAGCTCGCTGAACATAGAAAGCCATGTGTTGCTCTAGATGTGACCCCTGAATTCTATCCTTAATAGTGATGTGATTGGAATATGGATGATAAGCATATTTTGAAGTTACCCACGAAATCTTGTTTCCTCTCGCATAGTCTTGTGACCTTTAGTTTTGGAATCTGGAAAGTATGGTTTTAATAAAAAATTAGATAGTTTTAAGAATCGTAATTTTTTTTGAAATTATTTTCTAACAAAGAGGGAATTTTTTGATTTGTGAAATAGTGGAGATGAATTTCCATAATTTATTTGAAATGGAAAATGGTGTGTTTACACCTATTTTGAAAGAATAAAATTATGTTAATGTTGGTTTTGAAAATGTATTTCCAATAAAATTTAAAAACTTTTGAAAGGTGATTTAATGGTATGAAATGTTTTGGAGGTCATGTGTGCAGTTTGGAAATAGATTTTGTTATCATAAATATAGATCAATGGAAAATATTTATGATATTTTGGAATTTTTTTTTAAAATTAGAAGAGTTGAATTCCCAAATTAATATGGATTTATGAAATGCAGTTTTTTCATGAAATTAAAAGTGTTTTGAAATGGTATGAGATGTTTAGAAATTAATTTTCATGAATTTATGGTGATTTTTATGGAACATTTTTTGACCTTCTGCAATGTTTTACAAATCATTGGCACCTTGTTTTAAACAAGAAGAGTTGAGTGTTTTGATGAATTGGTGATGATCAAATGGTGTTTGTCATAAAATATGAAGTGTTTTGAAAGGGGTCAAGATGTTTTGAAATTGATGTCAATATATTGAAAGTGAGTTTTTATTTGAATAATTTTTCATTTTTGTAAAATTTTGTAAGCTGTGAATTGGGATTTAGATTGTTTGGTTAGCCGTCTTGAGAAAAAAGAAGTATTAGTTGAATATTATGGTTTTGAAAAGTTGAAGTAATTTTATTTTATCATTAGGTATTCCTATGAGAAATCACATGCATAGGGTTATAGGGGATGATTAATGGTCAATGTTATGACTGGATGAGTGTAGGGATGGATATGATGAGGGTGACCAGTGTGGATTAGAAACATGCATGTGTGAGGCTCGGGGTTACCATTGGTGGATGTCATAACTGTTGAACCATTTGTTTTCAAAGAAATGATTTTAAAGGAAAACACGATGTCTTGATGAATGGTTTGGTATGGTGTGTCTTATGTGTTTTTTGAAATTTTATTTTTGTGCGATGTTTTGAATCCATGAACCCCTCTTTTTGGAATGGTGTTTCGGGTTTGTGTTTGGTCGGTAGGCAAGGTTGAAGGGATGGTTAGTGGTCTTATCATGAGAATGGTTTTGGTGTTGTTTTATGGTGGTTCTTCTCATGTATTCAGTTTTTATTGTTGATATTTTTTTACAAATGGGTTGCTTGGTTGGTTCTTTGTGTTCTCGCATTGGAAATGGAATCCCCCCATTAAGAGATAATGCATGACTAAAGTGAAACCCATATTGTTTCCCCATTTTATGATCCTTCAATAGATCAATATAAAGAATCACTTTCTTGAGATTTGTAGATTGATTCAACACCATTTCCATTCCTGGTTTTGGGGATCCTCTTATAGTGGGAGAGTTCTCGTGGAAGGTTGAGAGGGACCATAGTTTCTTATGTTACCTGATTTTTCGAAGGTGAAATTAGTAAAGGGTAGTTAGTTTGGATAGTGTCTAAGAGGTCCCCTAGTTCATTATTAGTCTCCTCCAAGCAGGGGTTCATGTCTATCCACCAATGTAAGAAATATGGTCATGATAGTCTGTTATAGCTGCTTGCTAGAATTGTGTGTTTTTTTGGGACTTGGCATAAGGGCCCTTTCCATGTATTATTTCAATCACTAAAAGTGGCCATGTTTGGTGATAACTTGTGATTCCATGTGATCAATTGACTATAAAGGTGAAGTTTTATATTCATTTGTGAGTCTTTTTTGGTCAGATGTGTGTCTCCATTTGGTAAATCTTGACATTCTCTATTTAGAGGATGGGGTTTCTATATATGATTTCATTTTTCCATTTCACATCTAAATAAATTAGGGGTGGTGTGTGGGCATATTCTAATAAATTGATTTAGTGAAATTAAATTTTAAGTTAATGTGAGTTTTGAATGTGTTTTTTCTTGGTGAAAAAATCTTGTATCAGGGTATAGTTTTTATGCCACTGAAAGGGGAAGTTATGTTCAGGGGGTTTCGAAAGACTGACTAAGAGGTTGAATATGAATTAATCATTTGAGCACCAACAATAGGTCCTAATGTGATGCTGGCACATAGAAAGGGGAAATCTTTTGGTCATTCAAACCTTTGGTCAATGTACTATCCTTAGTATGAATGATGGGAATTATTTAAACCTTCGGTGTCCTCGTCTTGTTCAAGTTGTTCCCATTTTGTTATAGAGGTGGGCAGACATCATTTTCATGTTATATCCCAAGTTCATGTTATTCCCAGGGGATTACATTGATTTTTTAGTGCAAAGGAATAAATTTGTGCTAGGTATAATTAATAGGATGCTTTTTAATCCATCATTAGTAGTTTTGCACCAACCTAGGAAACCATGCGATATGAGACAGTAGCTACCACACGGTCTCCGAATGACCATGCTCCTCATCCTATGTAACCACATAGAGATTCAACATTGGAAAAAATTCCCATCATATTTAGTGCACTGTTTCCCAAACTGTGTGTAATAACCATGATTCGTTTCCAAAATGTTATATATTGGGTTATATCCATGACAGCTCGTGCTGGTCGGTTAAGATGGTTGGTTCTTATGGTAGAGTCTGTTTGTGTCTCCTCGTATTAGTAACATGGTTTGGTCCCTATTGTTGTTTAGGAAATATGTAGTCTCATTTGATATTATTAAACATATAAATTCCTCCATGAGAACTGTTCATGATTGGATTGTTCCCAAACGTTTTTTAAGTATTACTCTTGTGACCGCGTTTGTTTAATTGTTCATTCCAGTTAAGTTGCTTGAGTCTTGTTAGAATATTGTTTGAGGTGTTTTCTTTCATAGAGTAGTTTGAATATAGTTTATCATATTAGGACGTTGTGTGTGTCTTGTTTGGTGAAAGTATTCCATACATTTTTTGTCAGTTGGATGTGTTTTTGACTTTTCGGGGTGGGTAGAACATGGAAAAAGAGTCCATTTTGCACCTTCGGTTGGGTTGGGGTTTTCCTTTTGTCCCTTATATGGATTTCTAAGCATAGAAAGTTTTACGGTGTAGAGAATTTTCTAATCGATGGATTATTTGAATGGTATTTTTCATTTAATTTACATTATATCTTTGTTTTGGGGGTTTCCCAGGCATTTTGGTGGAAATTTTGGCTTTTCAAAATTTGGGCAAAACCGTGACACCATTTCAAGATTTAAAAATAATTTTTTTTATAACTACTTCATTTTTCAACATTTTACACCCATTCCACCTCCCAATTATCATAACATGGTATATTAAATCCACAAAATCAATTTGGACCGCATAGGAATCCTTAATAATAACAGATTTGGGATTTTAATTAATGTGTGTGGCCAAATTGAAATCACATTTCATACTATATTTTTTTAATTATTTAATATCTCATTAAATTTTTATGTTATCTTGGTGATTCTAAATATATCTTGAGCCTACTTACAAAAGGCACACCTCTATGATCGCATCCCCCTCTTTTGAGCTCATATTCAATGCAAATTATGGCAAAACTTCTATGGATTTCCGAAATCGTCCATATTTGATGAGGTAAATTGTTTAATTCATAAATTTATCAATTTTTGCTCAATTATATCCATTTCAGTTCTTAGATGAACTAATCTTCCTTATTAAATCCTCACATTATTTTTTGTATTTTTTTAAATTTATCTACTATTGTATTTGGGGTGTTTTTTTCAGTATCGCTCAATTAAGTAAGTTTCCTATCATGTGCCTCCCATATTTATTGGGTTTCATCCTCTTTTCTTGAGGTTATAAAATGTCAAACAGATATGTTTTACACCGATGGGTTGATTTTGTGTCATTTTTCAGAAATATTTTAGATTGTGTCTTGATTTAACTTCATGGTGGTGCAGTGGTGGTGTGATTTATGTTTCACAAAAAAGTTTGGAGTTTTTGGCACAAATGGATGGTGATTCCATGTGTAGGTATTTCTTGATGAGTTATGATACTTTATTTACTTATTTTTCATGTTCCTAATATGTTGTGTGTGGTGAAAAAACTGTTTTTATTTATATGGTTATGCTTTTAATTTTATAGTTTTATTTTTTTTATTAAATTTGGTGTTTTCCATGTGTAACTCTTGTGGTAATATTTGGGTTTATTTTATAACATATGAAAGTGGTTTATTAAAATTTTTTGGGCTTCAAATTCTAATTTGGTGGGGTCTTGGTGTTCTTTTGGGTTTAAAATAGGGGTTTCTAATGGGATTGATGTGAAAACCCATGATGTACTTCTTAAAAGTGTTTTATGAAAATAGTAAATTGGATATTGAGTTACATAAGGTATGAAAAAGGATGTTTATGTATTGATTGGGTCATTGTATGTTTTTAAAATTGCCCACTTTTATGTGAAAAGTCTATTATGTTATGTTTTCTATCTTTGAAACATTTTATAAAATTATTTAATGGAACAATTGAATTGTGAAAGAGATTTGAAACATGTTGCGGGATGTTTTGATTAGCGTGTTCCCTTAATATCGTTTTTTGAATGGTAATTTGTGATTTAAGATGTCAAAAAGTTTTAGAATGTTTTAGAAATTGATGACATGTTTAATCAAATTTCATGAATGAAACGAAACATGTTAATGGGATATTTTGTGTTAGTATGATGTCAAAAAAGTATTTTGTTTGTGAAAGGATTATTATATGACATGTGTGTGGGATGATTGGTGTATGTGTGACTTTGAAGTGGAATTTTCATGTGAAAATTATATTTCATGGCTTGTGGAAATTTTTTGATAACAAGAGAGAGAACACAGATAACTAGGTGGGTCGATGTATACTAGTATGCTAATGATCCCATGGGGTTTGGCCCCTGTTTTATTTAGCAAGTTTGATGGAGACCAGATTAAGTTCATGACAATAGGTTTCAACTATACTATGTGGTCTAAAATATATAAATCATGTTATGATGTAATATATTCTAACAAATCAGAATGGTCATTACTCATATCTAGAGTCCACTATCATAACATAGTCCTAATATAATCAACTCCAACAACAGTTTTGTTGACATAATCATGGGAAAAATCCATAGATAGATTATTATTATTATTTTAATGTTTTCAATTAATTTAAATAAGTGAAATTTAAAAAAAATACTTACCCTATATTAACACATTACATTGTAAATATATATTTATAAATTCAAATAAGTTGAAATATCCAAAATAGATTTCAAAATTTATGCCTAGTGAATCCTGGAATCATATGATTAGTATCATTATTATTATATTTAAATCATAAAAATATTATAAAATAAATCCAAATGGATCATAAATAGTTTAAAATAAACCAAATCACATTATTTAATTGTTTATCTCTAGGTTTTTTTTCATAGACCTACTCATTATGCACAAATATAATTTATATTTGATAATTATCTGACAATTTCAGGATGTTTAACACTAAATGAATCTATACCACAGTCGCATCCACTATGATATTTCTGAAAAGGGAGGTAAATTATTTGGTAAAAATACATTTTCATATCAACAATACAATATAATATTTTTATATACCTATAATTATCCTCATACTTTATCATATGGAAATGTTTTCTAACATATGTTTTCTAACAAATTTTTTCATAAATCTATTTACCAATGTTTATACTAAAAATCCACTCAATCCAACTATAGAAACCTAAATCCATTATCGCCAAGACAAGGTTAATTTTACTACATTGGGATATGACAAAATAGATTACCCCCATATAGATCAATTATTTTACTGCTCATGTGATATTGGAAACATTCCCGATTCTAAATATATATTAGAAAAAATTAGTACAATAGAAAAACTATAGTGTCTATATATTATTTCTTTTAGTGTATCCCAATAAAATATGTTCCCTTCTTACTATTAATGGTGAAAGATAACATTCTAAAGGGTGATATTAGTTTCTCAGTAAGGGTATGTGTATAGAAAATGTTATCATAAAATATGTAAATCATGAATAATATTGGAGAGATAAAAATAATAAAATATCTAATATCATAAAATAATATTGTATTTATGTGTGATATACCATTGAAAATAATAACATGGATAAAAATAACTAATTTTATTCTGATTGAATGAATTATTTCAGAAATAATAATCTTAACCTCAGGGATCGTGCAAAGACACCATAAAAAATGTTAAAAAATGTACACCAAATACTAAAAATAGTTTGTCTCTTGAGACTTAAAAATAATGGTCCCTACCAATCAACTTTTAATTACAATTTATTTTTTCATATGAAAGAAATAAATACCAATACAAAACATAATCAATATAAACAATCATATAAAAACTAGCATATGATATGCCAATATATTACATAGTCAATCATGAGAGAAAAATGATTTTGAGAAATTTAGGGTAATTTGGTGGGTGGTATCACTAAATTATATCCTAGTAAATTCATAATATTCGTCAAACAATACTGAATTAAATTATAAAACTTTATATGGTAATTGAAATATTTCTCAAGGAAAATATAGGTTTCATTTTGAAATAACTTATTGAATATATTTACATATCTATTATATTAGGGAAATATTCTTATTCAAAATAATATTTGAATTTGGTACAAGAATCTCCAACGAAATGATTTTTTATGAAATTGGAAAATGTTTTTCGTTCAAGAAACATTATAACAATGATTTCTTTCATACAATTGGTATATAGTCAAATATAACACTACAAGATACTTATTGGTACATTAATTTTAATCCTTTTTAATAAATACAAATATAATAGAGATGAGTTTTAATAATCATTATAGCATAGTAAGATTATTCTTGAAATGGATATATTAAAAATGTATATAGAGAAGTACTTTTCACAACAAATAGGATAAATAAAGCCATTTATATATAAAAACATTTTACAATAATTATATGTACCGGTGTTAGAAAACTAATAGAAAATATATAATATACATGAACATCTATTATATAAGGAAATCCATAATAATTATAATTGTTAGATCATATAATTTCACTATTAAAAATTTAAGCATAAAAAATCATGGTAAAAAGAGAGATTACAACATTAAACTCATTCATCAGGTATAACCTGCTGCGTAAGTGAGTTTAAAAATTTTTATAATAATTATAAATTTGTAATAATATTATACTGAGATAATATTAATACATATAAAATCATAAATGGGTTACTAATAACATATTTTTGTGTTCCCTTATCTTTGTCATTCCATAGAGAGGGAGAGGGGGTGAATCTATTCCCTTTCATTTATAAATTAGTTTCTCAACTCTATGTATGAAACTTGTTAGATATTTTGTCTACTTAAACAATATATCTTATTGTCAACTCATTTTCATTAGAAATAATTATAGTGATTAGAAAATTATATTTACAATTTCCTTATTCGATGTTTCCACCATCAATTATTCTTCATTAACTCCATTTAGATTTTAATGGGAAATATATAAATTTGATCTAAAAACAATCTATTGAAAAAAATAAAAGAGTCTGAAAATTTAACGTCAAATTTTCATCATATATATTTAAAAAACTAATTTTTTCAAATAACCTCTACCAAAACATAGATAAATATTATCGTGATTTAAATTCATTAAACAAACATTTCATGATCATAACACATAAAGACAATACAATGTTATATGAAGTTCTTTTAATTAGAATACGATGTATAAAAATAAATTTTGATTTGTTTGACATATATTTATAGGAACTCAACTATATAACGAATTTATACTAAAAAAACATCAACATTATCTACCCAATGGCCTTATAATAAAATTAATTTTTTGGTACACCCATATCCTGGTCCCCTTAGTTAGGAAATATATCTCTGATGGACTCCCGATTGACTATATGAAAACACATGGTTTTCTTTATCTGATAGATATTTAAAGAGTTTTTCGAATGGAACATTTTATGATGATCATCATCTGAATCAGTTTTATTGAATTCATATATCAATATCAGTATACAATAAATTTATATAATGACTAAACACAAGAGTATATATCTTACATTATACAATCTCAACACCTTATCTTCATATAATTAGACTATTTGGATTTTTTAACTAAAAAATTATTAAATTTTCAATCATTATTTATAATTCCACCGCACCATATCATGAATTTTACATCCATAGATCTAAAATTTTAACTTGAACATGTTATACTCAGAACTACATCTTTCAGTATCAGTAAAGCCTCATCCAACCTATAGTGTTTCTTTAAACAAATCAAAAATTATTATCAAAATATTCTCAAATAATTTTTTATAAAAAAACTCATATATTAACAAAAAATAATACCAAAAAAATTATAATAAATGCATCACCCTTTTTCATGTTATCAACAACTATACATAATTTCCATATTAATATATTTGAACAATTATCTTATCCTCTATATAATTGTGAATTTTATTTCACTATTTTATTAAAAATAAAATGTAAAGGGTTTCATAGGGTTCATCCTTATTTGAACCTCCTTATTCTAAAAATTCACAAAGAATTCCAAAATATAAGAATGATATCCCATAAATCAATAAAAAAGTTACTAAAATTAAAAAAAAACATTCATTTACATGGTTAAACCTCATGTTGAAAACATGATTGATTGATCAAGGTGATTAATGATTTCCATAAAAATTGTTCAATTTAATAATTTAATCTACACTATTCCATCATCATTATATCTGGGGAAATATATGTCTGTTTTTGAAGATAAATAATGATCCATTCTCATGAAAATATTAAAAATAAATATTCTATAGAAACAAAACCACCATTATATATCTTATTTCCAAAAAATTAGCATGCCTATGCTGATCATTTTGATCCAACAATGAGAAGACATATAGTCAAACCTTAAATTAACATGCACTCCTCTTAAAGGCTACCACTAGATCATCTATCATGGTTTTTATAATGTTCCTTGATGAATATTTCTTCATTCTATAAAACCACTATTTTTGAGCCATTGACTCTAATTCTTCATTATCAATTCAATACATGGTAGTTCCAATAAACAAGAATTATATTAATAATTATGAACCTCAATGTTCTATAGAATAAAATTTTAATATAATGGTTTTCTATTAGACTAATAATAATTTTATTATTATTAAACATATAAATTATTCTTCATTACTCTTTTTGTTTAGCCATCATGGATTTTATAATGGACATCTTATCATCTATTCAGTTTAAATAAAAGATATTATCAAATTTTATTTTTTAAAAAACATTCTTTACCTTGAGATTGAAACGTCCAATTAATTATTTACTCATTGGTATGTTTGAGTGTCTTTAATTATTTAGCACCATGCCCATTTTTGTAACACATCAAAATCACTTTCGAAAATCAAGACCACCTTCTTTAGATAACATCTTTTCCAATTTTTTCTTATCTTATAATGTCTATGTATTCCCTTTTTTCATCTGTATGCTAATATTATTCCTTTAAAATTATAACCATAGGAAAATGAGCTATAAAAATAGCTAAAAACTATATCTTTTATTTTTCAATATCCATGATTTTGACTAAATATTCACTAAAATGTTTACCATTCTTAGACTTATGGGTTATCTCCTCTTCCTCATATTATGTTATCAAAATGTTTGTTGTTATATTATTATCTTGGATCCATTTTGTTTTTTAACTCCTTATTATATAGATACATATTGTCCTAGTATGATAATACATTGTGGATTAATATTCCTTATCACATATAATGACTATGATCCTTTTATTATAGACAGTAATATTTTCACTATGATGTTTTTGTTGTTTACTGTGTAAAAAATATGGCCATATTTTTGAAGTGAAACCTTATTGATGTATTTCAATACATGTTTGAATAAGACAATTTGTCACAAAATATCGTGGAAGTAATTAATTCAATCCCATATTTTTAACCAATATTTTCCAAGAAGGAATATTTATGTCATGAATTAAACTATAGAATCGAACATCCTATATAGACCCTTTATTTCACTAGTATGAAAAGATTATCCTTTAACTTTAAATTTTTTGTGAAGTATTCTACAATATTGATTAAATCAATTTTCAATTTAATATATACATATTTTTAGTTATAAAATATTTTCGCTTAAGCTTAAAATATTTCTTGAGTAACATTTACCATATTCTGAAATGTATCCAACTTCAGCCAATTATATTATATTCCTAAACATGTTTTATTTCATATTTATTATGATTTTCATGTATAAATGGATCTTCTTCATTGAAATTCAGTATATTTCAGATCTCATAATCATTATATTGATATTCTATAATATCATTACCATTAATCTTATCCTGTTTATATTCCAACCATTCTAAAAATTTGTATCTTAATATTCTTACATCAACTTCTTCATCACTTTCTCATGTTAAGTTATTTTATCAGGAGGTACAAAAAATTGATTTTTTTAATACATAAAAATTCAATTATATTAAAAATATAATCATCACAAATTATTTATGTAATTAGATTTTTTACACGATCTAAAAATCCGACATCATGATAAAATTTATTACCTAATGATGAATCATTTTATATTCATCTACTCAAAAACAATTCTCATTCGTTCTATTAAACATTTTTTTAGGCTTCTTAATTTTTTTAGACTTATTTTACTATTATTACAACCTAAAATTATTATTATTATCATTAGGTACCATCTTGAAAAAGTTCCACCGACATTAAAATTCTAGAACATATTATATTTTTTAAATTTTTCATTCAAATTTACTTTATTTACCTCTTAGAGTGATGTAATATGATCATTATGAAGTACTCATCATCCTTTATAGCATCTCAGTAAATTAATTCTTATTTCATTTATTTATCTCTTATATATCCCATAGTATATCATGAAAGTTTATTTCTACATTAACCTTATTCCAAATGATTGTTTCTTCTTTAATTCATTATATTATAGAAATATTATGTTGTTCATCTAGGGATATATCATATGGATATTAAATACCTAAACCTATGTCATAATACATATATGATATATTACTAAATAGTTTCATAAAAATAGTATAACCTTATGTATTCTCACCAATAATAATGATATTGTTAAAAAACTCATTAACCCTATAAAGTACACATCACTATTTTCACTGTCTTCCATCTTAATATCTTCAATATTTATCCTCTATTTTTTGAAAATTTTCCACTTTTATATTCAAGTTTCCTTCATAGTTTTTTATCAAGACATCTCAATTTGATTGACATATAATTTTTCTACAAATTTCAATGATATAGATATAAAAAATATAATGGGGAATTTACAACTATATTAAAATTACTAATATAGTTAAAAGTTATAGAAACCTCATTAATGGGAGGATGTACTAAAAAAGCTTCATCTCAGGAATCATGGATATGATATTAAAGAAATGGTAATTTGTTATTTCTCAGGAAATGATAATTCATTTCAGCAATTAATGGAACAACCTTTTTATACACAAAATTAATATTCTCTATCCTTAGTAGATAGTTGGATCTTTTATATGAAATCTTCTCTCTAATTTCACAAGTAGTTCCTAGACAAGTTTGAGAATATAGATAGGGAGAGGGGTTAATTTGTGATATAAATATTTATTAAATTATTCTATAAAGTCATACCATGTAAGATGATAGAGTTCTTATCTGATAATATATGTCTCACAACCTCTCCAAGCATTCTGTAATTATAAATAGAGAGATCAACAACAGATATTTACCATTTTTGTAATTAATAAAAACCATATTACATGTTTCTTATCACTAAAAAATGGATTCATTAAAATAATTATTAGTAAAATAATGGCATATAAAACCACTAGTTCAACATCTTAGATATCATTACTCTTGATGAAATTGATTCTACTACAAGAAAAATTAGTTAAAACCTAGTTTTCCATACCCTAATTATAGCATTATATTATCCTATTAATTTTCAACATGTTATATACCTTATCCATGATCCTTCTCAATATTTTTTTCTACCCCATTATTTGAGATCATCATACTTCTACATTTAGTTGGTATGAAATGGAATACATCTTATGATTTTCTTCCTCCACTTGATTGTTTTATTTTCTTATCCTATATAAACCAAGATTTTATCATCGATATATATTTATTTATATCATAATATTATTGGAAAATAATCATGATCATAAATGACTTGGATAAAATAAATCCTCAATTTTAATGATCTTTTCCATAAAAATTCTATTTCAATAGTCTTTCTCGTAATTCTGTTTCTGTTATGAATTTATGACTATTCTTTAATCCAATGTTTTATATCTTCAAAGATCCATCTATTAATCCTCTGTATAATTAACCTTAGATGGATGATACATATTAATATAGTTATATATCAATAGGATACATTTCAATATGATGGATATATAGTTGTCTACCTTCTATCTGAATCTTTTCTTTTAAACCAATTTTTTTTCTTAGTAACATACATAGTTCTCTCTCAATATCATTATAATTTTTTCTCAAGAATAAATTCGATAAGATTCATATATTATAATGAGATATCCTCATTTAATAAGATAAAAATACACAAAAAATGAATAATTATATGTTTTAAATTTACATTTCCTAATCAAATCATGATTAATTTTACTACCATAAATTCTATAAATACATCAAGGTAAACATTTTTTATCCATGTTTACTCAAATATCAACATCAATGATGTATTTTGTAGAATTAAAAAATCTAACTATATTTTTTAATGTTTAATGAACACCTTAGAATCACCATAATTATTGACATTGATTTTTTTTCAATATTCCTAAAACCATCATCCGATTTAAAAACATAAAGGAAACTATATGCGATATATATTTGTAATAAAATATATATTCGACAGACTCTATTTGGTTGATCGTCAGAATATTACATCTAATGGACACACAATTATATTATCTTTATTTCTATACCCTTATGAATTTATACATGGTTCGGAAACCTCTATCTGATGGATACATGAATTTCAATATGAGAAAAATGGTTTTCCCTGTAAGATGAATCTTTCAAGAGTCTATTTGATGTAATCGTATTTGAAGATCATTACATCCCTCAGTCTGATGAATTTTTATATCTAGATCTAAGGACATAAAAATTTTCCAATTCCTGATCACAACATCATGTGGCAGATATTATATAGCCACAAGTCCATGTCTACATAACTAATGTCTAATGTATTCATTCTTATAACTTCCCAATTCTCATTATCAAATAATTAGTTATAACTTTACCACTTCATAGATTGAACTTGATATATATACAACATCATCATTGTTACATTAAATTATTATAATGACAATTCCAGCTGATAAAATTAGTTTTAAATTCAGTTATTTTGAAAACCTCATTCCTTGCACTAACTCATCTAAAATCATGGAAATCTCTGTGATGTTTGGTAGTTTTTAAGATCAAAATATCATTTTCTGACTTATAATTTTTTGAAAATTTAAGAAATAACCATCTATAAATATTTTTAATATGCCTTCTTTTATAAATATGTATTTAAACCATGAAAAAAAATCAAATAAACACACATTATACTTACAAATGTTTCACATATTCCTTAATAACCATTCATTATTATCATAATTTTATTTTTTTAGTACTTAAATTTTCATATATAATTCGATTCAGTAGTTATGGCCCATAAATAATGATCATGATTTTATAATTTATTGAAATAAAATATTTTCATTAATATAATATATATTAATAATATATATATATATATATTAATATCAATCCATAAAGTGTTTAAAAAATAATTACGCCGTTCAAGGATATGGTAGAATGCATATACATGTGAATGTTGTTTTCATTTTCTAATTAAATGAATGAAATAAAGATAAATATTAATTTATAATTATAGAATTATAATTATATCCAAATGACCAAATATAATTATAAAATGAAACATTATATCAATTAATGTGAAGTGGTGATGGGAAATGAATCTTGTCACTATGTGGGGATGGTAGTTCACATGTAGAACACACAATTCATTCATTCTTCATTTGATGGAAATAAGGAGTAAAATTGTTGTCTCGTTATCAAAAAAAATAAAAAATATATTTAGATAATAGGTTTTATTATATAATAATGTATAAATCATATTTATCAGATGAAGAAGAATAAATCATCTTTTAAAGAGTCTAGTGAGATGATATCCTCTTCCTTGATATATTACTTTTAGATTAGAATTTCTTTCATTTTAGGATGCACTTAAGGTAAAAAAAAGAATATCAAAAAAGAGAATGAAGAAATACTTTTTTTGGGATTTAACAATATATTGGGATAATGTTTTGATTAATTATTTAAAAGATGTTCTCTTGAGAGGTTAACACACAGAACTACATAAATGAATAAAATAATATAGTCATTTTTATGTCGATGTGGAGCAAAATGGAGAGGTAATCAATGTTAATATAGCTTATGGTAAAAATATTTTCAACCAAAAATATTTATACAATTATACAAGTCACATTTGATCTTATCACTTGGATTGACACCATCTTTTAATGATTATAACCTTAATAGTTGGGACCATTTTTTTTGATTTCATATTCTTTACAACCAAAAAATGGTAACATTGTTATATTATATTATTTATTATTATTCAAAATATTGAAATAATTATAGCTGCTTCAATTGACAGAATTTTTTAAAAATAATTTTTATATATGTTCGTAAAACCAATAGAATTTCATTTTAAGGAAAATATTAATTTTAAGCATAAAATTGACATTAAACCAAAAGATAGTGTAATTATAAATCAAAATTAATTATTTATAGTGTGTTATATCAATGTAATAATATTTTCTTTCAAACTAAAATAACACCAAATATAACCCTTTATATATTAGGTTCAAGAGAAAATCATAAAATCATTTCTTTCATCAAAATAATATTTATATTATAATAAAATATAATCAGTGATTTCTATGAAAAAAATTATTTTTCCATATTGATTAAATATATTTGTAATGGGAAAAATATTCTTAACCATTCATGTTATTCGTATATTATTATAAATTCATAAAAGTGACGGTATTTTTAAAATTATTATCTTTCACTATTAACCGAAGAAACTAATATTTATGGAAAATATCAAAAAATCAGTGTAGAAAAAATTGAAAAAATAATTGAAAAAATGATTTTAAATTTATTAATTTTAAATTCTAAAAATGGAATAAATTAATTCCATATAATCAAACATGAAATACATAATTTTTTTTAAGAATAAAATATTCTTAAGACATAAAATGAATTTTTTAATATACTTTTCTTTGTAATAAAAAATAGATGAATGATTATTTTTTGGAATTAATTATTTCTATCCCAAAATATATTTAAAATATTTTTAATATTCAGTTTTATCTTATTCATTCATCCATACCCATTATCTAATACAAATATATCTTATTTTAATTATATTATTTCATGATTCATTTAATAATAGGGATGTGAGTGGTTCACACCATCAAACATCGTATTAAATTTATGGAAATTGAAATAATAGTGTGTTAAAATACTCTTAAAATTTCTCATACGATAATGGTGGAGGTTAAAAATGACCAAAGTGAACATGGCTCACTCCATTATGGGAATAATGGTAGAGTATCATGGTTACCAATTTTCACGGTATATTTTATCTATTTAAAATATATGAAATTAAAATGGTGGTGACCAATATATGGAAACTATATAGAGATTATTGAAAAGTACTAGAATTTTATGATTACAACTAAAAATGCAGTGAACTGATATGTATTTTGATTGTAATAAACCGTATTTCCAATGGAATTTTTTTTAATACATGGGAATTTTATGAGTCCTTAGTTTCTGACAGTGCTTGATTCCGTGGACCCGTGTGTCGCGAATCAATTTATGAAGTTTTGGTCAGGTACGTTCAATAAACGTGTGAGCTGGATTTTATAACATCCAAACTGGTTCTTGGAATCGAATTACGAGGGAACCGTTAAACTCGCAACGTCGGTGATTGGTTAGTAATCCTTTCACCATAGTTGCGTTTTGATGAGAGTGGAAGATAGTTTTTGGGGTTTTTAAATAAAATTAAATAAAAAGAGGACTTAACATATTTTTATTTTAAGGTGGATAAAACCTCTATGTAGAGGTTAGTGGTGGGGGAAACCAACATATAACCTCCCTTAAGATAATTTTATTTAGTGGGGCCCACATGAATTTCTTAACTCTTCTAACTCCCCATTAATTTTGGAACAACTCTAACCCCCCAATTAAATGGGTTAAACTCTCCACCTTCCCCCAAAACTTTAATGTGCCAACTATCTCACAATTAATTAATTAAACCCTTGTAATTAATTATTTAGCTTCTTTTTGAATTCTTTTGAATTCAATCCAACAATTAAATAATAGGCAATGCTATTATTTCATTTGTTTGTAAATTCAATTGGGTGGGACTTGAGAGAGAACTTCATCCTCTCAATGAAGAATGCGAAGAACGCTCCTTCCACCGATGAACGACGAGCACCGTATTCAACCGTATTCAACCAATTCATCCTCTCCAACCCGATGTCAACATAATGACATCCACTTCCCACGACTTCACCAACGAGGGACAATCGAGGTAGGGGGTTTGATTCTTTTTCTATTTGTCATTCGTCGTACAAATTTATGATATGAGAACTGAATGATATCACTATAATGAGGAGGGTTTGGACCACATTAACATGGCTCGATCCTCCCCTTTTGTGGTTCTTGTTTGATGATGAAGGAGGAGGAACATGCAGCGACTGACAATGAGACGACCGTGAAGAAAGCCGGCGGCGCAAGGCCGCGGGGTCGCCACCAGGGTGAAGCACCACAGTGCCCCGTAGTGAACTGAGTCGTGGCTAGGGGGCCCATAGCATTTCCAGAGGGGAGTGGTGTCCTCACACCATACCGGAAAAAAGGGCTCCGGCCGGGAGGGCCATGACGGTTGGACGATGGCGCGGTGTCGTCGCACCCCGTGGAGCAGCAGGGAGCCGCGGCCAGGGCGGGCCATGGTATAGGGGCGTGACGGGCAGGGGAGGGCGGCCGACTGAGCCTGCCACCGGTGCAAGCTACAAGAGGGACACTTTGGGTCCCGTGTTCACTAGGGGCTAGCACCTCGCGCCGGCCATTTCAGACAAAGGGGGGTGCTGCACACCCCTCCCACGCGTGGTCGGCTAGGCCACATAGTCTGGACAGCCAGGCCCTATGGGTCGGCCTGCCAGGTCACCTAGTCCGGACCGCCAGGCCACACGGGCCGCCACCTAGCCACACGGGCCACCACCAGGCCACACGGGCCACCGGTTGGGTTGGGCCGCTTTCGGGTCAGGCTATCCCTGTAGGCCAGGTCGTACTTTCGAGCAGTTTCAGATTCATGGACCGGGTCGGGTTGGTCCAACTCGGTCGGACTGGACCTGAACTTGTCAGACTCGTTTACACCTTTTCGCCCATATCATGGGCTACAGGTGTCTGTTTGACGAACCGTTAGCGGCACCGATATTCTTGGAATGAAGTTATCCCCTCGAGAATAACCCATAGGAGTTCAAGGTATAATTGAGATATGGTTAGGTTGGTTCGTGCACGAAACCAACTAGGACCCTGGGACTAGAAGGATAATAACTAACAGATCGGGCATTCGATTGACGCACCGTCTATTGTGTTTAGACCCCTATGACATGGTGGACATTGGAGATACTTCCACATGATACATCTTGACATTTTGAGTGTCAAACAGTAGATCGTGGAGCAGATTCTTCGGGAAACAAGCATGAAGAGTGTAGAGACCTTGTAGGTGACAGACCAGATGACTGCTTGAGCAATTCGACTTGGAGTGATTCTATTATCCTAGTGGGGAGTACCAGGTATTTGGCGGCAGACCCACGGTAGAAGGAGCACCTGGTAGTTTTTAGAAGACCCATGGTACTCAACAGGAGGAGTACCTCTGTAGGCTATTAGGGGGAGCGCCTAGTATTTGGCAGTAGACCCACAGCGGACGGAGCGTCTGGTAGTTGGTAGCAGACCCGCGATACTTGACAGGAGGATTACCTCAGCAGTCATATGTTAGTGAGAAACGCATCGGTGTCATGACGGTCCCATTGTACTTGATAGATGAGGAGTTCTCCAGCAGTCATGGTTTCGATAATGAAAATCATGGTTTTAGCTGAGTCAAAGACCTTTGTGTTTTTCTCTCGATTGAGATGGGTTACTTGATAACATAGGTATATGTCTGGGAATATACCTAAGTAATGGTTTTACATTGATTTCATTCTTTTTGGTTTATCCTTCTTGGATTTTTTGAGGCCTTGAGGGTCTCAGGGTCCCTACTAAGTATCTTTATACTCACCCCTGCACTGGATAGGCCCGCACCTTGTTGTTTTACAAGTAGACGACGGATAGTGCTGATGGAGGCCGAGATCACCAGGACTGGATGGTACCCATAAGGGATATTACGACGTATCATTACACGGTGCAGTCTGACGTACGTGGAGTCTTGTGGAGGCCATCTATACCAACATTTTAGGTAGGAACCTTGGAGGAAGATCCAGGAGCTGCATTCATCTTTCAGTTGTTTATCTCTTTTTTGTTGTACTTTACTTTAGTTGTATTTTTAATTTAAAGTTGGGCTTGTATTTTGTTCCCCCATTACATTCAGTAGACATGTTATATAGCTTTTACTTAGTGTTTTCTTCCTCTTGTACTCTGGTTGTTTGAGATTACTTTTTATAAATGCAATGGATTCCCTGTTTTAGGGATTTACGACTTTGATGCTTGTCACCAGCCCCTGTCCTATGGAAGGCGGGCTTGGTGTAGTCACGATACGGGCCCTGGGGGACAGGACATGAAAAATTGGTATCAAAGGGGTCTGTTCTATAGAAGAACATAGGACTCTGAAATTTCATTTCTATGAACCAATAGTGTTAAGGGTACTGAGTGTGGTTTTCAGTTCAGGGAGTCCAGTGTTGGTGTGGCGGCCGACGTATCCATACACCAGGACCCTAACTACTGATTTCCAACTTTTTGCGTGAAAACACAGATTACATGTGTGTTTTCAAAAGATTTATTTAAGTTATCTCAAACCAGGTCAGATCACCAGGTATAATCATTTGACTGTGTTGCATCTACTCCTTTCAGGATGCCTCCCCGCGGACGACTAGTTAGAGCCCCGAGAGTTGTATATACCGACAGCCCACTGAGCGAAGAGGCCTCGGTACAGGGCCCTCTTCCAGTTGAGGCACCAGTGGAGGAACCAACTGTACTACCTTCCATTGGGCCATCGATGCCACCATCCCTAGCAGTAGAGAGTGCATGCCGCTTGAGCGCACTGCATGAGTTCCACTGCTAGAGACCACCCAGGTTCAGCGGGAGAGACAGACCCGCATAAGGCTGAGGATTGGATGGAGTCTGTGGTGAGAGTCTTCAGACTAGTAGGGACACCAGCTGACTTCATGGTGATCCGTGTTGACGACCTCCTTTAGACAGCAGTAGATAGATGGTAGAGGCTGATCCTTCAAATCCATGATGAGGCATCACATCTATGGTCAGACTTCGAGAGCCTATTCCGGGCTGATATTGTTCCAGTGACCCTACGAGCGGTATGGATATAGGAGATACTGCATCTACAGTATGGTAGAATGAAGGTGACGTAGAACACAGCGAGGTTCACCGACCACTCACACTATTCCACTGATACGGTACAAGACCCATTCTTCTGGGCCCGGACTTTTGAGCAGGGACTCAGGTGATATATTTGAACTTTAGTTATCTCCCACATCATATTAATACATACAAGGGTATTTTAGAGAGCCCTCCTAGAGGAGAGTGTCTTTGCGGATCAGTCTCCAGCAGCGAGACCCACCACTAGTTGACTTGCACCGGAGTATTCTGTAGTTGGCAGTAGACAAATGACGTTGATGTCCAAGAGGGCAAGCCCTTTAGTTGGACGACTGCATGACTCAGGATCGGTTGTGTGGGTCACCCAGAGTGGGGAAAATGTCAATCATGTTACGATAGGACAGTGTTACTCATACGGTGGGCTTGGTCACATGGCTCGGGACTATCTGACCCGCCATTTTGACGATCAACAGTAAGTTGAGGGACCTCCCAGGCAGAGGCAGAGGTTCGATCGAGGGGGTCTATAGGGCGTAGACAGACATGGAAGAGGAGATGGTCTTGTAGCTGGCGGTGGAAGACGTTACGAGGTGCTACCGCCACCACCACCAAGAGGTCAACCCCAACCACAGGAAGCGGGTGGACATGGCAGAGCACAACTTCAGGCAGCTGAGGCCGATGATCACGATGCTTAGGAGAAGATTCGAGGTACCATCTAGGTCTACTCCACCTTAGCTATAGTACTTATAGACACGGGTTCCATTCCATCTTTCATTGCCACTGCACTCGTTCGGAGCTCAGATATTCCGACAGAGCCCTTGGATCAATCCTTATAGCTAGAAAATATTATGGGAGTATACTCGGCAATTACACACTGGTGTCAGTAGTGTGATATTACTCTAGGAGGCAAGAGCTTCAGTTGGGATCTCCTCGTAGCGGCATTGATCCCTTACGATGTCAACTTGGGTATGGACTAGTTATCAATAGTCCATGCCCAGATCAACTTAATTAGGAGAAAAGTGTGGCATGTTCGCATTGATGGGACCAGGTTCACCTTCACTGGCGATAAGGGAACCTTTGTAGCATATCACGAACTTACTCGAAGGAGGGTGAAACTTATCACTCACCAGATGGATTTACTTACCCTCAAAGAAGTTAACGAGGAGAGTCTGACTTATCCTTTAGTGGTGGACCAGTACGTGGATGTTTTCCCTAAAGATGTCCCAGGACTACCTCCTCAAAGATATGTGGACTTCTACATCAACCTGCACCCGGGGACGTCACTAATATCTACACTTTCATATCGGATGTCTCCCGATAGGCTTCGTGAGCAGAGGGTATAGCTAGAGGACTTGCAGGGGAAGGGATTCATCCAGCCCAGTGTTTCTCCCTGGGCAGCCTCGATTCTGTTCACCATGAAGGGGGATGGGAGCTTTTGGCTCTGTGTTGACTATCGTCGCCAGAACCAAGTGACCGTAAATAACAAGTACCCACTCCTGTGGATTGACGACCTCTTTGATCAGCTCAATGGAGCATGATGGTTCTTCAAGATAGACCTCAGATCATGCTATCACCTGCTCAGAGTTCCATAAGAGGATGTGCAGAAGACACCATTTAGGTGTTGTTACAGCCACTAAATGTTCTTGGTTATTCCTTTTGGCGTAACCAACACTCCATAAATGTTCATGAGTCTCATGAACATGATCTTCCAACCATACCTAGGATTATTTGTTGTAGTATTCATCGACGACATACTGATCTACTCCACTACTGAGGAGGAGCTACCTACCATTTGCAGGTAGTACTGGACACACTCAGAGAGCTACAGCATTATAGTAAGCTCTCAAAGTGCCAGTTTTGGATTTGAGAGGTTCACATCTTGGTACACTTCATCTCGGAGGCTGGAGTTGCAGTGGATCCAGTGAAGATCGAGGAAGTAATTGCATGGGATCCACCCAAAAGTGTGATAGAGGAACAGAGTTTCTTGGGATTGTTTGTGTACTAACAGAGATTCATTCTATACTTCTCCAAAGTTACAGCACCACTATCATCCTTGATGAAGAAGGGGTGACCCTTCATGTGGTCGGAGAGATTCCAGCAGATCTTTCAGCAGCTAAGGCAGAGGCTGACTACTGCCCCTATTTTGAGTCATCAAGAGGAGGGTGTAGGATACATATTTTACTGCAATGCATCAGGGACTGGACCCGGTTTTTTCCTGATGCAGGAGCGAGTAGTGATCACATTTGGTTCTCAGCAGCTGAGACAACATGAGGAGGATTATGCTACCCATGACCTGGAGTTAGCATGAGTTGTCTTCGCATTGAAGATGTGGCGGAACCATCGGATGGGTGAATGTTTTACTGTGTACTATGATCACTAGAGTATCAGGTATATCTTCTCTCTGAAGGACTTGAACCTAAGATGGTGACGAAGGCTTGAGTTCCTCCATGACTATGACTTCGAGATAGTCTATACTCCTGGGAAGGGGAATGTTGTTGTGGATGCACTCAGCAGGAGGACTGATATATAGCTTCTAGGAGAGGCGACAGAGCTGCTAGCTGGCTTACAGATATCCTTTGTGGATAGGGATGGAGCAGCCTATCTTTAGTCTCTTACTGTAACTTCTCCACTTCTTCAGAGAGCCAGGGAGGCACTGTGTGGAGACACTGACTGTGAGACGCGACGTGATCAGATATCCCCAGGGCAAGCACATGATGGATTTTATAAATGTGGGTAACATTTTATCCTATTTAGAGGACGTACCATGTTACCAGTTTCATTCTAGGAGGAGGTGTTGAGGGAGTTCCACACTTCCCCTCTAGAGGTACACCTAGGAGTGGCGAAGATGTTCTAGGACCTTCGACACCAGCACTGATGTCCATGTATGAAGAAGGTAGTAGTAGAGTTTGTCTCATGATGCCTCACTTGTCAACAAGTGAAGGCGGAGCACCAGGTAGCAGCATGCTTGGTTCAGACCTTAGAGGTCCCGTAGTGGATGTGGGATGGGATATCCATGGACTTCGTGATGGGTCTTCCATATACATCTAGTGGCCATGACTCGATTTGGGGATCATCGACCGACTCACCATGTCGGCCCACTTCCTACTGATTAGAGAGAAGGGCTTAGTAGAGAGAATGGGATGCCTTTATGTGCGAGATATTATGCAATTACATGGAGTACCATCTTCTATTGTCTCCGAACGTGATGCATTATTTACTTCCTTGCTATGGAAGGGGTTGTAGGAAGCTTTCGGGGCACGACTTCACTTGAGCACTACCTTCCAACCCCATACGGATGGTCAGACCAAGAGGACCATGCAGACCATCAAGGACATGCTACATGCATGAATCCTCGACTTCAGTCACAACTGGAAGGATCACATGCCTTTGGTGGAGTTTGCCTAAAACAACAGTTATCACTCCCCCATCGGTATGGCACCTTTTGAGGCATTGTATAGAGGACCCTTCAGATCAGCACTGTGTTGGATAGTCCCTGGGGAGTCATCACTAGTGGGACCAGAGATGGTACAGACTACCACAGAGAAGGTGCAGATCATCCAGGAGTGTATGAAGACTGCATAGAGTAGGCAGAAGTCTTATGCTGATAGGATATAGAGACCCCTATAGTTCGAGGATGGAGACCATATCTTCCTACTGGTATCACCTCAACGAGGTATGTGGAGATTTGGCTGAGGTGGAAAGTTATCTCCTCGATTCATTGGACCATTCCAGGTCCACAGCAGAGTAGGAAGGGTGTCTTACCGCTTAGCTCTTCCACCTCAATTGCACAGGGTGCAAGACATCTTCCACGTATCTCAGCTGAGGAGATTCGTGCAAGACCCATCCCACATCATCAACAACGGGGAACTGGACATCAATAACGGGGAGACTATCACGGTGGTTCCAGTGGAGATTGAGGATCGGCCGGAGTGGGTCATACGTGGACGGTCGATACCTCTGGTGCGTGTTCATTGGAAGCGCGTGAACCTCTAGGAGAGCACATGGGAGCGGGAGGCCCAGATACCTGCTTAGTACCCCCATTTGTAACCTTAGTTCGAGTTGTAGCATACTTGGACATAAATCTCTGAGTTGGGGAGAATGAAAAGACCCATATATCCCATGGAATTTTTTTTAATTCATGGGAATTTTATAGGTCTATAGTTTCGGATGACGCTTGATTTCGAGACCCTGTATGCCCGGAATCAATTTATGGAGTTTTTCATGGGGTACGATCAGTAAAAGTGCAAGCGGGATTTTATATCTTCTAAGCTGGTGCTCGAAATCAAATTTCCAAGGGCATCGTTGAACACACAGCGTCAGTGATTTCATAGAATGACTTTCACCACAGTTGTGTTTTAATGAGAGTGGAGGATAGTTTTTGGGGTTTTTAAATAAAATTAAATAAAAATAAGACTTAACTTATTGTTATTTTATGGTGGTTAAAACCACCAAGTGGAGGATAGTGGTGGGGTCCACCCGCAAATAAACTCCATTGGGAGGATTTTATCTAGTGGGGCCCACACAAGTTTCTTAACACTTCTAAATCCACATTAATTTTGGAACACCTCTAAACCCACATTTATATGGTTTAAACTCTCCATGTTCCCCCAATACGTTAATGTGCCAACTCTCTCACAATTTATTAATTAAACCCTTGCAATTAATTATTTAGCTCCTTTTGAATTATTTTTAATTCAATCCAATGATAAAATAATCAACAAATCTTATATTTCTTTTGGATGGAAATTCATTTAGGTGGGACTTGAGAGAGAACTTCATCCTCCCAATGAAGAATTCAAGGAACACTCCTTCCACCGAAGAACGATGAACATCGTTTCTCCCTCTTCAACCCGAGCAAGTAGAGGAAACACTGCCGCCCATAAAGAATTATGACGACGTCATCTTGAATCATCTTCCCTGAATCATTCCTCCTTGACTTCATTGTCTTCTACTGGACATCAATGGAATGACGCCTGCTTCCTGCAACTTCGTCAACGAGCGACAATCGAGTTAGGGGGTTTGATTTGTTTTCTACTCGTTCTTCGTCGTACAAATTTTTGATATGAGAACCAAATGATATCACCGTAATGAGGAGGGTTCGGACTTTATGAACATGGCCTAACCCTCCTCCATTATTGGTTCTTGTTTGATGAAGATGGAGGCGATACACGCGGAAACTGACAATGAGCCAGCCGCGAAGAAAGAAGATTGCCCAAGGCCTCCTGGTCACCACAAGGGCGCGGCACCGTAGTGCCGCATAGTGAACTGAGCCAAGGCCTTGGGGACACAACAGTGCTGGAGGGGCGCGGTGTCCTTGCACCATGCCAAAATAAAAGGGTCGTGACAATCAGACGACTGCGCGGTGCCGTCGCGCCGCGAGAAGCAGCATGGATTCGTGGTAAGTGCAGTCCGCGGTGGAGGGGCACAGAAAAGTTGTGTCATGTCGGTGGGGCATCACCGTGTCCTTAGACCGCGTTGGACATGAGAGGGCGGACGATTGAGCCAGAAGCCGGTGCGCACTACAGGAGGTACCCTTCGGGTCCCATGGTTACCCGGGGTGGCGCCTCACGCCGGCCGTTTCGGACAAAGGGGGGCGTGGTACCACCCTCACACATGTGGCCAGCCATGCCATACAGGCCGCCAGTTGGCCAGGCCACGCGGGCCACCCCTTCAGGTCGGGCCACCCTTTGGGTCAGGCCGCTTTCGGGACAGGCCGCCCCTGTGGGCCGGTCTATACCTTTGGACGGGGCCTCCCTTTTGGGCTAGGCCACCCCTTCGGGCTGGGCCGCCCCTTTGAGCCGGGTCAGATTCACAGAACAGGTCGAGTCGGTCCAACTGGGTCAGACCAGACCCGAACCCATCAGACCCGTTTAAACCTTTTCACCCATATCATGTGCTACAGTCATTCGTTTGACAAACTATCAGTGATTCTGATATTCATGGAATGATGTCGTCCCTACGAGAATATCCCACAGGAGTTCGGGGTATAATTGAGATAAGGTCAAGTTGTATTGTGCACGAAACCAACCGGGCCCCTGTGACTAAAAGGATAATAACTCGTAGAGAGGGTGTCTGATTGATGCAACTTCTATTGCATTGCGATCCATATGATTTGGCAGAACATTGAGATACTTCTATGTTAGACATCGTGACACACGGAGTGTCAACCTGTAGCTTGTGGAGCAGATTCTTCTGGAAACAAGCAGGCATAGTGCGGAGACCTAGTAGCTGATAGACTAGGTGGCTGCTTGAGCGATTCGATTAGCCTAGTGGAGAGTGACCGGTATTTGGAGGCAGACCCATGGTGGACAGAGCACCTGGTAGTTGGCAGCAGACCTACGGTACTCGACAGGATAAGTACCTCTGTAGGATATTAAGGGGGGCACCCAGTATTTGGCTGTAGACCCACAGTAGATGGAGCACATGGTAGTTGCCAGAAAACACGATGTACTCGACCGGAGTAGTACCTCAGCAGTCCATGTTTAGTGAGAAATGCTTTAGTGTCACGACAAGACCAATGTGCTCGATAGAGGAGTTCTACAACAGTCGTGGTTTCGATAATGAAAATCTTGTTTTGAACTGAATTAAAGACCTTTTTGTTTCCCTCATGTTTGAGATGGGTTAATTGATAACTTATTTATATGTATAAGAAAATACCTATGTAATGCTAATCAATTGATTTCATACTCTTTGGTTCAACCTTGATGGATTTTGTGAGACCTTGAGGTTCTCGAGGTCCTTACTGTGTGTCATTTACTCACCCCTGCATGGGTTGTGCCCACACCTCATTGTGTTGGATGCAGATGACAGACAGCGCTGACGGAGGTCGAGAGCACTAGGATTGGACTGTACCCGGAGGAGGATCATACGACGTATCAGTACACGGTGGAGTCTGATGGATGTGGAGTGCTGTAAAGGCCATCTGTACCTACCCTTCAAGTAGGAACCCTGGAGGACGATCCAGGAGCTTCTTTCACCTTTCAGTTGTTTATCCCTTTTTATTTGTACTTTCTATCAGTTGTATTTGTACTTTAAAGTTGGGATTGTATTCTGCCCCCCCCCCTTTTACAATCAGTACACTTGTTATACCGCATTTAAATAGTGTTTTCTTCTTCTTGTACTCTGGTTGTGTGAGTTTACATTTTATAAAGGCAATTCCATCCTAGTGTTAGGGATTTATGTCTTTAGTACTAGTCTCCATCCCCTGGCCTATTGAAGGCAGGCTTAGGGTAGTCACGATACAGGCCCCGGGAAACGAGTCGTGACATTTATTTATCAAGGAAGAAGAGGATATGATATTGAACTAATGATAAGATCATTGTGGTATCAATGTTGAAAAAGGTCAAGGGTCATAAAATAAAGAATATTTCAAAAGCATAAAATGAAATTGAAGAGTGATAGTGTAACTTTATACATTTCTTAATAATTGATGTCAGTAATTTCATTGTTGGAGGTGATTTAACATTATAGAATATCATAGGAACTTGAATGATTGAGGATTCCAAGTGATAAATTCTGATGGCGTTCCATGAAATATAGAGTATAGAAGATACCTATTTTAATCTATTATTCTTGATGAAATATTTACATTTGATGATTGTTTGTCAAAATCATTATATTAGAGTAATTAGTGAAGAAAATCTTGGTAGATACATAGTGATCTAATTTATGAAGGAGCTGAAAAAAGACACATTTATATACATGGTTCATATCCCTAAAACTTGTGTGACATAAGGAATGCAAGAAGGACACAGTGAGACAATGTGAATGAATTGAGATTTTTTTGTGGATCACCTATAAGTTGAAATCCACTAGATGTAAGGTTATAAATTAGTATGGTTTGGTAGGTACCAACCATTGTAATATGTGATTGTTTATAGTGAATATTCCTTGATAAGAGAGAGAAATGAATCATGGAAAATATTGGATATTTCAATAAACCCTATTAAAAAATATATATTCATTTTATTTTATTTGATAAAATAAAAGTTTTATTAGTTAATGGATAAAAATAAAATAGATCTATCTATATTATCCAAATTAATATAGTTTCATAACCAATGGGATCAAAATAAATAAAAACGATATTTTAAATTTCCAAAATTACTCAACACCTAATTGACCTATTACTCTTAGGTGTCAACACGTATCTATTGAGGTATTATATGTGGTATTATAGTGAGATTTCCTTTGGTTGAATCTATGTTTTATTAAACATGTAATTTCATTCTTGGATGATGATGTATAAATTTCATGAGATTAAAGAAGAGACTCATATTACATGATTTGGTCCATCAAAATTTATAATAATTATATATATATTTTTTTTAAAATAGAAAAAATACAGGCCAATATATGACAAATATACCCAAGGATAATAGAATTACCACTAAATGAAGGAACATAGAGTAGTTCTTGTAGCTCATGTTTTATTTGAGAAAAATATAATTAAAGATGTAGTAAATATGTACTGTGTTGTAGGGTGCTATATTAATATTATTCTTATTGATGATTTTAGATATTTATTTTGTCTTATCAAAGATATAAATGAATAAATTTCATGAATGATATATGATTTTAAACCAATGAAAATTGAACTCGTTGGTAAATTTATAAAATGATACTCTCTCCTCAACGAGTTGAAAGAAAAAATACTAAACCTTACATATTAGTTGGTAGATATTATTAAGGGATGAATATTATATATAATTTTACATTAATGTGATGATGATTCAAATTTATAAAAAAAATCGATGAGCAATCTATTTAATGAAACACGCATTATTGATTTCGGGGTTTATGATATCCAAGATAGAGATATTTTCATAATAAATAATGAGAATAATTATTTCAATAATGAAACTGCAATGATTCATGAAGATGAGTTGTAAATGAAAATGAGTTGGTACGATTTAAGGTTGACCATAGTTCTGACTATATATAACACACTCAATTTAATGTGTCAAAAGATTGAGCTAACACTAATTAATCATTATCATAAATAACATGGATCATCCAAATAATGTACAAGAATTAAAATTTTATAATAATATTTATTTTTTATTTTTACCCAAAAGTTAATCATATTAGTGGTAAATAAAATGTCTAATCACGATTAAAAGCCTCCATGTTATCCTTAAAGAATGTAAATGAAAAATCTGTTTTATCTACACATACAAATGAGGTTTTTAAAAATGAATTAAAATGAATTATAGAAAAAAGTATTGACCTGATTAAGTGTACATAAATCAATTCCTGAAACAAATCTTAAAAACGTAGTGAAACAATAGAAAAACATTGTGGTGGTATTGTCAAAAAATGTGTACAAATAAAACTTCTTACAAAAGGAATTTTTTTTGGGATATAGTTAATATTTATAGACAATTAGGGATATTAAAATAAATTTATTGTATCATAAATATACTTGTTCAAGTTAGAAAATACCAATATTCGGGGAGCTTAAATCTAAAAAAATGATTAAACCCTATAGACATAATCTTCTATTATATATTAAGTGAAATTTTTTAAATAATTTTTGGAAGACTGGATAATTTATCTTCATATTTTATTATTTTTTGACAAACATATTATATATGAAGGTTTTTTATAGTCATAAACAGTTAAAATAATTTTTAAAAAAAGTACACAGCTATAGAATATTTAATATATAAAATGAATTTCTCATAGGGAATAAATCCAGTATTGTAGGCTACATGAATGGAACACCTATGATTTCAAATAAAATAACTATGTATGATGTTTGAACAGAGAAGATATTATGTTTCTGATATTGTAAAATTTTCCACACCAAAATATATAATAAAAAATTTATAGAAATTAGTGCTATTTTGAGCGAACTAGAGAAAAATTTTGTTTAATAAAATAAATTCATAGTAATATTAACATGGTGAATAAAATCCCAATTGATAATTTTAACAAGTTACAGATGAAAGGTAACTCATATGTTTATAAAAATTTACAAGGATGGTTCAATGAATCTAAACACATACCAAATACTTTTTTGTACATGTATTCCTAGTAAAAAAGAGTTTAAAAGTGATAAAGGGAAAGCACCATTGAGATTAGGTTTCAAAAAAGATGTTATAAAGAATGGACCAGAAAATATTTACATGGATGAACATGAAATTAATTAACTCTTCATCATAGATATTGATTAGTTTTAAATGGAAAAAATAATAGATAAATACAAAAACAAAGACAATTATCTATTTTCTTATGTAATGAATCTATTTAGAATTGAAATGAATATTGTAAATGATGAGAAAATCAAGATTTTTAATGGTGGAAAATCATATAATTAATGAATAAATTTTTATTATATAAAAAATATACCATTGATCTATGTGAATAATTCTTTTGGTTGATAAATAAATCTCATTACATTTTCTAAAACTAATAAATTAGAGAAAACCACCATATACATTGATTTTTGAAAATATATTTTGAAAGTGGGGATTAAATGTGAATCAATAATTCATGCTAATGAAATATTTATTTCCAAAAATAAAAAATAAATAAACCACCATGGAAATTATTCCAATTGATATAAAAATAAAAAATTATCAATATTTTATATATCTCATTTGTGAGAGAAAATTTCTATGGTGAAAGAGTATTTAATGAATTAATTATGTAGAGCTATATAAATATATCATAGTACTATAAATTTTCTTATTTTTGATGAGTCTGGAAATCTATATTTCTCAAAAAAAAATATGAAATTTTTGTGTATTCTAATTTACTCTACCAATATTGTTCTCGAATATGTTAGGTATATCAGTAAGGGAGTGTTAATGTGAAACAATAATTTCGAGAAAGAAAAATTTCATTATAATTTTTATGTGTTTGGTGTAGTTGAATGTAGGTTCATTAAAATACTATATAATATATTCAAACATCAATAATTTTATGGCAATCTATATTGGTACCACATTAAAAACTATCAAATAATTTCCCTAGAAGATTGGAAAAATCCTTATTATTTTATATAATGATTTACCCCATACAAGAATATAGATGAATTGTTTATCATTGCTTTATAAGAGATATATGGTTTTTTACTTCTAAAATGGATATGGAATATCATTTTAGATGTAATTTTTATGAAGAAAATGTGTATGGTGAAGAAATTTCCATTAGATGTCCTACCATTTCCCAAAATAACAAGATAATTTGGAGATAATGTTAACCTCATTCATATTTATTATTATTATGGGGGTGAAAAATATGATAACAATAATTAATGTTCCTTGAATTGACATTGTTCAATGTTATATATAATAAAGTTATAGATTTATATGCCCAATGATATGGTTGGGTGAAATTGTGGTTAATAATTGTCAATAAGCATATCAATAATTATGTGTAGAATTAGGGTTATAGAATAAGAATATAAAATTTCCCTAAAGATTTAATTAATTTTATAGAATGTGTCTTAAATAGTGAAGAAATAAATATCATTGTATATTCAATAGGAGTTTCATATGATGAAATTGGATTTTTGATTATTTGTATTATACGTGTTTGTCCCTTAAAATCAAATGATTGAATGTGACGTTATTTATTAGAAATAAATACAAACAATGAATTCTGTATTATACTATTATCTTAAATTATTTTGATAAATATTTTTATGATTCTTAATAGTAGATATACTATAGATTTTTTATTCATTGTAGAAATTCTAGATGTTGTTTTCAAGAATCCAACCTTGTGTTATTGATAATAATAGTTGTTTGTTATATTTTAATATATCTATTCAATTGTAGAAAATAAATGAAATTCATTCATAAAAATTGAATCTTAATAGATGAATATTAATTACACAACATAATGATCCATGTAAAAATCATTTCAGTCTAGTTCATTTGGAAACATAGACACATAAATAACTAATAAATAAGATAGCTATTACATCTCCAACAATGTTATTCATAAGTAGAACCCTTATTATAAATATAATACATAATATATTTTTCCATAACCAAGGGAAACTAAACATAAGAAATTCTACTCTCATCTTCCCAGTATGGGTAAACAAGTGAGGTATCGACATATCATGAGCATAATTGTATGATAACTAGAGAAAACTACTATAGAACCATACCATTCACATCATAGACCCATAAATTATACATGGAAGAAATCATGGTAGCTCAAAAGTTATGAATCATAATGTAATAAAAAACAAGAAAAATGAGAATAAAACATATTTATTATTCAGGGGTATGTGTAATACACCTATGAATAATGAATATTATGACTTATATACCCACTAAGACATTGAATGGTTGTTAATTTTGGGATGACCACATTTGTACCTAATTAGGGGTTGGGATAACCTCTCATGTACCCTCCTTCAGGATTGGGTAAACCACCATATACCATGTTTTTGGATTTGGAAAACTTATTATATACCCTCTTTTAGGCTTTTAATAACCATATGTGTAACCTATTTTGTTTTTGTGATAACCATGACTGTACACTATGAACACATGTAACCTTAATCATTTCTTAATGAATTTTATGGAGATATAGGTCCCACATATCACATAATGGATATCAGAAATACAGGTAACACCACACTTTAGAACACTAATCATATCATAACCAAAAAAAGATATTTATTTATTAAACATTTAATCATAGATTTATCTATGTAAAAAATTGTCTTCATAATCATTTCCTCATAGCATAACCTATGGAAAAAAGCGAACTGTTTAATAATAATTTTATCACAGTAAAATGAATGGATGATAAACAATTTTCTTAAACATCATGTTATCATTGATATAAACCATCTAGAGAAATAATAATAATTATATGGTTGGATAATATCCCAAATAATGAATATTTAATATTAAAAAAATTCGTATAAGATGTAAAATGAATTGGAATGAAAAATCGGTAAAAAATTTTCATGAGGAAAATATCATTTTATTGAAAATAAATATTTTAATTACATATTTATATAATATTATATAAATCCATTTCATTAAAAATTAATATGATATAATTTAATTGAAGCTTCAATATCATTAAAAAAATTTTTGTTAAAAATATTTGTTCCACTATGAGAAGAATAGTTTAAAAAATAAATCTTTTTATGAATCATTTCCATTGAAAATAACCCATTAAACTAATAAATTAATATTTAAATCATTTAGTGGTAATGATGGAAGAAAATTACATAATTTTTATACCCGTTAAAACAATAATTACTTTCATATTTTTGGTAAAAGAGAAAACAAACATGTTTAGAAAACTACAAGAGGATTTCATTCAATTTTTTTGATAAAAATCCAAACATTGATAAAAAATTCATTAATAAATCATTTGGAAAATGAAAAAAAATATTTTTTTTGTATAACACAGTTTCCGTAGAAAATTATTTTTCTACTAAAGTGATTAATAAAATTATATTTTATTTAAAATATTAATTTGAAATATTTTGTATACAAATATAGAAAAATGAATTGAAAAAATAATTATTATTACATGGCCTAAAGATAAGAGAAATCATGAGTTTGTTGGGAGATAAATCATATGATATAATCAATTTAATTATAATCCAAAAAATATGAACCAAGGATGAGATGGTGACATAAACCACTTATAACTTAAGAAACATTTAATTTTAAACCCCGTGAAAAATATTAAATTAAATGAATCATAAAATTTGATTATAATATTCAAATTCATCATATTCTATGTCAATGTTATGTATATACACCTCATAAAAGAAGATAGGTGCGTAACATAAAATATATCTCAATGAAGACATATGGAGACAAAAAATCCCATTTGATTTGTTTTCTTTGAACCATAATCCTATGAAAGATACATATTCAAATGGATGTGAAAATTTTCATAAATTAGTATAAAATAATCATAAAAAACAGTCATGTATAGTACATATAAAATATAAAATAAATAGGTATTGATTTTGGCTGATGTATTATAAAAGGAAAAATATTGATGGAAATACCTTGCATTATGTTTCGACATCATTAATATGCATAAAATAATCATATATAATTAATACAACAAAACAATTCATTTTTTACAAAACAATAGTTATATAAATCTTAACAAATATTATATTATTATGACCATTTACTATATATTTATTATGTATTCTATGTTAATGGCTTGTTTTTTGTAATGAATGCTTTTTTTCATTTATGTGTGGATTTTTTATTTTCGGTACACATACAAAGATAATGGTTCCATAATCACAAGAATTTCAACCATGGTAACAATTTCATATAAATCCATTATATTTTTTATTTTTAGTATTCCATAAAATTTATACAACGAAAGTGAAATACACCGTTAATGGCTATATTATGTCATACATCTGTATGATCAATATTTCTTTTTTATCGACCACTTGAAATAATAAAAGGTAAATAATAAACTAAATTTAAAAAATTATTAATTTTTCAAATATATGTAATATTTTTATGTAAAACTGTCATTATTACCTTCCATGTAAATATTTTGTGAAGAACAAATGACATCGCTTGTGTGAGGTAGTAGTTCACCATACCAAGAAACAAATATATCGTATTCCCAAGGAATGGAATGTGATATGTAATAATTGATATCATGATTATAGAATAATATTAATATAGTAAATGTGATATGTAAATAATCCATCAAAAATTATATAATTGTGTGATAGGTGGTGATGCAAGATGAATATCATTGGTTCGTGAGGTGGTAGTCTGCCGTATACACAAATGATGATTTCATAACCCATTTGATGGGAGAGGATATAGATGTATATAATTAATGTAATAGTATAAAATTTCAATATATGTAATATAAGTTGGTTATTATATCAATATATTTTAATAAGAGTCTATGTAGGTAGATGAATAACTAAATAAAAATTCGGATAGGGTTGTTACTTCCTTTTTAGACAATTTATTTTGGATTTCCCCCAAATCCATATTAGGTTTATTTTTTGACAAAAAATTGCTTTATATGATTAGAATATGTAATTAAGACTGTTATATGGGTATTTATTTGAAAAAAATGGGGCTTTTGAAGCGTTGAGAGAATAGGGGATGGTATGACTTTTATATGTGTGGTGAGTACCACACTTGTTATTTTCGAAAAGAAAAATTTGTACCAACATTTTCCACAATACAAAAGATTCTAGAATGGACCATTATCAAACTTATAATAAAAAAATTTAATCTTTATACAAAATAGGTCTTGGAAATATTTTGGGATATTTAATCCCTTATCTTATTAGTGTAACCAATGGTAAAATGATTTTTCACATAAACATAGATAATTTTTTTTCTACTTTTACAATTCATAAAATTAAAAAAATATGTTGTCCTAATTTAATAATATATATTATTTTTATTTATAATATGTAATCAATTTTAAAAATTTTATCTCAAATAATTTTTAAAATACCATTTCAATAAATTGTGGAGATATGACAAGAAAGCTGGCTTTAAAAGAGAATATGTTCTAATGTATACAAATTATTTATATAAAAATTAAATAAGATATTTTTTATAGTGACCTAAATTATATTAATAAATATATAATTGATTTGAAAATACTTTTAAAACCATTTTATTTTTTATTTTTTATTTTTTATATATTTTTTTATTAAATGAAAACAGTTAATAAAAATAATAATTTTTCACTATTCAAAGAAATATTTTCTTTTTTTGAAAATTATCAAATATGAACTCATGGAAAATTTAGACATAAAAATTTCAAAAAATGATTTTTTGAAATAAATTTTCAAAAAAAATTAAAAATAACATTTTTATTTTTTCACAAAATGCATTAATTTTTTTAAATAAAATGGAATTTTAAAAATATATAATAACTTTTTGAAAAACTAAGTAATTTTTTATCAATATTCATTCATTATATTAAACCATAATAATTAAAATATAATAATATTTTTTACTATTAATATTACTATGTGTAATGGATAGGTTATAATATATGTATTTAAATAATAATATAAATAATGTATAGTGGGTTGTTAACCATTAGTGTCACATGTAACATAAGATAAACATAGTATTGTGTATAACACAAGATTAACATGGTGCTTTATATAATGAAAAAATAGAAATATTAAACATATTTTACAAAATTATATTTCCCAAAATCTCATTGTGTTACATGAATTATATTATATAAAGGCTAAATTGATGTTTGAGTTGTTTTGGTGAAATATAAAACAATAATAATTTTTTCTGTGTATTTGATTATGTTAAAAGGAATCAGAACAATATTAAAAGTGTTTTTAATTATTCTAAAAAATACAAAAATTATATAGATTTCTTATGTGCTATGAGTTAAATGAGATAACGTAGAGGTTGATTATTTTTCTCAGAACTAATTTAATAAAAAGATATTTGAGTTTTAGATTCCAATTTAGAGGTTTGAAAAATTGAAGATTCATTTTTACTATGTGAAAGATAATTCATATTGGTGAAATTGAATTGGAACAAACATAAGAGAACTCGTATACATGGTAGATAGTTTGGAGAGATTATATATAATTTATCCTACAAGTAAGATATTTGGCTTTATATGAGATTTATATTGGTCATAATACATTTTTAAATATAGAAGAATTATTATACTCATAAAATATTTTGGATCCTTATACTATATTTAAGTAATAAATATTTTGGAAACTAATATTTCAAAATTATTTTTAAAAGAATATTTGTTATTTCAAACCATAGACGGCTTTAGTCATTTATAATATTCTATGAATATGATTCTATTCTTAAAGGATCAGAGAAAACAAAATGGCTCTAAAAATAAGTGTGTGACTTTGACGATTTTCATATGACTATGAGGATATAGGTATAAAATAACTACCTTGCTGACAATATGTATTTAAATTTTTAATAAATTACATTGATATGATTATATTTCATCCAATTCATTTAAAAGGGAATTCAGTATAACCATATGACTTTTTAACATTATCGCAAATGAAATTCAGTTGAGATACATATTGGAAAAAAACATGTTTTTAACAGATCATTTAAAATTTAAGTTCAATATAAATTCTCAAAAATGATGATGTTAAAAACATTTATGATTCTAAACCAAATAAATGATAGTCATTGTGGATGAGATAATCAAAATAATTTCAAATATCCCAAAACAATGATTTAACATAGTAATTCACATGGGATTTATATGGCAAGGTGTAAAGTGAAGTTGTGTGTTTTTAATTGGAAAATGACATGTTTATCTAATTCAATGAAATTAAAAGAATAATTTAGTTTTAGGACTATTATCGACACAATTTTACTATACATGTTGACTATTATATGTTGAATATTTTAGGGAGGATCATTGAGTAGATAATCATAATGTCTCAAGGATATGAGATTATATTCAAACATGTCTTATGGATCTATTCATATAATACTTGATCGATAAGGAGTGAAAAATGGAATGGCAATCAAGGAAATTCCCAAGAGATAATTACAAAGATGAAAAAAGGAAAATGGGATCATACAGAACTCTCACATAAAAAATATTATTATTGATAGCGGGAAATGATTTTGGTTGTATATTTTATATATTTTATCTTTAGGAATGTATAATTTTATTAGATTATTTTAAAAGATAAATATAATGTTATCAAAATTTGTATAATATAATTAGTTCATTATAGATTCTATTGAATCAATGAAATCCTAAAAATCTAGATGAAGAGGAGGATATGATAATGAACTGAAGAGAATATCATATAAGTATTGATCAAGAAGGATGCTAATGTCGTAATCTTTTAAAGGATAGAAAAAAATAAGTTTAGAGAGAGGCCAAATGTGTTTTTTTATAGTTAGTTTATGATGATAATTTAAGTGTATGATGATTTGATGAATTAGAGAATATCATTAGAGCTATAATGAATGGTGATTATAGGTGAGAGACATCATTTATTTTCTATGAATATAGTAATAATGTAAATGAATTGTTATGTATATTGTTCAGGAAGAACATCTAGATAAAGGGGACAATATTTAAGATGAATGAGATCTGACATTTTGATGAAGAATCATACTTTGGATAAATGTGGAATTACATCAAGAAGGGGAGTTGATGTAACACATTAATATAAATTCAGTGAAGAAACTGAACCAGTGGGGCTTAATGTTTTATTAGATATCTTATTAGGAATATTTAACTATAGTGACAATATTTTTTTTGGTAAAACATATTGGATATAGAGAGCTATTTTCATTGTAATATATTATATAGGAGTGGGAAAAAAATCCATTATAGAAAGTAGTTATTTATAGTGGATAATACTTGATTTTAGTGAATTACCAATCATGAGAATATGTAATTATTTTTTGATAAGAATTATAAATATTATGTGATCCATTCATATTTATTACCAGTATAACATATTTTGTGATATTTGGGTTAAAAATAAAATAGATTTAAAATTATTAACATGAAACATATGTTCATAACCTAATGGTGATAATGATTCTATGAATATTTAATAATGGTGAAAACATATTAAATAATTTATTCACCTACCTCTCTACCCTCTATATCATCTACACCAATCCAATGTGGAATTTAAACTTCTGAATCATTGTTTCTCATATAATAGTTGATGATGGTCTTTCTCCTTGAGAAGTCAATATGAATTTAAAATCATGATATCACTTCTTCAGTAATGAAAACAATTGATAATACCAATCAACACTATCATCTTTGATCTATATCTCATGTTTTATGAAACACATTCATCAAACATCATCTCACATTAAATTTTGATATTTGATATTTAAAAAAATTTAAAATGTTACTTTATATAATATAATGTAAGAAACATTTAGCTCATTTAATAATTAAAACCTTTATAGTATTTTTTATATATAAAATTTCTAATAATACCATTCTAGTGTATTATTGTCGATATATTGTTAGAGTGAATTTATATCACTCAATGTGTATTAAAAATGATGATTCATATACTATGGTGTCACATTGAGAATATTTTTTTCACTTATGTTAATCACCACCCAAATCCAAATCATGAATATTTTCTATGATGTCATGTAGTATTAATAGTATACAAAAACATGATATTATGATATAATATCCTACAAATTATATTAATCATATCATCCTTCTATGATTTAAATAATCTAACATTTAATGGTCACAAAAAATTAATTAAATTATCATGATAATGAACAATCACCACCTCAAATACACGTTTCCTAAAAAATGTAAAATGTTATTCACTGTGGTGACCAAGTCTAAATACACCTTTATGAGGTGGTGTATTATATTTTTTATTTTTATAAATTCATATCCTTTAGATTCTTCCTCTTAAAATGGATATTCTTATTAATCAATTCATGTATTCCATAGATAATAGACTCATGTGATGTAACTAAATGATAGATATCAGCGCATTGTATTAAAAAAAGAACGATGAGGGCTACATCATTCCATGATAGTTATAACATATAGTATGTACTCACCACTATCTTGACTAATTGTTTATATGAAAGGATAATATACTACAATCATCAAATATTCCACATTGATACATTCAATAATTGTCTCTCAACATAGAATCCAGAAAATTTGTACAATGTCTAGAATCCACTAAAAGATACTATAATTATATTATATTACGATCTATTAATGAATTTTTTGAACAACATGATGATATTAATCCTCTATGGGTAGATATATAAACAGGTCTATATGTATGAAGCCTTAGATAACACTCTCAACAACAAGTAGTGATTTTCACAATAGGTCTCAACACTCGATGAAATCCTATATTATATGATTCCACTATAATTGTATCATAAACATATGAATTGGTTATTATTTACAAGATAATGATCATCTAGATTCATTATTTTATATCTCACAAATAATGGATGTATTTTTTCAATCAAAATATTACTAAATTATTAAGAATATAGAGCTATATATATTCATTGAAACCTAAATCATGTATCTATAATCATATATATATTTATACCTCAATTGATATTTTTTAACTAATATATGGATGTTTCCTTAATGGTGAAGGCATGTAATATTCAAATTTAAACCAAAAGGGAATTTTTTAATTTTCAATTCCCATTATAACTGATTCAAATTCAGTTATCCTAATTAATATATCCGCATAAAAAATTCAGTTGTTTCTATATCATATTTAAGTATTTTATATTCATTAAAATTCCCTGAAACACAAAATTTTATTTATTATATGGTATTGATGAAACTATAAACATCGAAAATCATTTTAAATATTATCTATTCTAAAAAACATATTATAATGTATCCACATAGTTAATCATTAACTCTAAATAAATATTTATTATGAAAAAATACGTTTACTCCTCTATTTACTTGCATTCATAATATTTAATTCATTGTGAGAACCATTTAAATAGACATAAAAACTACTCATATCATATTTTCACAACCATATGTGACAATGTTTACTCATAATACTAGCCTCTTCTTTATTCTTAGAGAGAACATGGGAACAATTTATTCTTTCCGTAGGGTATCAAATGTTATTATCAAGTTATAGTCACATAGAGTATATATGACTCACATTAAATCTGTGAATGTTCTTTTAGATTAAAATGTGTGTGGATGGTCGATATACCATGATAACTCATATTAGGTTTTAGATTGAGCTCACAATAGGTTGATTAGAAAAACAATAGCCTTCAACCCAATTCATATGGTATGAGCTTCATTATTCTTGAAGTAGTCCATAATAACACATAGACAAACCATTATATAGTAAGTCCATCTAAGGTGACTGTTATGGTTACATAGGTCTTGTTTTTGATCTGGGGTGATAATTTCATTATATGGTTTATGACTCTTTTAAGGTTATTTTGTATTATTATATGTCAAAGGATCACGATCCCTCAAATAACATGGTAGTGTGTGTAGTCATTTCAGTACTATGCTTTGGTTATCTTAGGTAGAAGATGACATGAATTGTGATCAAACAACATCAATTCATCATAATTAAAATCCATCAGAATATATTTATTTTAAATGATATTGAAAATGTAGACACATTTTGATTTCTTTCACATTGAAATTTTTTTTAATAGTGATGTGTAATAAGACATGTCACCTCATCCTTAGTTTCAAAAATTCATAAGGGGTGCCCATTGAATCCATACATCCATATGTTTTGTCCATCATTAGAGATACTAAAAAACTTGTTCACGTGTTCCATTCTATTCCCATGTCTGATTTATATTATCTTATTTATACCCTTGAATAACACTTACCTATATATCATATATATGCCACCTGGGACGACAAATTTAAATGTATCCCCATTTGAATTTTTATGTTTCCCTATATGTTGTTGAGCTTTTTCCTTGATTGGATTATTGTTGGAATTTTTTTTATATTTCTTATTGAAAAAAACATAAAAAATTAACTATACTTATCACCTAAAAATTATTATTAAAAAGTATTATTCATTAAAAATAAGGCAATTTTACATGGAAATATAAATCTTAATTAATTTATATTGATTCAATTTCCATGTCGTAAAAAATATGCATTCATATTAAAAAATCATTAGAACATGTCATAAATATAAATACTATTTTCACAATGAATATATTTAAATTTTTCGATGTGTTTATAATAATCCTATAGGAATCCCCACTTCTTAGACCAAACACATACTAAAATATTGACAGGAAATTCAATAAGCACATTGGAAAAAAATGTCCCATTTTTTTATTTATAATCTCACCTCACATACTTATTTTCAAAATGTGTCATCATTTTAGTCACCCATTTATTAAAATTAAAATGAAGTGTTGCTATGAGGGATCATCCTGTCACATTCTGTTTCAATCAAATAACAAATTGTTCTCCATTTTTTAGAATTTAATCACTCCGTTTTCTACTTGAGATATTGATGATTTCATATGTTCTTCTTTGAAAGGGAAATTAATTAGTTTAATTTCTGTCTAAATAAGAAAACCTTGTGTAGGAAACAATATTTGTACAATCATGGTTTTCCATGTTTTTTAAAAGAACCATACATGTGACGCCATTCTTGAAATAAGTGTTTTGGGGATTCTACAAAAAATAAAAAAAAGTTATAAACTAAATATATCTCAATAATCCATCAAATCATTTAATGACATATTTAAATAAAAATAACTTTTTCAAATTATCACCAAAACTCTAACATAGTAAGTGTATATAATAAATCATTTCCAAGGTTTCTATGTTATATTTTTATACCTCAATGAATAGATTTCATGGGGAAATCAATATTTTCTGTAATTTCAAATTCCACATTGTTTGTGATATATTAATAGGTAAATGTCAAATATTTCTCCCTCTTAAGGGATGAACTAACTCAATTATCCTGAAATTTTAATACTATATGAAGAGAACAAACATAGGGTTTTATTATTTGTAAAAACTAAAATAGGATCTACTTAAATTACATGCATGTTTGCACACATAAAATAAATAATAGAGAATAACTAGGGAATTTATTTATTCCCCAAAAGAGACATTTGGGTTGATAGTAACCTTTCACCCCAGACTAATATTTTATTATAACTAAAAATGGAATGAATTCATTATATGACATTCGATTTTTTAATATTCAATACTTTTATTCCATTATTTTTACCTTTTAACTTCATCATTATTGGTATTTGATTCCACTTCCTATGTTTAAAGTGAATCATAACTTATTTTTTCACGCTTTATCTCTTTTAATCACTCAATATGAGATGGTATGATTGACATGAAATCTATTTTCCATGATCAAACTACACATATCTATCTAATATATTATTCAATATTTTTATGTCACCATTTCTAGATGAATCCATTTGAAAATGATCATTTTCTTCTTCCATTAGTTTTATCATTTATCAGCTTCATCGATTTCTGTTTTAACCATTTTCATTCCCTGGATACTTAGTCAAGAAGAACAAAATGACACAATTTCTTAAAATTATAAAATTCATTATGATTAAAACATTTATTTTGGATTGAATTAGCAATATATGAATTTATACATAAATTTTATTAAAACATTATAGGCATTCTAGTCATGCATACCACATAATTACTGTAATTGTTTCCTCACATACAAGTATCCTCTTAAAAAATGTTTACAATATTCTGAGTTATCAGATTTCATGATGATCTTATCATAACATTATTAATTTTTGAAATAGCTCCCATTTTTCTTACAATTATCACTCATTTTTGATATCTAATTATCAATATTGATATACTAAACAAATAAAAATATTGTTTTTGTCCAAAATTTAATTATAGAAGTAGTTTCCACTGAAATTGAATATTATATATTAATAATTTATCATTTCTATAGAAATATATTTCTATTATATTGAAAAAATGCTTCAATTTTAATTAGGGGTATTCTCTTCATTGGATTCTTCTTTCTATATATGTGGAGGAAAATATTTTGTCACTATTCATGGATAAAATAGGTTATTACTTTTTTCCCTTCAAATTATTTTATAAAATAGGCTTATCGTGAGATATATTTGGTTTATATTTCTTATTATTTTACGTAACCATGATTATAAGATACATGAGTTTATTTTACCTAACCCAATAAGGCATTTTAAATTATTTTCTAACTCTAATAATCTTAATTTTATCAATAATACATACTGATTGGGTCTCTATTTGTTCATCTTATATTTAGTGAGAATCTCTATAAAATCCCTATTAATATTTTACTTCTTAGATTCTTTAATAATATTATTCGCAATATCAATAACATATTATACTTTATTCATGATTAACTCTTGTTTTTAATTATCATCATTAAATTATTTACATTATAAATTTCATCATTTATTTATCTGTTTGTGTAATATTCTGAAATAATGATTACATCATATCCTTGTTCTCTTACTCTAGATTAGTTCTTTATTCTTTATCATTATTATTTAATAATTTATCAAATACCAAATCAATATGATCAAAAAACGTTACACCATTATGTGATGAATGAGATTATTTTTATTATTCATTCTTCCTTAATAAATTTTATCATTTTATAATGATCAATTTTTTCATATTTTTACACTTCTTATACTATTTTACTTTCTCATTATATTCATCTTAGCTAGACTCTTCATGATAATTATTTTCTAAATATTTCGAAATACGTGAAAAACATCACAATTATAAAATCAAATAAATATTTTACCTTTTCCATTCAATTTCTAATATTTAATCTCTTTGATAAAAGACATATGATTTAATAGTGATAATTATCATTTATATATCATCTAAATTAATTAATCAATAATATTAATATTCATTAACATTACCATTTCATATGGAATCTAATTCTATTTCATCTATTCCTTTATTCATGAAATTCATAGACTTCTACATTTCAGAACACATGTAGATGTTGTGAGGTTCTTCCTAGATATGATATACATGATCCTCTAAAGAGGAACCCTCAGAATCAAATCTTCAAATTAATTTTCTTATAAACATCTTTATAGTTATTGAATACCCTATATTCTAATCAAATACATGAATTTATTTGACTATATATTTTTTACTGGTGTTTTAATAATCTATATTCTCATCATCAATAATTTTTATGTCATTAATCATTCTCATAAATACTGGTAATTTCTCATTTTTTAATTTTTCATTTACCTCATTGATGATTCAAAATTATTCCAAAATTTTATTGGAAGATCCATGAATTGATACCTTTGTATATTTGTTTTATGTAATAGACGTAAATATATCACTTTTTTAAGTTTCATCTACATACTTTTATATATATTCATCATGTTTCAAAGAATAACTTTCAATTATATGAGTAAATCATGTTGCAATATCATATATAGCACTAAAATGAGTGAAATTATGATTTTTTTTATTATATACCTACAATAGTGATAATAAATACTAAAAAAATAAAAACTTGTTGGTCCTTCATAAAATTTATATTCTCGATATAAAAAAATGATGTATCCTTTTAAATAAACCTAAGCTCTTATTCCACTGGAAGTGTCATAGATTTTTGGGCAACTGAGAGGGGGTGAATCAATGGAATTCATCTTACAGTTTTTTTCACATTCTAAATTTCATAACATGAACCAATTAATGTTCTCAATAAACTCACGTGGTCATCATATTATACCCTTTATTATAAGAGTAAAATTAAATATACTTGCCAAAATTATTTATAAGGTTCTTATGAAAGGATATCCTTTTTATCTATTAATTATAATCCCCAACAATAATAATGAATATTCGTAAATAAATTTTTTCAACCCTGTCTTATTTGGTCAAATAAATATGGAGTACATGATTATACCTTTAATAGTTATCTCTAAAAACAAAATCCATTATTCTCCCTTGAATTGTAAAATCTATTAGAAGGGAATTCACATCGTTAGCAATGATTGTATAGAAAAAAAAGACTACCACCATTTAATAATATACCACCTCAATTAATGATGGATCAAAATTTCTTCATGTGTAAACCATTAATTAATATTAATTGTAAACAATATTGATTATAATGACTAGTCTGGACAGTAACATAAATGATGAATTATTTGAGTATTATTTCATCTTAATAATAATATAGAAATAATTAATCTGATCCATTTAATGATCTAATGTCTTCAAACTCATATCTCTCTTCAATAAAGGAAGTTATCAAGTTCGTGATATATATATATATATATATATATCATGTTTTGGAAAAATTACCACATTGAATGCCTTTGAAACATGTATCATATATTTTTACTCACAAAAACGAACAATCAGAATATGGATGTTCCTATAATCATTCTTGATGGAAATATTTACATTTAAGTAATTATCATATTCCTCATTTCATAATTTCATTTCAAAAACATTTAAATTCATTCATCATATTATAAGTCTCATCCTATTGTCTCAAATATTATCTAAGAGATATATAAATATTTTATCTTCATTAAATATTTTGAGGACAATTTATTTCTGTCTCTCATAGTATATAAATATATATGATAATTTATTATTAATTCATATATGATTATACCAATAAAAATATTATAATGCCTCAATATAATTAGAATTTTTCATTTTCTCATTAATATGAATATGAGATTTATTTAATCCAAATATTTATATGAAATCAGAAAATCACTTTTTCATTTAGGCTATTCATGAATAGTGTAAATCACCAGATATTGGAATATAACAACGCTATTTATCAATGTTTAATAAAACTCCATCTTATTTATTTGATAGGGATTAAATGAGTTTAATGAATTCTTAAGGAATTATATAATGTCATATCATTTTCATTATTTTAATTATAGATTATCCCACTCATTATTGATTACATCATTTTATAATGGTTGAGTCTATCTATGGTTGATTCGTTTATTATAATATCTCAAAGTAGATGCTATATTGAACATGTGGTATATCTAAAACACTCATAGTATATTAAATTCCAACTCATATAGTAATATCATAATTCTTTATTGTTATCATAGATGTAATCATTATTGATCCATCATATGGAAGGCCTATTTGTAATAATAAGAATGAATACATTGGGATTGTAGTCAACAATAGAATGGTCATTCAATCCTATTGACATAAATTTTAGTGTAGGTGTTTTATTCTTCTAGTATCTGAATGTATTACTAAGGATCTATTGACTATAAAGAAAATATAGTCGATCTAGTATCATGGAAGGGTTTTCAAAGGATAATGACTAATAGAATATTAATTGAATAGATTTTAATTATTTTATTTGATGAACATAATCATTCACATCATTTAAATGCAGGATAAATAGTACATATATAATTATTTCTCTCACTTAAAAAAATATTTAGATTATTGATTTATAATAAACAATTCCACCAAATCTAATGGATGAGAAAAACATAAGGGATGTTGACGATCACGCAAAAACGACTTTTTTTCCACCATGAGAGAGACTAACAACTACATCACACCAAAATTCATGACAACATGCATATAATGTGTCCATATGTGACTACCTATAATAGGGTTTTCCTCTATCTCACTAATATTCTCCCATAATTTTCCATGTTGAGTTGGAACCCATGTGGCTGATAATGTTCCCACTTGTGAATTTGAGATGGTTAGTTGTTTTTTTAGGGTTGGGTATCTTTTAGAAAACAACTTAGAAAAAATAATCAAAATAACCTAACTCTTTATATAAAAAATCTTATTATCTAAATTCTTTTATACAAAAATAATATTTTTTATGGATTTCCATCTCATGACATTCGAATCATCATTATTTAATATTTCTACACCAATAATTTTTTACACAATGTATTTTCATCGGGAAACACAAATATAAGTATTAGGATAACTATGAACAGTTTAAAAATCATATGATATAATTTTACGGTTTTATAAATAAATACAAAAACAATTTTTACATAATACACATAAAAAATATTGATATATTTAAAATTAAATTGAACATGTAACACTCTGTACAATGATAGTATAATTCATTCACGTTTTTGATCCTACATCACTATAAAAATATATTTTTAGGATAAATTTATATTTTCTTTGCATACTATTCAATTGTATCAACACAACAAATATACGTTTGAATCACATCTTCATCATGTACTCATTTCATGGAAGCAATGAAAATGACCACGCCTGTTAAAAATGATATAATACCTCTTACCTTATGCATAAAAACATTTAATTTGAGATAATTAGTCACTAAATATATGAAAAAAACCATCCCAATTAATAAAAAATCCATTCATAATGTGAATACTTTACTAACCTACCATATGAACACATGTTGTAATGGAGACTCTAGTTACTATTCCTTCCAACCAAAACCACGTTCCATCTTCATGAAATCATATAAAAGGGTGATGAATGTGTTTACATTATTTATTTTCATCACTACATAAATATTATTTTCATATGAAATATCATATTTCTATTTTTATTCTACATACACACAAACTATTCATTTAAAATTTTCCTTATATCACACTACAGGAAAACTGCCTATTAGCGGCGGTTTTCAGAAAATGCCGCTAAACTGGGCATCTGCAATCTATTAGCGGCAGTTTTATGCATTTCACGGCGGTCAAAGAAAACTGTCGTAGTACCTCATTTCACGGCGGTTTTTGGTAAATTTAGCGGAAGTTTTAAGGGCTATTTAATTAGCGGTGGCTATAATCTCCGCGAAAATCAGGCGTGTCATGCGCCTTCTTAGCGGCGTTTAAAACCACCACTAATTTTGACGTGATTTCATGGCGGTTTTAACAACCGCTAAGTGTATTTCTGATTACATTTAGAGACGGTTTAAACCGCCGCTAAATGTATAAGTGGTAAAACACTAGCGGCGGTTAAAACCGCCGCGAAATGCTGACCCGAAAAAAAATAGCATTTCTGCTTATACTACACCACTGCCCTGAAAAACAAACCAAACAAGAAACCATTTATGATGCCAAACATTCTCAATGGGAAGGAATTCATCATATGTTACCACTAATAGAATTATTCCCCCAAGCATAAAAATATTTCATAGGCCAATTTCTACCTCACCATGGGCTAGATAAATAGTTTTGGTTCCTAGAAACCATCAAATAATCAACTCACTATGGAATTATTGTTTATGGTACATGATAAACTAAAAAATATATGTCTCCTCATAATGATGAATAGAATGCACAACTATTAAAGAAGAGAAGGTTTGCTGTTACACCCAACATGGTTAACATCGCTACCAACACATGTACTAAAAACATTCATGGTTTCAGTCACACCCAACACAACTATCAAAGAAGAGAAGGTTTGGTGTTACACCCAACATATATACATGATGATAACAATGTTTAACATTACAGAAAACCCATATAATAAATAATAACAATAGTTTGAATTTCATTCAACCCATGTAACTAACAAGAACACTAGTTTTAATTTCACCCAACCCATATAAGAAGTCATATGAATATTTGGAATTAAGCCCAATCTATGTAAAAACCATGATAAATTGTCAGAATCATGTATAACCTACATAACCACAAAAATTTGGTTGGAATCACACCCAACCCATATACCAAGAAGAATGATAGTTTTAATCTTATACAACTTATTATAAAGTGTTCAACATGGTTAAAAAATAGCGAACCTATATAACATGCCAATGAAATGGTTAGCATTATGCCAAACCTAATTAACAATATAGAAAAATCATTGGAATGAAACCCAACTAAAGCACCAAGTAATAATAAGAATTTAATTACACCCAACCAAAAATATACATAATTTTACTCAAGTCACTCTTACTTGGATAAAATCTCCACTATCAATTATGTTGTATATAATTCACCATCATTAAGGAATTTTTTTAAATAAATTTTAAGATATTATCATTTCACCTTAATAAATACCCCTCTTGGTTATCATTCCATGTTCTACCACCAATTTCAATTTAATTCATGGATGTACATGACTAATAATTATAAACCAGAGGTCCTTACACAGCCCTAACAATCCTTTCCTAAATCTCATCTATGAGGAAATCTAATTTTGTTCCATCCTGATCCATTGTTACCTTCCCTTCTACACTTGTTCATCAAACAACACATACAACATATATATAATAAGGTGAAAATTTATGCACCACCTACGCAATATTCATACACACCCTATCATTTAATGTCGATGAAAAAGTTGATCCAATTCAATAAGAATACCTAAATCATACAAAATACCTAAAATTATGGATTTAGAATGAAACATAAGATAACATCAAATGAAACAAGATATTGGGTGTCACATGGATTTATACTTATAGTTTATAGATGATCAAAATTGAAAATATTTGATTCCATAAAGGATTAAATTTTATGGATCAAAATGTGCCAAAGAAGAGAGGGGAGGGATCACTACAAGTCGTTTTTCCTATAAGGAAGAGGAACACAGATTAAATGGGTTGATGTTCAGTCAGAATAAGAACCTTTAAAACATCATTGTTATAAAATAATTTGTATCGATGATTGAAATTATGGTTCCAGGAAATAAGGTCTCTCCAGTCTACCACATAAGAAGACATTTGAGAAATAGAGGACATATTTAAAGATAATAGAGAATATATTAGAAGATATGTAACCATTAAGAGATCACATGGGAGGTGGTTCCATCTCTAGCCTATGATAATTAGCCTAATTTATCTTTATTTATAAGTTGATATATCAAATTGGAATGACTATTATCATTTGTTTAAGAAGGGGTTTTTGAGAGAAATGGTTTTCCATGATTTTCTATAAATGAAAATGAAATGGGTACTTTTAAAATATTGAAATTGATTTGTGAAAATGATCACTTAGGTTACCTTGGGTACTTTGGTGGAAGGTCTATCTTGAGTCCATCGTCCATGTTTTGTGATTATTAGGAGGTTTTGTCATGGGTATTTCCTTGGTTTCCTAGTCCCATTGTTCTAGGGGACCACTATTTTCATTTTCGGGGGGGGGGGGGGTTTACTCATAGGGTATTCCTCTTCTTCCTAGGCATGTGTTATAGGAATTGGATTGTGCACATGATTTATTATGGTATAAGTATTCTTCTAGTCTAAACTATAGTTTTCCTTGGTACTTATGCCTCTACTGCTTATTTTATTTTCTACTGATTGGATTTCTGAGTTATAATTGATATATATTTTGTACCTACATTTGTTTAGAACTAGGAAAAAGGGAAATGTTTACCCATGTTTTCTATAAAATTTCAATACTACTTATAATTCAATGTTATATTTAAATTAAGAATACATGAATAGTTATATAGAGGCCTGATATGGAACACCCGGGTGGGATCCTATGGAGGCTGTTAGCTCACACCTTGTGCACCTCCTTAGGGGTATGTAGACATTTGTATGTCTTCCAATACTGGGAAGGAAAAGGCGCTGAAGTGAGGTGGTGAGGTTTGTCTTAGCTTGTTTTAGGTAGCTGGTGGTGAGATGGAGGGAGTTCATCCACACCATCTCATGGAGTAGTTTTTGGTTTTAGTCCATGTAGTTAGGCTTGTTTTCGAAACGTTGACTACTTTTTTAATTGTTCTTTTCTACTTTCTTTTGACTATAATGGTATATATATTCCTTTAGTATTCCACATTCCTTTTCATTTTGTGTATACATATATGAAATGTGTTTGATCATGTTGGGATAATTTTTTCCCTTTGTTGTGTTTTTTGATGCATCGGTGCTTGCCTCCAACCCACGAGGATCGGGAATAACCTTCGGGTATGTAACAGAATGGGTCATTTACCACGTTTGAGGGTTACCCGGGTCAATTCAATACACAACCTCAATGGAAACTCTTCCTAGAATTAAATTAAATATGAGAGTGACCCCCATATCCAACCTCCTACAGGCCCCAGGATGATGACTAGAATAGGGGTATAAAAAATAAGGATGAGAGGAATTACCATCATATGTACCAATAATAAAAAAAGAATAACATTGAAAAACATCAATATATATATATATATATATATAAATTTAAATAAAAAATAATACATTAAATAATTAATACATAAAAAAATAAAAACCCTAAGATAAAAATACCAAATAAATCTCCATGGTAGTGATTTCACAACAAAAACCAAGCACAAAGATTGTACCACCCAACATAGTCACAAAAAATATCCTACGAATCCGGAATTTTTTATATATATGGGGTTTATCATAATATGTATCCTTAGTATGATTATACACAATACCTCCAATGAAAAATTTAAAGGAGTATAATAACACATCATTGAACAAACAACATAACTAGCAAGCACCGAGTAGGTCAACTATTGAAAATACTCACAAAGACTTGATTAATAAATATCATAATCATGCATATTAAAATAATATCAGATGAATATGACACAAAGGCACCCTAAAACCAATTTCATATTTTTTTCATTATCGCACACTAATATCAAATGTCATATTCTCCCAATATCTTTAACATTTATTCCATAGAATACTATATCTCATATTACAACCATACCACAAACCTTATCCATAACATCATCATTAGCCAATAACCTCTATCACATATCATATATCATCAAGACTTCTCAAAACTAGTATTGTTGGGAATCAAAATCATGAATGAAATTATCCTAATTCACTCCACCTACCATGCACAACCTCTAATATATATCCTTACATCAACACCACAATAGCACATCCCATAAATACCACTTATAGTCCACTTTTTTACTTACATCATATCATTATCTTAATACACCATAGGGACTTATAGTACACCTAGTTTATAATCATCATCAATGACTCAAAGGGTTTTCTAATACGTAATGTACCTTCACATAAATAACCATTATGGTCTTCTATTTCTCTATATACTTTAAAAATATGATCTTACCCACCTCAATACATCAAATATAATTCTAAAACTAGAAGGGAGAGTGGTGATGGGGGTGTAGGCTTGCATCCATTCCCTCACCATCCCGAATGTTAGGGGAAACAACCTAGTACCCAAAGCTTGTTGGGATTCGAGAAGGGTATCTAACTCAAGTGGGATGTATTCAAAAACCAAAAATAATAATATTTAAGTATATTTATATACACACACAAGACCAACATAATACATAAATAAACAAATAGAACTTCTATAGCTAGTAAAAATCACCACACTACTACTACCACACATTACCATCAATGCCAACTATAACACAATGACCATCCCCACATCTTATACAAAGATCCACAATAAATATTAATAATTTACCATACTTCCTCATCATTTATCCCATTTATAGATTCATTTCACCAACCATATTACATTATTTATATTTTATATTAATCATATTTAATGACAAACCATGCAGCCATCACCCAAATTTTTCCCAACTATTAACCATTAATTAAAAGGCTTATTTTTTTAAATATTTACCCATGATATTTTTTAATTCCATCAAACCCCATGTCATGATCATGATTAAAAACTATATTCCATTCCATAAGGAAACTACCAATCCTTCATTTTTCATATAAACAAGTCATGTCCCATAACAACCCACTAATTCCCTCTTTTCAACCCTGTAAAGGAGGAAATATCCCCACTACACAATCCATAATCTCAATTTTATTCCATAATACTACCCATTTAATCTTTTAAACTATGCTCCTTTGTACTCTAGGATTTATATAACTATTCAATATTAACCTATTGTGTTATAAATCATTGAATCCATGTTCAAACCTCCAATGAAACGATCACCTACCAATCATTCTCAATATTATCACCATGCGTGAAGTCTATCAAAATTTTCTATACTTCAAACCCAGTTAAATGGATACATACCTGGAAAAGATGGTTCGCCGGAGATGTAGGTTGCGGGGTCGCCGAAGACGGAGGTTGCGGGGTCGCCGGAGGTCGCGGGTCGTCAGACGGTTGGGGGTCGCCGGACGGGTGGGGGTCGAGGGTTGTAGGTCGCCAGGGGGTTAGGGGAAGAAGGGAGGACGCGGGGGTTTGGGGGAACGATCGGGGTGGGGGAAGAAGGGTCGGGATTGTTAAAATGAATTTTGGGTTTCGCGGCGGGTTGTTCAAAACCGCCGCGAAACCTTTCAGCGAAAACGTTTAGCGGCGGTTTTTTGAACCGCCACCACAAAACCGCCACTAAACCCAGTTTTTGTTGTAGTGTCATCATTCTTCGTTTTATCTCACAAGATTTTGCAACTATTTCCGAATTTTAATTCACTGGGTGGAATTCAATGAATTATCAAAATTAATGTAATAAACACACATAGAAAACATTGGTTGTATAAAAAGTATAAATAAAATGAAACTTCAAATTATTTAAATCATTTCAGTTCTTGATTTGTATTAAAAATATACAGTACTTGATAAAAGAATAGGTCCTACAATGATATTTAAATTTGATGGCACACCACTATATTATCCTATTTTCAGCCAAGGAAGACTAGTCATGTGCTATGATATATGGACCTCTCCTATAACCAGTCATGTGCTATGATATATGGCCCTCTCCATGGATGCAATGGTGTGAAAAGAATTTATCACATAATAAGAAATGTTCTTCTGCAATAAAAATGTTAAAAAATAATATGAACTATAATTAAGACCATATCATATACTCTTTATAGTAATCCATTTTAAAAGCACATCATCATTTTTCTATACTTGTAGAAAACAACTTGTTATTTCTATTTATCATTATCACATGTCTTCATTATTATGAATTGTTTTCCATTCCTTTTAAACAATGTCACAAATTACATAACACATAAAAAATATTAAAATGTATTTGTTTTAATATAATTAACACTCTCTGAAAAATTTGAAGGATACTTTAAATTATTTATCCTTTTAATGAAATTTTACATTTAATCATTTCATGAACATGAAAGACTATTTGAAATTAGTATTTATATTAAAAAATATCACATTATTTTCAATTATGATATGTTATAATTTCAAATAAAATTAAACTACCATGAAAATAATTATATTTCAATGAATATAGTACTGTTAAATTGGACATTTAAAAATGAAGCTGTAAATATGAGAGTTTTTCTTACAATGTAATTAGGATTATGTTATATATCATTTATAATTATGAATATATATAAGCTTATATATAAAAATTTATTTCACTTATGAATACTAAAATGATAATGAATATATAATCTATGGTCATAAAAAAATGAATAACTCATATACCATCATACTATAATTTTAAAAAATAATTTTTAAAGAGCCTATATATTTCATGTCTTGTTTAATTTTTATTATGAACCATGCTTCATATAGGTAATATTATTTGTATATATTTTGAGTTAGTATAAATATTTTTCTACATTTACATACAATATTTACAAAAATTATGTCATGATTTAATGAATTTAATGAAATTTATGATACATATATAATTTATTTCCTTGAATTTATTGAATTGCATGATATTTATATCTTATTTTAATGAGAAAAACCATTTTTATTTACTTATTAAATTCCAAATTAAATATTTCTACACTATATTAGTTAATGGTATTTTAAATTAAATTATATTGAATATATATTTTCATATCTTATAATTTTTTTTGTCATTATTCAAAATATTTTCCTCCATAATCATAATATTGAAATAATAATATTTATAATTTAGATATATGAGATAATTATATTTATGAATTTTTGGGCATTAACAATACATCCATTATGTGTTATAATGATTGTATGTATTGTGATTCCCTTGGATTAATTATTTCCAAATATCAATATACTTGTCTTGGTAGTTAGAAAAAATTTCATTTACTTATACCATGTCTGATGTTGAATATTATTGTAAAATATTCAACTTTATTACTAAATATGGAAATTTAATCATTTTGGAATATTCTGGGATATTAATTTGGAAAGGATATATTAATTTATTGATACATTAAATACATTAAAATTAAATTGAATGAGATACATATTTTTTTCAATAAAGATAAGTACAGAGCCCAAACATCCTGTAGTATTGAATATGTATCTTCATATATTATGAGAGTTCTTATATCCGAACCACTAAAACTTATTTTGAAATATTCAATTTATTTTTTTCATAGAAAATGACCAATACTTATACCTTATTTTTTCATTGGGGTAGTATTTTTTTAAGGATTTAACAACCAATTTTATGATAATGGAAAAACACCATTAACCCAAATCAATTTTTCTCCATATTTATTGTCAATATTATTTTCGAAGACATATCATATTAAATTTTTATTTTGTATTGACTTCCAGAATAAAAAAATTAGTAATAGTTAAAATAATATGTTATTGAATAAATTTATTACTTATTCTGTCTATTGAATGTAAAATTGATAATTTTTTAGAAATATATCTTTTTTTTCATTAATAAATGTTTTTATTGTTGGAAAAATCCAAAAATCCACTTCCAAAGATGTTTTGGACACTATGGGGTTTTTTCAATCCATTTAATGCTACCAATTCTCATGTGATATTCATTTAATTGATGAATTTTATATTTTAAAAATAATTATTAAACATTATGTAATTATTTAAGGTTGAAATCGAATTTATTAAAGATAAATGGTGTACCATGAGAGGAATACTAATTTTTGGAGACCATTCATGAGTATCAGTGTTTTTAGTTCCCTAAATTAAATTACTAGTGTCATGTTATAAATATTTTTATGAGAAAATAGTTCATATAATGGAATCAATAATGACCCAACAATGGTAGTGTAAGAGATTTATATATATGAGACTAAGAATGTACTTGATATATAATATTTTTTTGGTTTATCTAGATATTACATGAAACGAACTAACCCACGAAGACCATTCAAATATCAGTTGTAAGGTGTGTTTTCCATCCCAAGCACCCTTCCAAAAGGATATGGGGTAGTGACTTGAACAATCAAGGCATGATAAGTAATAGACACATTATCATATAATAATATGAAATATAAATTTTAATATAAGAAATGAAATTATCAAATGTCACAATATATATAACCAATTCACATATAAAATAATTCGATTTTGAGAAAATATCTGACAAGTATAATTTCAAATTATGAAAAAAGAAAAAGGTTATAATTAAATGTATAATACCACATAGCATTGTAGGGATGATACAAATTAAAACAACTCATATTGTGAATAACTCATCTATAGATACACCAATAAAATGTATATTTTTTAAGTACTATCATAATCTATGGTACACCTTCTTTAATAATGTCACAATAAAAATGATAATATCAACATAAAAACAACAAATTATTTCACCAATTCCATGTAGAGAATAATATAAAGAAACCTAGTATGAACACCAAAAACATGAAGAAAATACTAAACAAATGGTCACCAATAACAAAAGGATGAAGGGAAACATGGAAAAACGCAATTTTATCAGACATAGTCCATGTGTATGATCGCCAAGAAATAAAAGAGGATATAATTGTACAAAACACACCACTATAAAGGAATGAATCTCTCATATAATATTATATACCTAGAGTATTTATAGTATCACAATGCATAATGTTGACTACCCAGTTGAAAGAAACATCACATTGCTAAGAAACATCACATTACAAATAAATAATACCTAAAATATATCCTCAACCACTACATATAAATTACATAGTATTCCAAAGACCCAAACCTCATAAAATCGTATTTTCCACGCTCTAAAAATTATTTTTTCCTATTTAACACCGATCAATTTTTTGTTCTCTTCAAATAAATCTTTTCATAGCTTGAAATAAATAAAAATATAACTATAAATGAACAATAATATAGTATAAATTATAATATAGCTGTTAAATTTGTAGGTATAAATATATATGAATAAATTATGAGTAATTTGTGATTTAAATATTTATAAATTAAATATATTGGTTATAAATTAATTATAAATGAATATAAAATTGCAAGAATGTAAAATAGATATTTTTGTAAAAAAAAATTACTATGTTCACAATGTGTATTATGTTAATTAATTAAATTAATCACTAGTATTGAAATATCTCAATTAAATGAATACATTATATATTCAATAAAATATTTTAACAATTATATTTTTGTTTGTAAATGGGAAAATTATTAATCAAGTTATGTGACTAAAAATTATATTTTTATAAAAGTTGTGTTTGTCAGGTTTTAGGCTCTTATTTTAATGAGACCATATTTCACATATAAAAATTGATATTTAAAAAATGTGTCACATATTTAATAACATGAGGGTCATATTTGTTAAAAAAGAATTATTATTCTTGGTTAATATTAATTGTAACTAATATATATTATTGCCACAATAATAAAGGTAAAATCGGTAACTTAGGGTTAAACCTTTGGGACTAGGATTTATAATTTATCAAAAAATATCCTTTATACAATTTTAGGAGAGGATACTATCCATTTCCATCAATATTTTGAGTATATGTCCACATAATTCTATTTTTCTTTGAATATGGCCTTTATATTATTTTAATAAAATAATAAATATAAAATGTTACCCTATGGAATTTAATATCCAGAAATTATAAGATACAAATAAAAAGCTGATATGTCTAGTTGTAATAGATTTTTAAAATAAAAATTAATTTTATTTAGCAGATATTTTTTTTAAAGTTTTTTGTTTTTGAATAAATAAATTATAAGAATGCACGAAACAGACCTAATATTTTTCAATTAATGATATATAAAAAAATCAAGTTAAAAATATTATAATTATTAAAAATTAAATTAATTGTCGTGTTCTAAGAATTAATAAGTTAAATATTACATATCTGGGTAGTCTCAAAAATCATAAAAAAATTACATTACTTTATTGGTTATTTAAAGGTCAAATTAAATGGATAATGTAGAAATGAATTTTTTTGTTATTTAAAAAAATTAATATTATATTTTTTTATTGAAAAAACATAAAAATTTTGAAATAGAAAAAACATTTTCTGATATGAGAAATACTTTTATCTCAAGGAAATATATGTTTCAATAATAACAATTTACATAAAATTATATACTATTATGATAGAAATAGTTTTTCTATGGTTTTGGTTAAAATGAGTAGTAAAGGGTTTGGTTAAAAGAATAATTTTTAAAATGAAAAAAATTATATAAATTTCATTGAATCATAATATGTAGACCCTATATGTTTTAATGCTATTCAGATGATATTTTCTTGAAAATAAGTTAATAAAATCAAATAATATTAGTAATACCATGTATAGCATTTCCCTCTATTATAAAAGGTAAATCATCAAGTATTTTTCATTTCACCATCATGAGAAATATACATTCATATAAATATAAAAATTTCCCTTTATAATATAATCTAGTAAATAATTATATGTTTGAAATTCATAAAATTACATTTGAATGATCATTATGGAAGGGACTAAATGAGGATTACTGTTGATTTTGAGGTCATTATACTAACATCTATCAATTTTTTTATTAATTTACCGACTCTAATTATATGGTATTCATGAATAAATAAACAATTAATTATCATCACTAGAATAAAATAATTTTATTATTGTGAAACCACTACAATCGATAAATTATTCAATCAAATGGGTTATGAAAATATCACCTACGTATAACTATGAGCTACCATCTCCACATAGCAAAACAATTTCATATACATTACCATATTTCATTAAAGTTTATTAGGATGGGTTATACATTTACATTAGATAAATATGATTTAATTTTACTTCTATATTTCTAATATCTCATCTACCTTTTTATATTATAATCAGTTCAAAATGGAAGCATCACTCATGCGTACATTTTGACTACCTCTTCCACGAAGCAATGCGATTTATTTATTTTTTCCTTTTTACCATGAATATAATAATTAACTAATTATTTAATATATATTACATATATAATATAATAACTATACAATAATTTTTTATTATTAATTATCTTTATTTTTGTCCATCCATCAAAAATTGAAAACAACATTCAATCATACGTACGACCTACTGTATCCATGAATAGTGTAATTAATTTTTAGATTTATAATTTTATATATAATAAAAATTATTTATATAATATATATTTATGATATTATTATACTGATTAAAAATCTGGTGATGATAGATTCATTATTAATATACAAGAACCAGAACTACCAAATCATAATTCTCATAAAAAACTAAATAGTTATCACCTAAAAATGAAAATTCTAATATGATGTTAATATTAAATGGATGTATAAATGTTATAAGGTTATCATATATAGTATTATACGGATTTACATTACTCTATTATATAATTATGAAAAACGTAAATTTATTATTATGTGGAAGACAGTGCAATTAAAGTATGATTAACATGAGTTAAGAGTTATATGTTACAATGTTATTTTCAATGGGATTGATTATGACTAAGTTTCGAGTGATGTATTTAGTGATATAATTATAAATATTTTAATTAATTTTTTAATTTTATCCAAATTTTTGGAGAACACATGTATTCCATTAATTTTATACACAACAATAACATGAGAGACTAAATGATTTTTTTAAGGAAAATTTATCATTATTTTTATATTTTAGTCAAAATAAACTTCTCTTACATGTAAATAGTTTATATAAAACATTAACAAATTCACCTATAATATTTTAATTTCATTTTTAACTATGAGTTAAATTCTTTAAAAAAATGAAAGGAATGTTTTTTTAACCAAATGAGGTTCTATATAATTTTTATAAAAACATGAAAGGAATATTTTAATTGACATATAAGATATGAATATAATTTCTCAATCTCTTGACTATTTATTGAATTTAATATTCTTTTAAATTTTTCATCTTTCATTTCATGGAAAATAATTTCCAATTTTTTTTGAAATCCATAGATTTTAATGATTTTATTTTAAAATTAAACGGATTCCTTCATCAAGAAATAGTCAAGTGATTACTTAAAAGAATTATAATTTATTGATGATATTAATTGATGTCACATAAGTTTTAATGGTGATATGATATAATGATACTATATTTATTATTTAACTATTTGATTTATGATTATAATTATGATATGTTTAAGAAAATAAATAAATTTCAAAGAACAATTTTATGATGAATTTTGGAATTGTCTAAGAAACTCATTTTTTCATTTGTTATGATATATAAGGAATTATATTTGTTCTTGTGGTGAAAATATTATTATAATATTATTTAATTATTGTTGGGTACGTTAAATCCCTCTAAGGAATTGGGTATATATGGATAACAAATGAGGGAATATTTTTTATGAGGACCTATTTTCATATTAAAAAATTTATTTAATGAACAATATTTCATGTAGAACGGTTTTCTGTGTAGAATGAGTTTCATTTAAATTTATTTACCTGTGGAAATTGTATCTTGTCTACACAGTTACGTGTCAAAAAGTATTAATGTGCATACGTCTATCGAATGTCCGGATTTAATTTCCATAATTTAATGATTGAACTAGTTTCAATAAAAACATTTTCTGAATTATATAATATTATGTTTTCACCATATTAAAATGAAAATTTTATATTCCAGTGGATTATATTTATAAATTACATTATGATTCAAGTCTTATTACTTTACAATAAATATGTTATAACTCATTATTATTATCAATGATAGATTGGGCATTGTTTCTCAAATTTTATGATCATGTTATATACCCTTATATTAATTTTATAGACAAGTGATCATTGATATCTCTTATTTTTCCTTTTTTGAGAATCTAATCTCAACATTTATTATGATTTCTTTCTCTAGGTCATGACGAAATGTTTTAAAGAGGGTATGTATTTGAAGAGTATAATTTCTAATGCATTCATATGGGAATGAACCCTCATGCAATGACACACTGTACATTTCCATGAATTCCTACATTATAATGGTGGATGGAATTCATTTCTTATTCAAAGATGGTTTCACATTGATCAATGTGGGATGATGGGATGTCAATATCACTTTCCGTGGATCCCTGTCTGGAATTCATCGCCTAGTCTGGCTCTCCCGTAATGATTAAGATTTTGTTTGTGAAACTCTTCCTCAGTGCCATATCTTAATAGATGTCAGTTAATTACACATCTTATGTCATGACATTCGAAGGGGGGGATATCAGGGAAGAAACCTTCGATCAGGGAAGTAGTAATATTAGACATCACTGGAATTTCAGGCCACTGAAACACAGATGTTCCTAGGTTTCATCCCCTTATGATGGGGCTTCTCGTTGGTGTGGAATACCGAGGCATTCCACGTCATGAGTGAGGAATTATATTCTATAAAACTTTCCTTGAGTATTTCCTCAGCTTTCCATGTTTAACACTTGGAATTCCACAAGTTTAATGTATAGAGGATATAGTTACATGAAAGACGTGTCTTCAGTGGTTTTCCTCAGTCGTATCATGTTTAACACGGGGTATGTTGTGAGTTTAGTGTCCTGCAAAGATGGAATGAGAGGGATCATAAAATTCCATAGAGATAAATCATATTTATTCATCCCTAGGAGGGATCATCTGGAAGGCTTACTAGATGATGGACCATAATGACAAATGAGGATGGATGTGAGGTGGTATGTCCCATAGAGGGAAGATATCACACCACAAAGGATGATATGGACACCACTAAGGGAGGATCTGAGAAATTGTACCCCAGAAACGGAAACACCAAGGTTTACCATTGGTAGGTATTGAACCTCCTGGAGTTTTCCTATGTACCATGTTTAAAAGAAAGGAATAGTAACCCACATAGTTCAAAAGGGTTTTCAATTAGAGCGTAAACGAAGAACAAAAACCCATATATTTTCTAGGAATTATGCACAGATATCATTCGATCGCAAGAGGTACACACTTGGTTGGATGGATATTGATTACATGGGGGTTTATGAATGTTTATTTTCATAAGAGGATGGAATGATTTTACTATTATGGGGCGGCCCGGGTATGAATCTTGCAGGATATGGATGAAATTTTGAATGATAGACTGAGTGGGGATGGAACTAATGTGAAAATGACACTGATGTTGGGCTTGAACCTTAGAGAGGTTTCATATGTATCCACGAGGTAGGGAATTAATTTCCATGATGTTCGATGGGGGTGGGAAACCTGAGGAGGTGGCATGTGAAAATGGATGCCTAGATGGGACTTGGAATAAGTAGAACCCCTGGGTCGGGGCATGACCATCCCGAAACACAAAGGCTCGAGGGAGATACCAACATAGAACATGAGTGTTAGTCTGGAACCTAAGGGAGGCTACCAATGTTTCATCATATCCTTGAGTCGAATTCTATGTAGTTTAGGCTGGGGAATGGAATTGTGGTGTACCGAAAAGACAATGACTCGATGACGTACAGGGGGAAACATATGGTTAGGAGTCCGAGAGTTGGTATGATGCCACTAAGGGAGATACAAAGGATGTGGGTCCCAAAAAAGGATACACTAATGTTTTTCAGTGTATGGGATTGAACCTCATAGAGGCTTCCTACGTACCATTCTTAAGAGAAAAGATAAAAACCCACATAGTTTGAATACATATAGTTTAGCATTATGCTAGAAAAAATGGGGCTTACAGTTTAATGTCATGTATGAAAAGGGTAAACTGAAATGAAGTGGTCAGTACCGGTCGATGGTGGGCTTGAATCTTAGGGATAATTCCTATGTAACTTTATTATAAAGGTAAAGTAGAAATTTCCATGTAGTTTTGATGTGTGGGATGTGGGTTACACACCAAGGAAGCCCTAGAAGGGTGTTGTGGTTAATGCATACTCTAACCCCACGTGAGTCAATATCAGAGTGAGAAGACATAGACAACAAATAACTAATCATCATGACACAAAAGGTGTGTCAGTGAGGATTGGAATAAGATATTCACATGGTTAGTGGCCCAAGGAAAGGGATATTAAGACATACTATAGGATGGAGGCCCAATGGTGATAAATCCTAATTGGGGAAGGATGAGGTATCTAGATTCCCCTATTCTCATCTCTCCACTGGTCATTGTGAATGGAACAAGAGAGGAGAAATGTTGTTTCCTCTTGCAATAAATTATGGGGATTATACCAATGTGGTTTCCCTCCCACTATGATAGATTTTGTTCTATGTAAGGATGATCTCATTTCATGTGAGGAAGATCTCACTCCTGTGGAGATGGTTGGGAATGGAAAATATCATTGGTAGGGCACCCCATGTATATTGATCATGGAATGGATATAATTTAATAGCATGTGCTAGGGACGATGATTCTTGGCAGTTTAACATCCTACAGCTCGATCGAAGAGGATTCACTCCCCACACCAAGGGATTACATAACCATCATGTTTAGACACTTGGTAAAGGGATATCACTGTCAATGACGTAGTTAGATAAGGTTTTGGAGTGATCCATTGAAGGGATAATGTTATCATGGCTAGGAGAAGATCCAATAGTAGATTTCATGCCTATGCGATGAAGCATGATGCAAAGTAACGAAACATGATGCAATGCCCCAAGGGACATTGAAATCACTTCGTACAAACATGGGGGGCTGTCTAGGAGATGAATGTGCATGAAAGTGGTTCCATTCGTCATAGGGGATCAGACATGGATTATTAGGGTATTGGAGACACATGGAGCACATAGGTAGGGCCACACTGATGATTTAGGGGGTTCGTGCAAGATAGGGTTTTTGCATGAAAAGCGAGTGGATGAACTCATGATTGTTATGAAAAAAGGGAATACATGTGAAAAAGGTCAATCTTTTGAATGAAAATGTTTCAGATTAAAAGGAAATGGATAAGGATGAAGACATAGTGGTCCCACCTAAAAGAGAAACACTGAGAGACATGTCGCACAAGATCTGATACCTTGAGGCCTTGTATTTCTCTCGGATACAGAAGTTCTATTTTTATTGTGGTAGATCATATGTTCATATTCTGTAACAATCCTCCAAAGGGTTGGTTTTTTTTCTTTTTATTTCCGTAAACATCAGCATTGGCACACAAGTGGATCTATACGCAAGAGGCCATTTGAAATCGCATTGGGTGCAGAAGAGATAGGGCAGAAATGGAAAACTTGCATGCCGAGATATCTTATTTCACACCATTGAGGTAGAAGGTTTTCTGATTGTCATAGAAGAATAATATCTTTCACATTGCATTGGTAGCACAAGATATTGAGTTCCATTGACTTGGCTGATTTTTTGATGGTTGTTGCGGAAGGCCCCCTTTGACATCACATTTGGCGCACAAGATTTGGCAAGCCATTACTAATCTTACATGTAGCACTAACAAGTTGTGTGCACCTCCATCGAGCATCATGGAACTGTATGTGGATTCCCAATATGCCATAGTTTTTCACAGTAGTACCCATTTGTGGACCTATCAAGAATTCGACATCAACAAGTACTATGTTGGAAGATCTTTATTGAAGATGCTAAAGATCAATCATGAAATATGATGATTTTGTATCTACTATCGAATGACACTAAACCTATATGAATTTTTAAGGGATCATAATGTCATTTAATGATTATTCATTTATAATTATGTGATATTTATATATGAAAAGATCAATCAGCTATATCCCACAAAATATTTATGGTTACTTGTATATTTGTGGTTTACCAGTAACTTTAGAGGACCCGTACCAAAATTTTTGGTGTACGAATCAATAAATGGATTACTAGCATCATATGTTTAAGAACTATTCCTGATAATTAGTTGAGGTTACCTACTCTAATAAGTGTCTTGAATATGCATACCTCTGAATTGGTATATAGTTGAATGGGTTTATCAACACTATTTATGGAACCTAATCCAATGTAAATTAAATTTATAATTGGGCTTAAGAGTTCATGTGTATTTATCCTAAACGGATTGTTAATAATTTCACAATGTATGTGGGACCCCTAAACTACTCATGTTGAAATTGTGAAAACAGCCTTCCATTATATGTATTTTGTAAATTTTCCCACGCAATGTGACCGATATTCACACTCTATGTTATATTTATAACACCATGGAAACTCTATGGAAATAAATGTGACAAAAATGGTGTGGGATACATAAGACTACAATACATTTAGTTTTACAATTTAATCCAAAAAATTAATCATAATTTATAATATCCTAGTATTGTTATATTTTCACGTACATATTTCCTTACTATTAATTATGTCAAATATCAATCACGGTTGCCTTTAATATTTTCCAATGGGCCCTTTATAGTGATTAATGTTAACAAAATTCCAATCATCTATGCTTTTTTTGAGGCTTCAACCAAAATATTTGTGAACTGCTTTCCATGAATCCATCACCCAATTTTTTTTTTATTTTTTTCCCTTCAACATGATGCCTCATGAACGTTGAAATAACTCACATCCAAAAAAACAATGAAATACATCCTAGACTTGCATTGTTTAATGACAATAGGAATATTGGGGAACCATAGATGAAGAATGGTAATCAGGGGTAACTAACTATATAGGAATTTTTTATTTTTGATGGTTATTGAAAATAATATGTGAACAGAAATTATTTTAAGTTAAATAAATAGATAAATATAGTATGGGAGTGTAATTCATCAAATGACCATGAATAAAACAAATCAACAAATTAAAAGAAATATTTTATCACCAATAATCCAAAAACACCTAAATAAAAAAAATTCATTCTCATAAATAACTATACATTCTATAATGAAAAAAATACATTAAATAAATTATTCAAAATGAATAAAATTATACCAACAAAATATCATGGAATCTGTAGATAATTTTAATCATTAATACTCATGAGAGGAATTTATTATAAAAAATAATTTTTAAGGAATGAATATTTATATGAACTAAGATAATAAAACTAATTTAAACAATTGAGGTAGAATAATCTACAATGAAATATATAATATTGGAAATATTATATTTTTCAACAATAGTTTGTCAAAATTTTCACATCCATAATGAATTATGATGTTGGAATCCAAATATGAGGAAATATGGAATGAAATAGAAAGAAAAATTACAACCTCCTAGAGATCATGATAACTATTCAATTCACTCAAGGATGCTTCATGATCCAACCACATATTATTTTACTAATCAACTAATAAATGAACATTCAAATTATTATTTGGGTTGTTTCATCGCAAACATGTTACCCGTGGAGATTTTTCATACTAAGATAATTATATTCTAACAAAATATATAAATAAAAATTATATTAAACATCAAAAAATGGTTTGACCCAAGACATGATATTTTTTGACCAAAAAACAAAATTTTCATATGTAAAAAACCTTTTTCTAAAAACAAATTTGATTCCAAAATTTATATATGGGATGTAATATTGATGATAAAAATATTCAAAATCATTAAAAAATATTTATTTATTTAACTGAATTGTAAATATCACATAAAAAATTTACTGACTATGAGAGACAAACATCCCAAATGAAAATCATAATTTTCCTTGATCAATGGAATGATCAATTTTTTTCATGATGATATATATGGTAAATTCATTACTTTAACACTTTTGAGGTTCAGATTATTCATTATTCAAAACTAAGCTTTGTACCATACATGTAAACCCTATTTTTACATTTCCCCAAAACATAAATTCATTTCATTAAAGAAATTTAAACTATCCAAGTTTGAAATGTGAAAATTTATTAATATTATTTTCTGTGTAATATATCACATCCTCCAAAGCGCTTGATCCACCACTAGTGGCCTTGGATCAACAATGACTAGGAAACATCCAAACATTGAAGAAATTTTATTCTCTACTGATTTCCACATAATTACCTCCAAATTATTTTCCCTCTTTCCTATTTTTTAGATTCATCTAATTATAGTAAATCCATAACAATAGCATATCCTTATATTAAAAGACTCTAGCAGGGATTTTATATTACATATATTTCTATTCAAAGGCCAAGAATCTTCATTAAGGGATGTTAAAACCATAAACCATTGACATTTACCAATAAAAGGATGATTATTGAGTTTAAAATCTAGAAAAAAGTTATGCTCTACAACCTTAAAGAGTAACACAAAAATTATCACATGAATCCCGTCAATCTCCACAAAACACCCTCACATGGTTAATCAACTATAGATTTAACACCAACCTAAAAAAATCTAATTGGAGGGTCTTTATAGTTAAAATATACTACTCATCACTACTTGAAAAAGAATACATCAACACAATTTTTATAAATTTAATAATTACATTTCTACTTGAATACTAAAAATATTCTCTCAAATTTAGAATCTATAAAATTGGACCTCTATCCCTAACTTGGATTAATCCTCCAAAAAACATAACCCTATTTGTTAGTGAAATTAACTCAAAAAACAATGTAATGAGAATAATAAAAAACAATAAAATCCTCCTCTAATAAACATAAAACCAAAACATATATTATAAGTGATCAATTCTTCAATAATTCAATATATATAGTATATAAACATTTATATGAAAAATTTATAGGAGTCGGCTATAAATGGAGTTCTAAATAGAAAAATATTTTATCAGAACGCCATCAAATGGTAACATATTGTTTTCAATTTGATGTCTATTTTCAACAATGATTGGATTAAACTATCTCGGTTCACACTTATCTGGAGGCATTGTCAAAACATAGTGCCCAATTATTATGTTTTTTATAAATTTTAAATTTCTCTTTTAACTCAGTGTATACTATTTCATCATCATTGAAAAGTTTACGTGAACCTCTTCTCATCTATGTAACTACTTTAGCTATTTGGAATGAAATATTTTATGTCTTCAGTTTAAAAGGATTACATTTTTTGGGTTTACATACCCTCTTTCAATGTTTTTCACACATACAATGCTCTATATAGGTGTGTCCTCTATTCATCGTTTCCATTGCAGAATGATTTCTTTCAATTTGGTTAAGGAAAAATGATTTTATTCATGATTTGAAAGCCTTCTACTGGATGGTGGTATTGTAGAAACTCCTGAATAATTTAAATGACATAAATGTAGTCCGAATGAGATATTGTGAAAATAGTATGCATTTTTTCAATACCCTAATAAAATTTGGTACTTATATCAATTTAGACTTGATATGGGTATTATGGTGTTTTTTTACATTTCTCTTTTTCCATGCAGTATCAAAATAAATAATGATGGTTCCCTTAAGGATACCTAGGACCCTTAGGGAATTGTTCTATTTTTTGGGACAATGAGAATAATTTCATGGGTTATGTTTATGGCTCATTTGGTGTAAAATATCCTCATAAATCGATAAGTCATGGAAATATTCATGCAGACTCATTTGAAAAAAAATGAAAAGATGGAGTAACATTTAGTTGGAAAGTGACTCTTCCACTCTAGTGTATTCCATCAGAAATAGTGAATTTAAAAATTCATGGAGCCTTATAGATAAATGGATGGAGTTAATGAATACAATTTTTAGCATTGACATCATTGTAACAAATGTATTTTGGGAGGCCAATGTGGCGGTGGATGGGGTTTCTAACATGTGAATTGGTATAACTCTCACTTGGTCAAAAGTGCTACCAGTATATTTTCTTTATTTTTATAAAAATGATTGTAAGAAGATCCCGAACTTTCTAATTTTGGAATTTATTTTCAAAGATAAATACCTTGGACTGTTGGTTGTGGTATGCTTTCAAAAAAATATCCTCAACCCAATTTATAACACTCTCCAATGATAGCTATATTCCCAACATGATGACCTTTAATAGTTTGATATCATAATTGATCTAAGGTTATACACCCCACCAGATGACTTTAGTTTAAAAAAATTATAATTGTAACCAAGATGATAATTATAAGAATCCAAATATCATCCCTTGAAGTTTGATAACACAATTATTACCATTTAAGAGATTCTATTTTTGGAATTTACAAAGAATATATGGTTACACACTATCCAATAGATGATGTTTCCAATCTCCCTCACTCAATGAAGTGGAATATTCCACATTATATTTTTTGAACGGAACATAAATCACCAAATATCATTAAACCCACACACACTGAGGTTATATATATAGTAAATCACCCAAAAACTATGTATGGAGTTCATAATAGTTGTGTCAGCTATAAGATAATTGTGGTTCCATTCTTGTCACATAAGCTATTATGGATTTAACATTGAGTAGGAATGATATTATTTCACAATATTAATATAATTACCATATTGATGGACCTCATGATTCCAGAACACAATCATTTAGTGTTATGTATGTAAATTGTATACTTTAATTTTACCACGAAAATAAACCATGATTAGTTATCTGAAGTATAAAAGATGGGTGAATTATTAATGAAGTTCCCCTAAAATGATCCACTTGTCTAACATACATAGTGGTCAATTCATTACACCCCACATCTTCATTAGGATTAAATATTATTATAGTTGTAATTTAACATTGATCATGAATTTTACTCTCCAAAATTTTAGAATTAATATTATACAAACCTGATTATAACCTCAATAATCCAAAATACACCTTTCCACTAGTCAATGAGGATAGATAGAGCCTAAAAACTAATCTCCAATTTTTTTTCAAACTAAACCATCATCCTCAAAAGATGTTCAATATACCAAACAAGTAGTAGTAGTTATAAATATTTAATTATAATTATATTTAATAATTTGAATATTTCAAAAAAAGTAAAATCCATGAACATAATTTAATGACAATGTCATTAAACATAATATCGTGATGACACACATATATATTATCTAAATTGCACCAAAGTAAACTCTCTAAATAGTGGATTAATAGTAATAATATCACAGTGGTTAGCCAAATCATTAAGCCAAATTATTTCGTAAAATTAAATGTCTAGAAATTTACACAATATCTCAACTATAAAAAGCCACACTATTCTCATAGATCATTGATCCCATTAAAATAATGATTAGATTGATTTTCATAAAAATAACGTGTAATATTATAAAATATCCCAATAAATTAAGGGAAACTCATACATTCGACAATAGATTAAAAATGTATATAAAACACTCATAGCTTCAAATCCAACATTTTTTACTAATTAACTTTTCTGGTGTCTCTAACCCTAAAATAGAAATACATCATGAAATGAATAGTTCAAACCAACATTTAAGAGTAGGAATGTTAGTGGATATGAACCAAATAATACATAAACAATATTAGTGGTTATATTTATAAAAATAATAATTTTTCATACTAATATAATGTATAACTATTAGGGAATCAAATCTAATTATGATTCTCCTGAAGTGGTGGTAGAGATAGAAAAAAGTTTATGTGGTATCTACACGATACGTCACCACAAAATAATCTATTGAAACAAGAAATAATAAACACAAAAAAATATTAGGTTTCTCACTTTCCCATTAAAAATTGTTTTTAATAATAAAAAGTAATGTTAAAATATATGTTTACTCATTGAACCACTCTACATGTCCTTATGAATTTATATACTTTTCCAATAACCAAGGTGAATCTATACGAAAAATCTTATAACTACTAATACTCACCCAAGGATTATAGAGCAGTTCATATATAAATAAATAAATATATCCAAACTAAATCTTTATATCGATCTGAATAATATTTGTTTGATAATTAAGGAATCAAAATTGTATCATGTCCAATAAGAAACTCATTGATGAAACTTGACATGTGTTTGAGTTGGTTCTCTTGAACTAATAAACATTATATTTTTTATTTCCATATGAAGAACATGTAAATTTATTATTCTTGAAGTACAATAAATAATTTTCCATGTATATTTAACTTTTAAAATATATATTAAATATTTATCACATTAATAGGTTATAGATGTTCGTTGTAATAATTATATCTATGATATTTCATGGAGATTTTGTTGAACATATTTCATATGCTCCAAATAAATCATAATGAAACAATAGATATGGTATTTTTATGTCACTTTTAGGAGGCCAAAAATAAATTAAGACTTATTCTTATGAGGATCAGGGTAGGTGGTTACATATATAAGAAATCGTGAGTATAAACCCCCCCAAGATGAGTTCAATATATTTCATGTGTCATTATATATGACAAACAATGAACATTTGTATTAGTCATTGGACATGTTATTATTATTACTTCATATCATGAGTCATATATTTTTATTTATGGATAAAAAACAAGACAAAATATTATAAAAAATAGGTAATATATATTCTATATCTCATAATTGAAATATAATTTATTCACATAGTCCTGAAATATGTGACTCTTCATATTTAATGGAATAAAGATATATATGGAATATTGAATGAAATGATAGTGTCTATTATAAATTCATAACATTGGTAGGTTTTTGAGAACATTATTCTTGAATTTAATGGAATATAAATCATGTATATATGGGTTGAAACTAGTATTCATCTTAGATGAGTAAAGATTACTTGAAAAAGAAATTATAAAACTTAGTAAATTTCGTATGTAGGTTTATGTAATTAAGAAATTGAATTCATTATATATGGGAACCTTGGTTTTTTTCATGTATTGATCATGATCTTTTATATATTTTCTAAATGCACATGTAAAGATTCCTATATGGTCGCACATAAATTGTATTCTAAATTAGAGTAAATTATTATTTAATTTAATATTATAGATAAATATTATGTTATCCTGATCAAATAATAATTACTCTTGTGACGTTTATTATATATATTTAATCATGATATATTCACGTTTAGAATTTTTGATATTCACTATTATAACTTTTTTAATTATTCACAAGTAGATAAGTAAATATTTAATTATTCATGAGTTTGGTGAATAATTAAGGATAAATATTTATTCGAATTACATAAATATAAAAATAAATAATTATTAATAATTATAATGAATATAATTACAATATTATAAATTATCATATCAATAATAAATATTCATTAAAATATATTTTTATGTTAGAAAATAAATATTTATTCTTATATCTAGTGAATAAAATATTTTATTTAATTTTAACAAATCATTATTCATGATATGATAAATTATGGGGAATTTTTTTATTCGTAAAATAAATTACTAAATGAGTTGATATATTCGATATAATAACTTTTATATATATAAATAAATAAGAATGATCCAATAAATATATTTCATGGAAATAATAATTTTTTTATTTTTATTTCAATTGTGTGATCACATTGAATAAATAATTGATAATGGTCATTATAAAATTATTTATATTTTAAACATGAGTATATATTTCTAGGTGTGTCATTTTATGATGTGATTGGGAACACATAATATAATTCCTCTTAAAAATTCTCTCAGGATCTAGAGAGCAGTTATTCTACTATTCATCATCTAATCAATATTGATAGAATAATATATATTGTTTTGATAAACAACCATTGACATAAATCACTAATGTTTATTTTTTTGGGACCCAAAATATCTAGAATAAAATTCAATTATTCATGGACAACGTGTTGATAATTTACATATGTTCTACATTTAACTACCCCATTTAAAAAATGACCACTAATGAGTTAGGATTCGATCCACATCATCAATGTTGAGGGGAAAACATCTGACATCATGTGTCACGACCCGCCCTCGGGGTCCGTGCCGTGACTACCCCAAGCCCGCCTTCCATAGGCCAGGGGCTGGCGACTAGCACCAAGACGTAAATCCCAGTAAAAAGGGAAGGCATTGCCTTTGAAAAGTAACAAACACCACAGAATAAGCAAGCGGAAAGTAAACACTAAACAAAGCAGAGTACAACTGAAAGTGCGGAAAAGTAAATGGGCCAGAATACAAACCCAAACTAAAAGTAAGTACAACTCGAAAGGGAAAACAGCAACTGAAAAGTAAAAGCCGCTACTCCGAGCTATCCACTGGAATTCCCACCTGAAGGGTGGGTACAGATAGCTCCTCTGCTCCACGGGTCCCGCCGTCCGCTCCGTGCACGTCCCGCCCAGTGGTCCACCTCCGGATACTGTCCCGCTCTACAAGCCTCAGCTAAGGTCAACGTTGTCCGTCGTCTGCAACCAACACAACGTAGTGCGGGCGAAGCCCGTGCAGGGGTGAGTATAAGCTACTCAGTAGGGACCCCGAGACCCCTGAAGGTCTCTCAAATCCACAAAGGATAAACCACGAAGAAAATAACAATCACGAAGTAACAACCGACACTGCTTAGGTATATGCCCATACATATACCTACGTCATCAATTCAAATACGCTCCAACCTCCGAGTCCAAGTACAACTCAGTCCACACAGGATAGTAAACGTATTCCACACAGGAAAGCAAAACGTAATCCACACAGGATTGCACAACACAATCCACACAGGAAAGCAATAGGATTCAGCTCACACAGGTATACTTCTTCAAGGACGATAAAGATGATCACTGATCCATCTAAATCGTCGGACCCACGAAGGATCGATAGGTAACTAACCCCCGCAAAGACCCACACAGGATCGGGCCCACACAGGACCTGTAGCACTGATCCACGTAGGATCGCTGAGTGCTGAAGTCGTCGTCGTCGAATCCACACAGGATCTCTGTACTGTCGTCGTCGCAGTCATAGTAGCAGTAGTAGTCATAGTAACAGTCGCAGCCAGCACTAGGGTTCCCGCACACAGCAAGCTCGTTCGGAGGGTCCGCTCCACGAGCCGAGAGGCTGATACATCAACTGTCACAAAGACCAGAGTTGATGTATCCAAAAGTTCCGTATCGTCAACAGGAACTCAACGCGACAGACGGCGCGTCGATCGGACGCCCGGTCTGAGAGTTATTGGCATTTTCGTCTCCGGGGCCCGGTTGGTTTTTAAGGAAAAACCAACCCGGCCGTACTCCACCTGCGTCCAAACCTCGGGCGGAGTATGCCAAAAGATCCGTCTCACTAAGAGGAACACAACGCGACTGACGGCGCGTCAATCAGACGTTCGTAGCTCAAGATATGAGCGTTTCCGCTCCGAAGGCCCGGTTGGTTTCGTGAACGAACCAACCCGGCCGGACTCAAAGTTAACCGAAACCTTGAGTGCGATATATCGAAACGACCGTCTCGATCCAAGGATCGCGTTTCCGCAGACGGTTCGTCATTCGGAGGTCCGAGGATCATGTTATGGGCCAAAAACCAACTCTGGTTCGAAACGGGGGGATCCGGGTCCGGGCCGACCCGGCCCGACCCCCCCCCCCCCCCTGGGCGGCGGCGGCGGCCGGCGGCGCGGCGGCGCGGCGGGCCACGGCGGCCTGGCGCTGTGAGGAGGCTGCGCACGCGGGGGCAATCAAGCCCCCGTTTCTTGGATGGCGGCGCGGCTTTGCCGCGCCGTTTTTGTAAAACAACGGCCCCCCTCCTGGGGGCCCGCTTTGAAGGGAATCCGGGGGAGCCGCCTGCCCCCCCCCCCCCCCCCGTGGAAACCGCTCCCCCCCTCATAAAGAGGGGGGTTTTAAGTGAAGGCCGGGGGATTAATTCCCCCGGTTTTTAAGACATCCGGCCGGCCAGCTGGCCGGCCGGTTTTCTCAAACGGGACCGGAATTTCCGGTCCCCCCCCCCTTCGGCTTCCGACGCCGGCGGCCCGGCCGCCGGTCTTCTCTTCCGCCGCGGCCCGGAACCGGCCGCGGTCTCCTCGTCCCGCCGCGGCCTGGAACCGGCCGCGGCGTTCGTCTTCCGGCGCGGTGCGACGGCACCGCGCCCCTTTGCCGTGCTTTGATATTCATTCAACGCGGCGCGACGGCGTCGCGTTCTTGTTGTTTCTTCCATGGTGCGCGCGATGGCATCATGTAAGTTAAACGTACAATTATCCGCGTGGTGCGACGGCACCACGCCACCTTGCTTCCGCCCGCAAGAATAAACAAGAACGATGGAGGGGGGTTCGGCCGTGTTCGTGCGGTCCGGCCCCCCTCACGTTAAAATAAATAACTAAACTTAAACGTTCAAAAGTCTCATGTTTGACATGCGAAAACCACGATCAAGGAATGGAATAAATAAATATCGAAACAACAACCCCTACCTCGGGTATAAGATCGAAGATTTGACAACGTTCCACGGAAGACAACGTCGCGGTGGTCAGGCGTCGCGGTCGTCGTTCGTCAATCCGTTGACGAAGAGATATGCCCGAAGAGTTACGTCGTTGGCGAATCTTCGTATGCCGACGAAGAAGGTCCGAGGAAGAAGCGGCGTCCCCTTTCGTTGACACGGTAAACGAAGAAGAGCGGAGCGGCGTTCTTCGTCGGAAATTGAGCGTTCCTCGTCAAGACTTGAGGAAAGTGAAATAATAAAGAAGACAACGAACTCAAGAACCTCTACCTCGATAGTCGCACGTTGACGTAGTCGTGGAATATCGGTGTCGATTCCTTTGACGTCGGAGGAAGAGTCGTTGTCGAAGGCGTTCGTCGCGGAAAACCGTCGCGGAAGAGATGACGCGGAAGAAGTACGTCGCGTCGCGGATACGGCGTCGCGGATGGATCGTGTTCTTCGGCGGAGAAGTTCTTCGTTGAAGAACGACGTTCTTCGCGTTCTTCGTTGAGTTTGAAGAAGAAGAAGAGGCTCTCCAAAAGCTCTCAAGGAGACAAACAAACAACCCATAATAAAATAAGACAACTTCTTATTTTATTATTACAAAACACATTAGAATTTCAAAAGTTTGAAATTCAAAAAGGTTTAACTCCCATAATTAATTAAGTAACTCAAGTTGACAACAATAAATGAAAAGAGTTAAAGGGGAGGTTTTGAGAGAAATTGAGGAGTTGGGGTTCGTGTGGACCCCACCTCACTTAATCCTCCCAAGGGAGGTTAAGTGGATGTGGGTCCCACTCCCAACTCCCTTTGGTAGGACTTAACTAGTTAAAAATAAAATTTGTTCCTCACAAATTTTATTTAACTTAAACTAAAAACCCAAAAACTAACATTCAACCCGCAATAAATGCAACTCCCGAAAAGGTCTCTTTAAGCGAATAACGGCGCTGCGAGTTCATCGGTGCCCTCGGATTTCAATTCCGATCACCGGATCAAAAGTTAGGAATTCCCGCTCGTTCGTTCACTGAACGTACCCGAGCCAAACTTCGGAAAATTAATTCCGGGCACTCCGGGCCTCGGAATCAGGTGCCGTCTGAAACCGCGCTCTTGTAAAATTCTAAAGAAAATTAAGAAAAAAATTCCCCTGAATTTTACGGGTCTTTACATCTTGATCCAAACATCTTTAAATTTTAGTTTTATTTCATTATTTTATAATTAATTACCCATAATCCATTGGATAAAAATGATCTCATAGCATAATATTTGAAATTTCAAGGTGAATTCGATGAGAAAACGATGAAAAACACTTTTTCACATTTAGAATATTCTTTCAAAATTTATTACAGTGTTTTTTTATATTTTTTAACTACTAATTTAATTTGATCAAAATTCATTTCAATAGATAAATTATTAACACCTTTTCTATTATAATCCTCAGTTTGGTGGTCATAAGGGTGAGTTATTTTCCAATAAATATTGATGGTTTCTTTGGGGTATTGGTATTATTATTGTTGTTTATATTAGTATTATTTATCATGGTCGTTTTATAAAATAACTAAAAGATTATAAATTGTAATACATATATATTAATATTATTTATTTGGTTTAATTTAGTAAGGGGAAAATTCTAATGATACAAATTATTTTTAAGGGGATGCTTCAAAAAACATATTCTTGGGGATGGGGGTGTAGGGCCTACTACCCCTTGGACTAGCCACCCACTATAAATGAGTTGAATGATTATTTAAAAAAATATATATGGGGATCCTGATTTGGGTTTACTTCCACATTCATAGATGACATAATTTATATGGATGTTCAGTTTACTCGAATAGCTAGTGAGTCATCTCATACTCAACCCCTAAAATTCTACTTCATCCAAAAATTCTATTATGGTCCAGTTTTAGAATTACATAATCCCAAAAAATGAAAAATAAATTATTTTTTAAGAATAATATCCAAAATTTAATAAAACATTCATGTCCCACTGAAGATTCGTTAATTAATTAAAAGTAAATAATGTAAATATAAATTAATTTGATATTCACCAAATTAAACTTTTAGATAAATTGATTTTTATTGTTAAAAATTATTAAATTATTAATGCTCATGTGATGTGATTGTCTTTTGTATTTATTATTTATTTCTTATTTTATTTAATTATTCCAACAGGTTTAATTTTTTATAATTATTGAATAATTATTTTAATTAGTGAATGCGAGTCACTATTCTCTTTTAAATGCGTATATGGGAAACAATTTCCTCTTATTATATTATATTATTTAATATCATCCCTTATATTCCACGTGCATATGTCTGTATATACTTATGGAATTATGGATAATGAGATGTCATGATTCAAAGATAGACTTAGTTTGAATCTAAACAAGATAAATACGTATGATGATTATGGAGAATGGGAATTTGAGTCATTACATAACTATAGGAATTACACTAGAATTTTATTATATTCAATATCATCTCAATGGAAAAAATTTTAAAAAATCACAACATGATAAATTATAATTCTTATATATCATATGAAAGTTTATTTGTAGTTTTATATATTTATATATTTATGATAAAATAAAATATATTAAAAAGCATGAGTATAAAAAATAAATAATTTTATGTTATAAAATTTCTATTTATGAATGGTTATGTTGTAAAATCTATTGCATTATAATAAACAAGATAAATTGAACAAGAATATGGTCCAAAAACAACATAAAATTAATTCTATAAGATTTATTTTATGATTTTATAATATTATTTATGTATATTTTCATATAATGTAGTGAACAAGGATACCAATGAAAAATAAAATAAAAAATCCAATATATATATATAAACTATTTATCCGGTAAGAAAAATTTTATATATTTTTCACATAAATAATTAAAAAAAATTGAAGGGAAAAAAAATAAATTTGATTTTATCTATTATTTAATAAATACAATAACTGAAATATTAATTCAAATTGTTCCTTTAACAACTTCGGTCATCCTAGAACCATGGTTCAATGAATTTTCATATCAATCATCAACATACATTAAATTAATAAGATGTTCTATCAATGTACATAGGTCAACATAAATATATTATAATCAAATGTTGTTACCATCATATGGCATGGTGAAACTCAAAAGAAAATATTCAGATATTAATACTATAATATTTCAAGATATGGAATCCACTCAAAATACAAAGGAGTGGCTAATTAATGTTTTTAATAAAAAACAAAAATAACAACTTTTGAGTATTTTGAAAAGGCCTCTACCTAGGTTACGTGATGGGAAAATAGATCATTTCCACTATAATATATAGAAAAATATATAATAATAATTTAACAATGAGTTCTCTTTACATTTGATAAAAATGTATGAAATAATTAATTCTCTTATTACATATGATTAAATAAACAAGATAATTTAAAAAAATCATTTATTTATTATAAAACATGATATGAAATATAACAACAACATTGAGATCAAACATTAAAAAATTAAAATCATCAAAAAAACTGAAGATCCCATGATTTATATGGGTTCTTTGGATTATTAAAATATTTATTAAAGATTCTATATGTACTCGAATCCTATATTCAAATTCAGACACCTCATCGAGTGAACATGGGTAAAAATGAAGCATATAAGAGGCACTTATATCCTAAATTTGATTTATATAGAATCATATTTTCTTTTTTTATAGTATGATAATGACATAGTATCAATACATAGATATATAAAACATGTGGACTCATCCATATAAATACATGAAGATAAAATAGATGTAAATGGTAAATGAAATAAAAAAATATTATAATAGTGTATACTCAAGATGGATACCTAGGTGTTGATCATTCACAGAAGATGACAAGGAACAATAATGAATTAATTTTCTTCAAAATCCATGTGGATAAAAAATTATTAATTAATAGAATGTTATAATTCATACTACCAAATTTCAAATTTATATTATGAATAACAAAAGAGACTATATTGGTATAAGACTCTATAATCATCAAACTATACTTCACCAATATTATGAGGTTTGGTGGGAATTTGTTTTCTCGACCCTTCATGATAATGATTTGAGGTAGTAGGATGAGAATCCTATAAAAATATCATGTCCAATTAATATGTTAGAACATCCTCCAAATAAGAAAAAGATTCAGTGTGACTTCATTTATGTGAAGGTAGTAGTTTTTCATTTGGAATGATAGGACACTATTCGAGGAACCACCATGAAACAAATAATAAGGATATTATGATGTAAATACTATTTTGTTCATAAATATATTTAATGTTTCTTTTTATTTTAATTGGTATTGAATAAAACATATGAAATAAATATTGTAGTCAAAATAAAGGATTGATGTATTATTAGATAAATTTTACGATGTATGTATATATTTGATGTAGTATATATATCTTTACTCCTAATTAATGTATAGAAGATTATAGATTAAACAAACTATTAGAATATTTATTTTATTTGAATGTATTGGAAATTATTTGGGTTTATATAATCATTTGTATCCTCTTCTAGGATTAACATAAAGAGACATTATTTCATATTTCAAATTAAAACTTTAATTTTATTATATAATTATTAGTTTAATATTTCATGAATCATTACTCATTCAAATCAATAATACAAAAAAAATTTAAAATAAAAAACTCTTATTATAGCTAATTGGGGAGTGAAAATTTTTTATCATGTAAAACTTGTATTAAATTTTCTAAATATTCGATGAAAAATATATGGACTCTATTGAGAATTTTTTTTAGAATCTTATATTATTTTTAGTATTTTTATGATGAAGAAAAATTTATCATATTAAATTTATTATCCAATAATTGTCTAGAACATACATAATATAATTTTTATTTACTATAAATGTAAAATCTATAGGTCAATTTATTATCTAATTATATTTAATAAAGGATATTTAATGAAAATATAATAATGTATCGAATTTATATTGTAAAGGATATAGAGTTTCTCAAGTAGGGATGGTTAGAGAATATCATATATCAAAAATTCATTAAAAAACCTTAGAGTGGATTCTTTCGAAAATAAAAATTAATATGAAAAATAAATTTTAGCTTTCTTGTTAATGTTAAATTTATAAAGACTCTAATGTCTATTGAAAGTATTTAGTTACCCCTTTCAATGAATTAATTAAAATTAATGGTGTTAAATCATTACATAATTCCCACTATATTTGCACATTGATGTCATATAAGTTGGAATATAAATCAAATTCAATATGACCCAAACATATGTGTTTTGATGGAATCCACATTATAAGGATTATCATGGAATCTAAATTGAATCAAGAAATCATAAAGTCTGTTTAATGTATGTAGCCTTTGTTAAAATATAAAATAATATCCCTATGTTACCATATTTACTTTCATGTAAAAAATAACATTTTATAAGATGGATTCATATCACTATTTGAGAATGTGGAAGCATGATACTCTTCAATAAGTCCTACAATACGATTCACCTGGTTTTCCATAGGATGACACTATATGGATCATACATTGTGTCTATTAAATTATTTTTAACTTATTTGGATAGCAAATGAAGAACTATATTAATTTCGACTAACCAATAATATATAGAATTGGTAGAAACCCTCATGAATATTGAAATTAATTATTATTGATTATTTCTTTATTTTTTGTTAGTATTTAATGATTAAGAGACACAATTTTGAAGTTGGTTTGATATTTCATATCATTTATCATATGTCAATTATAATTCTATAAATTTAGATTGTCGAAGTTCTCTTTAAATATATGGAAAACATGTTTTATGTAATTTATTTAAAAGTAGGATTTATAATTATTAATATTATATCATTATAATGATGATTATTGTGGAGTTTTATACCTTTGATTACAAGCATAATAAATATGTTATTATGTCAGAAACTACATGGATGAAGTTGAGGAAACAAAAAAAAAATCTTTCAACTATAGATTTGGATATTCATATAGAATTAATTTTATATTATTTGACATGATATTATGGAAAAGAAATTGAATTTTTCCTTGTAGTTGTAAACCAGTTTTGACCAAGACATTTGAAATTATAAAATGGTGTCATGTATCTAATGTTGTGGCCTGGTGATAGTCAGTCGTAACCACTACACTAGAAAACCAAGGCATCATTCCCATCCGCAACATATTTCACTCCACATTTTAAGGTGGGGTTGGGATTTTACTAAATGCACAGGTGCCGGGATGGAAGAAGATGCAACATGATCAGCAAGACAACTGACATGTATCTATTGAATGTGTCTGAGAATGCATGGGCCAAATGGGGAAAGAGATTGTTGGATTATGTGGAGGGAAAAAACAATTTGTAGTGGGTTATATGTTTGTGGTCATAGAAGGTGTACCAGAATGGTCGAGTGTCATGAGGTGGGGTATGTGAAGGTGTGTTTTGTGTAATCGCATATTAGGGGGATCCTCTTAAATATTTAGGCATATTGGCTAGGGTCAATCGGGGAATCTTCTGAGACCATGGTCCATTGTAAAATTCAATGGACATATTCTATTGTGATTTTACTCACATTTATCCTCATTTCATTTTATCATTGACCTATGTGTACCTTTTTTCCATTAAGGCCATTAAATGGGTTCCCACATCATAAAAAAAAGGCATGATACCTTAATTTCATGAAATGTGATGATTCCACTATCTTTTTTAGAAAATAAAATAGGTTTCTAACACTATGATAGATCAACCATCTATTAATTTGGTTCATCAAAACTATAGTGATCCAAATTCAAAATGTTATACATTCAAGAGTGACATGGGGGTGTAATAGAATCATACATATATTGACACAGACCTACAGTGTATAAGGTAGGGATTAAAGTAAGATATACTATTCAGAGTTTTATATTATACATATTCTGTTGGGTGGACCTAATGGATTTAGTAGATTGGTTAATGGACCACCATAGTAAATTAGGATTCTCGCTCGCTAGAGATATTTTAATATGGTATATGGGAAAGTTCACATATTATTCATCATATTATGGTTTGTGTGTTTTCACCTAATATGTTTTTATTTACACTATCATCCTTGTCCTACTAGTTATTTTATATAGTAGTTATTATAATTATAAAAACATGAGAATTTTATTTATGATAATAATATTCTCAATACCTTGTTTTACATGAAACACCATGATTTTCGAAAACTATAATATATTATAAGTGTAAACATTTTAATTTGACCATTAAATTGATAGAAGGATGGTCAATAAAAAATGAATAATATGTAATTTTTCTTATATAAATAAAATTAATTTACTAATTATTAATCAAAAAGTACCCATTTTTAAATAATTCTTTTTTATGATAAAAAATATGTATTCCTCATACAAAAATTATTGAATTTTGGGTAACAATATTATTATTATTTTATACTTGTATAAGAAATTTTATTTATGGAAATTTATTTATATTATTATATATAATGTCAAATTTATATTGGGGAAAATTATTTATTTTCTTCATAAATTGTTGATTTGTGGTTATTAGTGAAAATCCCGATATTACACAAAATATATTACATTTATGAAATTATGACGATATATGAAAAATTTGATAGACCAAAAAACCAATTTTTATAGATATTATATTTACAATAGAAAATATAATTCATAAAATAATATGACCTTCAACATAGAAATATATTCTTAACATTTTAGAACACTATATAATGTAACATTTTAAACTATTTTTTTCAATATTTTATCTTAATCATGTATCTACAATAATCATATAATTTTTTTGTTTTTATAAAGATTATTATAACTAATTTTATTTAATAGAACCCAATTTATTATAATATAATGATGATTGTATATTTTTTTTCTTTAAAATAACTAATATTCTAATAAATTTTTTTTCTAAAAATAGTTTTTTTTGTTTTGTGATCTTACATTAAAATTAAATTCTCATACTTTATAGAGTTGGATAAGGTACAATAGATTAAATATATTAATTTATAATAATACTTATTATATTTTAAAGAAATATTAATTATTGTTCATAATGAATATAAACCTTCAAAAATTTATTTATAACCATTGATATGGGTAAAATGAGTTTTAAGGGTTAAAAATAAAGCGATAAGGAATCATTATAGGGGAATTATTTTTCTAAGGAATCATTATTTTGTATTATGTTGGATATAAAATTATAATATTCAAATCTTTGACAATTTTTCATCACATTCACAACAATGTGATGTTATATTATTAATAAATTTTTCATAATTCAAAATTTGATCCTTCCCTAACATATTAATAAAACCACTTTTACAATCATTTTAACTAATATTTATCAACCTAACTAAAAAATAAATACCCATAATACATCACAACCATATCCCCCATGAAATTGATTCTCTATACTCATTAGAGGTCAAATATAAAAGGTTTAGTGTGTATGAAAAATGATATTTTCCAATGAAGACATATTACTTTCGATTGACTATATTCTTTTTTATATATAATTTTAATTCCTTAAAAAATATATAAAGATAATAATATAACTAATTAAGGATATTAAATATAATTAAATGTTGTTATGTATTTGTAAAACCCATTAGTCCTATGTATTCAATCCTATTGTAAATGAAATCATTACCCATTCGTGTGTTTGACCAATCATCTCTAAGAAGTGGTGTAAAAGATTATTTTTCATAAACAAATCAAATGTATGGTTATAAAAATAGATATAGTAAAAATATATGGCATTTATTATATAATTATTATTAAATTAAGATATGGTATTTTTATCTTTCCCCCTTCAACCGATTAGAAAAATGATATCAGCCCCTGGGTACGTGTGGACCATCACCTCCACAATGTGAAGAGATTATTCTATCATTTCCGCCATTTATGATCGATTATGAATATTATTATATTTAAAATATAATAAATTTATATCAGGAATTTAATTTTGTAGATTATGGAACCATGTGAATCATCTGATGGATGAAAACACTAAAGGCAAACATACAAGGTAATTGAAACAATTTACTTATATAAAATAAATATTTAATAAGAAATTAAGAACAAAATATTTCCAAAACGATTTAATTGGAAAATATATGATAATATAATTATTTTTTTGTTATTATTTTATAGAATAATAATAAATTTATATTTATTATATAGCATTTTAAAATTACATATAATGTACGTTGAATCAAAAGTAAGGTTTTATTTCACAATCTCATCCTTATTGAGGATTTTTTTTTATGTTTATATTAGTGGAATTTTATGATCATTCAATAAAAAAATATTCTTATAATATATTTATTCCGTTAAAATACATTTATTAATTTAAATGTTTTCTTATTTTCTACTCAAAAACATGATTTTTTTTCAGAAATAGACATTATTTTTTTATTCAATTGAAAATATTTTTCATCCATGTACAAAAATTATTATAAATTTATTTCAATAATTTATTTAATAAAATCCATTTTTTATTATTTTCAATTTAATCATGTTTATCATATAATAAAAATGAATAAAATTAATTTTATTATCCTTTTCTAAAGGATAGACGTTTTACAGAATGTGTGAATGGAATCATTACATTTAAATAAAACGAACAGTAAAATTTTATCCAAATTCATTAATTTTATTTTTTAAAAGATTAATTTGTATGATTTCATTATTAATTTCAATAAAAAATATTTCCTGAATATTTTGTTATTTTATATTTTAATTAATTAAAATAAAAAATAAATGGTTATTTTCATATATAATATTTCAAGTGATATTTTTAATGTTCTTTTCAATTCGTCAATATCATTTGAAAAATCTTATTATTTTATGTGGATAAAATATATTCATACCATATAATATAATACAATTTTTTGATAATGGTAAATCTTTTTATAGAATTTTTTTTGTTTTCTATATGTGTTCCTCTAATATAGATAGTTATTAATTAAATTTTTAGTTTGATTAATTTTTATTTTTTATTAATAAGATGATTTCATTTGACATACTATGTTATGGGTGGAACACAAAATTAAATTTCTCCTCACAGAATCAAAAGTTCTCATGAGACAAAATAGTTCTGATATTTTGAATATGTTTTTCCCATTTATTTACGATTATATGGAATATGGCTTTAACTATCAGTTTCATATGATTTCCAAAATTAGTTTCTTCATTATAAAATCTGTTTTTGATTACTCCAATAGTGGTGATGTGCATAAATATCATTCATGATCATATAACTCATTATAGGTCATTATTTATTCATGCACTAATATTCATTATTTATTTATTATACTTTATATTTGGTTGTATTCATTCCCTTGTTGAGAATCTATGATCACCACTGTTTTTTGTTTCCTTTCCCTATTATATGAGGAAGTTTAATATTCTAGATATTCTTAGATATTGAAGACTGAATAATAAAAATCTCATGGAAATCAATGTAATTGATTTCACATTAAAAATTATAGCGACATTCATAAATTTATCTGGTGTTTCAATAATATTTACCTATTAAATCCCTCGGGAAATGATTTATTGAATCCAGTGATAATTAAATTAAGTAACTATAGATAATATGATAATTGATTTAGGGTTGATACAGTTTGTATCAGAAGATGTTTTGAATAAAAATAGAAACTAAAATTTAGATATCATATATTACAAAATAAAATCCTATGAAAGTCATTAGGGATAATTATAAGTGCATGATAATATTATGATTTTTCAGTATGATGGAGAATGGTTGGAATGTAATAAAAGATACCCACATCTAGATATGGGCAATTGGATGCATCCATGTCATCAATTTTTCTTGGATTAATATCATGTAAATGTATTAATTGGTTATATAATTGATAATCATATGTTCATAATGAGTGGGCCAAGACTCTCCAAGAGTCTAGACACTCCTAGGAGATACGATAAGGTTTATTTTTAGGATCTTACCAAGTAATTATACAATATTTGAAAATAATTATTTGTTTTGAGGATATTATAAATGATACTAATTTTAGTATTATGGGATAAGATATTCCTAAATTTTCAATTTATGTTAGGTATTACACAACATGTGGAATTATTTACGATGATTCATAATTTTATGAGATAATATAAAGAATGTAATTTTTAATAAAATTAATCTAATAAAAAGATTTAAAAATTCATCAACCCTTATATTATATATGGATGCATACCTCTTAAAGAGGTAAATAAGACCAATTTTAAATCTGTGAATAAAATTAAAATATTATAGAAAGTTATGACTACTAATATTGGTTATAAAGTAATATTTTTATTCACGAGATGATACGATGATGTCCGAATACTTCATATAGAGGAAACTACCAATTATCGATAAAACTAATAATAAGTAAATATTTTATCAATGTATTGATTCTTCAAAGACAAATTATAAGGCTTTAAGATGTAACGTCATGGAAAAGGTTATTATGGTTGAGTTTAGATTAAATAAACATGAAAATTAGTGGAGGTAATTGGTTCAAAATACAATTGATTCTAATGACGTAGAAGGTATTGGAGAAGATAATTTTAAATTGTAATTTAATGAAATAAACATTCCTCATGTTAAATAAGATTATTTATGAAATGAACATTCGTAATTAGGGACAATGAGAATAGAAAAGTTCCACTAAATAAAAATTTACATATAAAATATTATAATGAACTATTAGAGAATACATATGTAATTTAGAGATAATTACTTATTATTTATTTTGTGGGATAAAGACAAGACTTAAATGTGTGTTACTATCTCAAACTGCTTCAGCTTATGATGTTACCATATCAAGTTCCCTCAAGGTAGAAAAATAATTTTATATTCATTATATAAAAAACAGTACTATGAAAATATAAACTACTAATCATTATATAAATATAAATTTTAAAAAAAATTGATTATAAATTTTCACATTTCATAGCTTTGAAATGAAAAACTTTTTTAACTAAAAGATTTTAATGGGTTATTTTATCTTCTGTGGGAAAAAATCCTATCAAGTGTATGATTTATATGGGATGATAAAAGTCTATAATATCCATTGATTCATGTTTAATGATATGGTACACTAAAAAAATTTATTAGAACATCATAAAGGGGATATTAATTATATAAGGATATGGGAAAAAGTCCAAGATGATGTAATTACTATGAATAATGTGGAAATCACATTTGTTGTGATAGTTGGTAAAAAAAACTAAAATCTAATTACAATCTATTAAATTATATTATTTCTGATTTAATAAACATTTTTTTTATGTTATAAATATTTAATCATCCCCTAACAATCTACAGATGGAGTTTCTAATCAAAATACATTGTGACAATCATTTTTTAATGACAGTAAAATGAGGGGTATTTAGTAGGAGGAATTCATATTTTATTATTTCAGACATGGTTTTTATATCAATTCTTCACTTTGATAGAAGCCTAATTTTTAACCATTTAATTTGTAACATCACAGGTAAATAAGGAATAAAACATTTTCATATTTATTAATATTTACGAATTAAATATTAATTTTACTTTAAAGGGGTTTCTATGTTCAATAGCGTACCCAATACGCAACAAAGAGTTTCATTGAAATCTTACGTTGCACACTAGTAATAAAATAATATTATTTTAAATGGTAGTTAACACATAGTCGTTGTATTGGCGGGAATGGATATAAGTAACTAATATATGATTATATATGTTTTTTAAATGTTTTTACTTTTATCTAATAAAAGATAAAGGCTTAAATTACGAAAAGAATTAAATTTTAGGCGTATATGCCCTAGTTTTCACTAAAGGTTCACTTATCACCTTTTGATGGCGAACCATCATTAAATATAGTTTTGTTCACTCTTATAAATTCTATTGGTCGAAATAAAACTATTCTTTAGAATCAATACATCAAAAATTAGTTTGTGTAAATTTTTGGTATTTTTCCGATAAAGTTCATTTTTTAATGAATAGTGTAAAATGTTGTATTTTAATTCAAAACCTATTTTTAATCTAATTTATTTATATTGTTAGATTATCTTTTGAATTGGTTTTAATGTGAAATTAGAATATATTGGTGCCATTAAATCCAATAGTGGTCGTTGGAATTAATTTCACTTTGAAATCGGACTTAAACCAGTGTCAATCTTGTGATACTTATTGTTTCATAAAAACACGCTATTTGCTCTGCAAGCGGGAATTAATTATTAAATTAATTAATGAAACTTATATGTTTTTAATTTTGTAAAATGGAATTCATTTTTTAATTCGGAATATCAAATATATAATTGGGTGAATTTTTGGTATTTTTCTGAAAAACATCAATTTTTGATGAATAGTGAAACCACTAAGTGGTACTTAAAAAACTGATTTTTTGTTTAAATGAAATTTTTCCACCTCTGTGTTTTGAATTTAAAAAATCCGACATACATGGTTTTCATTAAGAAGTAAAATGGGGTTCAATGGGATTAAAATAAGTTTTTGGTGAATAGTAACTTATTAAGTTTTTAATCACGATTAGAGGTAATTAGTGTAATTTAAGGTAAAAATAATGTTGTAATAATATGAAATGAACTTGACACATGTCCTAACCTAATTGGATGTGTCATCGCCGACCAAGACAATCCATGGGTCAACTTGGGGACCCCATGAAGCTACTTTCGTTGGAAAAAGTCATTAATAACTTTTTATTTAAAGTTAAAATAAAAATGTCACAAACATGAGTTGTTTTACTAAAACAATTTTGACATGGGGTTATCTAAATCAGAGTTTTAACTATAAATATTTATTGTAAATTTAAAAATATTTCCTACATCATTGTATTTTGTTTTATAATTTTTAGGCATTAAAAAAATTAAATTATTTATGACACCATGATGATGCAGTGATTACATCATTCATTAACGATTTAAATAAAATGGAATGATAATGTAACATCTAAGACGTACACATGTCAAAAACCTATTGTATGGGTGGATTTAGAACCCTTATCACCTTAACCTAGAAAAACATCATTGTGGGACCATTAAAATCCGAAACTCATTCTAAAATAAAGTAACATTTCCTTACTTTCCAAGAGTGCCCCTCCTCTCCTCTTATAAAAGGCCCCCACCTCTACCACCATACCCACACTTACAAAGCCTTTGGCTCGGCCAAACCCTGCCCATTTTGTCTCTCCACATCCCTATCTTACTCCTTGAAGCCTCACTTTGGGCATAAGGCTTCCCAAGGAAGCCTTTGAGCTCAAATCTAAGAGAGTTTCCCGATTTTAAGGTGATGTCTTCACTTGTGTTCTTTTGTTTTATTTTTCTTCTCCAACCCCCTAAACTCTTTTTATTCATTTATTTTGTAACAACTCCAATATCTTTAATATACTAGGATGTTGTCATAAGAATATTTCGAGCTACACTTACACACATCTACATCTAATGGTTAAAGAACATACTGTTTCTGTGGTTGGCAAATTTCTGGCTCACGAAACGATGATTGTTCAATCTTCTTTTAAACACCTTTAATGGTGGCCATTAAGATGTCACTCTATTTATATATGATATATATTATGTTTATGTTTTCCTTATGCTTCTTTATTTTTCATTTGCGGTATACCTTTATGGTTTCCATTGTGGGTAAACACGACAAATTCATTTTAGGAAGTGGGGACTACCGCCCCCTCAAAGTGATGTGATTCGTTAATTCCATATGTGGGACGTATAAAGGATGGATTTAAAGTTATTATATATGATTTTATACTGGAATTATAATATACCACTATATCATTATTATTTCATTCCATTAATGTATGAGATAGAAATGAAATTTACGTTCATGCGTACGTACGGCTTACCGTCTCCATGAACGGTGCATTTCATTTCTTATCCCCAAAAGTAATGTTCTATTATAAGTACATATATATTGGATATATATGATGTATTTCAAATCTAAATTATTAATATAATTCTGGAATAAAAATATACATACCTCTCATTTAGTTTTAATTCCATTAATATGGCATAGAAATGAAAGTAGCGTTCATGCGTACGTACGGATTACCGTCACCATGAACAGTGCATTTCATTTATTACCTCTAAATGATTTTTTGATATTATAAATACATGTATATGCTAGATATATATGATATATATGATATCCAAATCAGGAATTTCAATCTGGATATTAAGAACCTTTGACCACACGAACAACATGTAATTGTAAGAATTCCACTTTCGACTTAAGAACCAAATGTCGAAAAAATAATTATTAACTTAAATGATTACATAATGTTTATAACATAAAAATAAGTGATATAAAAGGAATAATGAACTTGAAAAATGTTCTTAAGAAAATTGAAATTAACTCAAGTTTATTATTCAGGATGTTAAGGAACGATCGAGTCATGTCGGACCCGAGGTAAGGGACTTAGTCACAATCTCCTTTCATTGAGGAATATTTCGTTTTATACACAACTTTCTTTTATACGGTGTATAAACCCCTTTGAATTTTACTTTTATACAAAAGGAATCTTTTTCTACGAAGCGTTTTATAAAACTACAGAAAGTAATGTTTCTTTTAACGTACGTGGTGACAACGACCTTATCTGCCGCCGCGAGTATTATTCGGTATTTGGCTTCCTCAACAAGCCGTAATTTTTTTAAAATGAAATAAATACCATATACTATTTAAGGTATTTTGGTATTGAAAATGATTTTTATAATGGATTTGTTATTTGAATATATTTATGTGATACATTGTTATCAAAGTGTGGAGATGTTTTCTTGCCATTATATTTGTTTTATGTTTTATGATTTTATATTGGTACTTGGACATTTGATGGGTGGTTACATGATAAACCATATGACGGGTGGTGCCGTGAATACCAGGACGGGTAGTTATGTTATAACCTCTAATGCATTGGGTATGGAAGTCGGTCGTATGGCTATTCCATTAAGTATGTATGGAAGTCGATCGTATGGATATTCCATTAAGTGATATGTGTGGAAGTAGACCGTATGGTTATTCCATTTAAGTATGTTTATGTCCCAAGTTACCTTTATATGTTATGTGATCTTTATATGGGTTTTATAGTAATATTTTGGTTAAAAAAGGGTAAGTAATGATCGTTCATTTAGTGAAGAGTTTTTACTACATCATAAAGCTGAAAAGTATTACTTTGATAAAGTATAAATGGTTTACTTGTTGTTTTGATAAACTAATAGTTTTCATTCTTTGTGTATCCCTTAATAGGATTTTTATGATCACCCCAAGTTTTTTTGAAATGTTTTTCACAGGAGTTAATGTGGAATAGGGTCAAGGATGAGATCAAGGGAAAGTCATGCTATATAAAACATGGAACTAGACATGTTTCTTTTTAAGATTTTTTTTTATTATATGGAAACATAGTAGAAGTGTCTACTTTTTAATCTTTTGAGATGTAATAGTTATGTTCTAATTCTCTAAAACTATAAACCTTAAATGATCCCTAATGTGAATGATTCATTTAATTCAATATTAATTATGGTTTAAGGTCGGGGCCTTATAGTTTGTATCAGAGGTCGGTTTAGACAACTTTAGGAGTTAGGAAATTGTTAAATTATAAGTTAATTTATGGTATGATTGAAATGATAAAGCATTTAAAGATTACCAAGTTGCTTCGCCTAAGATATTTCTGTGTTCAGAATGGTTTTCCATAGAGGAAACAAAGCAGCTATGTAGGGATGACATTAGGAGGAAGACAACCTTCCAAATCAGTAACATGAGATGGTCGGAATCGGAACTGAACAGTTTGTTGCAGTGATGGCACAGTTGACTCAGGCTATAAATGGTGGTGGTATCCATGCACGAGATCATCTAGATCAACCGCAAAGGAACATGTCAGTGGTTGAACATTTCATGAGGCAACACCCCCCATCATTCAGAGAATCATCTGACCTCGTGCAAGCTGAAGGGTGGATTAAAGCACTGGAGATGATTTTTTATGTCATGGGGTGTTCAGAACATAAAATGTTTAGTCTTGTTGTTTACCGTTTTGAAGGTGAAGCTGACCAGTGGTGGTCGATGGTGAAAAATATCAGGGATAGTGATGAGATTGAGGATCTTCACTGGGATGAATTCAAAGGTATGTTTCTTGAGAAATATTTTCCTAAGGTGGTTCGTCTTAGGATGGAAATATAGTTCCTAGAATTGAGGAAGGAGGATGATTCAGTGGCTTCTTATGAAGAAAAGTTCCCTCGATTGGAAAGGTATGCTCCAAAATTCATACAAGATCATGATAGTAAAATAAACCGTTTTTACTCAGGGTTAAATCCAAGGTATCGAAGGGTTTTAGCTTCTCGTGAGGTCAAAAGTTATGAAAAACTTGTTTGATGTGTGGAGAAGGTGGAAATGGAGTATGCCGATGATCAGGTGTTTTATGAAAAACAACATAATAATAGTTCTAGTTGGCAGGCAAAGGGGAAGAATTCATCAAAGAAGAAAGGAGGTAAGAAAACCAAATATCCATCCTGTGAGAAGTGTGGTAAAATTCATCCTGGAGAATTATTATCCAAGTCTGTTAAGTGCTTTCGGTGTGGTAATTCTGGTCATATTTCTCGTAACTATAAGGAAGATGATCAAGCAGGAAATGAAAAGCCAGTGGTAAGATGTTTTAAGTGTAATGAAATGGGTCATTATGAAAATGAGTGTCTAACGAATAACTCAACTGGGGGAAAGCATCCAGACTACAAGAAGAAAGGGGTGGTGAAATCCTTTGCAACAACTTCAGCAGATGTTGGGTCATCTAATGAAGTAGTATCAGGTACACTGTTTGTTTGTTCATATTTTTCCAATGTGTTGTTTGATTCAGGGTCTACACATTCTTTCATTTCTAAAAATTTTTCTAGTAAATTGGAAATTCCATCTCAAGATATGAACCCTGAACTTATTGTAAAAACACCAGGAGGGAACGTTGAGACAAAAAGGAATTATAAGAACCTTCTTATCCTTGTGTGTGGGAATAATATACTAGAAAACCTTATTGTTTTGCCTCTAGTAGATTTTGATGTTATTTTGGGCATGGATTGGCTTTCTGTTTATCATGCTAAGATTGACTGCAGAGCTAAAATGGTTTCTTTTCAGAAAGATTTTCAGTTTCTCTACAAGAATGAACCCTTGATTTTGATAACATATCAGGAAGTTTAGAAGCTAGTAAAAGATGGAAATGAATGTTACCTTGCACATATTGTTGAAAATAAAAAAACTTTTCAAATTAATGATGTGCCAGTGGTAAATGAGTATATTGATGTTTTTCCTGATGAGTTTCCTGGTATTATTCATGATCGGGATGTTGAATTTACTATTTACTTAGTTCCTAATTCTAATCCAATTTCAAAACCCCCTTATCGAATGGCTCAAGTTGAACTTTTAGAGTTAAAGAAATAATTTCAGGAGTTATTAGATAAAGGTTTCATTCGACCTAGCACATCACCATGGGGTGATCCTGTCTTGTTTTTTAAAAAGAAAGATGGTTCAATGAGAATTTGCATTGATTATAGTGCCTTGAATAATATTACTGTTAAGAACAAGTATCCTTTTCCTCATATCGAATATTTGTTTTATCAGCTCCAGGGAGCTCAGTATTTTTTGAAGATTGACTTGAGGTCGGGGTACCATCAGTTCAAAGTAATAGAAGCAGATGTTCCGAAGACTGTGTTCCATACTAGATATGGACATTATGAATTTGTAGTTATGCCTTTTGGGTTAACCAATGCACCTACTGTATTCATGGACCTTATGAATAGAATTTTCCATGAGTTCTTGGATAAGATTGTGGTTGTTTTCATCGATGATATTTTGGTGTTTTCTAAAAGTAAACAGGAGCATGAAAGTAATTTACGGGTTATCTTGCAAACCTCAAAAAGAAAAGAAACTATATGGAAAATTCAGAAAGTGTGAGTTTTGGTTACAACATATTTCTTTCCTGGGTCACATTGTTTCAAAAGATGGCATAACTGTTGATCCTGCTAAAACAAAAGTTGTTGAAGAATGTCCAAGACCCACAAATGTTACTGAGATCCGTATTTTTCGTAGTTTGGCAGGTTACTACCGAAGGTTTATTGAATTTTTTTTACAGTTATCTAGTCCAATGACTAAGCTAACTCATAAGGGTGTTAAGTTTATCTGGAAAAAAGAATGTGATGATTGTTTTCAGGAGTTGAAAAGAAGATTGGTGAATGATCCAGTTTTGGCACTTCCATCCAGGAATGGTGAGTTTGTTATATACAGTGTTGCTTCGTTGAAGGGACTTGGTTGTGTCTTTATGCAGGATGATCAGGTAATTGCTTATGCTTCACGTCAGTTGAAAACTCATGAGGTAAATTACCCTACACATGATTTGGAATTAGCTGCTGTTGTTTTTGCTTTAAAAATTTGGAGGCATCATTTTTATGGAGTAAAGTGTGAAATATATACTGATCACAAAATTTTAATGTATATATTCACTCAGAAAGAATTGAACATGAGATAGAGGAGATGGCTGGAATTAATCAATGATTATGATTGTACAATTCATTACCATCTGGGAAAAGAAAATAAAGTGGCTGATGCTTTGAGTAGAAAAAGTATTGCTTCATTAACCATGCTATGTTTTGAACAACATCCTTTGGTTTATGATTTGATGAACTTTGGCATAGAATTTGTTGGTGCAGGAAGTTCTTCTGTTTTTTTTTCACGTATCAGTGAGATCATCCCTATCAGACAGAATTAAGAATGCATAGAGGGAAGATAGTGAGTTCCAGAAAAAGGTAGAGCTGGTTCAGAATGGTATGTTTCCTGAATTCAACAATGACAATGATTGTGTTTTGAGGTTTGGGAAGAGATTATGGGTCCCTGGTGATTCATAGTTGAAGAATGAGTTGTTATGTGAGGCTCATAGTTTCCCTTTTTTAGTTCATCCTGACAGTACTAAGATGTACATGGATCTGTAGGAGTATTACTGGTGCGATGGAATGAAAAGTGATATTGCTGATTTTACTGTGAAGTGTTTGACTTGTCAGCAGGTTAAAGTAGAGCGGCAGTTACCAAAAGGGATGCTTCAGCCTTTACTAGTGCCAGAGTGGAAATAGGAAAATATATCCATGGTCCTTGTTGTTGGATTACTGAGGACATCTCGAGGTAATAATGCAATCTGGGTTATTGTTGATCGATTGACTAAATCTGCTCATTTCCTTGCCATTTGAGATATATTTTCCCTAGATCTACTTTTCAATTTGTATCTTAAAGAGATAGTCAGGTTACATGGATTTCCTCTCTCCATTGTATATGACCGTGATCCCAGGTTTACTTCTAACTTTTGGAAAGGCCTTCAGAAGCCGTTGGGTACTGAATTAAATTTTAGTACAGCTTTTCATCTGCAATCAGATCGGATGTTAGAACGAACAATTTAGACCTTGGAGGATATGCTATGATATTGTTCGATGGATTATCTGGGAAGTTGGGACCAACATATTTCTTTGGTTGAGTTTTCTTATAATAACAGTTTTCATTCCAGTATATAGATCGCACCATTTGAGTCATTATATTGGAAGCAGTGTTGAACTCCTGCATTTTGGGATGAAGTCCGTGAAAGGAAGCTGATGGGACTAGAATTGGTAGAAGAGATGGCAGAAAAAGTTCAGTTGATTCAGAAACACATTAGAACAACTCAGAGAAGGCAGAAGAGTTATGCGGATAACCAAAGGAATGGTCTATCTTTCGAGGTAGGTGATCATGTTTTTATCAAGGTTTCTCCATGGAAAAGTGTGATGAGATTTGGTAAGAATGGAAATCTGAATCCATGGTTTATTGGACCATATGAAATTCTGGAGAAAGTTGGATCAATTACTTACCGAGTGGCCTTACCTCCGAGTTTATCTCAGGTACACAATGTTTTTCATGTTTCGATGTTGAGTAAGTATATGCCAAATCCATCTCATGTATTGAGTCTAGAGGTAGTTCAGCTGGAGGAGAACATATCTTATGAAGAAAAACCAATCCATATTCTTGACCGAAGAGAGCAAGTGTTGCAAAATAAGGTAATTCACCAGGTAATGGTTTTGTATAAAAACAATATTGTTGAACATGCAACATGGGAATCTAAAAATGCAATGAGGGATAAATACCCCCACTTATTTTGATAAGTGAATAAAATTGCGAGGACACAATTCCCAAAAGGGGGGAAGGATGTAACATCCCAGGTAAATAATGAATAAAACATTTTCATATTTAGTAATATTTACCAATTAAATATTAATTTTACTTTAAAGGGGTTGTTATGTTCGATAGCATACACGATACGCAACAAAGAGTTTATTTGAAATCTTACGTTGCACACTAGTAATAAAATAATATTATTTTAAATGGTAGTTAACACATAGCCGTTGTATTGGAAATAATGGATAGATATAATTAAAATATGATTATATATGTTTTTTAAATGTTTTTAATTTTATCTAATAAAATATAAAGGCTTAAATTACGGAAAGAATTCAATTTAAGGCGTATATGCCATAGTTTTCACTAAAGGTTCACTTATCGCCTTTTGATGGCGAACCATCATTAAATATAGTTTTGATCACTCTTATAAATTATATTGGACCGAATAAAACTCTTATTTAGAATCGGGACATCAAAATTTACATTGTGTAAATTTTTGGTATTTTTCCGATAAAGTTCATTTTTTAATGAATAGTGTAAAATGATGTATTTTAATTCAAACCCACTTTTTAATACAATTTATTTATATGACTACATTATCTTTTGAATTGGTTTTAAAGTGAAATTAAAATATATTTTTACCATTAAATGCAATAGTTGTCATTGGAATTAATTTCACTTTGAACTCTGACTTAAACTAGTGTCAATCATTTGATACTTATTGTTTCATAAAAACACGTTATTTGCTCCGACAACGAGAATTAATTATTAAATTAATTAATGAAAATTATATGTTTTGAATTTTTTAGAATGGACTTTATTTTTGAATTCGGAATATCAAATATAGCTTAGGGTGAAGTTTTGGTATTTTTCTGAAAAACTTTAATTTTTGATGAATAGTGAAACCACTAAGTGGTACTTAAAAAACTGATTTTTCATTTAAATGAAATTTTACCACCTCTGTGTTTTGAATTTCAAAAATCCAACATACATGGTTGTCATTAACAAGTAAAATTTGGTTCAATGGGATTAATATATTTTTTGGTGAATAGTAACTTATTAGGTTTTTAACCACGATTAGAGGTAATTAGTGTAATTTAAGGTAAAAATAATGTTGTAATAATATGAAATGAACATGACACATGTCCTAACCTCACTGGATGTGTCATGGCCGACCAATAAAATCCATGGGTCAACTTGGGGACCCCATGAATCCACTTTGGTTGGAAAATGACATTAATAACTTTTTATTTAAAGTTAAAATAAAAATGTCCCAATCATGAGATGTTTTACTAAAAAAAATTACATGGGGTTATACAAATCGGATTTTTGACTATAAATATTAATTGGAAAGGTAAAAATATTTCCTACATCATTGTATTTTTTTTTTTATTTTTAGACATTAAATAAATTAAATTATTTATGACACTATGATGATGCAGTGATTGCCTCATTATTTAACGATTTAAATAAAATGGATAGATAATGTAAAATCTAAGACCTCAACATGTCAAAAACCTATTGGATGGGTGGATTTAGAACCCTTATCACATTATACTCAAAACACATCAATGTGGGACCATTAAAATTCGAAACACATTCTAAAATAAAGTAACATTTCCTTACTGTCCAACAGTGGCCATCCTCTCCTCTTATAAAAGGCCCCCACCTCTACCCCCTTACCCAAACATCCAAAGCCTTTGGATCGGACAACCCCTAACCATTTTGTCTCTCCACATCCCACTATTACTCCTTGAAGCCTCACATTGGGCATAAGTCTTCCCAAGGAATCCTTTGAGCTCAAATCTCAGAGAGTTACCCGATTTTAAGGTCATGTCTTCACTTTTGTTCTTTTGTTTTATTTTGCTTCTCCAACCCCCTAAACTCTTTCTATTCATTTATTTTGTAACAACTACAGTATCTTAAATATAATAGGATGTTGCTATAAGAAGCTTTCGAGCTACACTTACACACATGTACATCTAATGGTTAAAGAACATACTGTATCTGTGGTTGGCGAATTTCTGCTTCACGAAATGATGATTGTTCAATCTTCTTTTAAACACCATTAATGGGGGCCATTAAGATGTCACTCTATTTATATATGATATATATTATGTGTACATTTTCCTTATTCTTCTTTATTTTTCATTTGTGGTATACCTTTATGGTTTCCATTTTGAGTAAACACGATAATTTCATTTTTGGAAGTGCAGACTACCGCCCCCTCAAAGTGATGTGATTCGTTAATGCCATATGTGGGACGTATAAAGGATGGATTTAAAGTTATTATATATTATGTTATACTAAAATTATAATATACATCTATATAATTATTATTTCTTTCTATTAATTTATGAGATAGAAATGAAAGTAGCATTCATGCGTATGTACGGCATACCTTCTCCATGAACGGTGCATTTCATTTCTTATCCCCAAATGTAATGTACTATTATAAGTACATATAGATAAGGGATATATATGATTTATGTTAAATCTAAATGATTAATATAAATCTGGAATTAAAATATACATACCTCTCATTTAGTTTTAATTCCATTAATATGACATAGAAATGAAAGTAGCATTCATGCGTACGTACGGCTTACCGTCTCCATGAACGGTGCATTTCATTTCTTACCTCTAAATGATTATGTGATTTTATAAATACATGTATATGATATATATATATGATATATATGATATCAAAATCAGGAATGTCATTCTGGATATAAAGAACCTTTGACCACACGAAAAACATGTAATTGTAAGAAGTCCACTTTTGACTTAAGAACCAAATATCGACAAAACAAACATTATTAACATAAATTATTACAAAATGTTTATAACATGACAATAAGTGATATAAAAGGAAAAATGAACTTGAAAAATTTTCTTAAGAAAATATAAATTAACTCATGTTTATTATTCAGGATGTTAAAGAACGATCGAGTCAAGTCGGACCTGAAGTAAGGGACTTCGTCTCAATCTCCTTTCATTGAGGCATATTTCGTTTTATACACAACTTTCTTTTATACGGTGTATAAACCCCTTTGAATTTTACTTTTATACAAAAGGAATCTTTTTCTATGAATAGTTTTACAAAATGACAAAAAGTAATGTTTATTTTAACGTACGCGGTGACAATGACCTTTTCCGTCGTCGCGAGTATTATTTGGCCCTTGGCTTCCTCAACGAGATGTAATGTTTTTAAATGAAATAAATACCTTATACTATTTTTTGTATTTTGGTATTGAAAATGGTTTTTATAATAGATTTGTTATGTCAATATATTTATGTGATATATTGCGATCAAAGTGTGGAGATGTATTCATTCCATTATATTTGTTTTATGTTTTATGATTTTATATTGGTACTTGGACATTTGACGGGTGGTTATGTGAGAAACCATATGACGGGTGGTGCCGTGAATACCTGGATGGGTGGTTACGTTATAACCTCCAATGCATTGGGTATGGATGTCAGCCGTATGGCTATTCCATTATGTATGTATGGAAGTCGGCCGTATGGATATTCCATTAAGTGATATGTGTGGAAGTCGACCGTATTGTTATTCCATTTAAGTATGTTTATGTCCCAAGTTACCTTTATATGTTATGTGATCTTTATATGGGTTTTATGGTAATCATTCGGTTAAAAAAGGTTAAGTAATGATCATTCAATCAGTGAAGCATTTTTACTACTTCATAAAGGTGAAAAGTATTACTTTGATAAAGTATACATGGTTTACTTGTTGTTTTGATTAACTAATAGTTTTCATTCTTTGTGTATCCCTTACTGAGCTTTTTATGATCTCCCAATGTTTTTTTGAAATGTTTTTCACAGGACTTAATGTGGAATAGGGTCAAGGATGGGATCAAGGGAAAGTCATGCTATATAAAACATAGAACTATACATATTTATTTTTAAGAGTTTTTTTTATTCTATGGAAACTTAGTAGAAGTGACTACTTTGTAATCTTTTGAGATGTAATAGTTATGTTCTAATTCTCTAAAACTATAAACCTGAAAAGATCCTCAATGTGAATTATTCATTTAATTCAATATTAAGTAAGGTTTAAGGTCGGGGCCTTATATAATTAGTTAGAAATATTTTTTAATTTTTAGATAGAGTATAAAATAATCAATGTTTATCCAGTGAAATATTAAATAATTTTTCAAATTTCAATGAGTTTTATTATTTATGTTTTAGGAATTCAGGTATATGTATTCATAATAATATTTATTCATATTGTGTCTTTCATTAAATGTTATAATAATTAATTTATAAAGGTTAAATAAATTCCAATTTTTTAAAACTTTTTGTCCATTAAAAGTTTACTTTTTTACTTGTGCAATAAAAGGTAGTCATTTAAATTAATCCTTGAAACATATGTGCGAACTGAAAAGAAATCCAACCAAAGAAAAAATTGAATGATTAATGAAATCAAGTAGGTATATTTTATTGTGATCCCCATCTTCATTAAAATATATTGTATAAACTCTAGGAAAAGTGTCATGTACCTTCCCGGGTCCCCCACAAACCAGTCAATAATGTTGGGATACAATAAAAATCATGAGGAATTACCAATTCTTTTAGGGTGACAACATGTGATGGGAATCAATGATAATAAATAGGTAATGGTTTAGACCATAAATGAAATGAAATATATATGTATATATGTAAACTAAAAAAATTGACACTATTAGGGTGGAAAAATAAAAAACGCACATACCTCTATTTGACCTTGTCGGTCACCTCCGAACACTAAAACAACATCACCAAACAATGACCGAGTATGGGATACTGGTAGAACCAGAAAATAAAAACAACTAATAAATCTATAGCCATTAGTATTAAAACTAAATAGTAATTCTCGTCTAAAATATTTCTTATGCCGTAACTTTACAAAAGAATACAATGTCATGTTATTTTGAAAATACACCCATATATAAATAATGGTTTTATTTCATTTCAAATTCAACAAATAAGCATGAATATTCTAGAAAATATATTTCCTTCCAAAATGATTTAAAATAGAGTTTTGTAGCATTGAATAATATTTCCTAATGAATGAGAACCATTTATATTAAAATATGGTTTTCAGAAATAATGAAGCATGTATGAAATCAGCAGAAATTTTAATCACAAAACCAGAACCCTGAGAAGTACCTATGCTAGTGGTGTTACTAGGGTCCTATGTTCCTTTTACCTTATTTACATTGTATTGAAACCATATCCCACAATATCCCCATGCACGCGCCACTATTTATTAATTATTCCCAATGTACATTGGTCTCTCATAATAATTAATTTTTTTTAGCATTGTAGCATCAATCAAAGTAGTAGGAATCTAACAATCAACCATGTTGATCTTCCTAGTATATTAGTCCTTGTCTACCTATGTAGGTACTCGAGTTTCCCATGTTAGATTCTTCATATGCGGTAGAGTTTTTATAAAACGAAAATATATATACGTATAATTTTCATTACCAAAAAAACCATCCAACTTTTCACCATTGATATCCCTCCTTTAGTTCACCCCTTATTACAAATCCATGCAGAAAATGCAAAGGCTTCAATAATCCAAACATATAACACACATCATACATAACACCTTATTCACAATCTTGAAACAGTGGGTATGCCTCAAGTGAGATTTTCCACTTCCATATTTCATTTTCAAAGTGAAAAAGAGACAACATTGCTTTAAAAGGAATCCTTTCACTTTAGAAAACAAAATTTTCCAACACTTTTTTTATCCAAAAACATTTTAAATTGTATTTAAATATTCAATAAACCTTACATTTATAAAATATCTTCCAACCTTGCCAAAATAAAAGAAACCATTTTGGAAGAATTTGAAAATGATTAAAAACCATGAATGATTCCAATTTCCTTGTAAAAAACCAATTATATATACAACACATAAATTCCATATAATGGGAAACAAAATTTAAACAATAACATAAGTATATATTTCACATTTAATGGGATAGGAATAGGGGACCAACCTCAAATAATAAGTAGCCAACTTCTGATGGTGGAAACATTAATATTCCTATTTTGCAAGAAAGAATATGCACTATAACATCCCAGCCTAACTCGTTATATATAGATGAGGTGGACTTTATACTATTCCATAGCTCAAATCCCCAATGTGATAAAAGAATGTAATAAATTCTAAGGGATTAAATAGAAATGGGGGGAAGATATTACTTTTTAAAATTATCAACCACAACTAAATATACCATAAACAATACCACTAGATGATTCATGATAACAATGTAGTACAAATCAAATAATACAAAATGAAAACAATACCAAAAGACGTCATGACCAACATCAGAGTACCAAAGAAGAATACTAAACCAAAAAAAATAAATGACTCCAAATAAATAACCCCACAACTCCCAACATGTGCCATGGCTCAACTCCATAATTCATGCTGAAGTATCTTGGTGAATCACAAAAGAAATATGAAACATTCTCTTTAGTTGTTTCTTAATAAAAATTATCTACAAAATAACTATCATACCAATGAATGGGGTGAGTAATGAAACTCAATAGGATTTTCACAAATGACTTCAATACTCATTATAGTAGGATATAAAAATTTATCACATTTTTATAAAATATATAGAAAACCATGTAATAATATTTAACAGATTATAGAAAAAATATAATCCAATTTAAATACAAAACTTTTTCCAAGGAAATAATCACAACAACTCTTCAAACTACTTCACTTTAAATTTTGGAAAAACCAAACCACAATTTACACTAACACACAACTAATAATTCATTTTTTCATGATAGTTACATAATCATTAGAGGTCTCATGTCCATCCACTATGTCATCATTATGTTTCCAATCTCTTTATACTATATTGGAACATTCCTGGTGTCCTAGGTCATGTCCTTTTGAACCCTAATGGTACACACCCATTATTCATGGCCATGTTGAATGACCGAACTCACAAAAACCCATGTATTCTAAAACCATGTCAAAAGAGCCATTTCATGAAAATTTAATTCATTTTTTTGGAAAACATTTCATAAATTTTTTCCCATAAATCAAGACAGTAAAATATTTTAGAACATTAACTCGAAATCATTACCACTTTGAATTTATACAAAACCCAATTCCCAAAAAACCACAAACCATCACTAAATAAGGATTACATATTGATTTTAATATCAAATACACTATCATTTTCATGTAATTCAATCAGTTTGAAACTATGATTTCATGTTCTAATAAGATGAGATGAGGGTGAATCCATCTACCATTCAAACTATGACATAGTTGAATAATGACATTCATTCTTTATGAACCCTTGGTTCAATCTCAAATAACTAACTACATATTTTTCTACCTATCATAAACATAGAAGAAACACAACAATATTATCATTAAATATTGTAGATCTATCCCCAATGAACCTGATCTATAAATCCATCAGAGGGAATGAATGTTGATATATGGAGGAAAACCTAAAATGAAGTCTTACAAAGAAATCCTTCCTTCAACGAACCATGATTTTCCAACTTATCACTTATAGATAGATGTGTATTGTATCCACATACATTGGGAGGATGGAAAACCAATTTTTCACAGAATAAATTGAAAATAGGAGGAATTTTGGGTAAAATCGAGTTAGATACACTTATTAGTATTTAGATTTTAACTGTTCGAGGTTGGCTCACACGGTTTAGAAAATTATGTACCAAACATGCACCAGCCATTGAATCTAGAAGAATATCACACAGTTGGCTCACAATATTAAACAACTCATGATACATTACTGAAAAACCCATCTATTTCACTATTCATGTTTACTCCAAGGAGGCATCACGGTTTGGAAAAATATTGGGCCTAACCCTATACGACCTTAGAAGAACTTTTTTTACTATTAATTGTATACTATGGAGCTTCATGGTTTCTACTAACCATTCTATAAACATTAACTTTCATAAAATCCAAAAATACATTTCAGATTTCATACCAAAACCCCAAATATTACCCAAACTATTTATATACATCAAATATATAGAGAAAAATTCACTTAATTGAGACTATGTGTTCTAAATTATCCCAAACATTGTCATTTACAACCCCAAAAAATATAAAACCACTAATTTCCTAAAAGAGTATGGGCTATTAATCGACCGTTTCTTTCTCACATTCAAATTTCTCTTCTAATATCTAACCATGCGTCCACAAAACTCGAACTAGAACAATTCATTTTACAAGAAATGATTTCAATTTTAAATTATAATATGTACATGCACAAGAACAAATGATTCATCTAGATCTAGGTTAACGTGACTCCATCGAATCACATGGTCAGGATCAGGCTAATACATTTCCAACTAAGATACAATAAACCCATTTTTCACTGCCTTGAACAAGAATTGAAAAGCCAATATATATTTCACCTAACCAACTCAATATTTTATCTTGAAGGGCCATATGTATCGAGTATATAACTTCCCTAATTACAAAAATGATTATGCATTGGACCTTTAATGATTTTCATGTACACTTGTTCACTCAACTCTAATGACAACAACCACCGATGATGATCCACATATTATTTGTGACGATAATGAGCCATCTCCATCCATTAAATTTTCAACTAATTCTTCTACATCATCTCATACATAGGGGTCATAAAAAATTGAATTGTCTCCTTTTTTACACCCAATATTATTGATAATGATAATGAATCCCATACAATGATTCAAAAGGATCCATTTTTATAGAGGCGTGATAACTGTTGTTACACGAGTACTCTAGTAATGGTTCTTTCTCCACCTACAAGCCACCAAAATCCTTTACTGAGGCCTTCAAAATTTCTTCCATATTTTGTGTATCATCCTTTAGGATTTCCCATCAGTCTGCGGATGATATGCTATAATCATGGACTACATAGTCTAAAGGTATTTTAGTATGGATTTCAATAAATGAGACATAATCCTTGGATCTCGATCCCATACTATTGAAACTGGTATTCCAATCCTCCTTACAACAACATGGATATATAATTATCAAAATTTCTCCGACATATGATGATAAATAATAATAATAATATGGGACAACTTTTTGAGCCAATCCTTGATCACCCATATGAAATCTTGTTTTTGAACCATTCCTGGGAGACAAATTAAAAGATCCATGTATATCTGCTCCAATTTCCAAATAGTAATAGGTAAAGACTACAACATACCTACAAGTCACTGATGATCTTCCATAACCTATAGTTATGTGAGGCATCTTTAAAAAAAGAATTTTATATTCCTTTCAGGCCAATACACCAAAACTATGCTTTAAACATACTATAATATTCTGTATACCCGGATGAAAGACCAATCTCTAATGTCAGTAAGCATGAATAATTTTTTCCTGAAAATATATAGGTATTACCATTCGATTTAAATAATATAAAATTAAACCCCCATCTATATTCAAACCCTAAATAGTCTCCCAACCATTTAGATTCAATATCACAGAAACAAATTCTGAATCAAATGACATGGACACATTAACCATTGAATCCAAATAAAGAAAAAAATATACTGTATTGAAAACTAAAACATATACACTTTCATCACAATGAAAGTGCAAGTCGGAATCATTGAAATCAACATCCACAGATCTGAGGCCCCTTTTTCCAAATGACTATAGGAATTTCTACATAAGGTATCTCCCACCGAATTGGATTTACCCAGTGTATACATAAATTCAAAGTAAAAAATTTATAGGAACCACATCCATATAATTTCATTCATGATTAAATCCATTTTTCTGAAAGTATGTTCCAAATTATTATGATTCATGAACATTGTTAATTTCACAACATAGTATTAATTATACCAATTCTTAAAGACATAGACTATATGAGGAAACTCTTAATCATGTGTTTGAAAGTTCATCTCATGAACTTATAACTACCTTGAGTCATAAACAATAATACAATATCCCATAATGAGAATACATCCTAACACTGATCCTGAAGTATCCCGATACACCATGTAGCCTTGTCATCATTTCAGAAATATCAATATTATTGGTGATTTAATGTGATCCTTTAGCTATTGAAAAATCCATTGAAATTCAAAATTCTAATTGAATGGATCATTTTTTATTATCAAACCTATCATTGATGAAGATAGTAATGTGGAGTCAAGAACAACTGGGTGATAATAATAATCAAATGGAAGGAAACTACATATCTTGAATACAATCCTTTGTGGATGTTAAGAGATAACATTAATTGTTTATTTGGGATCAATATAAAGACCTATTTTATAGATTACATGGCCAAAGAAACATAACTCTTGGACAGAAAAATTATTATTTTATAATTTAGATCATAGAAGATGATCCAGAAAATTACCAACACTATCAAAAAGTGTTATCCATTCTTAGCCCCTTTCCTTAAATACCCGAATATGTTATCAACAAACACAACCACAATTTAATCAAAATATCATGGAGATATCTTTTTCATAAATTATTTAATGACTTCAGGTGAATATGTAACACCAAACCGCATAACCACATGCTTATAATTACCATGTCTACTTTAAAAAGAAATTTTTTAACATCATTCTGCTGAACCCATAATTGGGGATATCCTAAGCGCGAGTAAATGTTATAGAACAAATTTTTTCCCATCAAATGATCGAACATTTTATCAATGTGTGGATGTGGGTATATATTTATTATCATAAATTGGTTAATTTTATGATTATCCCCACACAAGAAAATAATTTCACCTAACTTTTTGATAAACAAGACTGGTGCAACAAACAAATATGTGCTCGACAGAGTGAACCCCTCTATATATAGCTTTTCAGAATATAATTTTTATTCCTTTAATTGTGTTACTTATATCTCATAAGATGTAAGGGAAATATTACCAGTCCCTAGAGAAAGATTAATCATAAACCGTACATCAATTTTGGGTAAAACATATCTGAAATTTTCCGAAAAAACATCAAAAACTGATAAAAAAACACTTGATAATTGATACTATCAATCTATTAAAATCATTCCTGAGACAAATTTTTTAACTTGTATGAGATCATTCAAACTGATAATCCCAAAATTCTCATTACACCTACCTTTATATTTCAGTCCCCATTAAAGATAAGATTGATGCCATCATCAAATGTAAAACTAAATATTCATGTATAAAATCAAATTGGGGTTTTAACATAATAAACTAATATATACCCAGAATTATCTCATATAAATTCATCTCATGTACTATGTAATTCCATATCAACTCTTATCTATTAACAATTATATGACATTATCTACACATAAAGGCTCAATATTCTGTTTGACTAAGAAGAATATGACGTTATAAAATAAAATTCATTATATCAACATTTAAACCTAGAAGATCAATAACAGTAGATGTAATAAAAGAACTGGAAGCATAGGTATCAAAACAAATCTTTTATAAGGGTAGAATTCAAAAGATTCATACCTCTCACTATTAATGGCATATATTGATCATCTATAATAATGTTTTTTGGTCCATATTATTACTTATTGACAACTCTTGGTTCATTATTTCAATGTTGAGATTTTCCATGATGAGGATTCATGATAAACCATGAATCGGAATGTATTTCTCAGCTATATTTATGAGATGTATTTTATTTCCCTCACCCTGTCATAGCATACTATGTTAATGAAATATAAGAAGTGTCCTAGACACCTATACATGATGAACTATGACAATTGTACTGAATATTTCCCATGTAGTTACAATTATGGAATTCTCCATCTCAGTCTGTATAGTCTCCCTTCATGTAGTTAAAATAAAAACATTTGAAATATATATATTTCCTCTTGGGTCTTGTAGAAATATTCACAAATAATGTCTTCTGATTATGATTCATCACACTACCTTGAAAATATGTTTCCCTCTTCATGTTGATATCAATATTAGTGTTCCCTACGATTCACATAGATATCAACATTCTCCCTGCACCGATAGCTCTTGAGATTTCTCTTTCTACCACATTTTCTCTATAGATCGTATCAGTATTATTGTTTTTACATAGAATTGAAATCATTAAAATAATCACTTTCCCCAGGCCCGATTCAATAATTAATACCTTCAAATATGTTATTATAGTACATATATGTGAAAAGTGTTCTACATTCAAAAAAATTGCATCACTCTCTATCAATGAGAGGATCTCCTTCTTTAAATTGAAACATTCTATTGTTTAAGAAATCCTGATAGTATGTGGATAGAATTTTCTTTTAAAGAATCATCCAAAATTCACCATTGTAAGGTCTTCGTATACATTATCCCGAACTAATACATCCCACCATTGGTTCCCATGATTCTCCAGCGTATGCATTTCCAAAATCACATTAAACTCTTACGGTGTCCTTACTAAATTGATGATTTGATTCATCCTATCAAAAACACCTCTAAATTATTTGGTTATTAATCCCCCTAAATGATGGCTAGATTCCCCTTTTGGAACTTGAGGGACTGATCCATGTACCCTATTTCATCACTTTGGTTCCCTCTATCCATATATTAAATATCTTGAAAAATACTTTGAACCATCTTCTTCACCTTTAGATTGGGTACAATAACTTTATTTGTATCCTCTACTAGATAGTTTTTATATGGCTTACCAGGTTCCATTTTCAATAAAAAAACTAAATAAGTGTCTATATATTGCTACTAATTTATTAAAATTATGACATCACAACTATCACATCATATATTTAATCAATTTAAACATTCTTCACTTTTATCCCATTCTTTACATTCTTCCATTATTTTGAAAATCAAAATATTATCACAATACTACTATAATATTAATTTTAATGTCAGGAATTTGAAAAAAAAATCATTTCTTTAAATAAATCAACAATTTGGAACAATATGATAAATCATTACAGAAAATTAAATATTCACTCTTCTAGGGATGTCATTTCTATCAATCCATGGCATACTATTCTCATTGGACAAACCCGTGAAAATGATATTACAAATCCTATAAGAGTCTCCAAAATTATTATATAAAAAATAGTCTAGTAACATGTTGTTCAAGATAAATAGGTTAGCTAAATGTTTTTATGCTCTACATTTCATTTCCTAAAAATCCTACTCTTTTCTACCATCATTACTCAATGACTAACCAAAATTAATTTCATCTCCAACATAAAGAACGAAAAAAAACTATCAAAACAAAATTTGCAATGGCCAAGACAAGTAACATTTCCATGTCATGGATCGAACAATATTATACCATTTATAGCATATTTACCATACTCATTGGCTTGATTCGAGGAGGAATTTCTACTAGGCCTTAAGAGACATAACTGAGGCCCCAAATGGACAAGATAAATGCTTAGGGATTGAATAGAATTGGGGTAATATTATCCAAATGAAAATAAAAACCCATAACTAAATATATCACATAAAAACACAAGATTATGAATGATAATAATGTAGGATAACTCAAACAATACCAAATTAAAATAATATCAAAAGAAAACATTACCAATATCATAGTAATTAATTTTGAAGACTAAAACAAAAAAATAAAAGTCTCCAAATACATAACTCTAAAACTCCCAACATGCTCTATAATCTTACTACACAATCCAAAAAAAATTATAACATAGAATTACTAGAGAAATGTGAAACTTTACCATGACCAATGTCTTAATATAAAAATATATTGAATATCTCCATCATGCCAATTAATGTTATGGGTAATGAATCTTGTTAGGTTTTACAAATATTACTTCATTACTCATGAAACTAGGATATAATAGGTTAGAATATTTATATAAAAAATAGACATAAATAAATATAAAATAATATAATAGTTTATATAAAACTATAAATCATTTCATAAAACAAAATTAGTTCCACAAAAATAAACTAAAAACATTCCAAATCATTTCACATTCATTTTTGGAATACCCACTACCTCACTCACACACACCCACACCCACAAAATAATGCTTAAATGGTAGTTCCACAATCATGAGTGGTCTATAATCCATAAACACAGTCATCACTAAGTGGACAATCTCATTTTTCCCCAATTTCATTTTCCCCTTATCTTGGGTCATGTCATTTTGTAACCCAATGGTGCATGCCCCATATTTTGGGTCACATCAAAATTATGATCTCACACAAAACCTTTTTTTTACCAAAACCATGTAAAACCAACCATTTAAATCTTTTTAAATAATAAATATTATTAATTGAAAACCATTGAAAAAAAATTATATAAATAAAAACAGAGACATACTTATAAGAATCATTTTTAACATCATTAAATAAATAACTTTACACAGCTATTAATTTCCACAAAACCAGAAACCATCACTAATAAAGGAATCTACCTAGATTATAATATCAAATTAAAAGTTATTTGGTGAAATTAAATCAATTTAAAACTAATACATAATTTTATTATATGGGGATTCATGTTTGAAGAATCTATCCTCTGAAACTATGGATGAAATGACGAATGACGTGATATCATAAAAAAACAAAGTTGGATCTACAAAATATAAATTTATATCTTTTCTTATATGATCAACAGAACCATAACTCATCAATATTGACATTTACTATCATAGATATATCCATAAAGGGTCACATATATGAATATATGTGAGGGATGATATGTATATCTATTTAAAACAAAAAAATGGCTTAATGTGAAATGTGACATTCAATAGACCACAATATTCCAAAATATCACTTTTGGATTGGAGGGGGAAGCCCACAGAGCCTTTAAGAGGATAAAAAATAATATTAAGGTTGAATATAGTGGAAAATTATGAATTGAGGTCAAACCATGTCAGATACATTTTTTGGGATCCAGCATTAAATTGTGCATGGTTATCTCACAAAGTTTGAAAAATTGTGTGCAAACCATGTTTCATACACTTTCTCAAGAAACACCTTTGATTTACACAGTTCAAAAAACGGTTCACCAACAATGCATAACAACTATGTTCTACTTTTGATGGTTACCCCTATGTCTTCACATGGTAGGGAATTACCATGCGCCTAACCGTGCAAATCCATAGAAGACCCAGTTCCACATTTCATAATTTATTATAAGAGTTCCATTGTTTTTACTAACCATAATAAAACCATTCACCTCCCAAAAATCCACAAAAAAAATCCAATATTATTCCAAACCCTCCAAAACATTACCCAACCATTTTAAATACATAAAATTTTAAATAAAGGTTCACATACTTCAACATAAAGGCTCTAAATGAACCCTCACATATATATATATATGGGAAACTATACCCTATGAACATATTTTCATTTCAAGATATTTACAATGGTATCCATATATATATATATGTTTATACATTCATATAAAACATGAAACTAGCATGTGTATGAATTTTAATATATATATATATATAAGTACACCTCGCCCCATTATATATATTCATCCCATCATGGGTGAATATATATAAAGGAGGATATTACATATATTCATGTAAACCTATTCATAAACCTATAACTCTTTGAAAATGATAGATCAAATCAACCCCAATGAGTTCCATTAAATTGTTTGACAATTCTAGGATCCCCAAAATTATGAACAACAAATTAAAAATGGGATAAATGAATATGAAGAAGGTAACAAGCCTAAATATTGAGGTGGGGGACTGAAATGGTTCGAGGTGCTTCACCTTCGATTGATAATGATGAAGCAAATGAGGAAATGTGTCGAGAGGCCCATGACATACCCTAACAGTAGATGAAATAACCATAAATCAGGTTAACCACAAACCTAGTGTTTAACAAAGAAATATGGGGTGATGGGTTAGAGAAAAATTAACCAACATTAAAGGTAATAAACTATAACCCATAACAAAACGAGTCCAAAAGAAACCATTCACCTTAGTGCGACCCTTCTAACTCCAAATGTAATAGACGTCTAACTCAATTGATAAGTGCAAGAATATAATGATTATGATTATATGAGGGTTATATGCACCACAAGAACCCAACTCGACCATCCAACATTGAAATTCCATGTACGGAACAACATTGAAACTACCAACATGAACAAAAATGGGATCCCCCAACATAGGAAAACCCCCACTACAAGGGCCCCCACTTAGTCACATAGTCTAAACAGGGAATAAACAGGAACCCAAAACTATATGAGTCCAAATGAAACCATGATCCTCAATGTGACCCTTCTAACTCCAAAAGTAATAGACGACTAAATCTAATGATAAGTATAAAAATATGAATGTTGGATAATATAGGAGGGTTATCTACACCACATGAACCCAACTTGAAAAGAAAACATTGAAACTCCATGCACCAGAAAACTTTGAAAATACCAACATAAACCACAATGGGATCCCCCATCACAAACAACCCCCCACCATAAGGGTCTCTAATTAACAAAACCCCAAACAGAGTAGCTAACCAAACCAAAATTCATCATATCTAAAATTTTAAATAATGTACAAAATGATTATAACCTATAACTAAAACAAATAAATAAAGAGAAAAACAATCATGGGTTTAGATATTTGATTCACGACCACTATACATTCAAGAAAACGAGACCACTATGTTCTTAAAATTTAATAGAATGATTAAAAAAGAATAAAAAACATGGAAGGAAGGACTCTATTTATTTTAGATCAAAAAATATCCTTCAAATATGATTAAGATACAAAATTGAAACTTATACTATCCCCATTCCATCAAGGGATATATAATCTATACCACGGCACTCCACGACCAATGATTCTAGATAAAATTAAAAGATTCACTCAGTGACATATGGATAGTGCCCGAATGACTTGATGCATATGATACACCATAGTCTAGAGAAGATAACCCCTGATCGAGATATCCTCTTCTACAAATTCCTCTTATATAAATTTTCTATATAACCCAAATATCCATATCATTGGTAAGCCTTTATAAGAGTATAAGAAAATGGATTGGAGTTACCAAATCACTCTTACCATAATCAAATGGGAAAATATCACTAATATTGATAGCCTATAACTGAAAAAACAACATTCGCATAATTGGTTACAATGATTCAAACTCCTAACAAGATTATAAACATCCTTGTGCACTAAAAGGATCCTATTATTAAACCCTATATAGATACCCCCATACAAGATGAGGATATACTATCTGATTTATCAACACTTTATCTTGATAAAATTAAACAAGTTCATTGAAATTATCACCATACTCACTTCAACATCTATTTACCTTTTCAAAAATCTATGGCATCTGGCACATTTTTATCCTTCACTTTCTCAAGAACAACCCACTAGATTAAAGTGGACTGGATGAATCCAGGATACATACAACTCAAAATGGGGATGAAATGATTACCTTCCACTAGTATAGTCCCAATCCCTAATGAATTCCTAGAAAAACTCACTCTTCAGAAACATATAGACCTCCCAAAACCAAAAATAAATCCAATTTCCCAAACCCACCCAAAAAAATTCAATGGAATCTAAAGAATATATACAAAAGGCTTCGATTGAGATGATCTTGGCACCACCAATCCCACGGGAGATTAAAAGTGGCTAGAAACCTGATGATAATCTTCAGAAACCTTTTGGGGATCTCTGGATGAAATAATAAAAAAAAATAACAATCAAAACCAACTCAATAAGAATAAATACTCTAGAAATTATTATTTTAAACCATACACCAAACTAAAAAACCAGAATATCACAATCAAAAGTAGAAGAAAATAAAATCTCATCTAAGAAAAAATGACACCAACATCACAAAACTAAGCAAGACCCCTCTTTTAAAAGCCACCATTTCCAAATTTATCCATTTTCAAATTTGACACACCATATTGAAATAAAAAATCATTTTTCATTTTAAATTACATTTCAGCACATCCACATAAAAATTCAATGATAAACCTATATTTTCCCTTTAAAACAACAAATCATGTCAGAGAAAATCTAACTATGAACCGAAAAATGGAACTAGTGATCATACATAGCCAAAAATAATAGAAAAATGGAACTATTGATCATGAATATCACAATAACATGGTTTACCAGACAATGTAATTATCATGAACTAACCACTAGATCCATATTGAATCGGATCCTAACCTCCACATGGTTCACTATTCCATGTAAGCTTGTTGGGTAGCTCAAGATCACATCAACTATCATTCCCTAACATTCATAGGCTCACAGAACTCAAAACATTCCCACATTATAAACAAAAAAATCAAAAATAGACTCGAAACCTACAGACTCATGGTGACCCAGGTGTAAGAATCCATATCTTCATTTCAGATATGGATCTTTATTTTGGGTTTTTTTAAAGAAAGATGAAGAATTTGGATATTTTCTATGTACACGCCGTGTACCCTTAACTACATACCATGTACAACGGTACCATTCACTACCACGTACTAGCCATGTAACGACCAAGTACATGGCTATGTCGGTGACCTGGAAGACTACCTAAAGAATGGGTCATTTGAGGCTAGTACGTGGCATGTACATTAAGAGAAAATTCCAGGTACTTTTCTTTTTTATTTTATTAATCGGCTCAAGGTTTCATCTTATCTCTAGAATGAACTTCTTTTCCCCGTGTTTCATATAAGAGATCAATGGACGACCAAATAACTTCGAGCTTCTCCCATTCCTCCATCTGAGCTTTGATTGAGGCGTCGATGGGTGCATTGGATTACCACCTCTGAGTTCTCTCTTTCTGTAGAGCCTCTCATCCTGATTTCTCCTCTCTCGTATGTTATTCATAGTTGCAGAATTTAGGTCTTTTTGTAGATCTGCAATGTTCTAAACCAATTCAATTGCCAATGTTTGAGAGTGTTCACTATACCACATCGAGGTAGGTGGGTTTTTCCATTGATTGGTTGCATATGGACTATATATGCTAAATGTTTTGAATACCATTGATTAGGTTATTGTGTGATTTGGAAATAAACATTGATTAATGTCTTCTATGTTTTGATAATTGTGAAAGGGGTTATTGGTTATGCTTAAAGTTTATTACCTTTATTATGGAGGTATTTTCCCATGAATGATTTTTTATAGACGTTGGGTCTAGGAAGCATGTTAGGCTTCCTTACTTTCCATACCTAGTGTTTTTCAGATGGTGTTATATTTTATATGATATTTACGTGTTTTCTATTATGAATATATGACCAAGGGGAATTGATAGTGAGAGAATCCCAAGGTAGGGTCTTTTATTATGAATTGTTGTTATGAATGAATAAAGGTATTGACTGTGAGAGCTTCCTTGGGGTAATTGACAATGGGGGATAATCCATGACAGCTACCCATAGGGTTTTTATTAAATGAACATTATAACATAGGGAATTTACTGTGAGATCTTCCAGAGGGTCATTATAATTTATTATTTCTATGAATACCAAGGGGTATTGGCTGTGAGAGATACCCAGGATGTCATTATATTTGATTAGTGAAATATAGGACCAAAGGGGTTAGACTATGTGAGAATTCCCAGAGGTTCATTATTATTTATTGATTTGATGATATATGAAATCTGATGGGATTATACTTTGAGAACATTCTTATTGGGATTCTTGTGAATAATTGAGTTATTGTGATGAGTTTTCTAATCCCAAGAAAAATCTTGGACTCAGTCTCACTTGGTTGTTTAGATGATCTTTTCAGACATCTATTATTATTGTTATACATGGGATACGTATATTTGGCTATATCCCAGTGTTGAATTATTAAATGGATTGGATAATTAATAAATGTAAATGAATATAATTGAAAAACTGTAAGCTTTTTTCATTTTGAGTACTTCCTAGTTTTCTACTTCATTTCTGCATATCACCTACTATATATATTCACTGATAGCTAGTCAGATATTTATTGGGGATTTCCTACTGAGATTAATCTCACACCATGTTTGGGTCATGATTTTGGACCCAAATAGATTATATGGTTGCTGGTATAGATATGTTAAAGTGTCGTTCATCAGTTACCTGATTTCTGATAGGGATGGAGAGTGTGAGACCATGATGAGGATTACGATTCTACTGGAGTTTAATATTTTTTTTACATTGGTTTCAGTTTTTTTTCTAGCATTGTGACTAGTTTCAAATCTTTCATATATACTTGTGACATACATAATTATTTATATATATGTTATAGTTTTTTATGCTATCAGTATTCTGATGTTTACATCATCGTTTGGTATTACTACTTCTTCTTTTGTTATTATTGTTATTCTGTTGTGTATACTCTTCCAATGAGGTCATAGTTTTCCCACAATTTGCTTTTTTCCCTCACTACTATTTGGTATCCTTTGAAATTCGGGGAAATGTGATTGAGGTTATGTGACCATCCAGGTCTGGGGAACTTCGGTGGGGCACACAAAACCCGGATGATACACATGTCTCTTAATGAGTGTTGTTGATAAGACACTAACCCATTTCCTATATCATGATTCTCAAAAAAGATATATCTAAAATACGTGACATACCTAATAATAATGTTTCCTTCTCTAATACCATTTTTCATGTATCAACAAGGGAAACCCCCCAAACCGGTCACCTTAGACATCCTCAAACAATGTTTGAGAGGCATTCTCAATCCTCCTGGACTGGAAACTGTTTCCAGACATCATTTTTATGAAATTTGAAACATGTTTTTTAATAAAAAATAAATAAATATTAATTTAAAAATAAATACAATCACTGGTAATGAATAGAAAATATATCTCTTCATACATCCTTGTGACCATGTGGGTCACCACCATCCACTAAACCAATATCTCCCCATGATGATGGGGTCTTCTATATAGGAGGCACTGAACGCAAAAATAAAAATAAGAATGGTTATTAAAATATAGTAGTCATGCCTAAGTCAACAATTCCATATTCAATAACATTAAAAAACAATTGATGCTAGTTTAAACATAAACCCATATAAAAATATGATTTTTCCTTCTTTTCCAATTCAACTAACACGCTTACATTATCGAAAAAACCCATTTCCTTTAAATCAAATTACCATAATAGATTCCATGAATGTATATGAATTTCAAAATGAAGGAAAAATTTAAATTATGATTTGGATTTGATAAAAGGAAACTAGCTTAAGAGTAAATTAAATGAAAATCATAACACAAGAACCATGGGAAATACCTAATTAGCATGGGTTAGTGGAGTCCACATATCATCATACCTCAGTTTCAATGTACAAAATCCATAACCCATAACATCCCCAAGGACAATCCATAGAAGGGTAACTAATCCCATGTTCTAATGTTCTTTAATCATAATAAAACTTTTAGTTAGTTTTTTAGAGTCAGTCTATCAAGGGGAAACTGGGCCCCAACCCTACTAATCTACCTAGAATACTAGTCCTAGTCTTCCAAACAATGTACCCTAGTTACCAATGTTCTCTACCTCAAATGATGGGTAGTTTTCATCTTGTTCATATATATGTACATATCATTTTCATGAACAAAACACAGATCCATATTCTCACCACAGATCTTCTTTATTGAGTGCAATCCCTTTTCCAAATCCATATAATAAATTCACAAGCCTAAAAACATATAACATGTCAAAAAACACATATTAACAGATAAATTATATTTAAAAAGGGGGTATACATTAAGAGGGGTTTTTTTCTTCTATAAGTCATTCTTATCATGTGAAACCTGCCTCATTAAGTTACATGGAAGAAATTAATTTCCAAAAACACTATTTCTAAAATCATTTTTGTACCAAAACATTTTAAAATCATAATTTAATATTTAAGGTACCACATTTTTTAAAACCATTGAAAATCAATGGAATTCATTTTGAAATCATAAGTGATTTCACAGAAATAATTGTAGAATCCAAATTAGAATACAAAAATACAATTATATATATATAACATAAATTACATATAAATTGAAAAAAACATTTTAACATATCATGAAATTATCGATTTCAATTTTAGAAGATGAGGCATTGGGGACCTACCTCAAAATCAATGCCTTCTTATTTTGATAATGACAACTCAAATATTCCCTTTTCTCTGGTAGCCATGTTCACCATCGCATATATATAAGGACCCCAATCACCTATGTATATATTTTAATGGAGAAATATGTAAATGGGTAAGATTACATATATTAGTATAATTCCATAAAACCTATTAATGATATAGACATTGGAGTTTTTAATATAAAAATATATATAATCACACAGAGACTAAATATATATATTCATCCTCCCTTGTGTAAATATATATAAATGGTAAAATATATATATATATGCCTTCCTACATTTGAATAGATGAGTATGTATTTGAAAATAGTGGCTCGAATCCTCCATAACTAGGTCCAAGACTCATAAAAACATACTTGGAACCCAAACAATATGAACTACCAAATAAAAATATGGATAAAAGAAAAATAAGAAGGAAGAAAAATTCAAAACAATTTAAGGTTGACAGAAAGGGTCCTAAATTCTTTGCCTTTATAGACAGAAGAAAAATCACATGATAAGTTGTATTTGGAGACCCACATATGCACTGGCAATAGAATAATGAAACAAAAACCAAGTTAACCCCTACCCTATGATCTGTTAAAGCATGATGTTTCCACATAGAAGAGTACAACACCATAAAATGAAATGATGAGGGATATGTAGACAATTATTTGGTGAGTCAACCATATATTTGGGTGAAATCCATAGAAATGATGATGAGTTGATGGATCTCTATAGGGGGATCCATTTAGATATTGAAAATAAGGGGTTAATTGTTATGAGAGAACCCTAGTGAATGAGGGAAAGTTATAGGGATGAAAAAAAATGAAAAAAAATATTATAAATCAAGTAAACCACATTATTTTCACTTGGTTTACCAAACCATGCTTGAACCAAGAGCTGGACACTTCCTTGGACAGGCACCCGCACAAGGTCTCCCCTAGGCAGATGCACAGTTTAGAGGCTCGTGCTCAAACCATTCAAATTGAAACATCCAAAATTGGGATATCATTCCAATTTTTTACATGGTATAATAAACCATGCACATGTCATTCACCAAACCACTAGCCCACCTGTAACCCACCTGGATATTACTAAACATGTCGGATGACCAAGCTACATAAAAAATGTTGGAAGATACCAAAATCCAAACATGCAAACTATCATATCTCAAAGATACTGAAACACCAATTGAAAATAAATGAAACGAAATAAAATAAAGGGAGGTATTGGATCGGGGTGGGACAAAAAGGATCCTAAAATAAAAAAAATTCCATTTACCTCTATTTCGAATGAATTAACTATCTTCTTTATCCCTCACTAAATGACATCTTTGTTTTCATTAAAATTCTAATGATAATAATCTTTATATCTCATTATTAATCTTTGGTTTCTATCCATTCTTCATATTATCAATATTTTCACTTCCTATTAATTTTACCATTATATGTTAACCTGATTATGTGTCTTTTCATATAATCTTTTTTGTTCCCACATCACAGATTCTATATATGTTTTATTATTCTATTATATGACGTGGTTTTTTAGAGGCTTCATTTTCAATTATTGAAACAATTATTACTAATATAAAAACAATTTTTATGATGTAATCCATTTAATAAGTGAGAATATAATAACTAATAAATTTAATTTAAATTTAAAAATAATATCCATATCATGCTTAATAGGAAACACTAATTTTGATATTGCAATATAAAAAATGAAGTAAAATTTTTTAAATTAAATTTATAATAGTTTAATATTTTTTTAATTAGGTGTTCCATAAAAAGGGTTTAAAATATCCTTTTAGAGAAATTCATCTTTTTATGCTTAAAATGGATTTATTTTATTCATTAACAAATCAATGATTTTTAGATTAATTTAACAGTATTTTATTAAATATTTAACATATAGATTTTAAAAAAATCTTTATCTAATTGTGAATAACTTTATATAACAATACAAAATTCCATTATTTCCATGGAAAGAGTTTTTTATGAAAAAACATCTTTTTTATTAAATTGGTTTATATTTATACTTAAAACTAATTGCTATAATGTTAATTATTTTTATAAAAATCTGTAATATATATTTTATAGTTTATTAAATCTCATCCATTCCCTCTATTACAGAGTATTGGTGATAACTATCACAATTAAATAATATTATTTAATCTTTTGTTTTTATTCCGTGTGCTATGCAATGTAATATACCAACAAGAATAATCATGAAGATATATAAATCGTAAAATAATTGTGTGTTACATTTAAATTTCTAAAACATGAAATAATATAAATTATATTTATAATTTTAAACAAGGAAATTTTTACTGAAGTTGAGATCAAAATCATTATATTAAAAAACATTTCATGAATGAAATTTTTAGTCATCATTAATATTATTTAGTATAAATATTCCATTACATATTTATAAGGTTACTTCCAACAAAAATGTTTTACAAACTTTTTTTTTGAAATTTCTTTATTATAAATAATTAGATTCATAAGGAAAATGATATTTTAAACAAAAAATGTTGTGAGTATATATTCAATGTATTTTTATCTATGATGACAAACATTGAAAAATATTATTCCTTATTTACGATATAATATAATGAAAAAATTCCTCATATTTATCTATATCGATTATGATCATATATATTATAGAATGTATTTACCTATAATATTATAGTTCTTCCTACAAGAAAATTTTTGGGGTGTTATGGAATGTTTATTACATATTATTTTTTATTAATATGATTAATGCATTTAATTTGTTAACTTATGTGTGGGGACTATAATTACACATCCCCTTGATACCTTATAAGGTCTTATGATAAAAAATAGGATTGATATTATGAATACTATTTACCCATTTATGTAAGATATATTGTAATGAGGCCCCAATGGTATGCTAATGATTTCAAACAAGTTTCAGTCCACTATTTTTAAATTTGTTATTGAGAATAAAAAATTTATAATATCCTTATATATGTTTAAATATCTAGTTACAATGTATAAGATATTATTTGAAATAATTTATTAAGGAAATATGATATTTTCCTTGTTTATTACATAATGTCTTATGTTGTATCCATTCCCCAACAGAACATATATGCGCACCCATTTTTTATTCCTTTCCATGAGATGAAAGGAATTATATTATTATTTACAAGAAAGATATAAAATAGATAGTAAAAATATTATAAAATAATGTATTATGTTTTTATTGTATATGTCATATTTAATGTAAAATTCATGAAAAAAGTGTATTTTTTCATGACTATTAAACAATTTGAACTTCTGGGATATGAAAATGTGGGTCTATTGCTATTATAATGTTATAACAACTGAATCTAGTATACTAAGATAGGTTTATATATATTAATTCACTCATTATTTATTAAACATGATTGATGAAATAAATTTTGATTCCACATTTTATATTTCATAATGTGGGAGTTCTCATAATATCATAGAGTTTTTGTAAGAAACAATGTACCATCTATAAAAGAAATATATGTATGAAAAAGTGATTTATCATATTATTTATAGAAAATAAAATTATTCATGGGATCATTATATAAATGAAAAATGTCATATATAATACATATTTATTAAAACTAAACTATGATAAACACTTAAGAAGATGAAACTATGAAGAATTTATTAAGTATGAATTATACTGAAAGAAGAAGAATTATTATCTAAATATGATATATTCTGAAATTTAATTTCAAATATTAATATTTGGTTAATTATGACATGGGAAAATAATGGCAGGTGAAAATGATCATGGAGAACCTCAAAAAATAATAATGGGAAACATAACTATATAATTATAGGATTCATATGTTCAAATTGTTCATTAAAAAATGTTTGTTGTGATACAAAAAAATTAATAATAGTAATACATAATATTTCTAAATTTCATTAGGAATTTAATTATTTTGGAGGGAAAAATAATATAAACTTTTCAAATAGTTTGACTAAATTAGAATTTATTCCTTTTATTTAAAGAGATAAAAAGTTATTGAATTATGAAAAATATTCAACACTATAATATAAAAAAAGTAATTCAACATATCAAAGATACACACAGAAAAATATGGATTGTTTCTGATCTAAAAATCATTTTGTATCAATAAAAGTGGAGTAAAGAACCACCACTAAATACCCGAAGTGATTTTTGTAAAAAGAATATAATAAGATTATCTATTATTGTTCTCCCTATTTAAATTTTAATGATAATAAATGATAAATAGAAGTTGAAAAAATATGATATATATCTATTTTCATGGTTTAATATAAGAGGTGGTTTCTTATATTACTTTTATGATGGATGTCGAAAAGGAGTTCATTGAATCCACTTTGTTCCCTAATTAGTAGAAAAAAAAAGAATAAACACACATGTTTGATGGTATCAGATAGAAAAATAAGTTATTCTATACTATTTTTCAATAATCTATGAAGACTTACTCACACATGTGATAATAATAGAATTTAATGAATTGTTACATACATGAATTAATAGTATATGGAGAAGAATAAGAAAAAGAAAGACGCAACACATCCACTACATGGAAGATGGATACATTACTAATAAGAAATATTTTTTGTACCAAATATGTGTATCAATATTACTTGGAATTATAGTTTCATAGTAGTGTTTAGGAAATGTAAATAATGCACTAATGTTTGGATATGTGTAATGAATATACATAGGTAAAGCTCGATGTTAAATCTCACATGTTGATAGTAGTGGTTCAAGTGATTGTGACTTTTCATATATCACTCCACGTATTACCCTATATTTACTTAGAGTCGGCAATTTAAAATATATTGTGTTATTTTTATGTTATTTTTCAATATTATAACTAAACATAGGTATGTAGAAATAATTATAGATCAATTCACATAATAGATTATTTGTAATTTCATTGGTAATAGTAAAACTTAATAAAAAGATCCAAAAATTGATTCATCCCCTCAAATTGTTAATAATATCCCAAATAGATCCCACTACTGATATCCTATACATTGTCAACCTCATATTGATTTATATTAATGAAGTTGTTTTTTGTAGAATTATTATATAATTTAGTAATTTATAATGAAGTGTAGTTTTTTAACATATATTACTATTTATTATCAAAATTCAATCTCTACCATGACTAAGATATACAAGAAAATTAAATAGAAGAAATGTTGAATAAGGAATCCCTCTATAGAATATAATATTGTGTTTCAATTTCTCAAATACATTACATCGAAGGGGTAATAACATGATTTGATAGAGGCTAAATTGAAGTTTTCATTAATACAATGGTGATGGATGGTCCTTCTATATCTAATGAATCAAATAATTGAAGTAAAAATGATGTATATAAGTATTTTTTTATATAGTATACATTATAAGAATAAATAATCTATATAGGTAATCACATATATATTGATTCTAGAAATATATTATTATATTATTAACATGCTACATTGGATATTTTAAATAAATAAAATTCTCTAATATTTGTACGATATTTTAAGGTTATTAAGAAGACATAATAAATCATATGGGAGTGTCCTAGAACATGGAGAATACTTTAGGTGAAATGTAATTAATATATATGAATCCCTTTGAAGAAGTTTGAGAAACAAAACCTATTAATACATAGAATAAGGTTATATTCTCGAGATTTGTTAGTTATTGTCAAAATGATACTATATTGATGGAATAAATCAACAATACCCTTGAAGTGAATATCCCTACATTAGATGAATATCAAAATTCTTTTATTGATGTTTGTAATTTCAATATGGAAGACAATATTTGCACGATAGAGGAACCTGACACTTTTATGAGATAAAAGGTTATGAAACATTATGATTATAGTAAAAAGATGATTAAATATTATGGGTAAAGAGGGATGTTGATAGAGGAATAGAAGAAAAAACTTAAAAATAATTTTCCAAAATATGAGGATAAATTATAAAATGTTCAAATAATATTTAATGAGTCCTCAAAAAATTAAAAAAATTAATCTTATAGAATATAATTTTCTAATGTGTAATGATTTATAATAGGCCTATATTTTTTCGAATGAATATCATATCATAATCTGATAATCGATATTTATCACATTAAATGTGTAATTCTTCATAATCACCTAAACATAAGGATTTTTCTAAAAAAAATTTCTTGTATAGTGAGGTTTCTAAATAATAATTTTGATAATTAATGATGAATAAAAATGATTTAAATTAAAACATATTGTATAGAATGAATAAAATAGTGCATTTGATTTATGATTCCTAAAAATAAGTCCATCTAGATGAGAGGAATTATCAAAAATATTAATCAGTCATGTTTAGACAACAAATATTTTATGAAGGAATATATAATTTTATAAGGTATTTTTTGTTATGTAAAATCTTTTGGGAACAAGTCATTGGAAAATGATATAATGTGAAAATTATAGAATAAAATTTAAATCATACACAGAGTGGGTCCAATAAAAACAATGGAAATATCTATGGCTTAATGGAATAAAATTTTCAGAGTCAAATAGATAGTGAAAACATATTTTTCACTTCTGTATCTACTTTGGATGATTTCATAGAAACTATTGATTCCTAAATATGAATGTGTAAAAAAAATGGGATAGAAAACTATATAAAATAATGATTATATATCAGAATTCTTCCTTGATTTTGTTTCATGATAATTATGTTCAAGATAATCTTCCGAATAATTTTTTCACATAATACTGGTTATTTATCCATGGGTAGTACTTACATGTTGTTCAAGGGGATTCCATGAAAATTTCACATTATTTTTTAATGAAGAGGGGATACCAAGGAAACATGTAATGAAAATAAGGTTATATTTTTCAATGGAATGGATAAAGATAATTATTTCATCTATATTCATGAACGAGTAAATTATAATTCTTAAGTAAAAATAACATATAAGAAAAATTTTGTAAATTCTAAAAAATAGAGATAGTTTCCAAATATTTCATTGAAATTTATCAAGTTTATTTATAAATTAAAAAACAATTATGAGAAAAAGTGGATGAAAATTAAAATTAATGAATTAGTGTATACATTATGAACCTAAATATCATTAAGTGTCATCAAAAAAAACATAGGAAATTTTTAATTAATGTGTGTAAAGTTAAATGTGAATGTGTAACAATATATAGATTACATAACAATTATAACTAAATAAGAGTAATACATAATAATGATTAATATTTCATTAGGTGATGCATATTTATTTTATTAGTTATGAAATTTGGATTATCCAACACTAAAAAGATAAATTCATGATGATTTTGATTTTTCCCAAAATAAAAGAGTCTATTAAATATGGGAATATAGGATGGAATAATGCCTTAAATGTTGAAGATATTTGGGAAACATGATTTAGGAGACATTCTCAACCTTACAAATCAAATTAAGGAGACAAGTGTTGTATATTAATCTAATACATATTTTTTTATATTTCTATTCTTACTATACATATAACGTAAAATTATTATTGGTCTTAGGGTATGGGGAAATAATGATTTTTTTTATTTTTCACAAACTATATAGAAATGTGAAGAAATCACCATCCTACACTAAATAATCTATTAGTATTCTAAAACAAATATAATGAAATTATTGTTGAGCAATGTATTGTTTTCAAAAAATTCAAAATAATGTTTTTTAAAGGGGGAGATTATTTTAAATAATACTCTGTCTCTTTATGATGATTTTGATGCTCACAAATACCCTTAATTATTTACTAATTATTTCGTTGAGTATTTTGCAGGAATTTATTTTATTTATTTATTTCATACAATGAGATTTCATACTTCATTTAGTCCGAGATCAATTTTAGCACGTTCTGGAATCACTGTAGCGCGAGATCAATTTTAGCGCGTTCTGGAATCACTGTAGCGCGAGATCAGTTTTAGCACGTACTGGAATCACTGTTCATACCCTACGTTGATGAACGTAACGTATGGCTGAAAAGTCTACTTTTTACGTTATTTTGAAACGTATGGTTAATGAACCTTACGTTGTTGAAAAGTATGGAAGAAGAACATTACGTTTGGAAGGAACCTTACGTTTTTGTTGTTGGACAAGTATGGAAGAGAATCCATACTTTAGTTTTCAGTGTTGAGTTTGTTTCTCAAAAGTATGGATCATCAACCTTACTTTTATAATCAACCGTACGTTCTTTGGAGAGTTGAAGCAAGACAAAGTATGGATGATCAACCCTACGTTTGAATGCTGAAGAGAAAGTATGTACGTTCTGAACCTTACGTTCTGAACCTTACGTTCTGAACCTTTCGTTCTGAACCTTACTTTATGAACCTTACGTTCTAAACCTTACGTTTGTGAACCTTACATTTGTGAACCCTACGTTTGGAGCCACGTCATCAACCCTATGTTTGGCGTCGGGATATTTTTGACAGACAATATTTCCTTTTGCATTGGTCAAACAGGCGGATTATTAAGCGGATTTCGAGCCGATTCTTAAGTACGACTTTGACTGAATCAAAGACGATTTTCAACGGATTAATGATTGATTTAAACGGAGCTTTTTATGCAGATTCTTCAGGGGAGTTACAACGGCTCTGTTATTTCATTTTTTTTAATATCGCGAATCTAAAGGAGATTTTTGTAGATCTATTTATGCGGAAGATTTTCTCAGATTTGAATATATTTGTTCTATCTTGGAAACTTCGGATATATATATACACAGAAAAGTGTATGAAATATATAGATTGATCTTTTAACGAGCAAGAAACAGAGACTGTGTGATGGCGTTCTTTTCTGGTGTTCGAGAAGAAGTGTAAAACCTTTATTACTGAAGGAAGATCTTGATAGCAGATTCACGTGTTCTACATCGACTATCTGTTGTGAATCTACTGCTTCTGAAGTTGTGAAGTTTCTTGTAATATCTATTGCAACTGGATCGACTCAGAACTGTTTTGATTACAGATCTTTATTTTCTGAAGACGACGATCTATCTACTGTCAGTTGCATTCTGTTGCAATTGTGAAGAACAACTGGAGAAGTGTTTTCTTTATCGAAACCCTTTTTATTTTTGAGTGATCAGTTTCTCGTTCTAAGCTGTGTGGGTTCGTGTTTGAACCAGGAAGGCTGTGTTTGCCTGAAACTTGTAAAGGTGTCAACTGCCTGTACTCAGTTGTGAACAGGTCTGTGGAAACGAGGACCAGATAGTGAAAATCGCCAAGCTCGTGGATTTGAGCGTTGGTGGAGTGGACTAGGGGCCTTCTGTTCCCCGAACCCCTATACATCTGTGTGTTCATGCTTTTACTTTTTCTGCTGCATATTTAATCGTGCTAAAGCATAGTGGATAGAATTTGTCTAAATTGAAGAGATTGTAATAATTTTGAAAAGACACAATTCACCCCCCCTCTTGTGTGTAATCCGTATATTCAGATCCAACAATTGGTATCAGAGGAGGAGCTTCTTATTTTTAAAGTCTTATCAAGCTAGAAGTATTTAAAGATTATACATAGTGTATCATGGCTGATACGAGAGAGGGAATGTCAATGGTCAGAGCCCCTTACTTTAATGGAGATAATTATGGCTGCTGGAAATCACGTATGATTATTTAACTGATAAATCTTGGTTACAAAGTCTATTCAAAGATTCTGACTCCCTATGAAATTCCTGAAAATCCCGATACATGGAGTGCTGCTACAGAGGCTGAGTATGACATGAATTCAAAAGCTATGAATGCAATCATCTGTGGTCTAGGACCGGATGAATTTAACAGAGTATCTCAATGCCCGACTGCATATGAAATGTGGCAAACAATAGCTGTTGCTTATGAAGGAACAGATAATGTAAGACAGATGAGATATGCAACTGCTAAATTAAAATTCGATACTTTCAGAATGATTGAAGGAGAGAGCATCACTCAGATGAATGGAAGATTGACAGAAATTGTCAATAATATAACAGCTCTAGGAGAACCAATCAAGCAGGCTGATCAAGCGTTAAAGGTACTGAGAGTACTTCCTACTCGATGGAATGGAATCTCTGCAGCAATCAGACAATCAACTTCTGTTAAAGATCTAACTATGAGAGAGCTGATTGGTACATTGATGATGTACGTGGCTGAAATGCAAGATGAGGTAAATGAGCATAAAGTCTACATAAAAAGGTAAAATACTGCTTTGAAAGTGACTTCTCAACAAAAGGATAGAAAGATGAAGAACAGAGAAGTAAGTGCTAAATCAGAAAGCTCGGATTCTTCAAATTCGGATGAAGAACTGGCTCAGCTAGCCAGAAAATTTAGAAAGTTCTACAGTAAGAAGAAAGACTTCAAGAAATCCTTCATGAAGGATAGCAAGGAAGTGAGATGTTATGAATGCAAAAAGATGGGACATATCAGACCGGATTGCCCAAAATTGAAAGATGAAAAGAAGAAGAAATTCTTCAAAATAGATGATTATGAGCAGAAAGACAAGAAAGCTATGAAAGCTACTTGGAGTGTTTCTGAAGACTCAAATAATTTTTCTGAATCAAGCTCAGAGAAGGAGGAAGCCAATTTAAAAGAAAATATGTGTTTCATGGCTGAAACTGATGAGGTACACTCATACTACTCCTCTGACTCAAATAATGAATCAAACTCTGAAACAAGCTTCTCAAATAAAAAACTTGCAGCTTACTGCAATATGCTTGAAGAAAGGTATGACTCATTATTTAAAAAATATAAATCTATAAAGAACTTGAATAAATCTATTTCAGATGAGAGAAATACTTTGCTAAAACAACATAAGGAATTAATTGACAAATACAACTCTGCTGACTCAAATAAAATTAATTTTGAATCAAAAATAAAAACTCTACAGGATGAAGTAGAATCTTATAAAAAGGCTGCATTAGTTTTTACAAAAGGAGAAAACGCCTTAAATGAGATACTTGGAAAAAATGTAATTAAAAAGGAAAGGTTTGGAATTGGAAGTAAAGGAGAAAAACCTAAGTTATACAAAAATTATTTTGTTCCTAGCACTAAACAGGTTATTTGTAACTTCTGTGGAACAAAAGGTCATATAGCTAAAAACTGTTTTCTAAAACAACCTCAAATATGTGGAATTAAGAAAGCTTATATTTCGAATGATCTATATGATTCAATCAATTTTAAGAAAACAAAGCAAATCTGGATACCCAGATCACTGCTTGCTAACACTCCTGGACCCAACAAAATATGGGTACCAAAGCAATTTGTTTGAATGTCTTTGCAGGTAGCAGGTCACCAAAGAAATAAAGAAATATGGTATATGGACAGTGGCTGCTCAAGACACATGAGTGGAACTTCAGCTAATTTCTCTTCTCTTACTCGAAAGGAAGGAGGACCTGTCACCTTTGGTGACAATGCCAAAGGAAAGATTATTGGTATTAGAACAGTTGGAGATCCAGAGACAGTCTCAATCAACAAAGTACTTTATGTACAAGGGTTAAAACACAATCTGATAAGTATCTCTCAACTATGTGATGATGGATACACTGTTGATTTTACTAACAATAGTTGTACTGTTTCTAAAGATAAACTGTTTAAGTTTAGAGCACCCAGAACTGATAATTTTTATACTTTGGATTTGTATTCCTTGTGTAAACAACAAGTAAACTGCTTAACTGCTAATATAAGTGAATCCTGGATCTAGCATAGAAGACTTGGTCATTGCAATATATATGCTTTACATAAATTATCTAAGAAACATCTAGTTTCTGATTTGCCTAGTCTCAAATTTGAAAATGACAGATTCTGTGATGCATGTCAGCTTGGCAAGCAACACAAATCATCATTCAAATCTGTTAATAAAGTTGCTACAACTAAACCTCTAGAACTTATCCATATGGATTTGTTTGGACCTTCAAGAGTAGCAAGTTTAGCTGGTAAATTATATGTTTATGTATTAGTTGATGATTATTCTAGATTTACTTGGATTTTCTTTTTGAAATTTAAAAGTGAAGCTTTTAGTTTATTTGAAGGTTTTTGTAAATCTATTCAAAATGAAAAAGGTTTTAATATAATCTCATTGAGAAGTGATCATGGTGGAGAATTTGAGAACCAGGAATTTAATTCCTTTTGCTCAAACATGGGTATTAAACACACCTTCTCTGCTCCAAGAACACCTCAACAGAATGGGATTGTAGAAAGAAGAAATAGAACAATTCAAGAAATGGCTAGAACTATGTTAAATGAATATAGCCTACCTATATATTTCTGGGCAGAAGCTGTTAATACAGCTTGTTATATAATGAATAGAATTTTAATAAGACCTATTTTGAAAAAGACACCCTATGAACTATGGAATAATAGAAAACCTAAAGTAAATTACTTTAAAGTTTTTGGATGCAAGGTTTACATCTTGAATACCAAAGATAATCTTGGTAAATTTGATCCAAAATCTGATAAAGGTATTTTCTTAGGATATTATGAAACCTCCAAAGCTTATAGAGTCTATAATAAAAAGTCAAGGATTGTTGAAGAATCAGTTCATGTGAAATTTGATGAATCTGATCCTTTTGAGAAAAGGATAGAACAAATAGATGAACCTGATTCTAATGAAAACATGAGACTTGAGAATTTAAAGAATGATTTTGAAAATGATATAAAAGAAATTCAGTCCAGTTCAGAAGAACATGACACTGAAGAACCTTTGAATGTAATGCCTAGACAGTCTAGAACCTTAAAGAATCACCCTTTAGAATCTGTGATAGGTGACTTAGAGACTGGTATTCAAACTAGAAGAAACCTTGGAAACATAGTTGAATTCTCTGCTTTCCTATCCCAACAAGAACCTAAGACCATAGAAGAAGCCTTAGATGATGAGAGCTGGGTAATAGCAATGCAGGATGAATTGAACCAGTTCAAGAGAAATAAGGTTTGGGAATTAGTTGAAAGACCACATGATTATCCAGTAATAGGAACTAAATGGGTCTTTAGGAATAAACAGGATGATCAAGGGATAATAACTAGAAATAAAGCAAGATTAGTAGCTAAAGGATATAATAAAGAAGAAGGAATAGATTATGATGAGACCTTTGCACCTGTAGCCAGGTTAGAAGCCATTAGAATCCTTTTAGCATATGCATCTTATATGAATTTTAAATTATTTCAGATGGATGTTAAATCTGCCTTTTTAAATGGTTATTTAATGGAGGAAGTTTATGTTGAGCAACCTCCTGGTTTTGAAAATTCTCAAAAACCAGATTCTGTTTTCAAACTTACTAAAGCTCTTTATGGCCTTAAACAAGCACCTAGAGCTTGGTATGAAAGACTAAGTTCTTTTCTTTTGAAAAATGATTTTACTGTTGGACTGGAAGATCCAACACTCTTTAAGAAAACTGTGAAAAATAATGTTTTGTTGGTTCAAATTTATGTTGATGATGTAATTTTTGGATCAACCAATAAAATTCTTTGTCATGAATTTTCAGAATTAATGCAAAAAGAATTTGAAATGAGTATGATGGGAGAATTAAATTTCTTTTTGGGTCTTCAAATATTTCAAAAAGATTTTGGAAATGTTTTCAATCAATGCAAATACATTACTGATTTACTTAAGAAATTTGGACTTGAAAACAGCAAGCCATTTAAAACTCCTATGTGTACTAATATAAAACTTGATTTGGATGAAACTGGAAAATCAGTGGACAACAAGTTATATAGAGGTATGATTGGTAGTTTGTTATATCATACTACTAGTAGACCAGATATAATGTATTCAGTATGTCTTTGTGCTCGATTTCAATCAAATCCCAAAGAATCCCATTTAACTGCTGTTAAAAGAATTTTTAGATATTTAAAAGGTACTATTTATCAATCTCTGCTTTATCCAAAAACCTCTGATTTTAATTTAATTTCATATTCAGATGCTGACTTTGGAAGCTGTAGATTAGATAGCAAGAGTACTTCAGGAACATGTCACTTTTTAGGGAAGTCTTTAGTATCATGGTCTAGTAAGAAACAACACTCAGTTGCCCTGTCAACAGCCGAGGCAGAATATGTGTCTGCAGGTAGTTGCTGTGCACAGGTGTTGTGGATGAAAAACACTCTTATGGACTTTGGATTAAATTTCAATAATACACCTATTTTATGTGATAATACTAGTGCAGTTAATATTTCAAAAAATCGTATTAGTCATTCTAGAACTAAGCACATTGATATAAGACATCACTTTTTAAGAGATCATGTGTTTAAAAAGGGTATATTTTTAGAATTTGTAAATACAGAAAATCAATTAGCAGATATTTTTACTAAACCACTTCCCACGGCAAGGTTTGAATTTATTAAGGGGGAGTTAGGTTTATTTATTTTTAAATAGTTTTTTTAAAAAAAAAATATTATTCTGTTTTCGAATTCTGCTTAATTTCTGTTTTCCGCTATAAGTAATTTTATTTTGTTTTAAATAAAAGTAATGATTAGTGATTACACGGGAATCAAGGCTGTGAGAACCGTTTCACCTTCTAAACTGCTTCACCTTTTTCGGAAACCCTTTCGAAAACCTAAAACCGCACATCTGCTCCAAAACCCTTTTCTGAATCTTCAAACCCTAAACTTACGAACCATCAGAAATCGTTGTTGGAATGGAAAAGACTAAGCGTCCAGATGAAGCCGAGAGCAGTGCTGCAAAGAAACCTAAGGTAGTTAGTCGGAAAATACTGCAAGGTAAAGTCATAGATTTAGAGTGGCTGTTTGAAACTAATTTACTGTTGAAGCAAGCGTTGTCATTTCAAAGCCTTGAGCAAGCTTTTAATAGTGAAAATTCTGAGTTTCTATATGAGGCAGAAATGAGACATTTCTTTAGAACTGTTCAGTTTAGCCTTGGAGATACAGAGGATAGTTTATTGGCTCAAATAGAGGATAAGGACTTTTCAATATCATCTGTAGAGATAAGTAAAATTCTTAACTGCCCTCATGAAGGAGTTTTTCATTTCAATTTATGGAATATTGGAGATTCTGTACATAAGTCTGAAGACATTATGTCTTTTCTGTTTGGAACCAGAGTGATAAAGAAGATGCTTATTAAGGATTTGGAGCCCGATCAGAAAATTTTGGTAAAATTTGTTCAGACTGGTTTAGCACCAAGAATGGCTGAGATGGAGAAAATCATATACCCTGACATGTACATAATGTATCTTGTGATGTGTGATATTAAGTTTAATTTTCCTCGTTTTATGATAAGATATCTGAGTTACTGCTGTCAGAGTGAAGCAAGAATGACCTTTTTCCCTTATGGAAGGTTCATTTTTTGTTTTTGTTTAAAAGAGGAATGATCAGATTGGTAGATGCTGGGGTGAAATGTCACCATAGTAATGTTTTTAATGCTGGAACTTTGAGGAAAGTAGGATACTTCTGGAGCACAATTAGAGGAAAACTCTTACCTATTGGAGCTGAGGAAAACTCGGAGAGTGCTCAGGCTCAACCGGCTAAGTCCAAGGAGGGACAAGAAGAATCAAGAGTTAGTACAGTGGCAAGGAGAATTAGTTTTGAGATGGAGGAAGTTGAGGAAGAGAGAAGTCAAGAAGGACTTCAATCTAGAAGGAAGAGGTCAATTGATGAAGAAATTATCTCTCCTGCCTTGAAATCCTCTGAACCATTATTTTCTTATTCATTTGTGAGAGAAGCTGTTGTGGAGAAGACTACACCGATAGAGGAACCAGCAGCTCAAACAGAAACTCAAAAAGAACCTCAATCTGCTGTTGTGGCTGTTGAAAAAGTAATTCAACAAGAACAACTTATGGAGGCAGTGCCTGGTGAAGAAGTGGCCCGACCTCAAGATTTACATGAAAATATTGTTCTTGACCAATCAGTAGAAGTCAGAGAGACTACTGTTCGTGATGAACATACTTCTGAAGCTAATACAGAGGTACTTCAGGAAGATTTTTCAGTGGAAGTGTTTCAGGCTTCAAAAGATAGTGCAGTGGATCAACCTTGTCAGGACAAGGACAAAGAACAGTCAGATGCAGATTCCTTACCACTTGCCCTGCTTCATCAACCTAATTCTGGACATGAGAATCGAGCACAGTGTGCCCCTGATTCGAGAAAAGAAGAAGTTGTTGAGTTGTACAAGCGTATCTCTCAGTTAGAATCTCAGAATGCTAGTCTCAGAAATTCTCTGAACTTAGAGCAGTTGAAGTTTCAGAAGCTGAAAGAATGTACTGTTTCAAGAAAGGAAGTAGATTTGTTTAAGACTGATATGCTGCATGCTGTTGATCAGTTAAAATCAGAGATGGTAAAGAAAGATGATTTGTCTGAGTTGAAGATTTACATGGAGAATAAATTTGAGTCTGTTGCAAACAGTGCTGTGAGTGGATCAGGCTCTTCACCTGATTTGATTCGGAAATTTCAAGCAATTACTGCAGCAATGAGCAATATGAGTGATAGATTACATGATCTTCAGTGTAATAGTTCCCCTTTGTCAGTTTTCCTAGATAATCAGAGATTTTTAGTGGATCAGTTGACATCTGGAGAGCAACCGATTAGGATTCTTTTGAATCAGTTATCAGAAAAACTGGCTCTTTTTATTGAAAAAGAAGAAAGAATGCATGAGTTTTTCAGAGTTAATTTGATTGAAGATATTCATATGACTCAAGAGAACAGAGATCTTATCATCAAGTTAGGAGATGAGATGATGAAGAGGCTCAGAGAACAGTTTACAGAGATAAAGACCGCGATTCAAAGGAGATAGACACCTTTTTCTCTGTCTTATCTATAAACCTTGATTCCTCTGTATATCACAATCGTTTATATATAACAGCTTGTGAATGAAAATTCTTTTCTTACTTGTTTTTTGTTTTTTTGTTTATTGATTTATGATTGAGTTCTCTAGTATAACAAATTCACTTATTCATACACAGTTAATTATAGCATTTACTTATAGTTCAGTGCAATATTGAATGTGTTCAAATCCGTAATTTTTCATTCTTTTTGATATCACAAAAAGGGGGAGAATTTGGATAAACACAACATTTAAATTCATTTGTTTCCTATGAAGAAATTTGGATATATGGGAGAATTTGGATACATACGACATTTATCTTTTATCTATTTTTAGCTGAAAATTTATTTTTATGGGGGAGAAATTTTATTATAGTTAAATATTGTTTTAATCCTTTCAAAATTCTAAAATTTTATAAAACTAATTTTTCAATAAAGATTGCAATTAAATTAGTTCAATTATTTTATGGGTTTTGTGATCATCAAAAAGGGGGAGATTGTTGAGAAATGTATTGTTTTCAAACAATTCAAAATAATGTTTTTTAAAGGGGGAGATTATTTTAAATAATACTCTGTCTCTTTATGATGATTTTGATGCTCACAAATACCCATAATTATTTACTAATTATTTCGTTGAGTATTTTACAGGAATTTATTTTATTTATTTATTTCATACAACGAGATTTCATACTTCATTTATTCTGAGATCAATTTTAGCGCGTTCTGGAATCACTGTAGCGCGAGATCAATTTTAGCGCGTTCTGGAATCACTGTAGCGCGAGATCAGTTTTAGCACGTACTAGAATCACTGTTCATACCCTACGTTGATGAACATAACGTATGGATGAAAAGTTTACTTTTTACGTTATTTTGAAACGTATGGTTAATGAACCTTACGTTGTTGAAAAGTATGGAAGAAGAACATTACGTTTGGAAGGAACCTTACGTTTTTGTTGTTGGACAAGTATGGAAGAGAAACCATACGTTAGTTTTCAGTGTTGAGTTTGTTTCTCAAAAGTATGGATCATCAACCTTACTTTTATAATCAACCGTACGTTCTTTGGAGAGTTGAAGCAAGACAAAGTATGGATGATCAACCCTACGTTTGAATGCTGAAGAGAAAGTATGTACGTTCTGAACCTTACGTTCTGAACCTTACGTTTTGAACCTTACGTTCTGAACCTTACGTTATGAACCTTACGTTATGAACCTTACGTTTGTGAACCTTACATTTGTGAACCCTACATTTGGAGCCACGTCATCAACCCTACGTTTGGCGTCAGGATATTTTTGACAGACGATATTTCCTTTTTCATTGGTCAAACAGGTGGATTATTAAGCTGATTTCGAGCCGATTATTAAGTACGACTTTGACTGAATCAAAGACGATTTTCAACGGTTTAATGATTGATTTAAACGAAGCTTTTTATGCCGATTCTTCAGGGGAGTTACAACGGCTCTGTTATTTCATTTTTTTTAATATCGCGAATCTAAAAGAGATTTTCATAGATCTATTTATGCGGAAGATTTTATCAGATTTGAATATATATGTTCTATCTTGGAAACTTCGGATATATATATACACAGAAAAGTGTATGAAATATATAGATTGATCTTTTAACGAGCAAGAAACAGAGACTGTGTGAAGGCGTTCTTTTCTGGTGTTCGAGAAGAAGTGTAAAACCTTTATTACCGAAGGTTGATCTTGATAGCAGATTCACGTGTTCTACATCGACTATCTGTTGTGAATCTACTGCTGCTGAAGTTGTGAAGTTTCTTGTAATATCTATTGCAACTGGATCGACTCAGAACTGTTTTGATTACAGATCTTTATTTTCTGAAGACGACGATCTATCTACTGTCAGTTGCATTCTGTTGCAATTGTGAAGAACAACTGGAGAAGTGTTTTCTTTATCGAAACCCTTTTTATTTTTGAGTGATCAGCTTCTCGTTCTAAGCTGTGTGGGTTCGTGTTTGAACCAGGAAGGCTGTGTTTGCCTGAAACTTGTAAAGGTGTCAACTGCCTGTACTCAGTTGTGAACAGGTCTGTGGAAACGAGGACCAGATAGTGAAAATCGCCAAGCTCGTGGATTTGAGCGTTGGTGGAGTGGACTAGGGGCCTTCTGTTCCCCGAACAACTATACATCCGTGTGTTCATGCTTTTACTTTTTCCGCTGCATATTTAATCGTGCTAAAGCATAGTGGATAGAATTTGTCTAAATTGAAGAGATTGTAATAATTTTGAAAAGACACAATTCACCCCCCCTCTTGTGTGTAATCCGTAGATTCAGATCCAACAATTATTTTTCCTGATTGTAATGTGAATTTTAACAATGATATATTGAAAAGGGAAGATACCCAAAATTACATTGATGCCAAATATAGATGTTTTAAGAAGTGTAGCAACCATGATAAATAGATGTTTAGTTTATTCATGAGGAAACTATGTGTGGATAATGTATTTTTATGAATCCATAACTTATTAAAATCCTAACAATCCTGTATTTAAGAATATTCATTAAAATGCGATGTTGAAAAACATATTATTTCATGTTATCTACTATTTGTATTAATAATAAAATCCTACCATATAAGGGGTATGTGACTTTTTAATCAATAATATATATGTTATAGTTTAATTAATATTAATGAATTTTTTTTGAATTTAAATCCAACTAATTTTTTTAAATATTTTTATTTTTTCTATTAACGTGAGTATAAGAATTTTGGTTGAAATATTCTCTAAGGTCCTTTAGATAAAGTGGTATAAAAAATATCTCATCTTGAAAATATATTTATAACTTTGATGAAAGTGATATGTATTTTTTTAATGTAGAATAATATTGTTTTATCATGGATAAATTATATTTTAAATACATCATGTCTTCTATACTTATCAAGACTCATGTATAAATTGATAAGAATGGTTTAGGGTGAGTTGAATAACTATGTATTGATAATATTATCTCTCAGTTACAATGTATTTAATTTTCAACAAGGGGAGTAGAATAAAATTAATGATTATTTTAATGTTTTATAGAATTAATATAATTGTTGATATTGAATAGAAAAATATTTTTTATAATTATAGATATATTATTTTTGAGGTTACTGAAAAAAATACATAGGGTTTTTTTTGAGACCACATTTTGTGTGTTTTGTTTTTTTTTCAATACTTCCTTAGAATGTATAGATAAATATATAGTGAAAAATAATGGTAGGGTTCACGGTTAAAGAACCCCTGAATACATCAAAGAGTTACTAATAGGTATGCTTTCATTTTTATTATGTACTTAAATACATAAAAACACATCCTAGAAGATGAATTTATGTTGGTTGTAATTTCTCATATGATAATGATAATTACTTACCATTGGATTTCTGAAGAACCATTTTCATTTATAGAATAATACATTTAAATTATGAGTTCTATATTGGATAGAAAATTCTCAATTTTATATATTTACGATAATGGGTCACAAGGAGTTCCATCCCTATGCTTAAAACATAAATAATGATTGGTTATATTGGAAATTACAATGAGTAAGTTGAGAAAGGATAAAATGATGGATGTAGGTTCAATTATTATAATTTAGTTTATGTGATTGTATTACAGGTTCTTTTTTGTTTTTATATTATCAAAAGGGGATTGGAAAATCATAAGAGTCAATTATAACTATAATTTTATTTGGTGTAAGAGATTTTAATAGAATTTGACAAAAATAGTGGCCAACCATAAACTAGTGCAACAACTAGAGTTTCTATGACATCATACAGAAACCCTTCAGAGATCAAAAATATTATTCATCCTAGCGTGGAATGAATGTTTCATATAAGTTTATGTTTGTATAAAAAGGTATGAATAGTTCATAGGGTCCCTTATAGAAAGTGGAACCATGTGGGCAGAGATGATAGCCCTACCATAGAGGATGGCTCATAAATATTTTGTCAAGAAGTTCATGGGAAACATGAGGTAATATTGGGTCCCTATCTATATATATAATTCATTGTTGGATTACATAAAAGTGTGATTACTATTCGTATTTTATTGTTATGCATTTTTTGGATGATACATTATATTATAAATTATATTTCTTAGGAAATTGTATTCATGTTACATTATTTAATAGGATGTTGTATTCTACCATGATGAATTATAGAATAACTCACTTTCTGATGCCATATTTTATTTTGAATCCTTGTGGGTGTTATCATATGAATGTAGGAAGTTATTATGAAATACATAATCCATGTTAGAAATTTATATTAAGTATAAAATTATTTTTTTACTACAAAAATGGTTTAAGAACATTGTATAAAGGGATCCTAAAATTAAAAAATACATTTTATTAAATGATTTACTTATATAAAATTGTTTCATATAAAAATGAACAATATATTAAATATTTATAAAAATTAAACTCTTGTGTTTTTATAAAGATAGGGAAATATAATAATAATACATATATAAATATTATGATTCTATATGGGGTATTACATTTAAAATATAATGGTTTAATAGTACTGATTACAGATGATGATGGATGTTTAATATGTTCATAAAAATAATTAGATGATGTTGAATATAGAACTGTGAGTATATCATTTTATGAATCACATGAACATGTGGATAAAATTTTGAACTAGTTTTTTGAAGTAAATAATATGACAGTTAATAAGATAACTAAAATTGCATACCCCTATAATTTTTAGGGCCAATGAATTAAAAATAATATACAATATAGATATACTGCACTAAATAGTGAATAATAAGATTCATGTTAAGAGGAAATAAGATGAATGTAATTATATATCGTCTAATTCACATAGTGGAAGAGAGTTGTTAAATTAGTGAAAAGATATATGAATATGTGTTCATATCATCCCCTAAATTTTCTACAGGGAATAAAACAAGGAACTTGGATACGAGTTAGTTGTTGTAAAGTAGAATAAATGTTTTTATGATTTTCAGGGAATAAAAAAAGAATATTTTTTACACATGATAATGAATAGAAAATAATATTTGTTATATTCATTTTAATATGAAATTAAAAGTTTATTAAAATTAATAATGGGGAAACCCATCAACAACATTAAAGAGGTCTAAATTAGTCATATATTATATTATTGTTACTTGAATATTATAACACTATTTTGAGGTATTATAATGTTTAATAAGGATTCTATAAATGTAAAAACATCAAAATAAAATATCGATATACATGTAACAAAAGATAATAGATAAACCCATTACGTTATATCTCAAAGGATGAAACTAAAGTGTCATGAGATTTTTAGATTTTCATATTTTACCACGGAATAGACTTATTATTTTGATAGGTGATCCTTATATTTTTATTGTTACATTTGATTGAATTTATTATTATGTCCTAATAGAATAATTATACGGTGAGATAATAAGAGGTCCAATCACATAATAGTTAATAGGTAAAAGAAAGAGATATAAATATAACATGAATAGAAATAACCTAAAACTAATTCACCCCTCTTAGTATTATGAGTATAACAAAGTGATCCCATGAAATCTAAAACGAATAGTGAGACGAGTTATGAAAATATAACATGATTTGTAGGAAAGGATAAAACCAATTATATATGGGTTTTTGACCACTAAGTTATGTTATATTTACAAATTATTCATAAATAATAATAATTAATTATCCTAAAAGTATGAAATAATTGCCAATATGATAAATTCTAAAGTATATTTAAATTCATGAAAATATTTATCATGTTGTAATATCATGTATATATATTTTGGAATCTCTATATAATTTAAATCCAACTGGATCCAGTTTGGAATTAAAAGAATATCTATACTTTTATGGTAAAGTGAGTGACTATGGGGAATAATTGGCTACTAAATTTATGAAACCAATCACGAAATTGATAGTGTGGAAGCCTTTAACTAGTCCAATTTTTGAAATAAATTGTGAATTCATGATTCCATATTTGTTTCAATATTTATCATGAATGTACTGAATGTAAATATCCATAGTTTATAGGAATCATTGAATAAACTAGTTATTATTTTGAAAAGTTTTTGAAAGTGGTTCATAGGTGAACTATAGTTTTTCAAAAGAAATACGTTGAAAACCTGTCAAAAAAAGTAGTCCAACATTTGGATAAGAAAATAGAAAAACTTATTTCTCTAATAATGGATTGAATATAAAACCCATGTTCTTGGGGAAATATCTACTTTTTTATTAATGGGGTTTCATAGATATACTCATAGTACATATTTTGTAATCATATTGAAAATAATAATATATGAATATTCGTGATATTATTTTTTTTGGCCACATAGAATAAATAAATCTATGACGATGTTTCATGACATAAGAGGATATAGTGATCATAAATAAAAATTTATATCGATTATAATTTTGAATAATCTACTATTGTATGATATAAAATGTAATTTTATATTTCAAATACATGAAACTCATTGATGAAAATATAAATGATCACTCTAATAGTTATAAAATTTATCTATTAAGAATAATACAATAAAAAGTATAAATGAAAAGTTCTTATAATTTGGTGAAGAATAGAAGATAGTTTACTCTCGTTATGAATAACATAATTTGAAGGAATAAATATTACATCTTAATAAATGAAAATTAATTACATAACATAAATCTCCATTCTAGATTTTTAAAAGTATACTAACATTGTAATCATGGATAAAAAACATCTAGTTTATAGAAGAACTAAGTCATCTCCCACTTGGTTCCTCATATCATGCCCCCTTATTAGATAATAAATTCATAATATGATTCTTCACAACATTGATGAATTAAACATAAGAATTGTTGAACATAGATTCCCAATAAGGGAATATGAGGAAGATATAATTATAACATGGGAAGAAGGGTTTGCGAACATTAAAATAACATACGAAAACCATAAATTACATGTAATCAATCATAAAACTGATTCATGGAAAAAATCATTGATTTTCATAATGAATTAATCATTCAAGAATCAAATAACATGATCCATGATTAAATAACAAGAAAATAAGACATATTATGGGAATATATATATCAATAGAAAATGTTGTGTCAATATACCAATAAAGACATTAGTAACATGTTATTATTTGGATAACCCCATGTTAACCTATTTCAACCATGAGATAACCTCCCATGTAACTTCTTTTATTCTTAGGATATCCTCGCATGTACACTTTTTTGGGATTTAGATAACATCCAACATACCATTTCTGCTAAAAAATGGTTAATATTTTCTTTATACATTGGATCAAGATATATGTCCCACCATTAAAATAATGAAATTCATACATATGTGTTTCACATTATCATAAATCATTCTTTATATCAAAACTCATGTTAAGGAAATGGGATTATTAGTAATTTCATCATAGCATTACCCATGGGAAAAAATGGGTTTCATAAACATTTCATCTCAATATAACCCATTGTAAGTAAATGATATTACTATAAAACATGTAACCATAATATTAATCAACCTTGTTAATGAATAATTATTGTAACATTGGATCATATCCCTAGTAAAAATGGATTTTTTTATTCACGAATAAAAATTCCATAAATATATCATGAACACATTCCTGTTGAAAATAACATTTTCATTATTGAATAATATCATTCAAAGATAATAATTATTCAAATATTATAGTGGAAATGTTCATTAAAAATATAATTAAAACCCTAAAAGTAATGAGTTAAATAATTTAGTGGTCATGAGTGTGAAAAATTGTGTTCATTTCATATAGGTTAAAAAATGATTCTTTTACCTTTTTTAAAAAAGAGTCAAAACTACCTCATTCAGGATGTGAAATATTGTCTCCATTAAAAATTTTATTTTTAAAATCAAAATATGATTAAATTTTCATTAAATACAAATATTATAATATAAATTTCTTTAATTAATTTTATTTAAATATTGACATTGGAGAAAAATTATTTTCGTCTTAAGTGTGAAATAATGTTGATTATATATAAAATAATTTTTTGGAATCATTTATACATAACGTGTGGAAAATGAAATATAAATAATTATTATATAGAAATTAAAATAAGTTAAACATGTTCAAGTGTTTTCTTGAGGTTATATCATATGATTTCACCATTATAAACATAATCATTAACATTCTCAATAAACATTGATATTGAAACATAAAACGACATTATCTTTCGTAACAATTGAATGATAAGCCCATAAAAAGAATGAATTGAATATCGATATTTATACCACTTAATATTAATGATAACAACCATAAAATAATTTCATGGGAACTATATACACCATAAAAAAGAAATAAATGGTGAATAGGGCATGTGTCCCATAGTAATAAAAGTTAGACAATAATCCCTTACCACATATCTCAATTTTCATACTACATGATTAAAAAACCAATATAATAACTTTTGTTTTATTATAAATTCATTATAGAGTCAAAATCATTTATATAATACAATTTATTATTTACTGATAACTTTTTATCAACTTTTTCTTAAAAAATAATAGTTTAAAATTACATTTTGGGTAATAAGTACTTTGTTTTTCATGTTTTTTTTGGTTTTGTATGCTTTTTCCTTTTATATTGATCAGTGTTCCTTCACTTATATAATATTAAAAATTACATAAATTACATATATAATAACTATACGTGGTTTTTTCCTAATATATTAATGTTAGATATTGAAAATTAATGCCAATGACCATTAAGATGGTATGTTGTACATACTCATTAATGTAGTTTCTATTTCCTCGACGAATGAATTGAAATAAAGGTAATTAACATATCCATAAAATAGAATATTTATTAGGTAAAATATTTTATTTATATTCATCACTTAAATCTTTATTACCATCCATTTCCATATAAATTGAATAATAAATCTCATCGCTTCGTGAAGGTGGTTTTTGACATGTACGCATTAGTGACGTTATCATTTTCAGTAGGAATGGAATGAAGCAAGTCATAAGTGAAGTTAAAATTGTATGATTATAAATATTTCAAAAATACCATATATAAAAACTAAATCCACTAATATCTTAGACTATGAGAGGAAATGGGAAATGAATTATATTTTTTCATGAGCCGGTATTGCTCCACACACACGTTTGATGGGTTTGTTTACCATTTGATGGATAAGGGGGTGGTTATTTGTTATTGAATTGAAAAAATAAAATTTTAGTATATGAGAAATACTTATTTTGTTATATTATCATAGTTGATGATTATTTTAATGCGGAAGATGGAGAAATTAAACAAAACTGCTTGGTATAGAATAATACTTTTTCACCAAAAAACCACAGTATGTTTTCACAAAAACAAAATCCTTCCTTGGAGGGTTCTTTTTTTCAAAATAAGGTCACTAGTAAATGGGTATTTTTTATGTAAGATATTTTTGTATTTTTTTATAAGAAAATTATTTTTATGTTTTACGATGAGAGGAGAGGGGTACACTTTTTTAAGTGTGGGATATGATAGACATAGAATTTTTGAAAGGAAAAAAGTTATACCCATGTTTTAAAAATTAATCACGTCAGAAAAAATGAATCCCCTCAAAAATTATATTTTTTAAAGTATAAATATATGTGCCATAAATGATTTAAATATTTTATTATGTCATCTTAATAATTATATTTTTAATTTATCACTAGATAATCCCTTTTCAACATTAACAGTGGTAATTTCATTTAATTGATTTTAGTTTTCATTAATAAAAACATTATTTTGATAATATTATATAATAATTATTATTATTATGATTACAAATAGTTAGTAATTTTCCTAAATTAAATTTATATATGTGGTAGAATTTAATTTAAATTTGATACTATATATGTGATGAAAAAAACTATTTTCCAAACCAATGTTATCATAACTTAAAAAATATTTATCAATTTTCATTATTAAATTTATTAAAATTACATAAATAATAATAAAAATTATATAATTGAACTATTTAATATTTTGAAACATTATAGAACAATATTTATCATTTTAAATGATATAAACAATTTTTTTAAATAAAACTCTGCATTTTTCAATATTAATGTAAAAATTAATATTTTAATAAAACTATCATGAAGTCAATAAATTAAATTTAAGAAATTATATTTTAAAATAATAATATCGTTATTTTTAATTAAAATTTTTTCCTACTGAAAAACAACTTTTATTATTTGTTTAAAAAATAAAATAGAAATTATTTTTCTAGAAAAATATCTTATCAAAGTATATAAAGCCTACTAAAAAATAAGTACTTCTTAAAAATATGTTGTCTTTACAAAAATAAAATATAAATAATTTTAAAAATTCTATTCTTCCAATTCATACCATTAAAGTAATAGGTTAGTATATAATGATCATGTTCAACTGATAATATAAATATTATATTATAGTTTGTTAAAAGTAATAGTTGTTTGTAATGGATGCTCTCAAAGAAATTAAATATATTTAAATTGATAAGTCATAAAATCTATGAGTGTTACGTTATACCCCCATTAAAATTAATATTACACTTTAAATTCCACCATGTTGATATAAAATAATGATGATACTTTTGCCTCGTCATATCATTATGTTCCCACATAGATACATCATGTTGGTTGTTTTGTAAAACTATATTTTCCATGTGAGTAGTCATATTTCATATAATATTATCTCAATAAGCCAAAATATATATTGGTTTCTCATTATTGGAAACATCTTGATCCACATGTATTACCTATGAGTTCAGTATTTGATCGTGTTCAGTTATTACTTCTTCATCAAAGATACAAAAATCATATTATGGACTTGATAGTGGTTTGTTGAAAGAGACAAGTGATAATAAATACTCCCTACTATATAAAAATATCCAAAAGTAAAATTTACCCAAGTCTAGTATTTGAATTCCGGTTGAATCTCATATCATTATTCAATAGAGTAACTCATAGGAAATCATTCTCACTAACCAAAAACTCTGGATCACCCTGAGAATTTTCAGCATTAAATTTCTATCGACTTTTAGCTGCCTCGATAAGATATAGAATGGATTTGGAATTTCCTTCCAATTTTTCAACATCCATATAACATAATATAATTCATTAAATAACTTAATCACAAAACACTTTAGTGATACAATTATTTCCAATGTAGGATTCATAAAGATCCATCTGAAGTCTTGAGTGATAGTTATTGCTACTTTAAAACTCAACTATAGGAAGGTCTTGATATCAAAAACCTTTTATATCTAGATAAAAATATATCTACATACATTCTAGGTTTTTAATATATCTTTTTGATTTACCATCGTAATATATATAATGCATAGGGATGAAATTACATATCATATCAAGAGAGTGATGAAGACATCTGTAGAACTAAGAGTTAAATCTAATATTTTGATCAACTATAATTGAATGGGGTACTCTATGAAACCTTTCCACTTCCATTCTAGTATAAGTAATAGTTGTAACATTCCATTATATTGTTTTACTCTACCCCATATCATTAATCTTATAGATAACCAAGAAAAAAACACTATAATAACTCTTTTCATTGTGTCCCACTACAAATAATCATTCAAAACTAAATACATATTTATACTTATATGATGAATAGAGAATGATGAAATATGAGAATCCCCAAATGATTACTTTCAAAATTATGGATTTTATGTAAAACATACTTGTATTCTAAGCCTTTTAATTTTATCACAACTGATGTTAACCATTATAAAAGTTATAACCTTCTTTTATAGCTCTACATGTTCCTTCTTGGACTCTTCAATCTTCACATGAATAGATGGGTGAGAACTCATATGAGAGGGACATGACCTCTCCTCTTACATAAATATTTCAAGATAAATGCATTGTAAATCCATCAAAATTGGATATTTTTTATTCCTTATCATAGAAAATCTATCTAGATACTTTTTAATGAAAGGATCATCCACCTTGTTAACTATCACATCGGGCAATGTATTCTGCAGTCATAATTACTAATCGGATCCAACCATCTTCTCTATTGCATATATACAAGACCTAATGTGATAATAGATACATTAATATTTTATTTTCAATATAAATATAATACCTTTCTAAAAAATATAATTAATCTATTTCATTATTAAAAAATTACCACATCTAACTCCACATCTTGTGTTTTGGTAATTTTTCTCATGAGCCATCAGTTATTATTAGAAATTGTCTATAATTATATCATTATACATCAGATTCTATTGAAATACCTTATTTTATATATCACTATATATTACAAATGCTTCTCTACAATAGAGTAAAGTGGGAATAAGATCACTAATTGAAAATATATTCAGTTCATTAAATTTTCCTCACATTCATTATTTAAAGGAACGTGGAACTCTTCCAAGTTCACTTGGTTAGTGAAATATAGATTCAGGAAAAATTATCCACATAACATCATTTATATCAAGGAAACCTAATGAAGGTTGGTATTTTAGTCACAGTTGTCAGTCTGTGTGAACATTCAATAAATTATTTCATTTATTGATAAATAGATATACACTCTATTAGGAATATATGACCTAAAAATGAAACAATTTTAGCCAATATTCACATTTTATATTTAGCATATAGTTTCATCTTGATTACTTTTATCAATACAATTATCACGTGAAGTTAATTCAATTCATTTATGTTTTCATTTATAATAATGAATTCTATAATTAAAACCAAAAACTAATCTAGGTAATCTCTGAAGACTCTATTCATTATATCAACCAGGATAAAAGTGTCATTAGTGAGACTATATGGAATTACAATATTATAAAATTTTCCATAACATGTATAGAATATTTTCAGGGGTATATAATTCTACTAAACCCTCAATTTAGGATATATATAAAGAACTAAATCATTGAAAAGTAATAATATCTACACAGTTAATTAATCAAGTCATCAATATTGGGTAGTTGATACTTTTTCTTAATTTTGATATCATTTGATTACTGATATTCATTTTAGAGTTTCATTTATATGTATTTATTTTTAATAAAAACTGATATTTCACCCCATGGGGATGAATTTTTTCAAATGAATCCATTTTAAATATTCACTTAGAGTTTATTCATTAAATACTATATTAAATCAGTTTCATTATATAGAGAGTCTATGAAATATTTTTATCTTTAAGTACGTGTTCTATTAAGAAGTCTACATCACTATCTAGTGGAAGACTAAAAAACTCCTCAAAAATAAAATTGGATAACTCCTTTTTAATAAAAATATCACCAATGTTGTGTTTCAACCCATAAAATTGTGATAAAAAATATTATAAGAAGGAATATACGCACATACAATAACTAATTTTTCTATATGATGTTCATATTTATCATTGCATTGGTAGAAGATCTTATGTTTTTTTAGAATATCAAACATGATTTGCCTTCATTTGATACTAATGTGGTTCTTCGTATAGAAATACAATACAAGCCTATCATAAAATAAAATTCATCCAGATGGAGAGTAACATTATTTTCAAGAAGAATGTTTCCAAAAGCATCAAATAGAGTATAATCATCTACTTGATATGTTGTCATCATACAATTACATGATTTAAATGAAAATTCATCTTATAATAATTTGAATTTAATTTTGAAATAGTTTTAAAATTCATTATATACAAAAGAATCAGTGGATCTAAATTCAAATAAAAAATTGATATATCAAGACTGGATGTCATGTAAACCACACTACATTTCATTATCATTGCTTTTCAAAAAGTAGTGATTATGTGTTATTTTCCATTGAATATTGTAATAATAGGTTACTAACATCAATAATAATCATTAACTTTCAGGTTTGGGAACTGGTTCTTATAATTTAAAAAATAACATAATTTGAATCAATGAAGTGTTGGATGTGTATTATATGGATCATTCTTCTTATATGTATAATTAAAAAACTCATCCACACCATGTTATTATTCAAAAGCATGAATACCTTCCTTTCTATAGATAAAACATTTATTATTCCAATTAAGACTATCTAATTAGTGTTTCTTTCTGCACCTATAGAATAAATAATGTTAATCTTCTTCTCTCCATGGTTTTTAGAGTTTCATTTCAATTCCAAATGCTTTTATTATAAAAACATCACATTGATTGGTAACTATAATATGTATTTCCACCTTGATTTCACACCAAACTATTTATTTATATCTATTTAATTTCATTATGGAAAAAAACATTTAGAGACTTTGTTATAAACTATTATATAACCAATGAACATTTTATTCATCTTTAATGATAATACTATATGCATACCTCGTAGGTCCTGTAATATTTTCCTCAATGGTACCAATCGGTTCATCAGAAATCATCTTTATCTTAACAAATGCATTCTCCATTTTTTTATGATGAATATATTGAATGTTAATATTGAAAAAATGATATCTAAAACTCATCTCACTCTATGAAGCTTATTTTTTATATTTCCTTTTATTCTTGATATGTATCCTCCATTGATAGACTTAACGTTCCAAAATTAGATATCCAAAATTCTTTTTTAGGTTCCAAACACTAAAGAATAGAAAATATCTTCTCAGTGGTACTGAACCATTTCTTAATGAATAGTTCATCAGTGTAGCCCTAATAAAAAGATTTGTGTTTCCTTATAAAGGAATAAGTATAATTTTCTTCTCCCTTTTCATTTTTGGAATTTTCGCCTGATTTAGAGATTGAAAATGTTATGTGAGCATTTGAATGAGATTTTTCATCACAACGTCCCTGAAATTTGGTTACCCAGAAGGGAAATCATTTTATTATCGATATAATTAATCATTAACAAGACACTATAATCTTATATCCATTAGAGAAACTTATACATAATAGTGTAAAGATTAATAATCATAGTAGTGAACCACATAATCAAGAGAAATCACATATATTATATCTAAATCCTGATACATTCATTTCAATATATGACCCATTACTATTAACCTAGGGAATTCAATGCCATTATTCCAATACATAATGATATTTTTAAACTGTTTGGGAATTTTGAAATAATTTCCCCCTAGAGTTCCAAACCAAGTCTGCAGCAATACCCATTTTCATGAAACATGTGATAATATAGTCAAAGACCAATGTGAACTATTTGATGTTATTACCCCTATATACTACTACACCATTATCGTTTCAACCTGTAATATAATGACATGGATTTAATTTCTTAGAAGTATCTTTCACTGTCCTTCACTAAATTTTTATGAAGGTTTCCGATAATTTGAATTAACCTTAGACTTATACTGGGGGTTCATAATGGTGGTTTCACATAATTTCTACAGTAGCTAAAAATATATAATATGTTACAAAATATAATGGCATATACAATTTAAACATAAGTATTCAATATTAATGTATTATTATTTCTTACATAACATAAGACTCCATACCCTAATAAAATAGGTTTAATTTATTTAGAAATATGGATACATAACTAACTTTTTTATATGTTCACCACCATTCATAAACATATCACACATAATACCATTACACTTAACATGATAAATAGAAACATAATAATGTGTGATCAAAGATTATCAGTCATGGTGAATAGTGGAGATATCAATATAACATGGGAATATGTGTATGATAACATGATAAGGAAATTTAGAAAACATATCATAAAAATTATAGATCATAAATAGGAGTCGCCCAAAAAATATTCGATGTTAATGGTTTATGATTCATAAGGGAACCAAAGAACATGTGCCATGACAACATAACATCATCATAAGAAATATATTTGTTGAATGTACATAGTAATACAAATTCTTATTTCATTGATACCCACCAGGTCATTCGTAACATATTAGTACTGTAAAACCACTAACATACGTACTTTGGGCCAGTGATGACCTCAAGTGTACCCTATATTGTTTTTGGTATTAGCTCTCATTTAACTACCATTGGATTTGAATAACTAGATGTGAAACCTTTGAGCTCATAGAATATTTATCATTACCTTTTGTATTGGAAGGTGATATAGGTATCACCCATAACATAATAAAAATAATATACATCGATTCTAAAAGACCTTGAATCCTTACTAATTTAATTACCCATGAAAAAGAATTGGGTTTCATAATCATTTCATCATAGAATAACTCATCAAAATGATTCAGGTTTCATAATCATTTATTAGTTTTATATAAAATGGAAATAAAATAATTTCATAAAAATAATGTTCTAGTAATCAAAATCTATCCAAGTAAATAATAAGTATGGTACAATAGGGTCATATCCAAATTAATTTATAAGTAACTCTGCCATTTTTTATCATTAACGAATAGAAATTCCATAAAATTATCATTAGAATGTTTATGTGAAAGATGTCTTTTTTCTTGGAAATAACTTCTATAAAATATAAAATTTTCCAAAATTTTAATGAAAATATTTTCTTTAAAAATTACCTCACATTATTGTAAGGTAATATTTAACTAATTCAATCATCCTAAAAGGTAGAAAATATATGCATGTCATAAAAATTAAAATAATGACCCTTTCATATTATTGGTAAAATATCACATGTTCATAATCAAAAAAATAAATAGAGGATTCCATTCAGATCATTTTATTGAAATTCAATCATGGGTTAACATTTATTTTGAAATTAATTTTATAATGGATATATATTTATTTAAAAAACATATATTACATAGACATGCATTAAAAGGATGATTTAACAAACAGTGAAATAAAGATGATTTCTCATAAAAAAATATTTTTCTATCATTATTCATTAATGAGAGAAAAAAATTCACATCATGTACTATCTTGAAATAACCAAATGATATTAATTGGCATGATGATTTTTGAGAGTTATATCACAATAATTCATCATCAAGAAAAATAATCCTAATCAATCTTATAGAGAAATATAATTGTAACAAAAAACAATTACCACATTGTAAATTATTTAGTCCTAAACCCACAAATCAACAAACATTTAATGGATATTTATTTCCCATTTTTTTAATGATAATAATCATAAAATAAATTCATGGCGAGAATATACACTACAAAAAAGAAATAAGTTGTGAATACGGAATATATCCCACTTATATAAAAGTGAGAGAAGGATAGACATTATTCATACACATTTAAACATAATTTATAATAGATATTGTTATATTTTAATTATTTTATATTGTCGTACTCATATATGTCATACTCTGTATGATATAATAAAATCCTTCTATCACATCTTTGTTAGTAATTCCTTGTTAAAAATTATGTTTCGAGTAATACTAACTTTGTTTTTCATATATGTTTTGGATTTTTATTTTTAGTCCATTGACAATGATCATGGTTCCATGATATCCACAATTTAAAACCCAATTTAAATAGAAGATATATTATATATAAGTGTGTAACACCCCAAGAAATTAAAAATAAATTGAAATATATGAAATACTGAGACTCAATGAAATAATTTTTTTAATGATATGGTTATAATGTAGTCATTAAAAAATTATTTTTCTGCCACAATGTTTTGAATTTTGAGAAACAGTAATCTTCAATTGTGATCAATGTGTTATTTAGAGTTTGTTTGATCCAACTAGCTTTTTTGACGAATAATAACATACCCTTATGAATAGTAATATGAATTTTAATATGTCCCTAATTAATTTTAAATTATATTATTATTTTATATTCATGAGGATTTATAATAATGACATCTTGATTAATTTTTCATGGTGATATTAAATTACTTATTGTTTTAAATTTGTTAATTTTTTAATAAAGTATGATTTTATTTTAAATTTTAATTAATCATTTAAAGAAAATTATTTTTTAAAAAATAGAGTTCATTTTTGAATTATACACAACGGAAAATGGTTAGGTTGAATTTTTGGGTATTTTCCTAAAATTAGGGAATTTTTGAGGAATAGTAAAATATGGTAAAATACCGTATATTAAAATTATTTGGTAAATAAACTATTTTTTGACATTATGAATGAGGTAATCACACTTTTTTAATCTCACATGCGCTATTTAAAATATTTATGACAATAATGAAGACTATTCAAAGTCATAGATAAAAATATTAATATAATGATTAAAATAATGTAAAATTTTTCATCTCATTCACAATAAATACCACCCTCATTCCTCTCATCCTATCACACCTCTCAATCCTTGAGCATTGTATATGTTCTACAAAATCCATTTCCCAAGTATCTTTTTCACATCCATGACCTGTTGGTCCCACCAAAACTCCAAAACAATTGGCCATAAGTAGGATCCCAATGAGAAGATATCAAGAGGTTAGAATCCCCATTCATTTTCTTGTGTTTTATATAAAATTATTTTCATTTCTTTTAATTTGTTTATCCCTATTATCCAAGAGGAATGAAATATCTAGTATGATATATATGTTTAATCATTATAATGTTTATGGAAAGATTCATCATCATTCTTCCTCTCCTCACCCTCTAATTAAGAAAAATCTCCATCCATGAAGTGACGATTTTCCAAAATAATGGAAGATGTGTTTATAATTTCCATTGATTCTTTAAAAAATATTTATAAAACAATTTAATGGTTAAAAATGAATTTAATGTGTATGATATTTCATCTTTTTTGTTCTGGAGTTATCATATATACATAATGTTATGTTATATAAAGAAACTAGTTCATGATAATCAAAGAACCAAAAAGAGGATCCAAGCGGATATGACTAAGTATTTATCTTATGGCGAATCCTCATACCATATAACAGAAATTTGTTATGAAAGAAATCAACTTTATGGAAACACATTAGTACCTTTTCATTCCAATTATTGAATATAATTTCCCTAGGAACAGAGAATGAAATACGATCCAAACATGTAATTCATGTAACGAATGCACACTAAAGAATGGAAGGAACAAAATACTAATAATTAATGTGGGAAATGATGCTATGAAATAATCATATAAGTTGAAATAAACATGAATATATTTATTTAAGATATTAATAATACTATTTTGACCCTTATATAAGATGTTTAAACATGGTCTAAGTAAGAGTGACCTGTGTTAAGGGAATGTTTAACCAAATTTTCATCATTTGGGTTGACCATAAACTTCATTAATTGTGCAGTTTTAAGATAATTTTTGAGATTAATTTTTTGTTTATATTATGTTTTATTATTTTTATTTACTATTTATACACAAATTAATTTCATTCCATTAATACTCACTTCAATTTTATTTTTAAGGGACTTTCCATTTAAAATCCCTTTAAAGTCTAATTAATATAAAACCGGATGATTGATATATATATATATATATATGGAATGAGTGGTTTCTTATGATTTCAGGATAATTTATTTCAATGATATGTTCCTCCAACATATTTATGTTTTTTTAGCATATTATAGCTCACGATATGATGGGTGAGCCTCATTATAGCTCTTTAATGCACTGGGAACTCTAGAGATAGAATTTGACAAAATGGTTATTCTCTGTGTATGTGTGATTGTAAGAGTGATATGGTAAAAATTTACCATGGAATCTAGATGATGTCTCCTTCCATGATGATGAGTTTTTATGAAATAGGGGTTATTGGTTTGTATGTTATCACTTGACTAACGATTTCTTCCTTATATCCCTTAATTAGTTTATTTCTCTTATCCCAAGTTTTTACATGTTTTTCATATGTTATAAGGATGTGTAAAACAATGAAGGAATCAAATTTAAGTGTTATGAATTTATTTATAAGAAAATATTTTTTATTTATGTATTATATTTTGTAAAAGTGATTATTGTTTTAGTAGTAACCATTTATATGATTATGGGATATTATGTATGTTTTATGTTTTGATTTTTATAGAACACAAAAACATAAACAATCCTAAATATGTAAGAATGTATTTTATTGTGTAAAACTGAATATTATGCCATTTTTTATGGTTGGCCTTTTATAGTTTTTATAATAATACGGTTTAGAAAACATTATGGGTTAGGAAGATGTTAAAAGAATACCAAAAAATATTTTTACTATATGGTTAATTTGAAATGTTATAGAATTTAAATATTACCATTTTAGTTCACCTATTATATTTCTATTCATAATGGTTTTTCATAGAATAAAATCAGAAGGTGAAGTAGGAAAGAACTAAAAATATGATGTCTATCTGAATCCGTGGCCTGGAATGGTGGGAATCAAAACTCATCAGTTTGTGACTGCAATGGTCCAGTTGACCAAGTGAGAAATAGTGGTGGTATCCATGATATATAGAAACATGGTCTTCCACAAATAAATGTGTATTTTTTAGAGTATTATATGAGTCAAAATCCTATAATATTCAGTGAAACTAGAGATCCAGCGATAGTTGAAGGATGGATCAATGCTTTGGAATAGATATTTTGATGTCTTAGGATTTTCAGAACAGAAAAATGTAATCCTGTTCATTAATCATTTTGAAGGTGAATACAATCAAAGGTGGTCTCTAGTTAATAATTTGGGAAAAATAGATTCTCTTGCATGTATAGAATGTTAAGATATTAAGAGCCTTTTTCTAGAGAAAGATATTCCAAAAACCTCTTGACATAGAATGGAGAATCATTTCCTGGAACTAAAGTAGAAATATGAGGATTCTGTGGCAGCATATGATTCCAATTTTACAGTAATGGCCTGGTATGTACCATATTTTACTCGGGATGTTTATAGTAAAATCAATAGATTTTACTCTAGTTTAAACTAGTTTTATGAATAGATTTTTTTCTTCGTGAGAGTTTAAAAGCTCTGAGAAAATTGATCGTTGTTATGAAAAAGTTAATATGATGTTTTCTAACATACATGTACCTCGTGTGGACAACAATAAGAAGTGGTTAGGTTGGCAGGAATTGGGGAAGAATTCCTCAAAGAAATCTGGACTTAATAAAATCAATTTCCCATCTTGTAAAAAATGCAGTAAAACTCATCATTGTGAATGTTTGTAAATTCTGTGAAATGATGCCAATATGGAAATTTTAGACACATTTCTCAAGAGTGAATAGAAAATTATCAGAAAATTAATGATATGTCGATGTTGAGATGCTTTAAATGTAAAGAATTGGGTCATTTTTTAGTGTTTTTCCACAGTTAGTCACTGAGATAGGGAATTAGTAAGATTGGAAGCAGAAGTGTGTGGTAAAATCCTTTATAACAACTATAGTAGATGATCATGGATAAAATGAGGTGGTATCAGGTACATTCATTGTTTGTACATATTTCCCAAATTTTTTGTTTGATTCGGGGTCTACACAAAATTTTATTTGTAATGAATTTTTAGAAAAATTGAGAATTCCACCTCATGAAATAAAAACAGAACTCATGGTAAAAACTCATTGATGAAATATTGTGGAAGGAAGAAATTATATGAGTTTTTTTATATTTGCATTTTTAAATATTTTACCTACAAAAAATTATATTTCCTCCAGTAGAGGCTGATGTTATTCTGTTTATGGACTAGATTTCCTTTTTATCATGCCATTATACTTAACATTGAAAAAGGAGATATTTTTCAAAAAGATTTTTAATTTTTTTACAATAATGAACACATAACATTGATAGCATATAAGGAAGCTCAGATACTGATAAAATATGGAAATGAATGTTATTTTTTTCATATTTTTGAAGATATGTGAACCATCAAAATTAATGATGTACTAGTGGTAAATGAATACCTGAATGTTTTTCAAGATGATATTCCTAGGGTTATTCATGATTTATAGGTTGAGTTTACTATTGAATTAGATCCTGATGCTAAGCCATTTTTTAAACCCACATATTCAATGGCTCAAATAAATATTTTGGAATCAAAAAAGTAGTTTCCAAAATTATTAGATAAAGGCTTCATCTTACCTTTCTCATCACCTTTGGGTACCCCTGTTTTGTTGGTTAAAATGAAAGATAGTTCAATGAGACTTTTCATTGATTATAGGGCCTTGAATTAAATCACTATTAAAATCATGTAACCTATGCTTCATATTGATGATTTTTTAATTAGATCTAGGTAACAAATTATTTCTCGAAGGTTGACTTGAGGTCAAGGTACCATAAGATGAAATTAAAGGATATAGAAATCTCGAAGACTATGTTCCATACCAGATATGATCATTATGAATTTTTAGTTATTTCTTTTGGGTCAACTAATGAACCAATTGTAAAAATTAATATTATGAATAGAATATTTCATGAGTTATATGAAACGTTTGTGGTTATGTTTATTATTCAAATTCGGTTATATTATAGATGTATAGAGGATAATGAAAAACATATTATAATTGTTTTTCAAACCTTAAATGAAAAGAAACTATATAGAAAATTAAGAAAGTATGAATTATGGTTACAAAAAAGTTAATTCATTCGTCACATTGTTTCTAAATATGGAATAACTATTTACCCATCTAAAATGATGTTTCATGGACAATACACACAAACATAAAAAATATTTGATGTTTTCTTGGTTTGGTAGGTTGTTACTAGAGGTTTGTTGAAATATTTTCATGGTTATGTATTCCAGTGACTAAGTTACCCCGAAAAAGAGTTAAATTCATCAGGACAAAATATTGTGATGATTATTTTAAATAATTGAAAATAATATTTTTGAATGATCTATTCCAGACCCTACCTTTAATATGTTGTGAATTTTTCACCTATCACAATTCTTCTTTGAAGGGACTTTGTCGTGTTCTGATGTACAATTGATCATGTAATTTATTATTCTTCTTGAAACCTAAAACCTCATGAGTTAAATTATCCAAAACATTATTTGGAATTGGAATCTATGGTTTTTGATTTGACAATTTTCAGGAATCATTTATATGGATCCAAATAGAAAATTATATACTAACTATAAATTCTAATGTATATATTAACTCAGGAAGAGTTAAACATGAGTTAGAGAAGATGGATTTAATTGATAAAATATTATTCTTCCATGATCAATTACCATCCAGGGAAAAAAACTTTATGTTTTATTCCATGAGAAAAACATCATGAATTATTAACCATGTTACATATGTAATATGACCCATTGGATAATGATTTGATTATTTTTTTCTTGGATTTTGTTGGTGTTAGAAGTACCTCTGTTTTGTTTCAGGTTTTAGTGAATCCATCTCTATCAAACATAATAAACCATGCACAGAAGGTAGACCATCAGAAATGAAAAAAATGATAAATTTGTTAAAATGGATATGTTGCCAAAATTTATCCTTGATAATGATTTTCTTTTGAGATTTTGGAAGAGATTTTATGTTCCTGGTGATTCTCAGTTGAGAAAATTTTGTTATGTGAATCTCAATATTTTCCATTTTTAGTTCATCTTTAATGCACAAAGATATACAGAGATCTTCCTGAGTATTACTAGTGGGATGGAATAAAAAGAGATATTGATGATTTTACTATGAAATGTTTGAAATGTCAACAGGTTAAAGCTTAGTGGAAATTATCCGAGGGGATTCTTCGTCATTTCCCAATGTCAATGTTGAAATGGTAGAAAATATACATGGACATCATTATCAGACTACTAAAGAGTTCTGGAGGTAACAGTGAAATTTGAGTTATTAATGATCATATAAATTAATTTTCTTATTTCATTCATATTTGAGATACTATTCCTTTGTATCATCTTTATTGATTGTTCCACAAAGAGATTTTCAGCTTACACAGGGTTCATCTTCTAATTTTTTTAGGCCAGTATCCCAGGATAAATTCTAATTTTTAGAAGGGCCGTCAAAATTCATTGAGAATAAAATTAAATTTATAAACAGCTTTTCATCCACAATCAGATTGGTAATCAAAATGAATGATTCAAACATTGGAGGATATGCATTGATCTAGTCAAATGGACTATCATGTAATTTGGGTTCAATATCATTTAGCAGTCAAGTTTTCTTATAATAAAAGTTTCCATTCTATTTTACATATGGAATAATTTGAGTCATTGTATGTGAAGTGGTGTCAAACTCTATATTTTTTGGTTGATGTCATAGAATGGAAGTCGATAGGACCAAAATTAGTAGCGAAAGTGGCTGAGAAAGTAATGATTATCTCGTAACACATAAGGATGGCTCAGATCATATATAAAATTTATGTAGACAACAAGAGGAAAGACTTTTCATTCGAGGTAGGTGATCATGTTTTTATTATAATCTCCCTCTTAAAATTTGTTGTGTGTTTTGGTAAGAATGTGAAGCTGAGTGAGAAATTCAATATAACTTATAAAACCCTAAGAAAATTTTTATTGGTTTCATACTGGTTAATTTTTCCACCATGCTTATCTTAGGTACATAATTTTTTTAAAGATTAGATTTTCAAAAAGTACGTTACAGATCCATATATTGTCTTGAGACCAGAAGAAGTTCAAATACAAGAGAACCTTTATTTTAAATAGAAACCAGATTAGATTCTTGATCGTAGAGAAAAAGTTTTGAAGAATAGGTAATCCTCTAGGTAATGATTCTTTAGAGAAAACACATGGTAGAAGAAGCAACCTGGGAATTTTAAAATTCAATGAGGGAAAAGTATTATCACTTGTTTAATAAGTAAATAAAATTGCGAGGACACAATTTATGAATGGTAGGGATAATTTACAACCAGTGGTTTTAAAAATAAATTGAAATTCATGAAATAATAAGAATCTTTGAAACAAATCATTTTTATAGTGACATAGTTATTAATTATCTATTACAACATAATTTCCCTGCATCTATGTTTTTAATTTTGACTAATGGTCATCTACAATTGTGATCTATAAGTTATTTAGAGTCTAATGGAACCAACTACACCTTTTTGTGAATAGTAACATACCCTTATGAATTGTAATATGAATAATAATATCACCCTAATGAATAAAAATTTGTATTTTTATTATAATTTATTAAGTCCATATGAAAATGACATATTGATTAATTTTTCTGGGTGATATTAAATGATTTATAGTTTTAAATTTTTTGATATTTTATTAAACTGTGATTTTATTTAAAAATTATTTAAATCATATTTAAAAAATTATTTTCATAAAATGGAGTTCGTTATTGAATTATAAACATTCAAAAATATTTAAGGTGAAATATTGGTATTTTTTTGAAACTATTAAATTTTTTATGAATAGTGAAATATGATAAAATATAGTATATTCATATTATCAGTTAAATACAATATTTTTGAAAGAATAAGTTGTCATATTTATAAAAAAATTTATTCAACTTTTATAATAATAAATTATATCACAAAAATTAAAATATAATAATCCAATATCAACAATATAATAATATTGTATTATGTTAGTTGAAAAATATTTATCTATGTCATTCTTCAAGAAATTGGAAATATACTTATCACTCATTTGTATGGATGACCTCCACATTGCAAACTAATTTAATTTTATATCCATTACATCATCACATGGACAACTAGAATGTTGAATAGAATGAATAAATATGATAAATATGTCATAATGTTAATTATATAAGTCCAATAGATCATCTACTTCCTTACCCATCAACATGTTAAGAACAATATAATTTTGCTAATGCGTACGTATGACCTACCATCCCCAAGAAGTGATCTGATCCATTTTTTATTAATTTTTTCCAATAATAGATTAAAATACAAATATATTTTATATTATAATGTTTCAATAATTACTAATATTATTGATATGATATATCCATGATCTAGATATATGTACCATTACTTTCAAATCAAAACATAAATGAAAAATGAAATTGTTAACACAAAAAACAATGATAATAATTTAAAATTGTATACAAAATTAACATAGAATGTCGTAAATGGATCATATATGATATTGTAGATATTTATATGGGGTTTTATGTTTCAATATAAAATCTAAATTTCTTATAAATCATATTAAACTCTCGAGGAATTCATATCAAACTTGTGTTATGGTGTTTTTTATCTCAAACTCCATTCACTAGGTTTTACTTATACATCATTGTATATTTTATTATTTTATTATTTGAGAAATTAAATTTCATTGTAATATTATTTATTGAAAATTTTATTTGTATTTTAAATTTTTACACATAATGCCATCATTTATTATTTCCCATTTCAAGGATATGTTTTTTATAAGGGATTATGTCTTAAATTCTACTCCATTGAAAAATATTTGGTAGTATGGACATATTTTTTTTATGTAGTGTATATACTACCCCAATGATGTATTTGAAATGAATATATATCTTGTATTAATTATTAATGTTTCTATTTAGCATTACTATTTAAATGTGTTATAATTTTGAGACACAGAATATGTAAGACTGTTTTATAGATTCATTTTTTTGGTTTAATTGTATTTAAATGAGACGTAATAGAGTAATATATAATTCTTTTAGTCTATATATTTTCATATCCTCTATAAATTTATGTTTTTCTAATTTTATATTCAGATTATTTCTATATTGGGAATTATAATTAAACAAAAAAATTACGTAAATGAATGAAGATTCATATTCTTTCTTGATTGTGTATATATTTCATCTATGCAAATATTTTTTTAGAAAATTTTATTAAAAAGTATTTTATATTTAGTAAATTTATTCATTATGTATATTTTAAAATAAGGTTAATGTCTTACATGGATTGAGTGTAAAAATTAAATTTTCACCAATAGGGTCATTTTGACTATCCTTATAAAATTTCAAAAAGATTATTTTTTACTATATTCTTTATTAAAATATTTTCTTTCCTCTATAACCATTTCTTTCTATTTATATTCATTAAAAATCATCCAATAGTTTTAGAATGAAAACAAGTTAATTGAATATTTTTTAATGGATTAATTATATTTAATTATTTCTCCATTTTATTTGATTATATGAAAAAACAGGTGTTTCTAATGTATTTATAGTCATATTCTATTTTGTATTAATTTATTTATTCATTAATTTTATCTTGAAACATAAAAATAATCTGGATATATTTTTCATAGAAATTAAATTTCAATTGAATACCCATATTATTTGTATCATTAATATAAATATTTCCCAAAACATTGTACCATTTATAAATATGGTGTTATAGTATGAAAATTATTTTATTGACATTAAAAATATTAACATTCCTGTCATTTTCACTGTATATGAATTCATCGATAAGAATATTTTATATAAAAAATGATTTTTCATTATATGTGGAATGAATTATTCATGCAGTGATGGGTATAGCCCTGTTAAACATAACACCAACATATATAAAAATTTTCATCCTAAAAACCGGTTGGAATAATTTATTAAATGGAATTTTTTGTGTATACCTTCCAATCGAGTAAAATATAATCTTATAACGACTCGATAAGAAATAATTCATGATATCTAAGATCATGATTCCCATCACTATGGATATCATTCATTGAAAATTCATTTATTATGAACCATGGGACTACCACATTGATATTTTCCATTGATACATTTTGTTATCAAGTTACAGGTTAAATAGTGTGCATTTTCTCTTATATACCAATCCCTATTTGTTATCCCTAATTTATTCAATATATATTATGATGTACATAACCATTACTGATAATTTGGACCAACCCTTATTTTTTCCTTTCCTTAGAAAATAAATATAAATTTTATGAATATTATAATATAACTAAGAATTTTTCTTATACTAGGTTTTTTATTTCAATCATAATAAAAAGAATAATTCATGTATTTGGTTCATGAATCATTCTACACTAATAGATCGGGCATGATAATATATCATTTATAATTTTCAAATTTAATAAATAATACATTGGCTTCGGGTTACTAGGGTTTGGGTTATTATTGTTTGTTTCAGATCATGTTTTGCTGAAACCAAAGGAACAATATTTTAAATGAACATTTTTAGCATGTGAATTATGATAACCCTTTATAAAATTTTAATACATTTACCATTATTTACATTTTAATTTTTTGTATTAATATTTGTGATGATTATAATCCACGTCAGTGTATACCATTATTTAGTGATGAATCTGATTCATTAGAATCCACAATATAGTCAATGTAGTAATTATATTGATAAGTAAACCAATATAACATTTATTTTAATTGAGACGATCATGAATATATTAGGTTATATGAAATTCAATATGTTGAATAACCATTCTAATGTGTAGAAAACTAGTATTCCATAGAACTTTTCATATATATTTTTATCACTTCATGTGATAAAGTCCACCTTCGAAATACAAATCCATTATAGTAAAGAAACCGATTATGTAACATGAGATGATATTACTGGATCTAAGTGGTGACATTAAATATTCTGAATAAGCCAAGGATATTCTATTATTGTGATTATGACCATGATCACCAAATGGAAATTTCATATATCATATGTGTTTTATGACATCTTCCAAGGAGGTATTTATCTCAGATGGTTGGGGAGAAACTCAACATTGTCTATATACAAATTATATAGGAGTTTTTTCTGTATTTACACCATTTTTTTCTATTCCCCATAAATATGGATGTTTTTTTAATAAATCTCATACCTAAAGATATATCTATTTCAAAGACTCTATATATAATGGCCTTGATTGAGATTTTTTAATAAAAAATGCTACTCTAGGATGATCAATAAAATGGATTCATGTATCTATGTTCTTCATTATGGATTCTCCTAGTCATTTTTGTTGAAAATAAAAATGGTTCAATTGGTTGTTCCATTTATTATTAAAAACATATGAAATTTAATATTAAAAAATCATTTACCCCATTCTGATGTATTGTTTGATTAATTTTGATAAGATCAATTTTTTTTCATGATTGATGTTTTTCCTGGATATCATCAATTATGTAAAATGAAAGAGGATATACTCAAAAAATCCTTATATATGAGGAATATTCATTAGTAATTTATTGTAATACCATTAGATAATAACAATTATAACACTATATTAATGGATATGATGAATTGGGTCCTTAAAGATTATATTGATCTAGTTGTGGTAGTTTTTATAGATTATATTATTATGTATATAAACATAGAAAAGGGAATGATTACCATTTGAGGATATTTTTTATGACCATGAGGATGAAGAATAAATATTTCATATTTACAACATATGAATTTAGGAAACAAAAAATATCAATCATTGATCTCATAATTTCGAATGAGGTTATATCGATAGATCCAATAAATATAGAATTAATTCAAAAATGATCGAGTCTAACCATAGAAACCATGATCCATAGTTTTATTAAGATAGATATTTATAATAAATATTATGTAAGATATTTCCCTTGAAAATCTAATTTACTCACCATGTTGGCCCAAAATGGAGTGATGTTTGGGTAGATATATATTTTAGACTAGAATTTCATAGAACTGAATTCATGTTTAATCAGAGAACCTATTCATACACTACCCTATAATAGTATAGAATTTGTGATATATAGTGATGAAGTAATGAAATTATTTGGATGAATCAACATATAAAATTACATTCTAATATCATATGCAAGTCTAAAATTAAGAATTCTTGAGAATAATTACCCAATTCTTGATTTATAATTGGAAAAGGCAATGTTTCATTTGAAAATATAGAGGCTATATGTTAATAGAGAATGATTTAATATATATAATTATCATTAAATAATGATGTATATATTTACACATAAGGATTTGAATATGTTTTATAAAATATATTTTTTCTTGACCAGTGATTCTTATTACTCTATATTTCACCAACATGGGATGACCTACCAAGTTGAAGATGCAATGATTTCGAAATACCAACATTTGTTTCCATGATAAAGAAAAAAATTCTTCCAAAATTTATGGATTTTTATTTCTATATCATAAGATATTTAGTAATTATAATTAATAATATCATTTATGGATGAATTCAAACCCATAAATAAATAATATTATTAATAAAACACATAATAAATATGTGTAATTGTAGAATATGTTTAGGAATGTTCCAAATTTGAACAATGAATATTCTTGAAATTAGTGTTTTACTAACATTATATATGTTTTGTCAATATCAAACATGAAGAAGTTGATATTGGTTGAATTTCTAATTCATCATTATTGATTCATCTAAAATTTATGAAGAAATGAAGATATAAGAAGGTTGGTTTTTTATGAGTAACATTAAAAAAGATATTGAATTCTATTCATCTGTATACATGTGGAGTTTTCTTGTTGGGACTGATATATTTAAGAATAAGTTCATTTTTCAACTTTTACCCAATTAATCATGTAAATTGGAAAACCATTGCCTTGATTTTACCAGCATACTACTCAAAAAATATAAATTTAAATGTACTATTATGGTTGTAGTAGATCATAATACAAAATTGCTGTTTTTATTGACTTTATAGAATATTTATCTCATAATCTGCATAATTGAGTATATATTAAGAATTTTTTTCTTATTTAATGAAATACCACTATAAATAATGTGTGAACGAGAACATGGTATTACCTTGATATTATGAATAATCCTTCAATAGGAACTAGCCATATAGTTTACATCCTATTCTACTTATCTAACTTATAGAGATGATATGTCTAATAGGACCATTCAAAACCTATAAGACATGTGAAATATTAATCTATGGATTTACATTTTTTGATCAATTTGTTTTATTAGTAGAATATTCAATTGATAATAGATTTAACATGAGAATTTTAATGGTCATTATGAATACCTCCTTGGATGGAAGTGTAGAACCCCAACATGTTGGGATGATGATAGACAATAAATGTTATTGGTATGTGATATATAAGACAATGTGGAATAGATCATAAGATACATTAAAATAATAATGGAGTATAAAAAATGAAAAAAATTTATACAAAAATTCCTAAGTGATATTTATAGTTCAATGGTTGGGATATGGTGTAATGCCCCCAACCCCAGTTACCCAGAGACGGTGCGTTATTACATATAATTGGCATGATACAAGGAATCATGTCCCGAAAGACCGAACAGTTTAGTATTATTTGAAACAAGATACATATATTAGTTTAACATTACAACTTCAGAAGAAATACAACACTAATTTATTCCATTGGAAACATACAACCCTCCTAGATTATGCCTGCAAGTCACTCATAACTAAATTCTTTATATCATAGGAAAATGAAACATAAGAAAGCGGTGATATCAAATTCTCAATAAGAGTATTATGTATAAAAGAATATAACATAAACATTATGGATGTTAAATAATTGAAAACACATGCCTTTATAAATAATAAACATAAAAACTTTATGGATAGAATATGAGCTGAGTAAATAATTCCATAAAAAACATAGTCATGGGTATTCTACTAGTTGAATAACTGCATGAACCATCATTATTACTTTCACAATGAGGGAATGTATAATACTTGATATTCTAGAACATCTTGTCAATACCTTGACCAAGACATCTAAAAAAGATTTTGGCCATGACCAAAACAATATACCAAATTAGGAAAGTCCTCATCCAATTCCACTTCTAATTGTCTCATGAGAAATACCGATGAACTAAGGTGTTATAGCAGGCTCCACCCGTCACATACTAAGTCTAATATATTCCTCGTATGAAAATGTTGAAACATAACAAAACCATTTGTATTAAAACTAGCATAAAAAATGTCAATACATTAACCTTAAAACATGAATGGTTTAAAAATAACACATCAATAGTCAAATATATAAAAACCCATAAATAAAATATTGATTATTTTATCATAATAAATCAACTTCAATCAAGTGTAAATTTTATCAATGGTTGTTGACTTAGATGGAATCAATACATTTTGAGAGAAATATCTCTTTCTATGTTGAAATCATTTTAGAGTCAAATAATTATAAAAGAAAACATTTATTTTGAAGATATTTTTATAATCTTGTAAGGTAAGATTCAACGTTGTTATAATGGTGGAAAATATCCACCCCCTCCAAATAAGTTAAAAAACTTTCTTAGCTTAATTGTGGCGAAAAGGTCATAAAGTACCTTGTTTGGAAAACAATAGAAAGCTTCCTTTAAAAACATATAAGGTCAAATAAGGGTATAAATGACTTCAAAACATAGTTTATTAAATAATAAAAAAAAATTAATATAAATTTTTAAGAAAACAGGGATGTGGATGATAAAGAGGTCCTAGTAGATACTTACGTAAAAACAACCTCGGATAATAAAGATATTTTAAAATTAACCTTTACATAGTACTTTTCATTGGTCGAGGGTACGTTAACCTCTTTTATAGTAGTTAAATTATTGTTATTAACTTATACAATAACCATATACATAAATATGATATCATATATAATATTTTAATATTGCTTTGTTAATAATATTCTAGTATTATCATCGTTTTAGGTGTTAACTGATTCGTATTCCATTATATATTGTGTTATATAAGCTTTGTTTTCTATGGATATGAAGTATTTGATAAATAAATAATTATATTATGTTCTTAAAAATTATTTTAAATCATCAAATGAAAATTATTCTTGAATGGTTACGATGGAGAAATGAATCTCATAACGTTCGTGGAGATGGTAATCCGTACGTACGCACGAGCGACAATATCATTATTTTGATATTAAAATCGTATGAAAATTGATGGTATATCATATATAAATACTCATTAACATTTTATATTTATTCTTAACATAAATTATACGTAATTATTATACCCAACGAAAAAACTAATGTATTGAATAACAACTATACTACAACGTAGAGACAGTAAGTCGTACGTAGGCACGTATAGTGACTTTTTCATTAATATGATGGATAGAAAAATGAATATGGTTGTACCATTTTTATAATAAAATCAAATTATATAGATGATACTATATTTATTATTTTATAATTGAAAAAACAAATAAAGAGGAAGTGGATGATGAAAATAACATGAAAGAGGTGATGAAATATTTAGCTCTTCTTCAGGTTCTTCATTTTGATTTGATCAAAAGGGATCAATAGGATGGATTTTAGATCAAAATAATGAATATAGGTTTATATATGAGAAATTGGGAGGATATTTGTGAAGGGTTTGTCCGATCCAAATGGATTTGGAGGTGTGATTTTGAGATAATGGGATGCTCTCTTTTATAAGAGAGGTGGGGGGGACCTTATGAAAAGATTGAAATATTATTTAATAATAAAATAATTTTTGGTTTATAATGGATCCTAAATGATTTATTACTAATATAAGGTTGGTATAATTCTAAAATCTCTCAACAAATAGGTTTTAGATAGGTTTGGGTCTCCATATTAACCATATCTTTTAGATTTAACTCTTAGTTAAATAGTTTAACTTTTACCATGTATTCTTATATTATTATAATAATTGGTAAATAAAAATACTATATAATTTCAGTATAACCTAAAGTAGTTCATTACTTATATACATATAATTATATATGTTATTTGGAAGATCCTTATATTTTTAGGACTATTATATAATTTAATAATAGAATATTTTTAAAAAAACTCATTTATGTCAATTTTGACACTATTTCGTATATGGTTTTTGTTAAAGTCATCACAACTTGATTAATTTGAATGAAATAAATATAATCAACCCAAAAATTTGATATTTACCTATAAAATTAGATTATTTCATAAAAAAATTGAAAATAAATTTATTTCAATATTTATAATTCTATATATTTGATTCTTTCATTAATAAGGAAATTACTACATCATCATTATGTTGTAAATAAATTTAATTATATAATGTCAATAAATTATAAATAAAATAAAATTACATAGGAAATATTTTCTTCTTTCTAATGATTATTTATTTATTAAAATAAAATTAATATAAACCCATGTAAAATTTGTTTTACTAAAAGATATACGTTTATGTCATTTTATTATTTACATTAAATTAATTAATATAAATAGACATTATAACTCTCATGTGGCTCCATGGGGTCCCTAAATCAACCCAAGGATTCCTATGGTCAGATATGTATCTACTAATAGGAATTGGAAACATTTTTGGGTAATTTAATATTATTATAATATTATTATTCTACCCTTATTTACCAGATTTACCCTTTAACTATGGTAAATAAAATATTTACCTAAATAATTATTCATAATGTCTAAAAATAAAAGTTACCTATTTAAACAATTTGTATTATATAATTAAAAATATATAATCCATTTTTACATATTCAAAACCCATAAGTCGCTGAAATTAATTTAAAAATAATTCCCATTGTCAAAACAAAAAACGTGTTTTTAAGAAATAATAACTGTCAAAAGATTGACACATGTTTATGTCCAGTTTAAATGTGAAATTACATAAAATGACCGCATTTATATTAAATGATAAAAATATTATATAATTATACTTTTATACCCATCAAATCTTTAACCTAACACTATACATTATTTCGATTAAAAAAGTTGTTCTTAATTAAAATTTAGAATTTTCACTATTCATCCAGAATTGAATGTTTTCAGAAAAGTACCAAAAATTCACCCTAATCTAATTTCAGTATTTCAAAATAAAAAATGAATCCCATTTTGGAAAATAAAATTTATAAAATTTTAAAAATTACAAATTACTATTCAAAACGGCTAGTTTGATTGGTCGGAGTGTGTTAGAATCACAAAGTTGCGTACAAGGAAATCTATTGCATTTTTCAAAGGTAAACGTACCGTAGAAGCATAGGTGTCACATATAGAATTACCATGCATATCACCTGATGAAAAGGTTACATGACTTCAGACGAAGTGAAAACTGATCTCGATATATTCTAGTCGATTCAAAATTCTTCATCCTATTTGTATAGTATATTTTCATATATTGAGTGTAATAAATATCTATGATGTTCTAGTTGGGTTTCATGTATAAATCTTAAGGAAGAACAAACCGGATGCTTCACATGCATAGAAATTATAGGCCATAAAACTATAGAAATATATATCAATAAATGAAAATTGAAGGATATTTGGGTTCAATAGATAAATATATATGAAATTAGACCACTCACATGGTCTATAATTTTTCAAAAAAACATAAATTTAATGAATCCATATTGGAAGATGAGGATCTGATGAAGTTGAAGTATCCTCAAATTCTGTACCATATTGATGATATCTAGATGTTGAAATTATTAAAAGGTGATAATAATGTAACAACCGAATTTTTTTTGATATATTTATTTTAAAATAAATATAAATTGTTTAGATTTCATTACACACATTTCAAATATAAAAAATACCATGCAATAAAATTTAAATGTTATTTTTTTATATATTTTATAATTTAAAAAAAATACTATTATTAATATTATATTAGTGTTGATCTTTCATATTTTTATGAAAATACTGAGATTTTAGTATATAGTGAAAATATCACTTTTTTAAATTGAATTATAAAATTTATATAGAAATTTAAATTATGAATTTAATTTGACATTAATTTATATAATAATAATTTGTTAATAAATAATCAATTTAATTAGATAGTAATCATATTTATACATTGTTTTGTTATAAGTTTATTATTTAGCTTAAAACACATTTTTTGTAATAACTATTTGTCATTGGGTTTTGTGAATTTATATAAAATGTAACATAAATCACATGTAGTAAATTTATATTATAAAATAGAGTTATTTTTTCATATTCATCATATCAAATATTTCCCATGATTCATTTTTTATATTTTTCTAGAAAAGTTATTTTATTGGTGAATAATAAAAATAATTTTTTAAGATCTATGATATCTATTATGATATAGAGAATTCATAAATATGATAAACATTTTTATCAATTTTTTTTAAAAAATAACCATTTATTAAAATATAATACATATCTAATACCATAATAAATATTAACATATAAATTTTTCTTTAAATCCTGATAAACATTAATATAATTTTAATTACCAACACAATTCTTACACTACATTAAAAATATAAAATTTGGTGTCCTTAATATAATAATACATAAAGAATAAGTATCTTCTCACCATTGAAAATATATATTAATTTTTATTGGTGATTTGTTTTGATATATATGAATTTTGCTTCTGTATAAAAATCGACTTAAAAAATATATATCTAAAATGCTTCTTGAATGATCTAAAAGTCATAATAACATAACAAAAATGTTTTCCTGAGATATATTTTTGAAAATCTAAAATTTTAAATAATAGAAATGAGTATCATCAAATTAATATATTTATTTTTATGATATTAATTTTTCTTAATTATTAGGGAAAGAATAATAAATTTATATTCTTACACAACATGGGAATAATCGTTCTTAATGTAGTGTAAAAAGAATGCAAACTAATTTTAAGAACAATTATAATAATCCTTTAATGAAATATTGTTTTACAGTTATTTATAGTGAATAATAATGTATTATTTATTATTAATAGTTATATATTCAAAATTACATATTTTTTATGATGTCCATCAAGTCAATTGAATAGTTTGAAAAATCACATTAATGATATTTTATGAAAAATATTATTTCACTAATTTTAGAAAAAAAAACCATTAACATTATTCATAAAAAAATTAGGAACATTAATGGTGTAAAATTTTATACCACATTCATTTATGAGACAATTGGTAACTTATATTTAAAAATGCATCCCTTATGTTTGAAAAACATGCAATTTTGGTTAATGTTAAACATGTTTAAATGGTGGGTTATGCAAATGGAAAATTTAAAAATTACACTAAAACCATTCAAAAGGGTATATTTTGAATGTATTTAATCCATATCATATATTATATTAAATATTATAGAAAATTCACCCATCATTAAAATTAAAATTAATTAATTAGACTTAAATATTTCAATTAATTTCATGGGTGTGTTTTAATTCCCTATAAATGGTATCAACCTCTCACATCATATATACACCCACTAGAGCCATTTACATAAACGAAAACTTCCAAATACCTATCAAAAACAACCTAATATATGTTATAGAGGTTCCTTTATTCCAAAATGTACAACAACAGTTCTTTTAAGAGTATATATAAACATTATCTTTCAAATTAGAGGTAATTAAATTAACAAATAACATTCATCAATATTATTCTATTACAACTATAAGTTATTTCTTAACAATTAAAATATATTAATAATAATATATAAAAAATATTAGGTCTATTATTCTTATAGAATATTATTTATCCATATTATTTTATATCATATTAGTAATAAAACCATAACACGTGTGTTTGGAAAACTACACCTACATGAACTGGTGTAATATAATTTCCATTAATACATCATATGGACAGCCATAATAAAAGAAATTAAATATATAAATTATATGTATGAATTATTTGTAATTATTTACGTATAATATTTCATCTAATTCTTTAACCTTCCACCGGTCCAAAAATTACTACATCGCTCGTGTACAAACATGACCTACCGCCTCCTCGAAGTGATGAGATTAATTTTTCATGTCCATTTCATAGGGAATATTTTAAATATGTATATAATGAATAACTCTATTTTTTGTAATGATTAAGACTTTTGATATCATATATTCATGATCAACACACAAGGAACCTATCATTCAATTAAAAACATAAATGAAAAACAGAGAATTTAACACCCAAAAAAATTAAAATAATAAGATAATGTTATCTATGACATCCCAGACCTGGATTCCACTAAAAGTGCCTTGATATTGGGTGGAAATTGGTCTAAAGTGCATCTCCCCAAACACTAATGGCTGATGACTTGAAACGAGGGCCCATGGTGGGTCTATGGGGGGACTACACTCTCATTACTAGAGTGTATCACAATAGATAAATATTATAACAGTAGTAAAATATAAGATGATGTATATGTAAATAGATGGTACAGTAGAAAGAAATAAGAATAAGAGTAACTAAAACAACTAGAATAACTGGTATAAATATTCAAAATATGATGCTGATATGTTATGTCACTAAAAATATGTAAAATGGGATACAAAGCAGCATACAGGCATTCTGTAAATAAGTATAAAAATGAATTCAAAAAAATATAAACATTCTAAGCTCTAGTTTGACAATATGATACCAGTTCTATCCTAATAAAATATTCTATCAAGTTTCTAAAGTTAGACACTTCCCTATGTCAACAGATACAAATATATAGTCTACCCTGGTAAAAATGGGGCCTAGATAGGGTCGTCAGAGAAATCTCAGAAGGCCATAACAAATAATTTCTATATCACCCTATCAATGTAATATAAACTGATGATATGAATGTTTTTATATATAAAAGTTGGAATTAGAGTCACATAAATACCCAATTACCTTCTTCATACCTTGGATGGTGTCTGAAAATGTAAAATGTGTATTCATTAATTATGTTAAAATTATATATTTATGTCATGTGGGGTATAACCAGCATCGACTTCACCTCCTGGTAACAATAATGAAGGTCCCATGATGTAAAAAAGAAAACATGTAATGATATTAATAGTGAAAGGGATCTGTGTTTATAACCAAGTAATCCAATACCTCAAGGGTATCCAACTCAGTAGTAACTGCATCCTAGATTTAATGGTAAGAGTTTAATCCAAGGAGCATCATCCAATGCATTCAATAATAAATTATCAAATAGAGTCAAATAAACAAATAAAAGGAAAAATGGTACAAGCTATGTCTTGTCCTTAGGATATAACCAATGATCCTCATGTTCGTTGTATCTTGGCCATATACAAAGATTGTGTGCCATTCATCATGTAATTATAAGGAATGGATCCTATAATATCATATCAGTCATCCACTGATAGAGAAGGACTGAGTTCCATAGTAGATCTCAACCAAGGAAATTGTTATCCTTGAATTAGAATGATGTCCATAAGTGCCAAAGGTATTCCCTTATGAATCCACAATAAAAATTGAATCATACCACTCCTATATGTATATCAACATCCATATGTATTATAAGTCACCTTACATTTAATTAAATTTATTAATTAGGTCTTACAATGTTCAAATCATTTAATTAAATAAAGTGGTTCAAGGCTTGGCTTTCATTAGGTTGACAGGGCCAAGGGATATAAAATTTTTTATTTTATATCATATATATTTATTTTGTTCTATCATTTACATTTCAAAAAATTATAGGGGTTTTATAATGTTAAAAAAACAGGTTCATTTGAATTAATTAATCATGACCAAGTAATATACCTACAATATTCATTCCAACTAACTATTTAACATTGATTAATAAATTTCAAGAATATACCATTGGTGGGTTAATTGTGTATTACACATTGTACATTCCATTGTAAATTCAAAATTTGATATTCATCTATTGAAGGAAGTCTTACCATTATAATGGACACAATCAAATGACACCAAAACAATGTATTGAAAGTGTCAAAAAACTAAAAACCTATCATTAATAAAACATTATACATTAGTTTTATGGTGTTGTTTAAATAACCACACATATTGAATATCATATTCATTATGGTTTATAGATCATGGTCCTTATAACTATAGTCATGAAATATAAATTTAACAAACAATTCCTGATGAAATTGGTGGGACGATATGACGGTTTTTAAAATGATTGTAATTAGGGGATGGGTTATTGAACACATAAATTATTCTCATTTGACTCACCTCATCACGTATCATCTTCAAATTCAAACTATATTTGAGAAGATTGGAAGAATGAATCAATTCCCAAAATTGGGTCATGTGATACGACATGTATGTTGAATCATAGATTGGGAAAAGGGTGATGTAGGATTAAAAAATAATCAATTATATATCATCCTAAATCCGATGGAATGAATGACACTCAAATTAGTCTCTCGAAAAAATCTATATCTGAATAGCTAGAATATAGGGTTTTAGGTTCTAGAAGGGACAATTTTTCAGGGCTATGTATTGGAAATAAAGGAATATAGAAGGGTTTTAATTAATTAAGTCTTAATGGAAAAAGTGGTAATTTCACCCATTTTATCTGATCATATGTGTTGGCTACACAGTTATCCCAATTGTGTTAAAACCATGAATTGTAACCTATATGAAGGGGAATAACACATGGTTAGGATGAATGTTTATGGAAACCATAAGCCAACAATTTTTAATGTCTCTTTAATTTTTCTGAAACATTTCACATAACCATGTAGCCCAATTTGAATGGTTAAGGAAAATATTTCACCCTATTCCATCCCACTGTCTTTCCTTGAATGGTCTAAAACAATTGTGTCCCATGCCTCATACGGTTTATTCTAACCATTAAACATGCAAACATTTACAAAAATATGTGTTCCATGAAATAAACAATCCCCAGACTCCCCTAAGACATCTTCTAAATAATTATGAATCCATTTTAGGTACATAAGTAAATATTAGATCAAAATTTTAAGGAACTATACTTTAGTGAAATACTAAGTTGATAAATTATTCCACCTTAAAGGAGCTAATCACCAAGTTCAACTTACAATGGTGGAGAGAAATTTAATGAGAAGAATACTAGCCATTGGAAATGTACATCGGTCTCCTACACCCAAGACTTCTCTTGTACAATACCATGCTACCATAACATCCAGATGATAGGTTTGTACCTTCCTTACCAAGACTTCATGTTTCATAAAATGATATGTATAGGATAATACTCAATATAATAATCATCATCTACCTCATAATTTTCTGGATCAAAAGTATGATATGTATTAACATCATAGCAGAGAAGTATTAAAACCTGGAAGACATCGTACAAGGAATGGTATCGCTGAGATAGTAAAAACTGATAGGATACCTACATAAATCACATTAATATCTCAAAAGACATGAAAAAGTGCAACAAAAACTTCACTTACAATAGAATACACTTACAAAATATCCTATTTTAAACCCATTGTAAAAAAAATCCCCCACCATGAAATCTAAAGTTCATCTATGGAGACTGACATACAATACCTAACTATACTGTGTTGTAGAAAAAATCATCCTGGTTAGCTGCACATTCATTACAGTCTCCTGAATGAGATGAGTACCTAGTAAGTCTGACTCACCTACCTCTATCTAGCACATGGTTTAATGGAAGGATCTACAATAAAATTACTTAGAAGGATGCATCCAAAGTGTCTCTTTAATGAATTTATTATTGGGTAACTTGATGACAGTGATACTATAACACTGCTTTTTATTACACATATAGACATGATTTATTACATAAGACCTTTAATTGATACAAAATTAGAGATCAAGAGTTCTATCTTTGGGGCTTATGAACATTACATAACAACATAAAACATAAAATGCAACAACTTATTTAAAACTTCCTTTACTTGACCACTACATTCTCTTATACTTAGCATTGCATGGGATAACCTAAGGACATACATAAGAAAGGGGTGATCTACAAAGCCCATAAAGGAAAAAGAAAAATAAAAAAATTAGGATTGAAATACATGTTTGATAATATGCTTTTCAATGGAGAAAAATAGAAACATGAACATAAAGGCACTATAAAGCAAGATACTCATAACGTGGAGATGTGGAAACACCATTTGGCGTGATATTAGCATGAGCCAAGGATCATTGCCCATGGAGATAGAGTAAACCCTAATTGCACATGAATCATGATTAAACACTAATTGCACATGAATTATCATGATTAAACACTCATTTCACATGACATATCATGATATTATACTTTAACAAATGCATTAGATCTCTATTAGGGCGCACCCTTTGTGAACATTTAATTTCATGCATAAGGGTGCCACATGGATCATATTACATGGATACATAAAACATTCTAATTTATTAAATGGTAAAATGAATTGGAATTAATACATGAAAATATATAAACAATAAGAAAATGTTCATTAAGGTGAATACAATTGATATAGAAATGGTCATGATATTCACTACACAATGACATTGGCATGAAAAATCAAGGTGCAATTTCAGCAACATAACAGTGTGACATAAGAATTAATAAAAATGGTAGATGATATGGAAATGAGTGTATCCTCATATTTAAATGAAATGGATCATAAGGGGGTCACATATATATAGGTCCCAATATAAGGACTTGAATTTAGATTCATAATACAAAATAATTGTTTGAATGTAAATGAGGAGAGAGAAATTTCTTATGAAATTTTGGCATGGTAACAAGTTTACATGGGAGGCATTAATGAAAGATAAAGGTTTAACTAATCACTAAAACATAATGAGGGAACTATGAGGGAGGTTCTAAATTATACCCCAACATTTTTAATTGAATTTAAAAAGGTAAACAACAAAATGAAATTGAGACAAAAATGAAAAGAAAGAGATCCCTTTCATAGAAGTGTGATCTCAAGGGCATTGAAGGGTATTGAGAGAGGCTTCTTGGGATCTTGGGGAACATTGGGAGGATTGTAGAGAGATAAGTTCAGAGTTTGTACTAAATCCAATGGCTTTGAGTAAAGAAGATGATTGATCATGGGTGGGTTCATATATGAAATGATAGAGAATTCCATATTATTTTGCTTTGGGACACCACACATTAAACTAATCCAAACCACTAACCATCCCATGGTTATTCCACATGTTATTTTCCAAAGGGGAGAGTAAAACAATATTTTATAATGACAATGTCCTAACTTTTTAAAATAATAGGGTTTTATATGTTGAGGTGAGTCACACTCTCAAGGAAAAATTTCTAAAATGCTAAAATGTTTTATAAATCATGGAGGGTACACTAGGGCTCTATAAACTAAATACGATAAATCCAAAATCACATTATTTTAATGATAAAACATATATTGGTCGAAAATATCATTTATAGTATTATATTACATCACTATTAGGTCATCATTATGCCATAAAGCACATTAAATGATATTTAATTTTTACCCTAAAATTTAACTGTCTCAGAAAATTATGAAAAATTTACCATTGAATAACTTCGACATTATAATTATATTAAATAATATTCATTTTATATAAATAATTTTCTAAATATGTGAATTTTTACTTTTAAAATAAAAACCGACATTTAACAAAAAATATGGGTTTTGACAAAAATAGCAATCAAACCATAATAAAAATTATAATTTTATTCATAAAAATTATATGATCATTTATAATTAATAAATCAGAATTTAAAAATAATAATTTCTTTTTAAAATAATATTTAATTCAAAATTCCATTAATTTATCAAAATAGATTCATTAGTTGAATATTATCTAAAAATACTATTTGGTATTAATAACTATTTACATAGGAACAATAATAAAATGAATGTATATTCTATATTATATAACAAAATAATGCAGATAATCATAGTGTTGTAGTATTGTTACATAACCCCTTATAAAACATATATAGGACTGAAGGATAAGGTGTGCGATCATGAAAGACTCTTGGTTGGGCTCGGATAACATTGCTCGGGTGGTAATCTCTATCAACTTACACTTCTATCTTAGGTCGTTTCATTCATACAGGGCATGTATACTAGATGAGACCATCACTTCCTTTGTCTGAGTAAATGGGATTAGTTAAAGCCTTATATTTATACTAATCATGTGATTATTGTTTGATAGCTATATTATCAATGGTTACAATTTATAAGGGTATTTTAAAATCAAAAAAACCAATTAAGTTCACATTTTATATAGCCATTATAATTAATAAGACATCCAATTAGGTCAATGGGAATTTCCATTATTAAAAGTTTGGGTCGTTACAATCTTCCCTCCTTAAGAAATTTCTCCCTTGAAATTTTCTTTTCCCGAACTAAAACATATGTGGGTAACTCTACTTCATCACTTCCCTTAATTACAACGTCATTTCTTCAAACTTTTGGTTTCGCCAAAACACCTTGACCAGGGGAATTGTCTTATTTTTAGATCTTTTTCTCTGTGATCTAATATCTTTACAGGTGGATCCTTGTAGGAATGATCATCCTTTAACTGGACTATCTAGGATGAGAGTATATGTGAAGGGTTCGGGTATGTATTTTATTAAGAGGCATACATGAAAAACATCATGTAATTTTTCCGTGGTATGTGGAAGTTCTTTCAATAGTACATAGCCCCGACACGACCAAGAATCTCAAAGGGGACGATGTAACTAGGACATAACTTCCCTTTCTTCCCAAACCTCGGGACATTCTTCCATGGAGACATTTTTAGAAATACCTTATGTCCAACATTGAATTCAAGGTCTTGTCGATGGTTGTCTACATAACTCTTCAGTTGACTTTGGAAAGTCTTGATATGATGCTGTATTGTTTTCACCTTCTCCACTATTTCATCGACCATTTCAGATCCTAGTAGCTTACTCTCACAGAATTCATCCCAACACTCCGGTGTTTTTCACCTTTTCCCACAAAGTGTTTTATATTTTTCCATTATAATTCTTGAGTGGAAACAGTTATTGTATGAGAATTAAACCGGTGGAAGATATTGGTACCATCCTCCTTTGATGTCCATATAACATGATCTTAACTTATCTTCCATTTTCTGAATGGTTCACTCTGATTGGCCATCGATTTAAGGATGATAGGCCATATTAATGTTTTGTTCAAGTCTTATAGCATAATGGGGATGTTTCAAGATCTTCATGGTGAATCTCATATCACGATCAGATACAATAGATAGTGGTACTCCATGTAGCCTTACCACTTCTTTGATGTAAATCCATGCAAGTTGATCCAATGAGAAGTCATCTTGAATCACTATAAAGTGAGTTGTCTTTGTAAGACAATCCAAAAAGACCCATATAACATTTTTTCCTCTAGATTTCATTGGAATTATAGTGGAAGAGTAAATGGTAATGTTGTCCCGCTTCTATGTTGGTATGGATATTGGTTTCATCATCCGCTTATACTTTTTCCTTTCAGCCTACACTAGCTGAAATACCATGCACTTTGATGTATATAAAGAAATCTTCTTTTTCATAATGTCTCACAAAATGTTTTCATAGATATATTAATACATCTTTGTGCTCCCCAGGTTATTAGAGAAGGTTGAGCTATGTGTGTCATATATAATCTCCTTCTTTATCTCTAGATCATATGGTAAACATTATCGTGATCCAAATTTTACAATTCTATCCTTGTCAACCACGAACTCTCAGTATTTTCCATTTTCGATATCTTTCACGCTTTTCAGAATTTCCACATCCTTTCATTGAGCATCCACTATTTTCTCCATAAAGTACGGTTGATCAATCATTTGAGAAAGGATTGTTGATTTTCATCCCATAATGATTCCCACATCCATCCTCTACAAATCTAAGAATATTGGATACTTTTCAATTCTCATCATTCATAACGATGCAAGATCCTTTCTACTAATAGAATCATCTATGTTGTTTGCCTTACCGAGATGATATTGGATTGAGCATTCATAATCATTGATGAGTTCTATCTATCTTCATTGGTGCATATTAATCACTTTTTTGTGAATATAAGTTTGAGGCTCTTGGGATTATTATATATCTAAAATTTATCTCATAGAGATGATGTCACTAGATTTTCAACATAGTGATCATAGTCACCAACTCCAGATCATGTGTGGGATTTTTTGGATAATTTATTTTCAACCACCTTGCGGCATAGGCTATAAATTTATCATTCTGCATCAACACACAACCCATGCACTTCTTCGAAGAATCAGTAAATACCACTTTTCTACATGTGGGTAAAGTGAGAAAGAGCGCATTGATATGCCTTATTTTTAACTACTTAATGCTATATTCACATTCATCACTCAAAGAAAACCTTACACCTTTCCTAGTTAGCTTGGTAAAAGGGTTGGACAATAGTAAGAAATTTCTCAAAAAATGGTGAAAATATCCAGCAAACCCCAAGATGCTATGGATATCCGTTACCGATATTGGCCTCTGCCATCCCTCAATTGCAATTGTGTTGGAGGGATCCACAAATATCCCATTAATTGTGATGATATAATCCAATAATGAGACCACCTTCAACTACAAATCACAATTGCTATACTTTTCAATGAAACTCTACTTCCATAACGTCTCTAGTACAGTTCGTAGATGCTCCTCATATTCCCACTTATTTTTTGATTATATTATAATATCATCTATAAAGACTACCATAAATTTGTTGAGGTAATCTCTATAGACACTATTCATCATATCCCTGATGATTTTTGGATCATTAGTGACTTAGAAAGGAATTACTATGAATTCATCATGCTCGTATATTGTACAAAAATCACTCTTAGGGATATCTTCCTTCCTCAACCATACTTTATGATATCCCAACCTCAAATCTACCTTGGAAAAGTATTGTGTTCCATGAATCCGATCAAGAAAGTCATAAATTTGTGGGAGAGGATACTTGTTCATTATAATTATTTTTTTACGTTCACAATAATCGATACAAAGGCACATTGACCCATCCTTATTCTTAACAAAGATGACTGGTGCACCCCATGGTAAAGAAATTGGGTGTATAAACCCTTTATCTAGATTATCCTATAGTTTTTTCCTCATATCTTCAATCTCCACAACAGCCATTCTATATGGATTCTTTGATATTAGAAACCCCCCAGGTATAAGGTAAATTGATAATTCAACATCTCTTCTAGGAGGAAGACCAAAACATTCCATGGGAAACACATCAGCGAATTCCCTCACAATATGTATGTCTTCATGGATGGTTTCCTCCTTAGACTAAATCATGTGAGCCAGATACACATGCTCATAGATCAATAATATCCACTCCTGAGATGATGGTTCGAATGAAGATTCATCTTTCTCCTTTCACATTAATAGAATCGGGGATTGATTCTCCATATTGAGAGTGATTTCCCTCTCACCAATATTTATGTTGGATCTATATATGAAAATCCAATCCATGCCAAGAATTACATAAAATTCTTCTAGAGGGAGTATGACGATGTTCTCTAGGATGTCTAATCCAAAACTTATGATAGGTTTGGAATTAAATTAATGGGATGAAATGATTTTCCCATTTTTTGAACTCACAGACATCGTCACCTTCATGATTTTTTGTGGTTTTGGGATTTTTCTACTAAACATTCAAGATATAAATGAATGCGTAGAACCAGAATCAATAAAGTATGTTTTCTATTATTGAATGAGTAACTAGTGTACCTGTCACCACTTCGTTTTTGGGGTTAACTTTAGTATTAGTGATGGAAAAATCTCAACCTAACTGCCTTAGAGGTTGTTGGTTGCTTTCAAAAACCCTAGGCTTAGGGAACATATAAGAAAGGTGACACGGTTATTTGCAGTTTAAGCCATGAACAATGAGTTGAGAGTTGAATGGAGAGTTCCTCTCCTTTTTTGCAGCTGTGCGATTTTTTGGAATTTAATAGCTAGATGTCATTCTCTTACACACCTAAAGAATTTCCTCATACCCTTCAAGTAATTTACGGTGTGCTTCTCTATGCACCTTTTTCAAGTGGGGTGCTGGATTTTCGTAGAAGCATTGAATTTATCCATCAGACTACCAGAATTGAAGTCCGAAGTAGGTTTCTTATACCAATTATACCTCTGAGATTCTCCGATCTCCATTTATACCTTTAAGGAACATCTGAAATTTTCCTCATTGCTTTTGAAGTCACAGATCACCTGGGCTTTTCGCAGGCTAGGTTTCAGCCCACCAAAGAAGTGGTCAACCATGAATTTGGGGGAAATGAAAAAGTCAGAGGCATATCATGCAAGACTTATGATGTTTTCCTCATGTTATTCAATGGATTCATCAACATTTTTCTTTACGGAAAGGAATTCCCTATACATATTTAGTCTGAGGGTTCATGGAAAATATTTATCAAAAAAAGCTTTCGAAAATTGTTATATTCCAACACCTCGATCTCCTCTTCATGCTTCATATTTTTTATCAATGTCCACCATTTATTGGATTCACCCTCCATATGATAATTAGACAGAATAATATTATGTTATTCATAACATTTATGTGTGTAGAATATCTTTTCAATGGATTTTATCCATTGTTCAGTGATTGAGGGATCAAATGATCCATTAAATGTATGAGGCCTTTGTCTCATGAAGCTCTCGATAGTGACTTGTTCTTTCATGGGGGGTGGGGGGTTGAACGTTATTCATGACCCATGTTTCAATTCAAATCTTGAGTTAACTGAGAGAGTATTGTGACAACATTAATGATTCCTTCTCCCATCAGATTTGACATCTGATTAGAAAAGTCATAACATTGATCTTCACATCGGCTGGTAGCCCGAGTCATCCTATTACCAGCCATTTGATAGAATAAAAGGATAGTTAGGGGAAACACATAAAGGTTAATCCGAAAAAATGGATGAATTACAAATAACTTATATATCTATAACTTATGAATATATATGCTTCAAACTATGTTATCCATGATCTACTTTCTAACTTATATTCATAAGGGATTATTATCCCTTCATAATGGTTCATCTATGTGTGTTAATTTACCAAGTCATATCCCCTAGGAGTTTCGTAACTAATAGTGCAGTAAGTCCCATTGTCATGTACCATGATACCCTGGGTCAAGCCCGAAACTCTTTGTCGAAGTTTTCACTCCTAGGTACATCTGTGGAAGAGCCGCCTCTACTTTCTCGTATCCAGATAGGGATGCATTATCATGACAAATCACTTAATAAATTCTGTATAAAACATAGGGAAGTATTTATTATACTTAGTATTATCCTAAAGTCTTTCACTAGGGTTTTCTAATCCTGATCTCAAAAATAACTAAACCAATCCTCTGATACTAACTATAACAACCCTGATTATTATTACTCACCTAAACATGATTTCATACATAAGACCGTCACATGATACAACATAGAAGATCAAAAGGTCTAGTGTCATTATAGATTAGGAAAATTACATAACAACATAAAACAGAAAATTAAATATCATATTAAAATTTTCCATTCCATGAAAATTGCATTCTCTCAAACACAGTATTGCATTGGATAACCTGAGGACGTACATAAATAACTGGTGAGATATAAAGCCCAATAAGGGAATAAACATGGAATAAAATGAGGAAAACAATAAATGTTAGAAAATATAAATTTCAATATATCCCAATTGAAACGTGAAAATAAAGGTGCGATAAATCATGATAATCATAACAGTGCGATGTGGAAACAACATTTAACATAATATTAGCGTCAGGCAAGGCTCATTGCACATGGAGAAAAAGTAAACCCTCATTACACATGAATCATGATTAAACCCACATTGCATGTCAATTATCATGATCCAACACTCATTACACATGATGTATCATGGTACTATAATTTTCCCTAATGCATTAGAGCGCTATCAGGGCGCACCCATCGTAAACATTTCATTTCATGAATAATTGTGCCACATGGATCATATAACATGGATATGTAAAACATTATCATTTATTCCACAATAATGGAATGTGGAATTAATAAATGAAACCATATAATCAATATGTAAATGTTCATAATGGTAAATAACCTTGATAGATAAATGTTCATGGTATTCACTACACAATGATTTTGGCTTGGAAAATCACAGTGCAATTTCAGCAGCATCACTCTGTTACATAAGAATTCATAAAAATGGTTGATGAAAGGGAGAGGGGTGTCTCATTTTATTTATATGAATTGGATAATATGAGGTAACATAGATACATGTCCCAAAAAATGTAATGGAATTTAGATACATAATAAAAAAAGAATTGGTTGAATGTAAATGATGCGAGTGAAATGACTTATATAATTTTGGCATGGTAACAGATGTACATGGGAGGAATTAATGAAAGATAAAGGGTTACCTCATTTCTCAAAACTAAGGAGGGAAGTATGGGTATGTGTGAAATAATACCCCAACATTTGGAATTGGATGTAAAAGTATATAAAAACATAATTAATTTGATGAAAAAATGATAATCAAGAATTCCCTTACATGGAAGTGTGATTTCAAAGGCTTGGGAGGGGCTTGAAAGAGGCTTATTGAGATCTTGGGGTTCCTTTGGAGGATTATAGAGAGGGGAGGGAAGAGTTTGGACGAACATAAATTGCTTTGAGTGATGAGGAATAGGGAGCATGGGTGGGATTATATAAGAAAGGAGAAGGAATTCTTTATTATTTAGGTTTGTGACACCCACTTTAAACTAATAAAAACCACAAACCCATCCATGGTTTTTGCCCATGGTATTTTTTAAAAGGGAGTGTAAAACAATATTTTATATTTCTAAAGTCTTAACTTCTATAAATTATAGTTTTTCTTATGTGTTGGTGAGTCACACTCTAAAAAAACAATTTAAAAATCCAAAAGTTTTTATAAGACTTGGAGGGTCAACTAAGGCTCTGTAAAATATATAAAATAAATCTAAAATCACATAATTTTCAGGATATTACATGTATTGGGAGAAAATATCATTTATAATATTTTATTACATCACTATTGGGACATTATGATTTCATAAAACACAAAAAATATTATTTAATATTTACCCAAAAATTAAACTGTCTTACAAAATTATGAAAAATTGCCCATTGGATAATTCGTATGTATTGATTCCAAAAAATTTTATTTATTTTATCTAAATAATTTTCTAAATATATGAATTTTCAAGTTTAAAATAAAATCCAACATTTATAAAAAATTCTTGGGTTTTGACAAAAACATCTTTCAAACCTTATTAAAAATTACAATTGTAATCTTAAAATTATACTATCATTTATAAATAATAAAAAGTAATTTAATAATAATAATATTTTATTAAAATATTATTTAATTTAAAAATACACAAATTTATAAATATAAATTCCTTGGTTGAATATTATCTAAAGATACTATTTGTTCTTAAAAAACTATTTACAAACTTACAATAATTAAATGAATATATATTATTTATTATATGCAAAAATAATACGCATAATAATAGTGTTATAGTCTTGTTACATAACCCCATATAAAACCTTCATAGGACCAAAGGGTATGGTGTACGATGGTGAATAACTTTTGGGGGGCTTGGATAACATCGATCGTGTGGTAATCTCTATCAACTTCCACTTCTCTCATAGGCAGTTCCATTCAAGCTTAACATGTTGAAGCTCGGATGGGGTTTGGTCCAGAGTGAAGCCCAATGATGCCACCTCCTTTCCGAGCGCCGAAAAATGGGCTTCATATGACGCAAATCTACTGGATGAGGCCATCACATACTATGTTTGAGTAAATTGGATTTGTTAAATCACTATATTAATTCTAATCATGTGATCAGTATTCAACTTCTATATTAGTGATGGTCAAAATTATTATTACTATTTTAAATCCAAAAACATAAAACCAATGATGTTCACATTTATAATTATCATTTTACAAAATAATACATTTAATTAAATCAAGATGAATTTACATTAAAAAATATTTGGGTCGTTACAGATATTATGCTTCAAGGAATGACAAAAATAATGGATGCATTCTCAAAGAATTTCCACTTGAATCTATGTCATTCATTCAGATTTTCCATAGGTTTTAGGGTGAAAATCTTTGAACAGATACCCCAATGATCCCATAAATTTCTGTAACCCCTCCCAAAATAGTAATGTAAAGCAAGCATCCCTATATGAAATTAAAGTCCAAGGGAACCTATGTATTCAAATGATGTCATAGACATACTGTTATTCCATATCATCAAATAATAAATTCTCTCATATATGAATAAAGGTGGATAATTTTTCCATGTAGTTAAAAAATTACTATAATGTTTTACTACCTATAGGAATCATATGTAAGCTGACTACGAAACCAATAGAAATATCATCCCATTTTTATTATCGGATTGGAATCAGCTTTAACACGCATATAAGTCTCTGGTGCTTCACCTTCACCTGTTGAGAGGTAGAACACATAATTATTAATCATTTTATATGAAATTTCATCCCATGACACAAATACATTCATCACATGTCACGACACATCTTGTTTATTCCAAGATGAACTGCCCACATTAAAGCGTCGGCCTCACACATTTACTCCTCTATCCTATTTTTAAGAACCGGGAAATGTCCTTGTATATAAAGGATGATTCTCTATAAATAAACCAACATAGGGGTTGGTCAGATCCTATAGTACTCTCATAGAAAACTAAGTCCTCCTGATCTAAACTTTCCTACTTATCACATTCTCATGGAGGGAAGAGGTAACTATTAAGGCTATGAGAAAGTAATTTTTTTGAATATCTAGAAACTCTATATCTAGCTTAGATAGTATGGCCATTAATTTCTATTCGTATGTGGATTCTTGTATGGAGTGTGCCTGACTTTTTCAACTCAGTGCACCAGCTACTCCATTTCACCTTCTGATCATATAGAAAAGATTGAAATAAAATTACTGAGACACTAGAAGCATTATCATTATCAAAGATTTAAGTAATGTTTCATAAATATAGATTTAATGATCATGTGTTATGTGTACACCACAATTATCTCACTAAATATATAATGTCTCCAATAATGTATATTATGGAAAAATGTTGTTAAATCAAGGTAGTGTGGCAGATAATTTCACTCATGAGGCAACAACTATTGAGATCCATACATAACAACTTTTTCCTCTAAATCAACACTACTCTAAGAAAAATTCATGGGTCATCACACAACACAATTTAGCCTTTCCTAGCTCTATAAGATTCGGAATAGGTTCCATGAAATGGCTCTCATTCAACTCATGTAAGGAATTATCACACTCTTCTAACCACACTAACTTGACACCATTGCAAATAATAGGAGTATTAGGGGTTGAAAAGTGTGAAAATTCATTTATAAAAAGAATGTAATACCAAAACATTCTTTATAAACTCTATATATCAATCAAATTCCTGGGATAATCCTAAGACCCCACATCACTAAAATTCATTGATTTAAAATATAATTTTGATTGCAAGATAATATAACCAAATAGGTTAACATTTTCAATCCCAAACTGTCAAATAAAAATTTTAAGGAAAAAATTATATAATATCGGTGTACTCTAAACTATCTCAAGTTGATTAGGATGGTTTCTATGAGTGTGAGTATACCCCAAGACGTTTTCCACAAATACTCCAACAAGGGAATCCATATTAGACTAGAACTCAATATTCATCATATCCATGAATACGGTACACACATTGGTGAGACCAAGTGACATAAAGTGGTACTCATATAGTCAATACCTATTATGGAAATCATTTCAAGGTATGTATGATTTCCTAAATCACAACTGATGACAACCAATTATTTGGTCAATCATTGAGAAGACCTTAGATATTAGATGCTAGAAAAATAGATCATCCATTCAAGGTAGTAGATGAATGGTCTTTACTGTAAGCTCATTGAAAAAGCTTCGAACAATACATAAAAAAGGGGTCCCACCCATATTCTTGTGCACAATAATGGTTGAAAACCAAGAGGAAATATTGGTATGTATGAAAAAATTTCCCTAAAATTTGTATAACCACCACTTATGCTCTAGGAGATCATTATATGCCATTCTGTTTAGATGAATGGATATTGTAGCTACTCCTAGAATAGGATATATCGTAAATTATACCTCTCTCTTAGGTGGTAAAACATAAAATTAGTTTGAAAAAACTTCCCAAAATGACCTTCCACTAGAGGAAATTCATCAAGATATAAAACCTGATCCTCCATGAAGATATTGTAAATATTTGTGGTCACCCCACCTTGACCGTGATGTTGTGGTCCATCTACGATGTCCTGGACATTCCACTCATCCTTATATAGATTACTACTTTCCTATGATGATGTAAACGACATTCTACAGTGATAAAAGACTACAAAGGAATGATATAGAACCAATAAATCCTTCCCAATAATAACATCAAAGACCATCACCTCGAGAATAAAGATTCCCCACAATAAAGGATATTTTCCTACCTCTAGGAGAAAATCCATACAATTGCATATACCCTTTGACCATAATCCAAATAGTGTATCTGGGGACATTACACTTCAGTAATATTGTATATTAGTTGCATGGATTTGCATGATAGATATAGAGATAAAATATTAGGATTAACCTTTTTAAAATGAAAAAGATTATATAGTAGAGGCCACAATAATAGTACATCATAATGTACATGGTCTTTCACCCCTATCCTTGCATTTCGGCTATAATGCATGCCACTGACCTGATCCATGTCCCTATGCAAAATCTATACTATCATTTTCAAAACTTCTCTACTCGCACTACTGGTGACTAGGATTCTGGTTACCATGTTCACAACCACCACCCTAGATAGTCCTACTAGTTCTATTCCATGCCCCAACCTGTAGTTGCGTAAAACATCCTTATCCTAATGGTGGAACTAGCATGGATCCTCTTTTACTAGATTCTTATGGATAGGACCAAGAGAATCTCTACAGGTTCACCATATGTCTCAATCCCGAAACACCATAGGGTCTATATCACATTGAGGATTCAGTTTCCCCTATATTCTGCACCAATGACACACCATGGAACATCATATATGGGTATTATCACTACCACTACATAATCACAATCCCCGAGATATCACTTCATGGTACATGAAAAACTATTTTGCTGCCATGACATTGGTCCTCTATTCCCAGTATTGTCTTCATACCTCAAGTGTTTTCAGTGGTAAGATCATGATTGACTATTAAAAATAAATTAGGCAGGATGAATACCTTAACCTAAGTACAATGACATAATAAATCCCTTCCCTAAAGCATCTAGCATGTGAAATAACATCACTTGATAGAAGTTGTGAAAATAATAATAACTCAGTGGATAAAGATTAATATTAACTAAATGACATAGAACCCTACTCAAGATTCATAAACTCTATAGAACTATCACCACATAGTGTTTTATAAACTTAATGATCATAAAAAGTAGTCTTGAAGTCATATCATACCATTACTTTATAGAAACTAGCTTCAGTAACTATATCCCACCAGCTCTTAGTAGAATCATGCAGTATATAAGTGACAAGCCTAACCTTCCCTTCTGGAGGCATCTTCATATTCACAAATACATAAAAGGTGGCCTATTTTCAAGACTCAATAGCCTATGGTTCTCCATACCTTAAGAATATATGAAGAATATTTTATAGGTACTGATAGGTAAGATAATCCATCATAGGTGTATCTCATGGAGCATTATGCATGGGATGAAATAGAAATATTAAACTAACATGAAAATGAGAATGAGTTACCAAGTGAGGTTCAACAGGAGAAGCCTTGTGTGGCACTCTTAGAAGTAATATTGGCTACTCCTGGACCACCACATCCTGAGAATGTTCAGCGCCATCCTATTATAGAATGGCATGAGAACATCAGGGCTTCATTTTTGTTCAAATTCCATGAGCATTCCCCAGAACAAGATCAGAACCAAAAAGATAGAAACACGAACAGAAGATGTACATAATGAAAGTGTCTAATTCCAATGGTATACTACCATAACAACTTTCTTAAAAATCCAGGAATTGGTATGTAAGAAATGTTATTTATTATTGTTGTTCCATTATATGGAGGTCCAATCCTTCTTTGCCTAATCATTTACATGAAACCATTTCATTATTTTATTTAATTACAAGGTTAAGTACTTCAAAATTTCACAATCATTACTAGATGCGAACGTATGTAGAACCATTACATTTTAAATGTCATAATGTTTCATTATGGTTAATTTAAAATGCATATCCATTTCCAATGAATCAGGTCCTTTAGGCCTTATTATCGAAAATGACTCACATTTGATTGTTAATTAATGTCTTAAATTGGAAATTTACTCACTCATACCCACGAGGGACCATAAACCTCATGAATTGAAACATTAAATCACCCAATAATAGACAAATAAGAATAATTATGAGCTAACTACCATAGTTTAAATCAACTATAATATTCATATCAAGAAATGTAATGAGTGAAATTCGCCTATATGGAATAGAAAAATGCACGACACATTAATTCATGGTGCCTACTTTGATGCATGTAAAAATGACCATTTCCCTCATATCATCAGGCCTATGATGAAATAAAACCCTCAAAATAATAATAATAATAATAATAAACATATAAAATAATGCACATTACTCAACAGTTAAATGTTATCAACATTAATAGGGAAAAGTATAAGATCAATTATATTTTAAGAAACATGGCCTTTACCCTGAACAAGTGTTTCAGTGCTGAAGAATGACTTATAACCATGTATCATGGTATTATTATTCTAGTGGATATTATATCCATATAGTAAAAAATGAAATGATATTCTCTTATATTACTTAGTGATGTCCAAAACAATGATTCCACTAATGGTTCCCTGAGATTGACAAGCCACAATGCCTCAAGTGAATCTCCCTGAATGCTAGAGGCTACAGACTAGTAGTGAAGGCCTTGGGTGTGCTAGTGGAGAGATAATTCAATCATTAATAGAGTTTAGCACAAAAGATAAATTTTTTTAAAGTATGTAAATAGAAGAACTAGTATATGTAAAAAGATGGAATGGTGGCAAAAGTTAAGATTAATAAAAACTAAATGATATAAAATAACAAATAAAAATTTAAAAAAGATGATTATGATATTTAATTTCATTATAAAGATGAAAAAAGAGACACAATGTATCGTACAAGAATTTTATACATTAGTAGAAAATGGAATACAAAAAAATACCCAAGCATCCCAAACTCCACCTCCTTTATCTTTTACCAACTCTATCCTAAAAAAAATAAATCAAGTGTCTGATGCCAGACACATACCTTTTTTAAAAATGCCATACATATAGTATGCTCGATTACCAATGGTGTTTAGATATGATGTTATAAAAATCTCAATAGGCCACCAACAATACTGTCTATAACATATTATCTATGTAATATAAACTGCTGTTATGGAAGTATTCATATATAAAAATAATCATATAATAAAATAAATACCCAACTACCTACTTCATCCTTCATCCGATGTCTGACCATGTGACCAGCTCATTTTTCACTTGAGATTAATTTGAATAATTAATTTATGTGAGTAATAACCAACATCAACATTACCTCATGATAAAAATTTTGATGGACCCATAATGCAACAAGAAAACCTATAATGATATTAAAATTTAAATGGATCCAAATTAATAACAAATGCATCCAAGACCTCATGGGTCACCAAATCAGTAGTAATTATAGTCTGTTTATAGGGATAAGACTGCAATGCAATGAGAATCATCAATGTAATTACCCATTAAATGGTTTAATGGAGTTTAAGAAATATTATACCAAAGTGAAATGGGATAAGCTATGGCTAGGCCAAATGATTTAACCAAGAACCTCTTTTTCATAGAATTCATGTTCGATCAGTGGAGTGTATCCATGGAATTATGTATTCATAGTAAATGTATCCTATAGTGTCATACCAGTCATCCATTGATAGATGATGATTCTATTCTTTGGTGTTTCCCAACCAAGGAAACCATGATACATGAATCAGAATGGCCTCCACTAGTTTCAAATGCATTCCCTTGTGAATCAATGAACTAATTCCAGTATAACAACTCCTATATATTTTTTTCGAGGTTCATATGTATAATACAAAACCCAAAATTTTATTCAGATAATAAATTAGTCCATTTAACATTCTTTCAATTTAATTAAGTGAATAGTTTCTATCCATTATTTTTCATAGTGAGGCGGGGACAAGGGACATGCAACCATTTTAGTCATTTAATATTTAATTACTTGGTTCCTTCATTTACCATTAAAAACATGAGAATGATATTCTATAGATGGGAAATAACATGAATTTATTTTTATAAAATCTAGGACGTGTAATATTCCAATCATAAACTTTCTAAGCTACCATTTTACATTGATTGATAATGATGAATAACTTACCTTATACATGCCATGTTTATAGAACACACGGTTTGATACATGGGAAATTCACATATCAATAGTAATATATTGAATTATTTCTTACAATTAGAATGTTTAAAATCAAGGAACACCCAGACAGTGGCTTAAATATGTGAGAGCACTAAATATTCAATTATGTTATAACATCCTACATTTGAGGGATGGGGTTGCGGAAATAACAACTAATGTTGAATAACATATATGGTAGGAGTCATGGAGAATTATTCTAAGGAATACAATAATGAAATATAAATTCAATATATGATTCTCATTTATATCTACCTGATGAAATGATAACTTATAGAAAGACGAAAATTAATAAATGATTTATGGTCCACCAACCATAGGCTCATACAAATATCCTTATCTAGTATCATTCCGTAATTCATGTATGATTAGAGTATATCTAATGAATATATCAATTTCAAAAAACTAGGGTATATGAACATACATCTTAATAGAATCATAGATAGAAATTCTCATGATGTAATGGTAAAAATGAATCGATCAATTATCGACACAGATCCAATGAGCCGAATGGAAATCGATTTAGACTCTGAACGAAAGCTACATATGAAATTATAGAATATAGGGTTTTAGTATTAAAAAGATATAATTTGGGAGAATTTTTCTTCTTAAAAGAAAGGGAGAAAGATAGTCCAGATTAAATTAAGTGAGTAAATGAAATTTGGTAATTTATCCAATTTTTAATCACATGGTTTTCCCACACATTTTTCTCAACCATGATAAAATGTTGATTAGGCACATGTCGGAATGGGAGTAACACACAATTAGGCCTCATAGTTAGGGAAACTATTAACCAACCATGATAAATGCCTCTACAACTAGTTTGAAACATTTTTCATAACCTTTTCAGTGATTTTTCACGATGAATGAACATTATTCAGCCAAATCAATCCATTATCCAGCCTCATGTGGTTTAATCATAACATGTATCCTACACCACACAGTTTATTATAACTATGATACATGTCCTTTTTTCAAAAACAATATGGTTTTTGATCTCCAAGTTATCCCCAAACAACCCATGCGACCCTTTCTAACTAATTATTCATCCATTTTGGTTTAATAATATCTGAAAAGACCAAAATTTAAATGGATCCATACATTTGTGAAAAAATGGGTTCTTGCATTAACAAACATGTGATAATATATTATAAATGTATAATATGGGATAGTATATTTGTTTAAATTATTAGGGTATGTATGTATAATAGATATTAATTAACTACATGTGAGTTTAGATGAGCTTATGAGGTAAGGTGGACATAAGGAATGATGTTTCTTAACTCAATTTCAATTTCCTGGGTTATAGAGATACATTATTGAAAATATAATTCCATTATTACTCGTGAAATAAAAATTGAATGTACTATTTTTAATTCAAACTCTTTTTTGTTTATTTAAAATTATTACAATTTATTATTTCATTAATTAATTATATATTTAATTATACAGCCTTTGAGTGGGATTTTGACTCAATTTCCACTTTGTTGACAGAAATTTGGTATTATGAACATATTTATTTTTATGTGGTGTATATATCTAATTATTTATGTAGAAATATGAATATATATTTATTCATTTTTATTAATGATTCAATAGTTTGTTAGTCTATTATGGAGATATAACCAGAATGTTGCAGGACATGTATGATTTTATTTTAAAATATAATTTCTTTGGGATTTCTTATATTTTTTATTGATGGTGTCTTATAATATATCATTTTAAAACCAAATTAATTTTTTTATTATATATATATTTATGTGGTTTCCATATTTTCATCCAACTTATCATCAATTTATAACTTGATTGATGTAACGAATCATTTAAAATAAAGTTGATATTATCACTTAATTTCATCAAGTATATTTTTTTTCAATGTCCTTATTTTTCAAATAAAAAATTACACAACCCTTATAATTTTATAAAATTATTTATAACGAAAATTTAATAAAATATTATTCTTTTTAAAATGCATGAATGAAATATTTATAATAATTTTCTATTGGATAATTTTCAAGTGTCATTACAAAACTCCAAATGAATGTAGTTTTTGACAAATATGATATAAATGGATTTTCACAGTTTTTAACTATTTTATGATATTCATATTCTTATACAAGTTTTCAGTTATATTGAAAAATATTTTTCTGAAATAGTAATTTAATTCCTCTATTACATTTTATTCATTTCTCAAAATTTAATGGTTTTTTTATAAAACCTATTTTTTAATGTTTTGATAGTAATCTTTTATCTCATATTTATTTTGGGGTGATTATTTTTCTATTGATTTATTCAATTCATTGTAGTATTTTTACATTATTATTTTCATTTCACTTAATTATCAATATTATTTTTCTCATTTGTATAATTCCATCCTAAAACATATACCAATTCAATATATAGTTGTTTTATGATGAAATTAATTTGATTGACTTGGTAAATCTAAATAATGTTTTTCAATTAATTAATACTGGTATTTATTAATAATTCATATTGTATATGAATCACATTTATTTTTCAATATATGATGAATACATTGGAAATTTAGTGACCTGTGGTGCTTGGTTCTAGATATCCCCTCAACGTGTCAAAAAATTTCATGAGACAAACTTGTTGGAAATATTTATTGAATGGGTTTTGGGTTTTCACCAACCCATTGATAAAACTATCATGATAGAAGGTCATGAATGAAAATATATCAAAATCTATAATATCATTATGTTCTATATTAAAAATTACATTCACAGAGAATATATTCATTATTCTACAAGAAATTATTTTACTGATATTATCCATGGATCTGTATCCATTTGAATATATTTATTAAATGAAATGTGTTTTTAGATATTTACCATTACTTTGTGATTATTATGTATTTATTAATGATAGGTTATATTACACATAACCCTTTCTCTTATAAGATCACCATTTTTTTACGTTTCCTTTTGATATAAAGAATCATATTATGCATAATATAAATGATGTAGGATTGTTCCTTATACAATGTTTTTTATATTTTTAATGTAATTTGGGAATTAGGTATATATAAGGTTCTTCAAGACTAATTATTTCATAAATAAAACATGGTTATATACCATGATTGGTATAAAAATGTATGAAATGATATATTTCCTTTGGACTTTCAGGTTGGGTTTATTCAATACGAAATTCATGTGTTACATCTAACATGATTCATGTAATGTCGGGGATGAAAACATTATCTCAAACCTCAGTTTTACTGATTTATATATTTAGACTAAAAATTATCCAAACAATTATGGACTCTAATATGATGTATATAATTTAGTTTCCCATTTATTTATAAAATAAGAGGATATCCTAATTGTATTGAAATATCTAGTATATAGGATAGAAATTTTTTGCAAATAATATTATCATTGTCAAAAATAATTTCTTTCTTGAAGAAGGGGATCAGAAAAAAAACATGTATTAAAATAAAAACATCTATTTTAATAGATAAATAGGGAAATTACATAATTTATTTTATGGAAATACCATCATTTATAAAAAAAAATTCTATTTGACATATCATTCAAGAAATATATTAAATTCTTACATCATGTTTTTTATCTCATTCTATGTATAAGACGGTAAGTGTGATGATGTGAAGAACATAGAATAATCAATTCATGAAAAATATTGGAAGTTAAATCTCAGAATGAACATATTTAGGCCTTCATATCCTATAACTATTAATGAATATATTTAAGTATATAAACAATAAAATCCTAGTCGTACTGTAGTATGTGGTGATATAAGAAGAGGGGGTGCAACATGATTGGAAGTGGGCCTATAATGTCCCTGGAATTTATTAATTAAATTTACCATATAAATATATAATTATATCATATTTAATAATATAATATTGTATAATTAAATAACACCATATAAAATATCCAACAATTTTTATAAAATTATATCTATGGAATTAAGGTGGAGATAATAAATGACAGAATTATAATTGTATGAATATATAAAATAAGTGGGTAATAATAAGAAAACATTAATATAAATGACCCCATAGAATAATAGGATCCATGAAAATACTGTTGAAATGAATTATAATATTTTAAAAAAATTATTTATTTTTAAAACTAAAATATTTATAAATTTATGTGAAAATATTTGTGACTGTCAAACATATGAAAGATAAGATATTTATAGAATATAGGAAACCCATATTAGAATTAAAAAAATGACCATTAAAAATGTAATATAATAGTAGGGATAGTAACCTAAACATTTTAATAGTAACCTAACCATTATTAATAGTAACCTCACTAGTAGAATAGTATCCTCATCTATGGATGTGTAAAATAACATTTAGTTATCTTAAAAAATGAAAATATGATATACATATATGATGGTACACGTAAAAAATTATAAAATGATGAAATAATTGTTTTTATATTTATAAAAAATAAATGTAGCACCAAATTATCCTTTTTTGTATACATTGACCATTAATTCTTGTTTTCCCTTTTTTATTTGGGATAATTGACTGATTATCTGGAATATAGAGGCTTTGTTATGGAATATTACCTAGATTATATGGATGTTTGTTTGTTGTATCAATGAATTCGTTGTATAAATTTATAAATGGTTTTAAAAGGTGATCACTGGGACCGGTGATCCTTAGTTGTTGGTGCGGAGTTCTTCTTTAGAAAACATTGAGAGGCACATCCTGTATGACAAATTTATCCAATGAATATGGTAGAAGAAATTAATTTATCATGGGCTTAGTATTGTGAGACTCATTATGGATAGTAAATATTTACAATATATGACACATTTTCCTGAGGATAAAGAATTATATAAGGTCAAATTTTTTATGAGGAGACATGTTTTTCAGTGTAACTCTTAAATAAGGAATACCATGTCATGAAAATTGTTCTCGTCATGAATTTATTTGGTAATGTAGTTTTTCATAACAATAATGAATGATTAAACTTTTATTTTTTGTGAATACTCTCTATGGGATGAACTATTATCTCTCTGAGATGATTTTTGGTATCACCACTCCTTTAAATTTTTTCATTTGGAAATTGGTTGTCTTGTTAATTGTTGTGCGTCATTCTGGGTAATATTTGTTTTTGAATTTGTCATTTTCGTTTATAATGTGTCTGGAATTTTTGGAATTCTTTCACATTCAGGATTAAATTTTGTTTTATATATATCCATTTATGATTATCGTCATTCCTTTTCTTAGGAATGTAGATCGCTAGTTTTTCAATCTCTGTTGTCAAAGGAGGATACATTTACAATATTCATGAGGTATTTTTATATTAAAATTTTTTATTTCTATTTATTGTTTATTTTTATAATACAATTTAGTTTTTACATAATTTATTTTATGTGATTTTTAGTTTCAATGTAATTCTTGGAAATATTCATGTTTTTAAAAGGAATATCATTAAAAAAAGGTATCCACACACCAAGTGTTTGACTAAATTTTTTAATTGTGGTTTTAATTTGGAAATCACTTTTCAATATCTGATGATGATTTTCACGGTTTTTAATTATAAATCACCAATGATAAAGATGTACAAATGTGTTTGGGTTTATGAAATTTTTTTTTAAAAGTAATTTTTTTTTAAATTATAGAACCACTGTATCCATGACATTATATCTTTTATAGTCTTTGTGGTGGTATCCTACTAGGATTTGAAATCAAAATATAAAAATTCCCTTGGGGTTTTTTAGATGTTTTATTATAGGATCCATGTAATGGGAATAGAATATTTTAGTTTGTAGACTTCTATTTTAATCATTTCATTCATTAAAGGGTGGTTTGGAAGTGATGGTTTGTCACATTGGGGTTTTTTTGTATAGGCATTTCATATTTTCTAGTTTTTCTAGATAGTCTTGGATCGTATTACTTTTTATTGTATATATTTTTCTTCCCCAATATACAATGTTCTTATTTAATTTTTTTATTATTTTAAATAGTGCTTTTATCCTATTTATAATACCTCACCATATGATGCCCAGATCTAGTGGATGGTTTTGTTGAATCATGTTGGTTTGTTTCAAATTTGTATCAAAGGGAATTCTCAGCCTAAAGTGTGTTAACACTACATGAGTTTTTTTCTTTTTCATTGGTATATAAGACATACGACTGTTATAATTCATGTATTATTTTTAAGAGGTTGTTCGTCCTGTGCACATCCGGGTATGAACTCGAGTTACCATGGCTGGTAAGAATTTTTTTACTATGTTTGAGGCCTTCATTTTGGAGTCATTTTTATTAAAAATATAGAGAGTTTATTTTAATTCTTATGTTACTTATTAATGTTTTTTCTTTCAATCTCAGAACTCATGATAAATTTATAATCATTTTTTTTATATATTGAAATTGATACCTACTATTTTTCCTATGTTTTATGAATCTGCTTCCGACTGATAAGGTTTTGTATTTATTTTTTTTAAATGCCTCCTATAAGATATCTCCCAAATACAAGAGAATATGATGTAATAAATATCTATAGAAAATCATCTAATGGACCATTATTGGGTAGAATTGGTAATCCATTCAATTAGGAATCGAGATCCAGTAGGTGTCAGAAACCCTTGACATATGGTGGATCATGGTTTTGAATTCACTATGTTGTATCCATCCATATTCCATAGTCATGAGATAATTGATGAATCAGTTGAGTGGATTGATAGGATTTAAGGGATCATAATATTCTTGAAGTCTTATAAATACACTAAGTTGGGTTTCTCAACATTAATTATTATGGTACATGGAATGATATTATAAGACTCTATTATGTATGATGAGTTGCAAAAGGATCACTCATATATATCCATTAAGAAAATAATTAATTATAATTCTTAACATGAGAAGTTACATGGAAAATTTCCTATATGTTTATTTATTATGATCATGGGTATCAATACTTTTTTATTATTCAACCTGTTTTGTATATCTCGTGTATCTGGAATTAGAGATTTTAACTAATTAGTATCAAATGAATCAGAGGATTGAGTTGGGATTGAGAAAAAATATTTATTCAATGTGGTTTTTTATGTTTCTTATGACCATTGAGGAGGTAGTTGACGGAGAATCTTTAATTTAAAAATCCATAACTAGGATGATAGTTTTGGGTGGTGCTTTAGTTAATACTGTTTTTTATGAATGTTGTATCTTTTAGACAGAAATGTAAATGAAATGGAAGGCCATTTTTCTCTGGACCATATTCTTGGGTTCTAATAGGTCAGTATGATTTTGCATGAAACCAGTTTTGATGGATAGGACGTATCAAGACAAACTATATAGAGGATCCTTATACATGTCTTTGTGGGGGGAAAGCTGGTCATATGAAATGATTTGTTTATAGGAAATCCTATGGTAGTATGGTAGTATCCACTTTCAAAAAGGGATAATAGATTTGTATCGATTCATCCAAGTGTGGTTATTTTAATCCTTATGAAAAATGGGATGTTCATGTGGTTAAAAAATCATAGGGACGAGCAATGACAGGATGACATTCTGAAATGGATTATAATCCAAAGGAATATAAAGTAGGGTCAACAAAATTTTGAGGTACAATGCTTATTTTGTCTTATATGGTGTTTTCTTTGTTCGATACAGGTTTTACTCATTTCTTATATTTTTAAACCATGTTGACTTGTTATGATATTTTTTGGAGATTATTATATTGTTAATGGTTCATTACCTAAATTCTGGAGGGAAATATGAACCAAGTTTCAAGTATCCTTCATTTCGGGTGATCACAATGGACATTAAGCAATAGTGGGACTTCATAGTGCTCGATATTGAAATATTTGAATAGATTATTTATATTGATTGAATGATAAGTGATAATTCCCATTTATTCTGTTATTTCCGATGATTTTTCCTCTCATTTACTGATGGGGTTACTCGGGTTTTTCCAGGTGATAGTTACTGGAGATCATGAAGGGGGAGACATGTTGTTTCAGTTGATTGTGTAATCACATGCATGTTGTTCAATTCTGATGGTGTAACCACATTCTTGGTTTTATTAATGGGGTTTTGTTACCCAAGGGTCTCTCTATGATGATTTTTCTGGTTTACCACCCCTAATAGATGTTGATATTACAATTGAATTTCTACCTGGAATAATTCCCAATTCTATTACATTATTACTTATTGAACCTTCTGGTATTGGTAAAACATAAGGTTTAGATTGAAGATATTTAGGATAAGGTATTTATTCATCATAGCTTGTAATAGAGGGATTTCCATCTCAAGCTTCCAATAAGTAAAAATAGAGGCTCATACCTTGTGATGACTGTTATATGATAAATTAGTTGACCCTCAAGAAAAAATACTTATTTCCAAAGATCGATGATCTCTTTTATGATATTAAATGAACTCTTTGGGTTGCATTGATTGAACTTCATTATGGGTACCACAAGTTGAGAGTATTAAAAAAGTATATACTAGAAAAAATATTCAGGATATGATATATAAATATTGAGTTTCCAGTTTTGGCATTCGGACAAACAACATCTCATGCAGTGTTCATGGAGTTGATAGTCTATTTTATTCCTCCATTTTTTGAATCATTTCTTGTGCTGTTCATGGATGATATTTTGGTTTACTCCAGGTCAGAGGAGGAGCATATGGACAATTTGTATATCATTCTTAAAAGATTGGGGTAACATATTCCATACGGTAAATATATCCAAATGTAATTTTTGGATCAATATGTAATGTATATGGGGAAAGTTATATCTAAGAGGGGTGCCTTAGGGGATCCTAAAAAGGGACATGTAGTTATTTACTTGGAATGAACCATAATTTTTATTGAGATTCAGATGTTATTAAGGATTAAATGTTATTATGGGGTGTATTTTCATTAATTCTCCATGATTACATTTCTGATTTAGGCTTTAGATTATAAGTGTAACATCCCGGGTAAATAAAGAGTAAGAAATTTTCATATTTATTAATATTTGTGAATTAAATATTAATTTTACTTTAAAGGTGTTACTATGTTCAATAGCATACCCAATACGAAACAATGAGTTTCTTTGAAATCATATGTTGCAGTCTAATAATATAATATTATTATTTTAAATAGTAGTTAACACGTAGTCATTGTATTGGCGGGAATAAATAGAAATAACTAAAATATTATTTTATATGTTGGTTAAATTTTTTTACATTTATCCAATAAAAGATAAAGGATTAAATTAAGAAAAAAATTCAACTTTAGGCATATATACTCTAATATTCAATAAAAGGTCGATTTATCATCTTTTGATGGTGAACCCTCTTTAAAAATAGTTTTGTTCACTATTATACATTATATTGGACCAAATAAAATCCTTCTTTAGAATCAGGACATCAAAATTTACTTTGTGTATGTTTTTGTTATTTTATCGTCAAAGTTCATTTTTTAATGAATATGTGAAAAATTTTGTATTTTAATTCAAAAACTCATTTTAATCTAATTTATTTGTATGATTAGTTTATATTTTTAATTAGTTTTAAAGTTAAATTATAATATATTTTTAACATTTCATCCAATGGTGGTCATTGGAATTAATTTTACTTTGTAATTGGAAATAAACTAATGTCAATCTTTTGATAGATATTGTTTCTTAAAAACACGCTAATTATTTTGACAACGGGAATTAATTATTAAATTAATTAATGCAAATTATATGTTTTTAATTTTGTAAAAAATACATCATTTTTGAATTCAGAATATCAAATATAGATTAGGGTGAATATTTTTGGTATTTTTCTGAAAAACATAAATTTTTTATGAATAGTGAAGCCACTAAGTTGTAGTTAAAAAATTGATTTTTCATTTTAATTAATATTTTCCACTTCTGTGAATTGAATTTCAAAAATCTGACATACATTGTTGTCATTAGTAAGTAAAATGTGGTTCATTGGGATGAAAATAATTTTTTGGTGAATAGTAACTTGTATGTTTTATTAATCACAATTAAAGGTAATTAGTGGAATTTAAGATAAAAATAATGTTATAATAATATTAAATCACCTTGAAACGTCTCGTACACTTATCTGATAAGTCATGGACGACCAATACAATCCATGGGTCATCTTGGGGACCCCATGGAGCCACTTGGGTATGAAAATGACCTTAATAACTTTTTATTTAAAGTTAAAACAATAATGTCACAAACATGTATTGTTTTTAAAAAAAATTACATGGGATTATATAAGTTATATTTTTGACTATAAATATTCATTAGAAAGCTCAAAATATTTCCTACATCATGGTAATTTTTTATAATTTTTAGACTTCAAATAAATAAAATTATTAATGACACAATAATGATGTAGTGTTTAAGTCATTAATGAATAATTTAAATAAATAAGAAGATACCGTTTAAAATAATATCCAAAAATTGTCCAATTCTTATTGGATGATTTTATTTTGAACATGGGACACTTTATCTTTAATTTTAATAATTTTTGGATCTTTAGAAACCGAAAATCATTATAAAATAAAATAATAGTTTCATGATTTCCAAAAGAGCCCCTCCTCTCCTTTATACAAAGACCTTGTTTCCTACCCATTTCACACACTTCTCAATCCCTTTGAATCATCCAAACACTGATCAATTAATGTCCCAATATACCTCTATTCATCCTAGAATCCTTACATTAGGCATAAATCTCCTTAAGAAACCCTTTTGGTTTAAACCAAATGGAGTTACCTGATTTAAAGGTAATGTCTTCTATTTTGTTCTTTTGTTTTATTTTGCTTCCACAACCCCCTAAAATATTTTTATTACATTATTTTCTAAAAACACCAGTATCATATATATACAAGGATATTTTTATGATATTTATTCGAGCTACACTTATACACACCTCTATCTAATGGTTAAAGAACATACTCTTTCTGTGGATGGGGAATTAATGCCTCACGAAACGATGATAGTTCAATATTCTCTCAACACCTTTCATGGTGGCCATTAAGATGTCACTCTATTTATATAGTATATATATTATGTTTATGTTTTCTTTATTATTCTATATTTTTCATTTATGGGATATGATTAGCCACTAAATGAGGCTAATATTCATTGGTAATATATATAATATTCATGTTCTTTATTATTCATAAACACCATTTTAGTACATTTTACACTTTGAACATCATTTCACATTAGGATTGTAATACCTTCTTAAAATGAACTATTATGTGGTATATTTTTTAACATCATTTAAAGTACAAAATGATTCATCTGATATTACATATTTTAATTTTATAATTGATCTACACTCCAATATGAACATTTTTCATTCAAGGATCAATGGAGAATTCATGGAGGATGATTGAGATATTTGGCAATGAAAGGAAGCAATTTTAGAGAAGGCAGATTGGACACCAACCCACTGATGAGACTGTTGGGCCCAACATACAGGCCCAATTAATCCCCACTTTCGTGGGATTCTAGAAGACATGTATTGGAACAAATCACTCTTCAGGATTTAATGCTAATTCGGCCTTCATGTTGGTCATTTAGGCGACCCAATTTAGAGATAAAATTCTGGTCCAGATTCTGCCGCCCAGAAAAACAGCCCACTAATTTGATCATATCTCAGAATACACAACTCAAAATGGGCCCAAATTTTATATTCTGTTAGAAGACATCTGTAGTTCCGTTTACTTCATCTATGTACCACCCTGATTCGGCCGTCTATAAGGTCTTCCAGACGCGTCTGTTCGGTGAAGGAAAGCTGGCTGCCACCTCGGGTCAAATGTGGAAAAGTTCAAATTCCACAAGCTTTCCAGCACCTATAGCCTACCAAAATTAATTGAGATGCTTTTTACTGTTGGAGGCTCGACCCAAGGCTCCCAAAATTCCTATTTAAGGCATTGGTGGTGAATGAGTTGAAAATCTTGGATGCTTTGTTCAATTCTAATGTTATGCTGCATTTTTGTTGCCTAAAATTTGTCTTTCACATGTAAGTTGTTCAATTCACTTTAGATTCATAATAGAAGTTCTTCTTCTACTCTTATTCTGTTTTTATTCATATCACTTTGATACCTTTGGATCAAGGTGTGAATTTATTCACACCAACTCTTGTGAAATTATTCACACAACGGTGGAGTGATCATTTTATTTTTGTTGTTTTCTTTACTTCTCCATTTCCCCCCTCATGAGTCTACTTTCCGCTTCCATTGAAACCATGGGATAAATGGAGGGATAACCCAATTATGGGTTGATCGAAGAGAGTATAAAGGGGCTGGATTTGATGTTATTTATCACCTAATTAATGTATAATCACTTCTTTAATTGGGATTTTTATTTGATGAATTTTAAACTCGATCGTCCTTGTTGAATTTAAGGCCACACACTTCAAGTACTAATACGAACCTTTACCTTGAAGTGCTAAAAACTTTGATCCTTCTAGTGTATAGGTGATTAGTATTAAAGGGTGTAGGCATTAAACCAGTAAGTGATGATATTGTTTTATCTCCTTAAATGAACCCATCTCAAATTTAAGAAATTGAAATCATTAAAAAGAAAATACGTCCAATCCACCCCGAGCAATAACCTAGGATCAACTCATTATTTTATATTTAATTCACTTAAATCTGTTAGATATATTTAAAACCAATCCAAAATCAATCCATGTTGGCCACTTCATAGCTGAAAATAGTCCATAGAATGTACGTGTCTATAGGTTTCTTCTTAGGTCTCTGTGGATTCGATAACCCAAACTAAACTACAAGGACCGTCTTACCTTCTTCTCTTGGGTAAATTTGAGCGAGAATCAAATTTTGGCGCTATTGCCGGGGACTTGAGTAAGTCATCTAAACACCCATTACATTCTCCCCCATTTCTTCTTTTCTCATCTAAATTCTCTTATCTTGTCCCTTTCTCGTTTTTTTTCTTTTGGTGCATGTCCGCCTACACCCACGATCAATCAAACCGTCTAGTTAGGGTGGATAGTCCTGGGGTTGGGGAGTCAAGTACACCAAGGGAACTCATTCCATTAGATCATAATATTCCTAATACTTTAGAGTCCAAAAATGAGCCAATTTCAATGGAAGGTCCTCAAAGAAACCAACTTATAAACCCGGGTGGGAACCAACATGGAAACCCAAATGAGGCAACCCCAAACTTGGGGAATGCAATTGATCAAACCATGAATGACTACATCACACCTTCCTGAACCAATGCCCCCTCATGAATTAGACACAATTTCCTAGGAGATTCCAACTACATCTTTAAACCCCATGTCCTAAACCACCCACCCACATTCCAAGGAATGGAGTCCGAGATGCCATACCTTCACATTAAGGAGTTCAATGACATTGTAGAAACCATGTGTCCCCCACATCAACTAGAATCAGCTAAGATGAGGCTATTACCTTTTTCTTTAATGGATCAAGCTAAAAATTGGCTAAAAAATTTGAGACCATCATCCATCAACTCTTGGGACCAACTACAAAGAGAATTCTACAAAAAATACTTTCCCCACCACTAAACAATTGCACTTAAAAAGAGTATCCAAAACTTTTTTGAAAAAGAGGAAGAGTCATTCTATGAAACATGGGAGAGGTTCAAAGACACTCTAAACATGGTTCCACACCATGGTTTTTCTATTCCTGAACAAGTGAGAATTTTCTATGAAGGTTTGGGTCCGGGGAACCAACAATTCATTGACATGATGTGTAATAGAACCTTTAAAAACAAAGCCCCAAATGATGCTTATGAGTATCTAGAAAGCCTTTCTGAACAAAACCAAAGATGGGGAACTTCAACTTATTCTGAAAAGCCACAAAGAACTACTGGAATTCATACACTTAGAGAAGAGGAAAACCTTAGGGCTAAACTCGCAGCACTCTCTAAGAAGGTTGAAGAGATAGACCTTAAGAAAGTCCATGAAATCCACATTGTTGACCCTGTTTGCACAATTTGTGACAAACATGACCATTAGACAGACAACTGCCCAACCATTCCATCCATCAAGGATGTTCTTTTAGGAGGACCCCCGGAAGAAGTAAATGCTTTGAACTTTCAAAATCCTCAATACCAAAACAACCTCAACCCAAGGTATAACGACCACCTAGGCTTCTTCTGGAAAGATAACCAACAACCTAGCCAACCACAGGGACAAAATCCTTCCCCCCATCAGAACTACCAAACCCATAACCAGTTCCAAACCCAACCTATCTAATACCAACAGCCACCGATCCATTTTCAACAAACCATCCCACCACCAAAATATCCCCCTGGGATAAACCAATCTACTCAAGCACCAACCCAAACTATTACACAAAGCCTACTAGAAAAACTATGCAAACAAATGGAGAGGATGAACTCAGAAGTCTCTTCCCTAAAACAAGAACTTCAAACCATCAAAACTAGAAAGGCACCCATGCCTACTCAGGCGGTGCCATCCTCAACTTCAAGGGGAGAGTCAAGTTGTGCTCAAAAAACTCATGAACAACTAAAGGTTGTCACTGTTTTAAGAAGTGGGAAATCAATTGAGAAACTTGAACAACTAATTCAGAACCCACCTGAAGATTCAAACTTGGATGAAAATTCAAATGAACCACAAGATCAAACTGAGTAATCTGATAACATTTTCAAGGAAACAACTCCTCAACAAATGACCCCACAACTTGCACCATTTCCTCAACGCATGAGGGGGAAACCCAAGCATGAACTGAGTGAAACATTGAGGGAAATCTTCTCACAAGTCAAGTTGAACATTCCTCTTCTCGAAGCAATCCAAACCATACCTTCCTACTCAAAGTACCTTAAGGACTTGTTCACTTTTTAAAGAAAATTTTCACATACAAACCAAGTCCTTTTGGCTGGTAATGTGAGTACCACCATTCAAGGGACCATTCCTCCTAAGTTGAAAGACCCAGGTTGCCCTTACATCAATGTTGAACTAGGAGAGAGCAAAGTTGTCAAGGACTTGTGTGACCTAGGTGCTAGTGTCAATCTCATCCCATATGTTGTGTACTGCCAGTTAGGCCTAGAAGAGCTCCAACCCACATCTATCACACTTCAGCTTTCTGATCGTAGCATTAGGGTTCCAAAGGAGATTTTAAAGGACGTTCTGGTAATGGTTGAAAACTTTGTCTACCCTACTGACTTCATTGTCCTTGACAACCATCCAAACTTAGGAAATAAGGAACAAACCCCAATCATCCTTGGTCGTCCTTTTCTTGCAACAATCAACTCTGTTATCCGAGATCGAAATGGGAACATGACCATCACCTTTGGGAACATGAGTCTAGACTTGAACATCTATAATGCAAGCTCACAAATAGGGGATGACGAGGACATTCATGAAGTAAAAATGATAGGAAGATTTGATAATGAATCCATGGAACATCAAGGAATATTTGATGAATGTTTAAGTTAGGATGATATTGATTTCCATTGTTCATATGAAGGGAGTTTATCTCCTTGGCTTGAATCATTTTCAAATTTCTCTTATGATGAAGTCTTAGGTCCAACAAGCAGTGAAACCTTTCAAGAAACCACATTCATGGATACCACTCCAAATTCCTTCAATAAATATGATCAAGACAATCTAGTAGCTGAAACTTCTATATGTGGGGAATCAATCCTATCTGAAACTCTAAAAAAAGAAATTGATCTTGATCCAATGTCCCAATCTTCTGCTAAAATTCTGAACCAACCTGATCTTGAATTGAAGGAACATCCTGTTGCACTAAAGTATGCCTTCCTAGGGGAAAATCAAACACATCCTATTGTCATTTCATCTTCTCTTGAATCCAATCATGAGAGGATGCTTCTAGATGTCCTTAGGAAGAATAAGAAATCCATTGTTTGGACTCTTTTTTATATTCCTGGGATTAACCCACTTATCGGGACTCATAAGATTGTTCTGGAATCTGATTCAAATCCATGTCATCAACCTCAATGGCGACTCAATCCTAATCTCATGGAGGTAGTAAGGAAAGAACTTCTGAAATTGTTGAAAGCTGGTATCATATATCCCATAGATGAGAGTGAATGGGTGAGCCCAATCCAAGTGGTTCCAAAAAAGGATGGAATCATAGTGATAACCAATGAGGATGGAGAGATTATTCCAACAAGGGTGGGTAGTGGATGGAGGGTCTGCATTGACTATAGGAAACTAAACTCATTCACCAAGAAGGACCATTTCCCCTTACCATTCATTGACCAAGTCCTTGAGAGTGTGGCGGGTCATGCCATCTACTGTTTCTTAGATGGGTACTCAGGGTACAATCAAATTGAGGTCTCCCTAGAAGATCAAGGGAATACTACATTCACATGTCCTTTCGGAACTTTTTCTTTCAAACGCATGCCCTTCGGGTTATGCAATGCCCCTGGAACCTTCCAACGGTGTATGATGGGAATCTTCTCAGACATGCTAGGGGATTTTCTTGAGGTCTTCATGGATGAATTATCTGTGTTTGGGGATACATTTGAGGGATTTCTGAAAAATGTTGAGAGAGTCTTGTCAAGATGTGAAGAAAGGAATCTGGTCCTAAACTGGGAAAATTTCCATTTCCTGGTTAAATAGGGACTTGTTCTAGGCCATCTGGTCTCGATTAGGGGGATTGAAGTTGATAAAGCAAAGGTTGACATCATTCGTCACCTTCCATCCCCCAAAACTGTCAAGGAAGTGAGGTCTTTCTTAGGACATGCTGGTTTCTATAGAAGATTCATCAAGGAATTTAATTCAATATCCCATCCCTTTTGTGCTCTCTTAGTAAAGGATGCTCCATTTGTTTGGACAGAAAGCTGTGAGGGTTCATTCTCAACCCACAAATCCTCTCTCACCTCTCCTCCAATTATGAAATCTCCAAATTGCAACCTTCCTTTCGAACTTATGTGTGATGCCAGTGACTTTTCTGTTGGAGCTGTGTTAGGACAACGTTGTGATAAAACTCATTATGTCATTGCTTATGTATGAAAATCCTTAAATGATGCCCAAATAAACTACACCACAACTGAAAAGGAGTTACTTTCTATTGTGTTTTCCTTAGAGAAGTTTAGGTCCTACCTCTTAGGATCCCCCATCACTGTGTTCACTGACCATTCTATACTAAAATACCTCTTCCAAAAACAAGATGCTAAGGCTAGACAGATTAGGTGGGTCCTTCTCTTACAAGAATTTGACCTCACAATCAAGGATAAAAAGGGAGTTGAAAATGTTGTAGCTGATCACCTCTATATGATGGAATTAAAAGACAACTCAAATCACCTTTCTGTGTCTGATTCGTTTCCTGATGAACACTTATACTCTGTGAGTGATAGCCTTTGGTATGCTGACATAGAAAATTTCTTAGTGATAGGAGTCATTCCAAAATTCTTAGGGACTCAATCTCTAAGGAAATTACTTTCCGATGTTAGACACTATGTGATTGATGATCCATACCTCTATAAGTTCTGCCCTGATCAAGTTATTAGGAGGTGTGTTCCAGAATCTGAACAAGAGTCCATCCTTAAATTCTGTCATAGTGAGGCATGTGGAGGTCACTTTTCCTCTAAGAAAATATCTGCTAAAATTCTTCAATGTGGTCTTTTCTAGCCCACCCTCTCAAGGGAATCCTACACATTTTGTCAAAGCTGTCCTAGGTGTCAACAAGTAGGGTCCATCACAAAAAGGAATCAAATGTCACTCACTCTCATCTTAGGGGTTGAAATATTTGACTGTTGTGGAATGGACTTCATGGGTCCCTTCCCAAACTCTCAGGGATACCTCTACATACTCTTAGCTATTGATTATGTCTCAAAATGGGTTGAGGACATTCCCACTAAGTCCAATGATCATCAAGTTGTGATTCAATTTATAAAAGAGAACATATTTTCAAGATTTGGAATTCCTAGGGCTATAATCAGTGATCGAGGAACCCATTTCTGCAACCGCCCATTTGCTTCACTCATGTCTAAGTATGGTATTTCTCATAAAGTGTCCACTGCATACCATCCTCAAACCAATGGTCAAGCTGAGTTAGCGAATAGGGAGATTAAGAAAATTCATGAAAAAATTGTCAACCCCTCTAGGAACGATTGGTCTGAGAAACTCTTAGATGCTCTTTGGGCCTATAGAACCGCATATAAAACCATTTTAGGAATGTCCCAATATAGGTTGGTTTATGGTAAAGCATGCCATTTGCCAGTGGAGATTGAACATAAGGCCTTTTGGGCAATTAAGAAAATGGATTATGATCTCTCATTGGCCGGAACAAAAAGGAAATTAGATCTCAATGAACTGGAGGAACTAAGGATGGAGGCTTATGATAATTCAAGGATCAATAAATCTAGAGTTCAAGCCTACCAATCTAAGAATATCAAGGTCAAACATTTTGAACTAGGAAAACATGTGCTCTTGTATAGTTCAAAACTTCATTTACACCCGGGAAAGTTAAGGTCTAGATGGTCAGGACCTTTCATAGTGCATTATGTGTACCCCCATGGGGTAGTAGAGATTCAAGATCCCACAAGTGGTTACATTTTCAAGTTCAATGGTGAAAGGTTAAAACCATTCATTGAATCATTCAATAAACAAGAAATAGAGGTTGAGTTAACTGAGCCAACCTATGAACCAAGAAAAAATTAATAGATTTAGGGTCCATGTCGGGCTAACGACATTAAACAAAGCGCTGAATTGGAGGCAACCCATGGTTTTCATGTTTCTTATTATTGTGTTGTTTTAATAAACATTATATTTTAAATAGGATTAATTAATCATTTTTACCTTGAAAAAAAGGACTATTGACATGTTCTTCTATTATGAGTATGGATGGGTATGAAAGGGGATCATCGTATTCATCTGTGTCACGCGGTGTGATCCTTGAGTAATACCTTACCCAGAAAATTAATAGAAGACAATGTATCATTAGTTTGATTTAAAAAAAATAGAAAAACAGGAAAAACCATAAAAATGATGATACTTCGAATTAAATAAGTCGTTGTGTTGTTTGTTTTGTCTGGTTTGTTCTTATTTTTGTTTAGGTACTATTTTGGGTGATACATGTTCAATCAAGGAGGTGCCTACATCCCCTAAGAGATCAAAGGACTAATTTGGAGCAGCAAGAACATCAAGATCAACCACCAGGTGATTTCATTCCATGACCCTCAGTTTCAATTGCCTTTTTGAACATCCATTATCTGCCTCTACTCCTTTTAAATTTTCATTTCTTCAAACACTGGGGACAGTGTTGTTTTATGTTGGGGGGAGATAAAATAAAAAAAAAATTCATTTGTGTCAAAAAAAATGAATGATTTTTAAAAAAAAGAAGTGTAAATGGAAGGAAAAATTCCTTTATCTTTGAACATGGTAATACACATTGCACACTTTTAAACTGAATATCATATAATTTAGCATACCCTGATTCTGATTTTAATCCTTGTATAATTTCATGAGCATTGATTTTGGAAAGTGTGGTTGTCCAATGTGATATTTCATCATTTATATTTTCATCCAAATAAGAAAATGATCACAATGCATGTCCCTTGGATAGTGGGGTATTAGTTTGAGTTCATGGGGTCCCCTAAATAAATAGCATAGGTTTGGTGATCATTTTAGTTTAATATGAGTATTAAAAAAAATTTAAAAAAAATTGCGCGTAGAGAAATGAAATGACCTAATTCATGGCTTTCGGCACTTGGGGATCGTGACTCCATAGTTGTTTGGCCCAGAGTTAGTAATTTTATCTCTATTTTTTATAATTTTAATTTTTTTTGTCTGAGTTAACTCGAGATGATGCCCGAGTATGTGGGATTCACTTGGTGGCCTATGGTCTTTGAGCCTGGGAGTCATCGGCAAAGTCCCGCTACAGGGGTTGACTCTTTTGAGTGCAACTTCAATTACTATGGCAAAATTGCAAAGAAAAACACAAAGAAAATTTACAAAAAAAAAATTGAATACTCATCTTAATATTGAAATGAGATTCCACTTAGCGCTTCCGTAATTTCCCCCTTGAATAAAGATGAACCCTCATGTCTATTGTGATGTATAACACATCCTCATACTTAATTAATATTGGATGAAATATGGAAATCAATTTGAACAAAGGAATGGGCATGGGATTGAGATCTTCTTATGAAACTATATTGTATTAAAATATTTTTATGGGTTTCATGATTGTTTGGTATAAGGGTTTTTGGTGATCATTGTGTATTAAAATGTTTTTTTTGGAAAAGGGAATTCAAATTTCGTATTATTGAGATATATTTTGCTCGGGACTAGAAAAACTCAAGTTTGGGGTGTGATTAGCCACTAAATGAGGCTAATATTCCTTGGTAATATATATAATATTCATGTTTATTATTATTCATAAACACCATTTTAGTGCATTTTACACTTTGAACATCATTTCACATTATGATTGTAATACATTCTTAAAATGCACTATTATGTGGTACATTTTTTAACATCATTTAAAGTACCAAATTATTCAACTGATATTACATATTTTAATTTGATAATTGATCTACACTCCAATATGAACATGTTTCATTCAGGGATCAATGGAGAATTCATGGAGGGTGATGGAGATATTTGGCAATGAAAGGAAGCAATTCTAGAGAAGGCGGATTGGACAACATCCCACTGATGAGACTTTTGGGCCCAACATTCAGGACCCATTAATCCCAAATTTCATGGGATTCTAGAAGACATGTATAGGAACAAATCACTCTTCAAGAGTTAATTCTAATTCGGCTTTCATGTTGGTCATTTAGGCGGACCAAGTTAGAGATAAAATTTGGTCCAGATTCTGCATCCCAGAAAAACAACCCAATAATTTAATCATATCTCTGAATCCACAACTCCAAATGGGCCCAAATTTTACATTCGGTTAGAAGACATCCGGAGAGCCATTGTCTTCTTCTATGGCTCACCCTGATTTGGCCGTCTAGAAGGTCTTCCAGACGCTTCGGTTCGGTGAAGGAAAGATGGCTGCCACCTCGGGTCAAATGTGGAAAAGGTCAAATTCCACAAGCTTTCAACCACCTATGGCCTACCAAAATTAATTCAGATTCTTGGTACTGTTGTAGGCTCGACCCAAGGCTCCCAAAATTCCTATTTAAGGCAGTGGTGGTGAAGGAGTTGAAAATCATGGATGCTTTGTTCAATTGTAATGTTATGCTGCATTTTTGTTGCCTCAAATTTGTCTTTCACATGTAAGTTGTTCAATTCACTTTAGTTTCTTAATAAAAGTTCTTCTTCTACTCTTATTCTGTTGTTCTTAATTTTACATTGATACTGTTGTATCAAGGTGTGAATTTATTCACACCAACTCTTGTGAAATTATTCACACAACGGTGGAGTGATCATTTTATTTTTGTTGTTTTCTTTTCTTCTCCATTTCCTCCCTCATGAGTCTACTTTCCGCTTCCATTGAATCCATGGGATCAATGAAGGGCTAACCCACTTATGGGTTGATCCAAGGGAGTATCAAGATGATGTATTTGATTTTATTTATCACCTAATTAATGTATAATCACTTCTTTAATTGCGATTTTTATTTGATGATTTTTAAACTCGATCGTCCTTGTTGAATTTAAGGCCACACACTTTAAGTACTAATACGAACCTTTACCTTCATGTGCTCAAAACATTGATCCTTCAAGTGTGTAGGTGATTAGTATTAAAGGGTGTAGGAATTAAACCAGTAAGTGATGATGTTTTTTTATCTCCTTAAATGAACCCATCTCAAATTTAAAAAATTGAAATCATTAAAAAGAAAATACGTCCAATCCACCCCGAGCAATAACCTAGGATCAACTCATTATTTTAAATTGAATTCACTTAAATCTATTAGATATATTTAAAACCCATCCAAAATCAATCCAATTTGGCCACTTCATAACCGAAAACAGTTCATAAAATGTACGTGTCTATAGGTTTCTTCTTAGGTCTCTGTGGATTCGATAACCCAAGCTAAACTACAAGGACCGTATTACCTTCTTCTCTTGGGTAAATTTGAGCGAGAATCAAATTTTGGCGCTATTGCCGGGGACTTGAGTAAGTCATCTAAATACCCATTATATTCTCCCCCATTTCTTCTTTTCTCATCTAAATTCTCTTATCTTGTCCCTTTCTCGTTTTCTTTTCTTTTGGCGCATGTCCGCCTACACCTACGATCAATCAAACCATCTAGTTAGGGTGGATAGTCCTGGGGTTGGGGATTCAAGTACACAAAGGGAACTAATTTCATTAGATCATAATCTTCCTAATACTTTAGAGTCCAAAATTGAGCCAATTTCAATGGGAGGTCTTCAAAGAACCTAACTTATAAACCCGGGTGGGAACCAACATGGAAACCCAAATGAGGCAGCCCCAAACTTGGGGAATGCAATTGATCAAACCCTGAATGACTACCTCACACCTTCCTGGACCAATTCCCCCTCATGCATTAGACACAATTCCCTAAAATATTCCAACTACATCTTTAAACCCCATGTCCTAAACCACCTTCCCACATTCCATGGAATGGAGTCCGAGATGCCATACCTTCACATTAAGGAGTTCAATGACATTGGAGAAACCAAGTGTCCCCCACATCAACTAGAATCATCTAAGATGAGGATATTACCTTTTTCTTTAAAGGATCAAGCTAAAAATTGGATAAAAAATTTGATACCATCATCCATCAACTCTTGGGACCAACTACAAAGAGAATTCTACAAAAAATACATTCCCCACCACATAACAATTGCACTTAAAAAGAGTATCCAAAACTTTTTTAAAATAGAGGGAGAGTCATTCTATGAAACATGAGAGAGGTTCAAAGACACTCTAAACATGGTTCCACACCATGGTTTTTCTATTCCTGAACAAGTGAGAATTTTCTATGAAGGTTTGGGTCTGGGGAACAAACAATGCATTGACATGATGTGTAATGGAACCTTGAAAAACAAAGCCCCAAATGATGCTTAAGAGTATCTAGAAAGCCTTTCTGAACAAAACCAAACATGGGGAACTTCACCTTATTCTGAAAAGCCACAAGGAACTACTGGAATTCATACACTTAGAGAAGAGGAAAGCCTTAGGGGAAAACTCGCAGCACTCTCTAGGAAGGATGAAGAGATAGACCTTAGGAAAGTCCATGAAATTCAAGCTGTTGACCCTGTTTGCACAATTTGTGAAAAACATTACCATAAGATAGACAACTGCCCAACCATTCCATCCATCAAGGATGTTCTTTTAGGAGGACCCCCAGTGGAAGTAAATTCTTTGAACTTTTAAAATCCTCAATACCAAAACAACTTCAACCCAAGGTATAACGACCACCCAGGCTTCCACTGGAAAGATAACCAACAACCTAGCAAACCACAGGGACAAAATCCTTACCCCCATCAGAACTACCAAACCCATAACCAGTTCCAAACCCAGCCTATCTAATACTAACAGCCACCAGTACATTTTCAAAAAGCCATCCCACCTCTAAAATATCCCACCTGGGATAAACCAATCTACTCAAGCACCAACCCAAACTGTTCCACAAAGCCTACTAGAACAACTGTGCAAACAAATGGAGAGGATGAACTCAGAAGTCTCTTCCCTAAAACAAGAACATCAAACCATCAAAACTGGAAAGGCACCCATGCCTACTTAGGCGGTGCCATCCTCAACTTCAAGGGGAGAGTCAAGTTGTGCTAAAACAACTCATGAACATCTAAAGGTTGTGACAGTTTTAAGATGTGGGAAATCAATTGAGAAACTCGAACAACTAATTCAGAACCCACCTGAAGATTCAAACCTGGATGAAAATTCAAATAATCCACAAGATCAAACTGAGGAAACTAATAACATTTTCAAGGAAACAACTCCTCAACAAATGACCCCACAACCTGCACCATTTACTCAACGCATGAGGGGGAAACCCAAGCATGAACTGAGTGAAACATTGAGGGAAATCTTCTCACAAGTAAAGTTGAACATTCCTCTTCTCGATGCAATCCAAACCATACCTTCCTACTCAAAGTACCTTAAGGACTTGTGAACTTTTTAAAGAAAATTTTCACATAAAAACCAAGTCCTTTTGGCTGCTAATGTGAGTACCACCATTCAAGGGACCATTCCTCCTAAGTTGAAAGACCCGGGTTGCCCTTACATCAATGTTGAACTAGGAGAGAGAAAAGTTGTCAAGGCATTGTGTGACCTAAGTTCTAGTGTCAATATCATCCCATATGCTGTGTACTGCCAGTTAGGCCTAGAAGAGCTCCAACCCACATCTGTCACACTTCAGTTTGCTGATCGTAGCATTAGGGTTCCAAAGGGGATTTTAAAGGACGTTCTGGTAAAGGTTGAAAACTTTATCTACACTGCTGACTTCATTGTCCTTGACAACCATCCAAACTTAGGAAATAAGGAACAAACCCCAATCATTCTTGGTTGTCCTTTTCTTGCAACAATCAACTCTGTTATCCGAGTTCGAAATGGGAACATGACCATCACCTTTGGGAACATGAGTCTAGACTTGAACATCTATAATGCAAGCTCACAAATAGGGGATGACGAGGACATTCATGAAGTAAACATGATAGGAAGCATTGATAATGAATCCATGGAACATAAAGGAATATTTGATGAATGTTTAAGTCAGGATGAGATTGATTTCCTTTGTTTATATGAAGGAAGTTTATCTCCTTGGCTTGAATCATTTTCAAATTTCTCTTATGATGATGTCTTAGGTCCAAAAAGCAGTGAAACCTTTCAAGAAACCACTTTCATGGATACCACTAAAAATTCCTTCCATAAATATGATCAAGCCAATCTAGTAGCTGAAACTTATACATGTGGGGAATCAATCCTATCTGAAACTCTTAAAAAAGAAATTGATCTTGATCCAATGTCCCAATCTTCTGCTAAAATTCTGAACCAACCTGATCTTGAATTTAAGGAACTTCCTGCTGCACTAAAGTATGCCTTCCAAGGGGAAAATCAAACACATCCTATTGTCATTTCATCTTCTCTTGAATCCAATCATGAGAGGATACTTCTAGATGTCCTTAGGAAGCATAAGAAAGCCATTGGTTGGACCCTTTCTGATATTCCTGGGATTAGCCCACTTATCGGGACTCATAGGATTGTTATGGAATCTGATTCAAACCCATGTCATCAACCTCAACGGCGACTCAATCCTAATATCATGGAGGTATTAAGGAAAGAACTTCTAAAATTGTTGAAAGCTGGTATCATATATCCCATAGATGAGAGTGAATGGGTGAGCCCAATCCAAGTGGTTCCAAAAAGGCTGGAATCACAGTGATAACCAATGAGGATGGAGAGATTCTTCCAACAAGGGTGAGTAGTGGATGGAGGGTCTGCATTGACTATAGGAAACTAAACTCATTCACCAAGAAGGACCATTTACCCTTACCATTAATTGACCAAGTCCTTGAGAGAGTGGCAGGTCATGCCTTCTACTGTTTCTTAGATGGGTACTCAGGGTAAAATCAAATTGAGGTCTCCCTAGAGGATCAAGGGAAGACTACATTCACATGTCCTTTCGGAACCTTTGCTTTCAAACGCATTCCCTTCGGGTAATGCAATGCCCCTGGAACCTTCCAACGGTGTATGATGGGAATCTTCTCAGACATGGTAGGGGATTTTCTTGAGGTCTTCATGGATGACTTCTCTGTGTTTGGGGATACTTTTGAGGGATGTCTGCAAAATGTTGAGAGAGTCTTGTCAAGATGTGAAGAACAGAATCTGGTCCTAAACTGGGAAAAATGTCATTTCATGGTTAAAGAGGGACTTGTTCGAGGCCATCTGGTCTCGATTAGGGGGATTGAAGTTGATAAATCAAAGGTTGACATCATTCGTCACCTTCCATCACCCAAAACTGTCAAGGAAGTGAGGTCTTTCTTAGGACATGCTGGTTTCTATAGAAGATTCATCAAGGACTTTAGTTCAATATCCCATCCCATTTGTGCTCTCTTAGTAAAGGATGCTCCATTTGTTTGGACAGAAAGCTGTGAAGGTTCATTGTCAACCCTCATATCCTCTCTCACCTCTCCTCCGATTATGAAATCTTCAAATTGGAACCTTGCTTTCGAACTTATGTGTGATGCCAGTGACTTTGCTGTTGGAGCTGTGTTAGGACAACATTGTGATAAAACTCCTTATGTCATTTCTTATGCAAGAAAATCCTTAAATGATGCCCAAATCAACAACACCAACACTGAAAAGGAGTTACTTGCTATTGTGTTTGCCTTAGAGAAGTTTAGGTCCTACCTCTTAGGATCCCCCATCACTCTGTTCAATGACCATTCTGCACTAAAATACCTCTTCCAAAAACAAGATGCTAAGGCTAGACTGATTAGGTGGGTCCTTCTCTTACAAGAATTTGACCTCACAATCAAGGATAAAAAGGGAGTTGAAAATGTTGTAGTTGATCACCTCTCTAGGATGGAATTCAAAGACAACTCAAATCACCTTTCTGTGTCTGATTCGTTTCCTGATAAACACTTATACTCTGTGAGTGATTTCCCTTGGTATGTTGACATAACAAATTTCTTAGTGACAGGAGTCATTCCAAAATTCTTGGGGACTCAAGATCGGATGAAATTACTTTCTAATGTTAGACACTATGTGTTTGATGATCCATACCTCTGTAAGTTCTGCCCTGATCAAGTCATTAGGAGGTGTGTTCCAGAATCTGAACAAGAGTCTATCCTTAAATTCTGTCATAGTGAGGCATGTGGAGGTCACTTTTCCTCTATGAAAACATCTACTAAGATTCTTCAATGTGGTCTTTTCTGGCCCACCCACTCAAGGGACTCCAACACATTTTGTCAAAGCTGTCCTAGGTGTCAACAAGTAGGGTCCATCACAAAAAGGAATCAAATGCCACTCACTCCCATCTTAGTGGTTGAAATATTTGACTGTTGGGGAATGGACTTCATGGGTCCCTTACCAAACTCTCGGGGATACCTCTACATACTCTTAGCTGTTGATTAGGTCTCAAAATGGGTTGAGGCCATTCCCACTAAGTCCAATGATCATCAAGTTGTGATTCGATTTCTAAAAGAGAACATATTTTCAAGATTTGGAATTCCTAGGGCTATAATCAGTGATCGAGGAACCCATTTCTGCAACCGCCCATTTTCTTCACTCATGTCTAAGTATATTATTTCTCATAAAGTGTCCACTACATACCATCCTCAAACCAATGGTCAAGCTGAGTTAGCGAATATGGAGATTAAGAAAATTCATGAAAAAACTGTCAACCCCTCTAGGAAAGATTGGTCTGAGAAACTCTTAGATGCTCTTTGGGCCTATAGAAACGTATATAAAACCATTTTAGGAATGTCCCCATATAGGTTGGTTTATGGTAAAGCATGCCATTTTTCAGTGGAGATTGAACATAAGGCCTTTTGGGCAATTAAGAAAATGGATTATGACCTCTCATTGGCCGGAACAAAAAGGAAATTAGATCTCAATGAACTAGAGGAACTAAGGATGGAGGCTTATGAAAATTCAAGGATCAATAAATCTAGAGTTCAAGCCTACCAATCTAAGAATATCAAGGTCAAACATTTTGAACCAGGAAAACTTGTGCTCTTGTATAGTTCAAAACTTCATTTACCCCCGGGAAAGTTAAGGTCTAGATGGTCAGGACCTTTCATAGTGCATTATGTGTACCCCCATGGGGCAGTAGAGAATCAAGATCCCACAAGTGGTTACATTTTCAAGTTCAATGGTCATAGGTTAAAACCATTCATTGAATCATTCAATAAACAAGAAATAGAGGTTGAGTTAACTGAACCAACCTATGAACCAGGAAAAAATTAATAGATTTAGGGTCCATGTCGGGCTAACGACGTTAAACAAAGCGCTGAATGGGAGGCAACCCATGGTTTTCAAGTTTCTTATTATTTTGTTGTTTTTATAAACTTTATATTTTAAATAGGATTAATTAATCATTTTTACATTTAAAAAAATGACTATTGACATGTTCTTCTATTACGAGTATGGATGGGTATGAAAGGGGAGCATCGTATTCATCCGTGTCACACGGTGTGATCCTTGAGTAATACCTTACCCAGAAAATTAAAAGAATACAATGTATCATTAGTTTGATTAAAAAAAAAGAAAAACAGGAAAAACCATAAAAATGATGATACTTCGAATTAAATAAGTCTTTGTGTTGTTTGTTTTGTCTGGTTTGTTCTTATTTTTGTTTAGGTACTATTTTTTTTGATACATGTTCAATCAAGGAGGTGCCTACATCCCCTAAGAGATCAAAGGACTAATTTGGAGCAGCAAGAACTTCAACATCAACCACCAGGTGATTTCATTCCATGATCTTCAGTTTCAATTTCCTTTTTGAACTTCCATTATCTTCCTCTACTCCTTCTAAATTTTCATTTCTTCAAACACTGGGGACAGTGTTGTTTTAAGTTGGGGGGGATATAAAATAAAAAAAATGCTTTTGTGTCAAAAAAAATGAATTATTTGAAAAAAAAGAAGTGTAAATGGAAGGAAAAATTCCTTTAACTTTGAACATGGTAATACACATTGCACACTTTGAAACTGAATATCAAATAATTTAGCATACCCTGATTCTGATTTTAATCCTTGTATAATTTCATGAGCATTGATTTTGGAAAGTGTGGTTGTCCAATGTGATATTTCATCATTTATATTTTCATCCAAATAAGAAAAAGATCACAATGCATGTCCCTTGGATAGTGGGGTATTAGTTTGAGTTCATGGGGTCCCCTAAATAAATAGAATAGGTTTAGTGATCATTTTAGTTTAATATGAGTATTCAAAAAAAATTAAAAAAAAAATTGCGCGTAGAGCAATGAAATGACCTAATGCGTGCCTTTCGGCACTTGGGGATCGTGACTCCATAGTTGTCTGGCCCAGAGTTAGTAATTTTATCTCTATTTTTGATAATTTAAATTTGTTTTTGACTGAGTTAACTCGAGATGATTCTCGAGTATGTGGGGTTCACTTGGTGCCCTAAGGTCTTTGAGCCTGGGAGTCGTCGGCAAACTCTCGCTACAGGGGTTGACTCTTTTGAGTGCAACTTCAATTACCATATAAAAATTGCAAAAAAAAATTACAAAAAAAAATTACAAAAAATATATTGAATACTCTTCTTAATATTGAAATGAGATTCCACCTAGGGCTTCCGTAATTCCCCCCCTTGAATAATGATGAACCCCGATGTCTATTGTGATGCACAACACATCCTCATACTTAATTAATATTGGATGAAATATGGTAATGAATTTGATCAAAGGAATGGGATTGGGATTGAGATCTGCTTATCAAACTATCTTCTATTAAAATATTTTTATGGGTTTCATGATTGTTTGGTATAAGGTTTTGTAGTGAACATTGTGTATTAAAATGTTTTTTTTGGAAAAGGGAATTCGAATTTCGTATTGTTGAGATATATTTTGCTCGGGAGTAGCAAAACTCAAGTTGGGGGTGTGATTATCCACTAAATGAGGCTAATATTCATTGGAAATATATATAATATTCATGTTCTTTATTATTCATAAACACCATTTTAGTGCATTTTACAGTTTGAACATCATTTCACATTATGATTGTAATACCTTCTTAAAATGCACTATTATGTGGTACATTTTTGAACATCATTTAAAGTACCAAATGATTCATCTGATATTACATATTTTAATTTAATAATTTATCTACACTCCAATATGAACATGTTTCATTCAGGGATCAATGGAGAATTCATGGAGGGTGACGGAGATATTTGGCAATGAAAGGAAGCAATTCTAGAGAAGGCAAATTGGACACCAGCCCACTGATGAGACTTTTGGGCCCATCATACAGGCCCAATTAATCCCATATTTCGTGGGATTCTAGAAGACATGTATAAGAACAAATCACTCTTCAATAGTTAATGCTAATCCGGCCTTCATGTTGGTCATTTAGGCGGACCAAGTTAGAGATAAAATTTGGTCCATATTCTGCGGCCCAGAAAAACAGCCCACTAATTTGATCATATCTCGGAATAAACAACTCCAAATGGGCACAAATTTTACATTCGGTTAGAAGACATCCGGGGCTCCATTTTCTTCTTCTATGGCTCACCCTGATTCGGCCGTCTAGAAGGTCTGCCAGATGTGTCTGTTCGGTGAAGGAAAGCTAGCTGCAACCTCGGGTCAAATGTGGAAAAGTTCAAATTCCACAAGCTTTCGACCACCTATGGCCTACCAAAATTAATTGAGATGCTTTGTACTGTTTGAGGCTCGACCCAAGGCTCCCAAAATTCCTATTTAAGGCAGTGGTGGCGAAGGAGTTGAAAATCTTGGATGCTTTGTTCAATTGTAATGTTATGTTGCATTTTTGTTGCCTCAAATTTGCCTTTCACATGTAAGTTGTTCAATTCACTTTAGTTTCTTAATAAAAGTTCTTCTTCTACTCTTATTCTGGTTTTCTTCATATCACTTTGATACCGTTGGATCAAATTGTGAATTTATTCACACCATCTCTTGTGAAATTATTCACACAACGGTGGGGTGATCATTTTATTTTTGTTGTTTTCTTTACTTCTCCATTTCCTCCCTCATGAGTCTACTTTCCGCTTCCATTGAATCCATGGGATCAATGGAGGGCTAACCCACTTATGGGTTGATCCAAGGGAGTAGAAAGAGTATGTATTGGATTTTATTTATCACCTAATTAATGTATAATCACTTCTTTAATGGGGATTTTTATTTGATGATTTTTAAACTCGATCGTCCTTGTTGAATTTAAGGCCACACCCTTCAAGTACTAATACGAACCTTTACGTTGAAGTGCTCAAAACATTGATCCTTCAAGTGTATAGGTGATTAATATTAAACAGTTTAGGAATTAAACCAGTAAGTGATGATATTTTTTTATCTCTTTAAATGAACCCATCTCAAATTTTAGAAATTGAAATCATTAAAAAGAAAATACGTCCAATCCACCCCGAGCAATAACCTAGGATCAACTCATTATTTTAAATTGAATTCACTTAAATCTGTTAGATATATTTAAGACCCATCCAAAATCAATCCAAGTTGGCCACTTCATAGCCGAAAACAGTCCATAAAATGTACGTGTCTATAGGTTTCTTCTTAGGTCTCTGTGGATTCGATAACCCATGCTAAACTACAAGGACCGTATTACCTTCTTCTCTTGGGTAAATTTGAGCGAGAATCAAATTTTGGCGCCGTTGTCGAGGACTTGAGTAAGTCATTTAAACACCCATTATATTCTCCCCTATTTCTTCTTTTCTCATCTAAATTCTCTTATCTTGTCCCTTTCTTGTTTCCTTTTCTTTTGGCGCATGTCCGCCTACACCTACGATCAATCAAACCGTCTAGTTAGGGTGGATAGTCCTGGGGTTGGGGATTCAAGTACACCAAGGGAACTCATTCCATTAGATCATAATCTTAATAATACTTTAGAGTCCAAAATTGAGACAATTTCAGTGGAAGGTCTTCAATGAAACCAACTTATAAACCCGGGTGGGAACCAACATGGAAACCCAAATGAGGCAGCCCCAAACTTGGGGAATGCAAATGATCAAACCATGAATGACTACCTCACACCTTCCTGGACCAATGCCCCCTCATGAATTAGACACAATTCCCTAAAATATTCCAACTACATCTTTAAACCCCATGTCCTAAACCACCTTCCCACATTCTATGGAATGGAGTCTGAGATGTCATACCTTCACATTAAGGAGTTCAATTACATTGTAGAAACCATGTGTCCCCCACATCAACTAGAATCATCTAAAATGCGGCTATTACCTTTTTCTTTAAAGGATCAAGCTAAAAATTGGATAAACAATTTGAGACCGTCATCCATCAACTCTTGGGACCAACTACAAAGATAATTCTACAAAAAATACTTTCCCCACCACAAAACAATTGCATTTAAAAAGAGTATCCAAAACTTTTTTGAAAATGAGGGAGAGTCATTCTATGAAACATGGGAGAGGTTCAAAGACACTCTAAACATGGTTCCACACCATGGTTTTTCTATTCCTGAACAAGTGAGAATTTTCTATGAAGGTTTGGGTACGGGGAACAAACAATTCATTGACATGATGTGTAATGGAACCTTGAAAAACAAAGCCCCAAATGATGCTTACGAGTATCTAGAAAGCCTTTCTGAACAAAACAAAACATGGGGAACTTCACCTTATTCTGAAAAGCCACAAATAACTACTGGATTTCATACACTTAGAGAAGAGGAAATCCTTAGGGCTAAACTCGCAGCACTCTATAGGAAGGTTGATGAGATAGACCTTAGGAAAGTCCATGAAATCCAAACTGTTCACCCTGTTTGCACAATTTGTGACAAACATGACCATAAGATAGACAACTGCCCAACCAATCCATCCATCAAGGATGTTCTTTTTGAAGGACCCCCAGCAGATGTAAATGCTTTGAACTTTTAAAATCCTCAATACCAAAACAACTTCAACCCATTGTATAACGACCACCCAGGCTTCTTTTAGAAAGATAACCAACAACCTAGCCAACCACAGGGACAAAATCCTTACCCCCATCAGAACTACCAAACCCATAACCAGTCCCAAACCCACCCTATCTAATACCAACAACCACCGGTCTATTTTCAACAAACCAACCCACCTCCAAATTATCCCCCTCGGATAAACCAATCTACTCAAGCACCAACCCAAACTGTTCCACAAAGCCTACTAGAACAACTGTGCAAACAAATGGAGAGGATGAACTCAGAAGTCTCTTCCCTAAAACAAGAACTTCAAACCATCAAAACTGGAATGGAACCCATGCCTACTCAGGCGGTTCCATCCTCAAATTCAAGGGGAGAGTCAAGTCATGCTCAAACAACTCATGAACAACTAAAGGCTGTGACTGTTTTAAGAAGTGGGGAATCAATTGAGAAACCTGAACAACTAATTCAGAACCCACTTGAAGATTCAAACTTGGATGAAAATTCAAATGAACCACATGATCAAACTGAGGAAACTGATAACATTTTCAAGGAAACAACTCCTCAACAAACGACCCCACAACCTGCACCATTTCCTCAATGCATGAGGGGGAAACCCAAGCCTGAACTGAGTGAAACATTGAGGGAAATCTTCTCACAAGTCAAGTTGAACATTCCGCTTCTCGATGCAATCCAATACAAACCTTCCTACTCAAAGTAACTTAAGGACTTGTGAACTTTTAAAAGAAAATTTTCACATAAAAACCAAGTCCTTTTGGCTACTAATGTGAGTACCACCATTCAAGGGACCATTCCTCCTAAGTTGAAAGACCCGGGTTGCCCTTACATAAATGTTGAACTAGGAGAGAGCAAAGTTGTCAAGGCCTTATGTGACCTAGGTGCTAGTGTCAATCTCATCCCATATGCTGTGTACTACCAGTTAGGCCTAGAAGAGCTCCAACCCACATCTGTCACACTTCAGCTTGCTGATCGTAGCATTAGGGTTCCAAAGGGGATTTTAAAGGACTTTCTGGTAAAGGTTGAAAAATTTATCTACCCTACTGACTTCATTGTCCTTGACATCCATCCAAACTTAGTAAATAAGGAACAAACCCCAATCATTCTTGGTCGTCCTTTTCTTGCAAAAATCAACTCTGTTATCCGAGTTCGAAATGGGAACATGACCATCACCTTTGGGAACATGAGTCTAGACTTGAACATCTATAATGCAATCTCACAAATAGGGGATGACGAGGACATTCATGAAGTAAACATGATAGGAAGCATTGATAATGAATCCATGGAACATCAAGGAATATTTGATGAATGTTTAAGTCAGGATGAGATTGATTTCCTTTGTTCATATGAAGGAAATTTATCTCCTTGGCTTGAATTATTTTCAAATTTCTCTTATGATGAAGTCTTAGGGCTAACATGCAGTGAAACCTTTCAAGAAACCACTTTCATGGATATCACTCCAAATTCCTTCCCTAAATATGATCAATCCAATCTAGTAGCTGAAACTTCTACATGTGGGGAATCAATCCTATCTGAAACTCTAAAAGAAGAAATTGATCTTGATCCAATGTCCCAATCTTCTGCTAAAATTCTGAACCAACCTAATCTTGAATTGAAGGAACTTCCTACTACACTAAAGTATGCCTTCCTAGGGGAAAATCAAACACATCCTATTGTCATTTCTTCTTCTCTTGAATCCAATCATGAGAGGATGCTTCTAGATGTCCTTAGGAAACATAAGAAAGCCATTGGTTGGACCCTTTCTGATATTCCTGTGATTAGCCCACTTATCGGGACTCATAGGATTGTTCTGGAATCTGATTGAAAGCCATGTCGTCAACCTCAACGGTGACTCAATCCTAATCTCATGGAGGTAGTAAGGAAAGAACTTCTGAAATTGTTGAAAGATGGTATCATATATCCCATAGCTGAGAGTGAATGGGTGAGCCCAATCCAAGTGGTTCCAAAAAAGGCTAGAATCACAGTGATAACCAATGAGGATGGAGAGATTCTTCCAACAAGGGTGAGTAGTGGATGGAGGGTCTACATTGACTTTATGAAACTAAACTCATTCACCAAGAAGGACCATTTCTCCTTACCATTCATTGACCAAGTCCTTGAGAGAGTGGCAGGTCATTCCTTCTACTGTTTCTTAGATGGGTACTCAGGGTAAAATCAAATTGAGGTCTCCCTAGAGGATCAAGGGAAGACTACATTCACATGTCCTTTCGGAACCATTGCTTTCAAACGCATGCCCTTCGGGTAATGCAATGCCCCTGGAACCTTCCAAGGGTGTATGCTGGGAATCTTCATAGACATGGTAGGGGATTTTCTTGAGGTCTTCATGGATGACTTCTCTAGGTTTGGGGATACTTTTGAGGGATTTCTGCAAAATGTTGAGAGAGTCTTGTCAAGATGTGAATAAAATAATCTTGTCCTAAACTGGGAAAATGCCATTTCATGGTTAAAGAGGGACTTGTTCTAGGCCATATGGTCTCGAGTAGGGGGATTGAAGTTGATAAAGCAAAGGGTGACATCATTCGTCACCTTCCATCACCCAAAACTGTCAAGGAAGTGAGGTCTTTCATAGGACATGCTGGTTTCTATAGAAGATTCATCAAAGACTTTAGTTCAATATCCCGTCCCCTTTGTTCTCTCTTAGTAAAGGATGCTCCATTTTTTTGGACAGAAAGTTGTGAGGGTTCATTCTCAACCCTCAAATCCTCTCTCACCTCTCCTTCGATTATGAAATCTTCAAATTGGAACCTTCCTTTCGAAATTATGTGTGATTCCAGTGACTTTGCTGTTGGAGCTGTGTGAGGACAACGTTGTGATAAAACTCCTTATGTAATTGCTTATGCATGAAAATCCTTAAATGATGCCCAAATCAACTACACCACCACTGAAAAGGAGTTACTTACTATTTTGTTTTACTTAGAGAAGTTTAGTTCCAACATCTTAGGATCCCCCATCACTGTGTTCACTGACCATTCTTCACTAAAATACCTCTTCCAAAAACAAGATACTAAGGATAGACTGATTAGGTGGTTCCTTCTCTTACAAGAACTTGACCTCACAATCAAGGATAAAAATGGAGTTGAAAATGTTGTAGCTGAACACCTCTCTAGGATGGAATTCAAAGACAACTCAAATCACCTTTCTATGTCTGATTCGTTTCCTGATAAAAACTTATACTCTGTGAGTGATTGCCCTTGGTATGCTGACATAACAAATTTCTTAGTGATAGGAGTCATTCCAAAATTCTTAGGGACTCAAGCTCGAAGGAAATTCATTTATAATGTTAGACATTATGTGTTTGATGATCCATACCTCTATAAGTTCTGCCCTGATCAAGTCATTAGGAGGTGTGTTCCAGAATCTGAACAAGAGTCTATACTTAAATTTTGTCATAGAGAGGCATGTGGAGGTCACTTTTCCTCTAAGAAAACATCTTCTAAGATTCTTCAATGTGGTATTTTCTGGCCCACCCTCTCAAGGGACTCCTACACATTTTTTCAAAGCTGTCCTAGGTGTCAACAAGTAGGGTCCATCACAAAAAGGAATCAAATGCCACTCACTCCCATCTTAGTGGTTGAAATATTTGTCTGTTGGGGAATTGACTTCATGGGGCCCTTCCCAAACTCTCGGGGATACCTCCACATACTCTTAGCTGTTGATTATGTCTCAAAATGGGTTGAGGTCATTCCCACTATGTCCAATGATCATCAAGTTGTGATTCAATTTCTAAAAGAGAACATATTTTCAAGATTTGTAATTACTAGGGTTATAATCAGTGATCGAGGAACCCAGTTCTACAACCGCCCAATTACTTCACTCATGTCTAAGTATAGTATTTCTCATAAAGTGTCCACTGCATACCATCCTCAAACCAATGGTCAAGCTGAGTTAGCGAATAGGGTGATTAAGAAAATTCTTGAAAAAAATATCAACCCCTCTGGGAAAGATTGGTCTGAGAAACTCTTAGATGCTCTTTAGGCCTATAGAACCGCATATAAAACCATTTTAGGAATGTCCCCATATAGGTTGGTTTATATTAAAGCATGCCATTTTCCAGTGGAGATTGAACATAAGGCCTTTTGGGCAATTAAGAAAATGGATTATGACCTCTCATTGGCTGGAAGAAAACGGAAATTATATCTCAATGAACTGGAGGAACTAAGGATGGAGGATTATGAAAAATCAAGGATCAATAAAGCTAGAGTTCAAGCCTACCAATCTAAGAATATCAAGGTCAAACATTTTGAACCAGGAAAACTTGTGCTCTTGTATAGTTCAAAACTTCATTTACACCTCGGAAAGTTAAGGTCTAGATGGTCAGGACCTTTCATAGTGCATTATGTGTACCCCCATGGGGAAGTAGAGATTCAAGATCCCACAAGTGGTTACCTTTTCATGGTCAATGGTCAAAAGTTAAAACCATTCATTGAATCATTCAATAAACAGGAAATAGAGGTTGAGTTAACTGAGCCAACCTATGAACTAGGAAAAAATTAATAGATTTAGGGTCCATGTCGGGCTAACGATGTTAAAAAAGCGCTGAGTGGGAGGCAACCCATGGTTTTCATGTTTCTTATTATTTTTTGGTTTTAATAAACTTTATATTTTAAATAGGATTAATTAATCATTTTTACATTTAAAAAAAGGACTATTGACCTGTTCTTCTATTAGGATTATGGATGGGTACGAAAGGGGAGCATCGTATTCATCCGTGTCACGCGGTGTGATCCTTGAGTAATACCTTACCCATAAAATTAAAAGAAGACAATGTATCATTAGTTTGATTTAAAAAAAATAGAAAAATAGGAAAAACCATAAAAATGATGATACTTTAAATTAAATAAGTCATTGTGTTGTTTGTTTTGTCTGGTTTGTTCTTATTTTTGTTTAGGTACTATTTTGGGCGATACATGTTCAATCAAAGAGGTTCCTACATCCCCTAAGAGATCAAAGGACTAATTTGGAGCAGCAAGAACTTCAACTTAAACCACCAGGTGATTTCATTCCATGATCCTCAGTTTCAATTTCCTTTTTGAACTTCCATTATCTGCCTCTACTCCTTCTAAATTTTCATTTCTTCAAACACTGGGGATAGTGTTGTTTTATGTTGGGGGGGAGATAAAATAAAAAAAATGCTTTTGTGTCAAAAAAAATGAATGATTTGAAAAAAAAAGAAGTGTAAATGGAAGGAAAAATTCCTTTATCTTTGAACATGGTAATGCCCATTGCACACTTTGAAACTGAATATCAAATAATTTAGCATACTTTTATTCGGATTTTAATCCTTCTATAATTTCATGAGCATTGATTTTGGAAAGTTAGGTTGTCCAATGTGATATTTCATCGTTTATATTTTCATCCAAATAAAAAAAAGATCACAATGCACGTCCCTTGGATAGTGGGGTATTAGTTTGAGTTCATGGGGTCCCCTAAATAAATAGCATAGGTTTGGTGATCATTTTAGTTTAATATGAGTATTCAAAAAAAAATTAAAAAAAAAATTTGGGTGTAGAGCAATGAAATGACCTAATGCGTGGCTTTTGGCACTTGGGGATCGTGACTCCATAGTTGTTTGGCCCAGTGTTAGTTATTTATCTCTATTTTTGGTAATTTGAATTTGTTTTTGACTGATTTAACTCGAGATGATGCCCGAGTATGTGGGATTCACATGGTTCCCTAAGGTCTTTGAGCCTAGGAGTCATCGGCAAAGTCTCGCTACAGGGGTTGACTCTTTTGAGTGCAACTTCAATTACCATGGAAAAATTGAAAAAACAAAAACAAAAAAAACAAAAAAAAAATTACAAAAAAAAAATTTAATACTCATCTTAATATTGAAATGAGATTCCACCTAGCGCTTCCGTAATTTCCCCCTTGAATAAAGATGAACCCCATGTCTATTGGGATGCACAGCACATCCTCATACATAATTAATATTGGATGAAATATGGAAATGAATTTGAACAAAGGAATGGGCTTGGGATTGGGATCTGATTATGAAACTATCTTGTATTAAAATATTTTGATGGGTTTCATGATTGTTTGGTATAAGGTTTTTTGGTGATCATTGTGTATTAAAATGTTTTTTTTGAAAAAGGAATTCGAATTTCATATTGTTGAGATATATTTTGCTCGGGACTAGAAAAACTTAAGTTGGGGGTGTGATTAGCCACTAAATGAGGCTAATATTCATTGGTAATATATATAATATTCATGTCCTTTATTATTCATAAACACAATTTTAGTGCATTTTACACTTTGAACATCATTTCACATTATAATTGTAATACCTTCTTAAAATGCACTATTATGTGGTAAATTTTGGAACATCATTTAAAGTACCAAATGATTCATCTAATATTACATATTTTAATTTGATAATTGATCTACACTCCAATATGAACAAGTTTCATTCAGGGATCATGGGAGATTTCATGGAGGGTGATGGAGATATTTGGCAATGAAAGGAAGCAATTCTAGAGAAGGCAGGTTGGACAACAGCCCACTGATGAGACTGTTGGGCCCAACATACAGGCCCAATTAATCCCAAATTTCGTGGGATTCTAGAAGACATGTATAGGAACAAATCAATATTTATGAGTTAATTCTAATTCGGCATTCATGTTGGTCATTTAGGCAGCCCAATTTAGAGATAAAATTCTGGTCCAGATTCTGCGGCCCGGAAAAACAGCCCACTAATTTGATCATATCTCGGAATCCACAACTCCAAATGGGACCAAATTTTTCATTCGGTTAGAAGACATCCGGAGCGCCATTGTCTTCTTCTATGGCCCACCCAGATTCGGCCGTCTAGAAGGTCATCCAGACGCTTCTGTTCGGTGAAGGAAAGTTAGTTGCCACCGCGGGTCAAATGTGGAAAAGTTCAAATTTCACAAGCTTTCCACCACCTATGGCCTACCAAAATTAATTGAGATGATTGGTACTGTTGGAGGCTCGACCCAAGGCTCCCAAAATGCCTATTTAAGGCAGTGGTGGTGAAGGAGTTGAAAATCTTGGATGCTTTGTTCAATTGTAATGTTATGCTGCATTTTTGTTGCCTCAAATTTGTCTTTCACATGTAAGTTGTTCAATTCACTTTAGTTTCTTAATAAAAGTTCTTCTTCTACTATTATTATGATGTTCTTCATATCACTTTGATGCCTTTGGATCAAGGTGTGAATTTATTCATACAAACTCTTGTGAAATTATTCACACAACGGTGGAGTGATCATTTTATTTTTGTTGTTTTCTTTACTTCTCCATTTCCTCCCTCATGAGTCTACTTTCCGCTTCCATTGAATCCATGGGAACAATGGAGGGCTAACCCACTTATGGGTTGATCCAAGGGAGTAGCAAGGGGATGTATTGGATGTTATTTATCACCTAATTAATGTATAATCACTTCTTTAATTGGGATTTTTATTTAATGATTTTTAAACTCGATCGTCCTTGTTAAATTTAAGGCCACACACTTAAAATACTAATACGAACCTTTACCTTGAAGTGCTCAAATCTTTGATCCTTAAAGTGTATAGGTGATTAGTATTAAAGGGTGTAGGCATTAAACTAGTAAGTGATGATATTGTTTTATCTCCTTAAATGAACCCATCTCAAATTTAAGAAATTGAAATCATTAAAAAGAAAATACGTCCAATCCACCCCGAGCAATAACCTAGGATCAACTCATTATTTTAAATTGAATTCACATAAATCTGTTAGATATATTTAAAACCCATCCAAAATCAATCCAAGTTGGCCACTTCATAGCCGAAAACAGTCCATAGAATGTACGTGTTTATAGGTTTCTTCTTAGGTCTCTGTGGATTCGATAACCCAAGCTAAACTACAAGGACCATCTTACCTTCTTCTCTTGGGTAAATTTGAGCTAGAATCATCATACCGTTAAGGTTTCCATAATGGATAAACGCGATAATTTCCTTTTTGAAAGTGTGGACTACCGCCCCCTCAAAGTGATTTGAATCATTAATGCCATATGTGGAATGTATAAAGGTTGTATTAAATAATATTATAAATTATATTATACTAGAATTATAATTTACCTTTATGTCATTGTGATTTAATTCCATTAAATACGAAATAGAAATGAAAGTAGCGTTCATGCATACGTACGGCTTAACGTCTCCATGAACGGTGCATTTCATTTCTTACCTCTAAATGTTATGTACTATTATAAATACATGTATATTCTAGATATATATGATATATATGATATCCAAATCATGAATATCATCTTGGGTATAATGATTCTTTGACCACATGAACAACATGTAATTTAAAGAAGTCCATTTTTGACTTAAGTACCAAATATCGACAAAACGATCATTATTAACATAAATGATTACATAGTGATTATAACATGGAAATAAGTGATATAAAAGGAATAATAAACTTGAAAAAGGTTATTAAGCAAGTATAAATTAACTCTAGTTTATTATTCAAGATATTATCGAGCGATTGAGTCAAGTCGGACATGAGATAAGGGACTTCGTCTCAATCTCCTTTCATTGAGGCATATTTTTTTTCTAATACAAGACATTCTTTTATACGATGTATAAAAATCTTTGACATTTCATTTCATTCAAAGAGAATCTTTTTCTATGAATCATTTTACTAAACAACAAAAAGGAATGTTTCTTTTCACGTACGTGGTGACAATGATATTTTCTTCCCCCGCGAGTACTATTTGATCTTTGGCTTACTCAACAAGCCGTAATGTTTTTATATGAAAATAAATATCATATACTCTTTTACATATTTTTGTATTGAAAATGGTTATGATAAAGGATAGTTTTTTGTAAATATATTAAAATGATATATTTTTATTGAACTGTGGAAATTTTATTATTTTTTTATATTGGTTTCATGCGTTATGATTTTATAATGGTACTTGGACATTTGACGGGTGGTTACATGATAAAACAAATGATATGTGGTGTCGTGAATACCAAGACGGGTGGTTATGTTATAACCTCTAATGCATTGGGTATGGAAGTCGGTCGTAAGGCCATTCCATTTAGTGATTTGTGTGGAAGTCGACCGTATGGTTATTCCATTTATTTATGTTTATGTCCCAAGTTACTTTTATATGCTATGTGTTCTTTATATGGGTTTTATGGTAATATTTCGGTTACAAAAGTGTAAGTGATGATCTTTTATTTATTGAAGATTATTTAATACTTCATAAAGGTGAAAAGTATTACTTATGATAAAGTATTCATGGTTTACCTATTATTTTGAAGAAAACTAACAGTTTTTATTCTTTGTGTATCCCGTACTGATCTATTTATTCTCACCCCACGTTTTTGAAATGTTTTTCACATGACATAATGTGGAATAGGGTCAAGTATGAGATGAAGGAAAAGTCATGATGTCTTAGACATGATACTAGACATGACTCTTTTTTTCAAGAGTTCATGTTTTGTAAAAAAATGTAAACTGTGTAGAAGTGTCTACTTTGTAATCTTTTGAGATGTAATAGTTATGTAGTAATTCTCTAAAAATATAAACCTGAAATGATCAGCAATGAGAATTATTCATTTAATTCAAGATTAAGTAATGCTTTAAGGTCATGTCTTTATAATAATTGTGTAAATCATGAGTTAAATGAAAGGATTTAGATACATTTTGATGAAATTATGGTGCGATTAACTTAATATATAGTTTTTATTCATATTTAATGTGGTTCAAGTTATGATGTTTTCTATGATTCATATTTCATGGGTTTTGGATGTGTCTTGATGGATGAGATATATGTTTTAGCCTATATATCATTCCAGTTATTCCCTCATGAGAAGAACTACCCAACTGAAGAACTTTTGGAAGTGGTACTTATTTCAACCACATAGTCTATATAAATGATATTTTATCTTGAAATTTTGTTTTATAATGTTATATATTAAAATATATACAATGCATAATGAAACAAATAAAAATCGTCAATGATAACTGATACATTAGTTAATGAATAAACACATTAAATTGACAATCATAACAAGGGAGAAAATTGATAATTTAAAAACAAAAATGGATATATATGGATCACTATGAATGTCTAGAATCATCCCACTCATGAAAAACACTATAGAAATTTTTTTGAATATTAGTAAAACAATAAATATTATAGAAAGTTGTAATATATAACATTGACAGGAATTTAGGTGAATAATAAATTTAGAAATGATGTAGTCTTTATATGTGGTAATGTTACCATTATAATAGAAATGTTACTGTTGTAATAATTATCTAACCTTTGGAAATAGTAAAATAACAATTTAAAATATTAATATGACTGTTAGAAAGACATTTTGACCTCAAAATAATAATATGTAATATTAATAATATTTTTTAATATTAAATTATTTAAATATAAGTACCTTAATACCAATAAATAAATATCATTATAAAAAATCAAATAAAATATATGCACATTTTTTATAAACTATATTTTAAAAGATACCATAAAAACTAATTTTAATTTTATGAAATATAAATACCTATTTTAGAAATATATTTCAGAACAATTAATATCATTTTTAGATCATCTCATTAAAAATATGATGGTTTATTTTTTTGGTAACGTTCTAAAATTTCTGTACTGTCACATGAATAGTTAAAATAATGTATTTTACATAACCAGTAAACAAAAATTATATCATTAATTATGTTTTATGACCTAATAATTTATAGTGGATCAACCAAAACAAGTTAAATTTCATAAATTTTTCATTATAATAGAAAAAACAAAATTTTCAAACCTAGAACTACTAGAATTGTAGGATTTCCAAACGGTTTAGAACTGTTGGGAAAGGCTGCAGAACTGTTGGTATATGTTATACCAATGGTTCTATAAACCATAGGGAAGTAAGCTATTCGGAAAAGATTTTCCTAACGGTTTACAGTGAACCGTTGGGATAGGGTGCAGAAAAATTACCCTATCCCAAAAGTTCTTGAAAAACCGTTGGGAAAGCTTTTTCCCAACGGTTTACAACCGTTGGGATAGAGTGCTGAAAATTACCATGTTTTTTCCAAAGGTTTGGCCAACCTGTTGGGAAAACCCCAAGATTTCCTCTTTCCCAATGGTTTCTAAACAATTGGGAAAAGTGTTTTACCAACGGTTTCTAAAACCGTTGGGAAAACAATACCCAGACATTCTAGGACAACGGTTTTAAACTATTGGCATAGCCTCTACTGGGTAAAATTGCACAGCAGCTCTGCAATTTTCCCAGAAGCTCTCCAATTTTCACACCAGTTGTCCAATTAGCCCACCAGGTCTCATTTTGTGGGTTCCCTCTCATTTTCAATCCAATTATTTCACCTACAATAAACTAACACATACATATATAATTATTGTACCTGCAATAACCAACTAACACTTACATATAGAGAACAAATTCATACACATTTAACATATAATGCTGGAACTACACACATCCATAATTTAATTAGAATTCATAACATAATTATAAACATACATAATTCATTTAGAATTCAATTTAAAATTTAGATGACAATTATATGTCAAATCCGGAATTCAATTCATAAATTTATTGGGTTTTTGTATACAATATATTTTTACCTGAAATGATGTCCATTCTAAACAAAATACATACACCTAGAGTGCTACCGGCCACACCACACCTCATATTGAGGCGGGGTTGACTCGTACACATCACATATGACCCATGGATCGTTGTGCTAAAGTATCGACACAATCCTAATGCATTTGGTCGGTTTTCCATATGCCATTTGATGTTTTCCAATTAAAATGACGTCTTTTTGAAACAAAAGGTATGAACTTTGAGTGGATCCGGCCACACCGTGTCTCATATTGAGATGTGGTTGATTCGTGCACATCACATACGACCCATGGATCGTTCTCCTAAAGTTTCAATGGAAACCAAATGCGTTTGGTCGATTCTCCATATGTACTTAAAATGTTGTCCATTTTAAACAAAAGATAGACACTTAGAGTGATTCTAGTCACACCGTGCCTCCGATTAAGGCGGGGTTGACTCTTACACGTCACATATGACACATGGATCGTTGTGCTAAAGTATCGACACAATACAAATGCGTTTGGTCAGTTTTTCGTATGCCAGTTGATGTTTTTCACTTCAAATGACGTCCTTTTGAAACAAAAAGACGGACACTTTGAGTGGTGGCGGCCACACCACGCCTCGGATTGAGGCAGGGTTGACTCAAACACTTTTCATATGACTCATGGATCATTTGCGCTAAATTATCGACACAATCCATATGTTTTTTTGTCACTTTTCCATATGTCAGTTGATGTTTTTCAATTAAAATGACGTCCTTTTGAAACAAAAGGCAGACTCATTGAGTGGTGGCGGCCACATCGCACCTCGTATTGAGGCGGGGTTGACTCGTACACGTCACATATGACGCATGGATCGTTGTTCTAATGTATCGAAACAATCCGAATGCGTTTGGTCAGTTTTCTCTATGCTAGTTGACTTTTTCAATTAAAATGACGTCCTTTTGAAACAAAAGGTAGAAACTTTGAGTGGTGTCGGCCACACCGCACCTCGGATTGAGGCGGAGTTGACTCGTACATGTCACAAATGACCCATGGATCGTTCTCCTAAAGTTTCAATGGAAACCGAATGCGTTTTGTAGGTTTTCTATATGTACATAAAATGTTTTCCATTTTAAACAAAATAGATCCACTTAGAGTGATTCCAGCCACACCATGCCTCAAGATAAGGTGGGGTAGACTCGTACACGTCACATATGACCCATGGATCATTGTGCTAAAGTATCGACACAATTTTAATGCGTTTGGTCGCTTTTCTGTATGCCAATTGATATTTTTCACGTAAAATGACATCCTTTTGAAACAAAAGATAGACACTTTGAGTGGTGCCGACTACACCACGCCTCAAATTGAGGCAGGGTTGACTCGTACACGTCACATATGACCCATGGATCTTTGTGCTAAAGTATCTACACAATCTGAAAGCATTTGTCGGTTTTTCGTATGCCAGTTGATGTTTTTCAATTAATATGACGCCCTTTCGAAACAAAAGGCAGACACTTTGAGTGGTGGCGGCCACACCGCGCCTCGAATTGAGGCAGGGTTGACTCGTACATGTCACATATGACCCATGGACCTATGTGATAATGTATAGACACAATCCGAATGCGTTTGGTCGGTTTTCCATATTCTAGTTGATGTTTTTCAATTAAAATGACGTCCTTTTGAAACAAAAGGCAGACACTTTGAGTGGTGCCAGCCACACCACACCTTGGATTGAGGCGGAGTTGACTCTTAGACGTCACATATGACCCATGGATCGTTCTCCTAATGTTTCAATGGATACCAAATGTGTTTGGTTGGTTTTCTATATGTACTTAAATTATTGTCCATTTTAAGAAAAAGAGAGCCACTTAGAGTGATTCCGGCCACACCGTGCCTCAAATTAAGGGTAGGATGACTCGTACATGTCACATATGACCCATGGATCGTTTTTCTAAAGTATCGACAAAATACGAATGTGTTTGGTCAGTTTTCCGTATGCCAGTTGATGTTTTTCACTTCAAATGACGTCCTTTTGAAACAAAATACATACACTTTGAGTGTTGGCGGCCACACCGCACCTCGGATTGAGGCGGGGTTGACTCTTACATGTCACATATGACCCATGGATAGTTGTGCTAATGTATCGACACAATCCGAATGCATTTGGTCTCTTTTCCGTATGCTAGTTGATGTTTTTCAATTAAAATGACATCCTTTTGAAACAAAAGGCAGACAGCTTGAGTGGTGCCGGCCACACCGCGCCTCGGATTGAGGCGGGGTTGACTCGTACATGTCACATATGACCCATGGATCATTGTGCTAATGTATCGACACAATCTGAGTGCGCTTTTTTTGTTTTCCTTATGCCAGTTGATGTTTTTCAATTAAAATGACGTCCTTTTGAAACAAAAGGCAGACACTTTGAGTGGTGTCGGCAACACTGCACCTCGGATTGAGGCATGGTTGACTCTTACACGTCACATATGACCCATGGATCATTCTCCTAATGTTTTAATGGAAACCGAATGTGTTCAGTCTGTTTTCTGTATGTACATAAAATGTTGTCCATTATAAACAAAAGAGAGCCACTTAGAGTGATTTCGGCCACACCGTGCCTCAGATTAAGGAGAGGTGGACTCGTACACGTCACATATGACCCATGGATCATTGTTCTAAAGTATCGACACAATATGAATGCATTTGGTCGCTTTTCCGTATTCCAGTTGTTATTTTTCACTTAAAATGACATCCTTTTAGAACAAAAGACATACACTTTGAGTGGTGCCGGCCACACCATGCCTCGGATTGAGGCGGTGTTGACTCGTACACGTCACATATGACCCATGTATTGTTGTGAAATGTATAGACACAATCCGAAAGAGTTTTTCAGTTTTCTGTATGACAGTTGATGTTTTTCAATTAAAATGACGTCCTTTTGAAACAAAAGACAGACACTTTGAGTGGTGGCGGCCACACCGTGCCTCGGATTGAGACGGGGTTAACTCGTACACGTCACATATGACCCATGAATCGTTTTGCTAAAGTATCGACACAATCCGAATGCGTTTGTCTGTTTTCCATATGCCAGTTGATGTTTTTCAATTAAAATGACGTCCTTTTGAAACAAAAGACAGACATTTTGAGTGGTGGTGGCCACACCGCACCTCAGATTGAGGCGGGGCTGACTCGTACAAGTCACATATGACCCATGTATTGTTGTGCTAAGTTATCGACAAAATCTGAATGTGTTTGGTTGGTTTTCCATATGTACTTAAAATGTTGTCCATTTTAAGCAAAAAGAGAGCCACTTAGAGTGATTCCGGCAACATCTTGCCTCATATTATGGTGGGGTTGACTCGTACACATCATATATGACCCATGGATTGTTGTGCTAATGTATGGACACAATCCGAATGCGTTTGGTCAGTTTTTCGTATGCCAGTTGTTATTTTTCACTTCAAATGACATCCTATTGAAACAAAAGACAGACACTTTGAGTGGTGTCGGCCACACCGTGCCTCAGATTGAGGCAGGGATGACTCGTACACGTCACATATGGCCCATATATCTTTGTGCTAATGTATCGACACAATATGAATGCGTCTGGTCGCTTTTCCGTATGCCACTTAATGTTTTTCAATTAAAATGATTTCCTTTGGAAACAAAAGGCAGACACTTTGCGTGGTGCCGGCCACACCGCATCTCCGATTGAGGCGTGGTTGATTTTTACATGTCACATATGACCCACGAATCGTTCTCCTATGGTGTCAATGGAAACCGAATGCGTTTGGTCATTTTTTCGTATGTACTTAAAAAGTGGTCCATTTTAAGAAAAAGAGAGTCACTTAGAGTGATTCCAGCCACACCGTTCCTCAGATTAAGGTGGGTTTGACTCAATGACACCACATATGACCCATGGATTGTTGTGCTAATGTATCGACACAATCTGAATGCATTTGGTCGGTATTCCGTATGCTAGTTGAGGGTTTTCACTTCAAATGACGTCCTTTTGAAACAGAAGACAGACACATTGAGTGGTGGTGGCCACTCCACACCTTTGAATGAGGCGGGGTTGACTTATACACGTCACATATGACCCATGGATCGTTGTGCTAATGTATCGACACAATATGTATGTGTTTGGTCACTTTTCCATATGGCAGTTGATGTTTTTCAATTAAAATTACGTCCTTTTGAAACAAAAGGCAGACACTTTGAGTGGTTCCGCCCACACCGCGTCTCAAATTTAGGCGGTGTTTATTTGTACACATCACATATAACCCATGCATCATTCCCCTAATGTTTCAATTGAAACAAAATGTGTTTGGTCGGTTTTCTGTATGTACTTAAAATGTTGTCCATTTTAAGCAAAACAGAGCCACTTAGGGTGATTCTGACCACACCGTGCTTCAGATTAAGGCGGGGTTGACCCGTACACGTCACATATGACCCATGGATCATTAAGCTAAAGTATCGACACAATCCGAATGCATTTGGTCAGTTTTCTGTATGTCATTTGATGTTTTTCACTTAAAATGACATCCTTTTGAAACAAAAGACAGACACATTGAGTTGTGGCAGCCACACCTCGCCTCGGATTGACGCGGGGCTGACTCGTAAACGTCACATATGACCCACGGATCCTTGTGATAATGTGTTGACGCAATCCTAATGCATTAGTTCTGTTTTCTGTATTCCAATTGATGTCTTTCATTTAAAATGACGTCCTTTTGAAACAAAAGGCAGACACTTTGGGTTGTGGCAGCCACACCGCGCCTCAAATTGAGGAGGGGTTGATTCGTACACATAACATATGACCCATGGATCATTCTCCTAACGTTTCAATGGAATCCAAATGTGTTTGGTCAGTTTTCTGTATGTACTTAAAATGTTTTCCATTTTATGAGAATCCTCATGTGTCTATTAGTGGAATGGTATTTACATAAAATCTTGTGGATATTTATATAAAATATTTTTATATCATTCTTAGTATGGATTAGATTTTAGTTTATAATGCTCTGAAACATTTCGGAGCTAACAATGTCATGCCCAATGAATACCTCTCTTTTATAAAATACCAAGAATCTATGATATTGATTAGATGTGTAAATGTTATTTACATTGATTATCATGATGAAAATAAATAAAATATATATTATAGATTTTCTAGTATTAAATGAAATCAAGAAGGGTGGGGGGCTGTCCGGCAGTGCTGTCCAGGGGGCATTCCAGTGGGTGTCCGGGGGGATATCCGGGGACCAAGGAGGAGGGTGGGGGGATGTGCGGGGGGTTGTCTGGGGTCCAAGAAAGAGGGTGGGGGGCTGTCTGGGAGGCTGTCTGGGGGGCAGTTTGGGGTGCTGCCTGGGGTCCAGGGAGGGGGTGGGGGCTGGGTAGGGGGCTGTTCGGGGGGTTGTCCGGGGTCCAAGGAGGCGGGTGGGAGGGATGTCTAGGGGGGGCTGTTCGGGGGGCTGTCTAGGGGGCTGTCTGGGGTCTAGGGAGGAGGTTGGGGGGGGTTGTCCGGCAGGGCTGTCCGAGGGGCTGTCTGGGGGCTGTCTGGGGCTATTCAGGGGGGTTGTACGGGGTCCAATGAAGAGGGTGGGGGGGGGGGGGGGGCTGTCCGGGGGGCTATCCGGGGGGGTGTCCGGGGTCCAGGGAGGAGGGTGGGGGGATGTTCGGGGGGCTGTTCAGGGGGCTGTCTGGGGGCTGTCCAGGGGTGTTCGGGGGGGGGGGGGGGGTTGTTCGGGGTCCAAGGAAGAGGGTGGGGGTTGTCCGGAGGCTGTCTGGGGGGCTGTCCGGGGGGCTGTCCGGAGTCCAGGGAGGTGGTGGGGGGGACTATCTGGGGTCTGTTTGGGGGGCTGTCTGAGGGCTTTCTGGGGGTGTTTGGGGGGTTGTCCGGGGTCCAAGGAAGAGTGTGGGGGGGCTATCCGGGGGGCTATCTAGGGGGATGTCCGGCGGGGTTATCCGGGGTCCATGGAGGAGGGTGGGGGGTTGTCCAGGGTCCAGGAAGGAGGGGGGTTCCCAAACACACAACCACTAAAAGACAACAACATCCATAAAAATAGATAATATATAAAAATAACTCAACTCCAATACTATACTACGAGTCTAGATAAAACCAACAACTAGAATAGATAAAATTTCAAATCTCAGTAATATCAGTCAAAAATGTAATAGATCAACTTGTCCCACATCACCATCACCATCATCACCATAATCATCATCACCCTCATCCTCGTCCCCATCATCATCCTCGCCCTCCTCGCCCTCACCCTCCTTCTCGTCCTCGCCCTCCTCCTCGCCCTCGCCACCCGCCTCGTCGCCCACCTACTCTCCCTCCTCTTCCGCATCAGACTCCTCGCCATCATCATCGTCAAGATGGACATCACCCTGACCACCACTAGAAGTGCCACCTGGTGCACCATATATAGAATTTATCAATGACATATACTCATCAAAAGCATGGTTGACCTCTACTAGAAGTGTAGGACGTAGAACTTCAATAAATATTATAAACGCACTATTTTCCCTAGAAGACTCTTCTGCCATCTCTCTGGCCCTTTTCTTAGCCTTTTTTACATGTACCCTAACTTACTACATCTCGGTGGCACTACAACTCATACCTGAGGAGGTCCAATACCTCATCGGGGCTATCCTAGGTCGACAGCATACTCTGCCAGAATGCTCCTCTCCCAGCACCTGATGTAAGTGATCTGTTGGCCCAAAATTGTTTGGTTCTTGGGCATCGAGAGCCTCTAAAGTAGCCTATTACAAATATAAATATATCATTAAGTTACAAAATAGATATTAAAATATAAATTCAACATATTTAAACTTACAATCTACTGCTGAGTCTCTTCGTTGACGGTACTTCCATCCTTTTTTCGTCTACTCGAGCAAAACAGTTTTCCTCAAGGCACACGTCCTTCAATATTTTTTATTTTCCTCTACAATGACATTGAAAAATAAAGTTATATGAAAACATTAGCACACTATTAAATAATTGAGGAATCAAAATAAAGTGTAAGTCATAATGAAAACTTATAAAAAATTGTCATACCTGCGTCCTCTCATGATCAGGTATCGTAGTGCGTCCCAGTGTGTGGAGGTATTTTTTTGCATCAATGTTCTGTTTATTTTATCCAGATGATTCCTAAATAAAATTCGAAAATTCAACAAATAGTATTAATGAAAAACATGAAAGTTATTATTTAAATACCTCAAATGTTATTAATACCTTAAATTGGGTACTCGTCTAATGAGTAATCATCTGATGATACTGCTCTATAAGACAATCATCCACCACAGGTACTGCCTCTAACTCAGTGACAACTCTAGAAACACATCCAATATACAACTCATGCTTTTAGGCTCTCCAAATCCCACATAAATCATTTAGATATTCCAGTCGTGCACCCTCACCATCGAGAAGATTAAATCGAAGCTGAAATCATAATATTAATTCATATAAATACAAAAATAAATCATGGAATTAAATAGAACAGATTTTTTACCCATATCTTATCCCAAGCTCTATCCTTGACCTCATGTGCTAAATGTATCCATGATAGTGGGCTGACGGGAATTATGTCGGAGTATTTGGCAAGCATCGCCAAAAAATTCCGACAGTGCTGCCCTATTTTCTCAACCATTTGGTTGTCTTCATTATACTCCACCATAACATATGTGCAGCGATTCCACACCGAACACATGCATGTACGCCCCTGCCCACGCCTCTTGTCAGTAGATGTATCTGTCATGAAAGAAAAACAAATATTTTATCAAAACATGTTATAATGAAAATAAATATTGCTATAAAAATTTGTTAGGGTTCTATAAATATACCTATGTTAGTCCGATTGATGAGCGCCGATGGATCCACAAAAACTGATGGAACACCCTGTGGTGGAACAGGAGTCGAGGGAGATGGAATATAGAAGCTCGGAAAGATAGAAGTAGAAGGAAAAGAATATGGGACAGCTGTCTGACTGGATGCTGGCTTGGGAGTGGGAATCATCATGGGATGTGAAAATGATGTTCCAGAAGATGGAGAAGGTAGGGAAAACATGGGAGGCCTAAATATCCCGTGTGTCACTAACGACACACTGGGATCAGAATGTGGGAAGGATGACATGTTAGTGGGAGGGGCAGGGTCTAGTCGGGTACACGCAGCTGCTCGCCCACCTCTGGTACAAACCCTCCTCGTACCACCGGCCTGAGTACTAGGACCAGTACTGGGCTCCCCGTCGAATAAATGTCGACGTATAGGTGGATCCTACAAAAATGTTTACAAAAAAATTAATCACATGACATTATATATTCTTTAAATATATCAATTTGAAATAAAGTAATCACTATAGGCACTAATGATGGAATTCCCAACTCCATCATTCGATGATTTTTCTCCATCATTTTTTCATTCGTCTCTCTTCAATTGGCTTCATTTCCTGCTTTTGAAAAGAAATATGTAATTAATTAGAAAAATAAAACTATTGTGTTACCCAAAAAACTAAATATATGAGGGAATAGGGAGATTCATTGGTAATTTAGCTATAAAATGTTTTAGAATAGCTTGAATGGATTTAATAAATCATACAAGTTGTAATGTTCACCAAGATAGAAATATTGTTTGACTATGTTTGAATATAGTTCAATTCCAAATTAGAAAATGCAATTCAAATAAAACTGCAACCAATAAACATTGAAAATTCACATAACGATCAAGTCAGCTATAAATTGTTTTAGAAGATATTGAATGGATTTAATAAATCATACAAGTTGTAATGTTCACCAACTTAGAAATATTGTTTGAATATGTTTGAATATAGTTCAATTCCAAATTAGAAAATGCAATTCAAATAAAACTGCAACCAATAAACATTGAAAATTCACATAACGGTCAAGTCAGCTATCAAATGTTTTAGAAGATCTTGAATGGATTTAATAAATCATACAAGTTATAATGTTCACCAAGTTATAAATATTTTATAACTATGTTTGAATACATTTCAATTCCAAATTAGAAAGTGTAATTCAAATAAAACTGCAACCAATAAACATTGAAAATTCATACAACGGTCTAGTCAGCTAAAACAAATTTTTGTGATCAATACTAAATCAATTTGAATATTACCAACCATAACAACCCAACTCGAGGTAAACCTAAAGAATTGAGAACATGGATGAATGATTCTATATATTTTCAACCACAACCTCTGGTTCACAATCAACTCTGACAATTAAGCTATTTGAGTCATCAAAATAAATAAATGGATTGGTTCCAATTGCACTAGGGATAGTGTCAATTCCATCATCACCATCATCAAAAATATGTCTTGGAATTACTTCAACTATGACACCAAATTCAGGTCGAAGTTGGTCTTTGACATAAAAAACATGTTTACCATTGATGACAACACATATGGTTCTTCGGTAGCAAGAGTGCAAGTCAAATTAATTACTCAAAATCCACAATAATCAATAAATGTGACATGTCTTGTCATCAAATCAAACCAATGGAATTTCATCATTGTGAATCATCCATGAGAGTAATAATCCAATATTCTTATTTTCTCAACAACTCCATAATAACCCACATTTTCAAATCGCGGTCTACTATCTAATGCACTAGAATAACAATCTATTTTGGCAGTAACCATAAAACCATCATGTTGTGTTCTCATGTTCTTTACTCATTCAGTAACAATAAATTTGTACACATTGATAACAATTTATTTATAGTCACGAACCACGATATTAGGACCAAAAGCCAAATCTCTTATTT